>CP106716.1:96814263-98064263 GCA_025503065.1 Gossypium bickii
ACTTCACGGAGACATAGGTACGGATGTATCCCGAAAGCAGTCCACTAGCCCATGCGGAGGTGAAAACCTCACGAAAGCATAGCTTCCCGCTCCCACTTAAAGGTGTGACCGCAATGGTCATGCAAATGTGAATGCAGAAATATCAACATTATCGCAACCTTGGCACCCATAGAATTGAAAATGGAGGAAAAAGGTCATTTTTAATGATTTTTTTGAAAAACTCAAGTGGATTGGAATAAAAGCCTTCTCATCTCAAGTATCGGACGCCATATCCGAAGAAGTTAGGTCACAAAGACGCCAAATTCTTGAGAGTGAGATAGGACACGATTCGGATCATTGCTATTTTGAAAATCCTTACCTCGAAGTAACGAGACGTCGCTTGATAAGTTAGGCGCAACACTTCGCACTCTCGAAGTTAAGTTTTTTTATTTTAAATTAAAAGAAGAATAATTTTTGAAGACGATTTTCCAAATTTTTGACAAAAGGACAAAAGTAATCAATTTATGGCCTGACTCTCTTATTTGTTCCCCAATGAGTCGCTAAGTTTATCGAAACCATCTTTTTGAAAAAGGCGGGAATCGAACTTGGTTTTTGAAGTTAAAAAAAAAACCGGAGTCGCCACCGATCTTTTAGGTGTGATCGGATCACCTTTGTTTTAAATAAACATTTTGATTTACTAAAACAATGCTTTTGGTCTACGGAGATTTGAGAAAATGGGTTGGGAGTCGATATGCGTGCGAGGAAGGGTTAGCACCTCGTCACGCCCGAAATTGGTACCAAATTGATCAATTAATGTCCTTACGTCAAGAGTTAAAAGTTGGAAAATAGATTTTAAAAATATGATCTCCTTTAGAAATCCTCGGATCTAAGATGAATATTGCCTCGTTTGGAAAATCTTATCTCGAAATAACGAGATGCTCCAGTCGATAAAGTTAGGACACAACATATCGAATTCTCGAAAATAAGCTTTTATTTTTTTATTCAAAACTTTTTATTTTAAAAGATATTTATTATTTAGGTTAAACGAGAAAAATCGAAACCTAGTAAGTTAAGGCACGATTTTCTCGAATTTCTAAATACGAAATGTTGCTTTTACAAAAGAAATCAATTTTGTATTGGATAAAATGGAGCACGAATTTGTAAAAAATGTGATGATACAAATGAAGATAAGAGTATACGTGAAATGATATAAACACGAATATATGAGCGAAAGTTAAATAGATAATAATATGTACGTATATATGTAATGTAACAAGGTAACAAACATAATAATAATAATAATAAATATTGATAATAATGTACATAATATGCATAATATATACGATATATTAATATAAATGTAATAGTTATGAAAATATAATAATAATAGTATAATAATAAAAATAGTAATGATAATAATAAAGTTAGTATATACAAGCAATAGTAATATATGAAGAATAATAACACAATAATATAATAACAAATAATAGTATAGTGGTAATAATAAATATACATGCAGCTAATAATAATAATAATAATAATAATAATAATAATAATAATAATAATATAGAAACAATACTAATTACAATGCAAGATATATACAAAATAATATGGTAATAACAATAATAAAATATTAAAATATAATAATAATATGATAAAAACTGAGAGGATTATAAAATAATTAAAATGGGGTCAAATTGCATTTAAAAATGGGATTTGGGGGTTAATTAGAAATAAAATGAAAGAGGAAAGGCTTATTTGCGACGTACGCGAAAACTGAAAGGAGCAAAAGGAAATTTCCCCGTGTTCTTAAAACGCTGCGCTTAACTCGGGACCGAAATGAAAGCAGATTGAAATTAGAGGGGAAAATTAAAGAAACTGGAAAACCTGATTGCGAAATTGCAACAAGAGAGGAGGGACCAGAAGGGTAATTACCCCTTTCGCTCAAAAAACACGCGGACCTCAGATCGGGTCGGGTCAGCGCGCGGGTCATAGGCTAAATACGACGTCGTTTTGGCTATGGGACTCAAGCCCAAAACGACGCCGTTCGGGGTGCCCTATAAAAGCGAATTTTCTCCCTTTTTTCTTCATTTCTGCTGCGCATAAAAAAAGCAAAAGGGGAAATTCCCCGTTCCTCTGCTAGGGTTTCAACCCGTAGCACTCAACGCCGCATGAACACTTCCCGGCCGTTGCCGTTCGTGGCCATACGATGATGGTGGCGAAACCCACCAAACAGGAAAGTTTCTCCCCTTTTTTATTATTATTCCTTTATATATTACGTGTATGTATTTTTAAAGGTGGATTGATGTTGATGATTTCGGAAATAAAAAAATATATATATAAAATGAAAAATAAACCTTCAGATATCGTTTCGCGCCCCGCTTGATTCTTTGGTTGCGGATTGATTATCGCTTCTCAATGTTTCTTTGTTGTTTGTATTTTTGAAAATGCTTTGTATCTATTATTTTTGAATCCAAAAAAAAGACCCCTATTACATTCTTTTTGCTTGGCTTTATAGCCGAAAGCGGTATGTAAAAATAAATAAATAAATAAAGTCGTTTTTGTATTGTGGCCTTTCTTTGTTCTTTGTCTTCTTCTGCGAGATCAGGCACCGCCGAGGCGTCGCGGAGGTCGTCGTTGCGAGCACGTGGGGCACGGTGTTGGTGGTGGTGAGTGGGTTGCGGTAGTGGGTCGATCTTTGCGGTGCACATGGTTTGGAGCGTCATGCGTGTGGAGGGACGCATGGTGGCTGAAACGGACCCTAGGGTTCCCACCTCCTTCAATCCGTGGTGGGCCGTTTTGGGATTGGGCTAGGGCATTGTTTTAGTTGGGCCATTTTGTAATTGGGTTTTAGTTTTGGGCTTTGGGTTATTGGACTCGTAATTGACCGCATCTTGTTTTATTTTTCATTGGGTTTTTAATGGGTTTGGTTTGATAGGCCCGGACAATTTTGGGCTCGTACATGGATCGTAATAGAAAATCCAGATGAAGCTTAGGAACTTCTTCCATCAACGAGTCTCCTTCCACCTCAATGCGTTCAAAGCCTTCTGATGATGCTGGAGGTGGCGAAACTACTGGTGAAAAAGAAATAATTAAAAAAAAGAAAAAAAAAAAGAAAGAAAGAGAAAACAAGAGGAAAATGTAAAAAAAAAAAAAAGGTAAATAAATTAATTTTAGAAAGAAAATATTATTTTAGACTTGTTGCTAAAACGCCATTGAGTTCTTAGTCAATAAGTCAACCATAAGCCACGTGACACCATTTTATTAATTAACCTGTTATGTCATCAATTTTTTAAATTGCGTTAAAGTTAGGAATCATTTTTATAAAATAAATTAAACTTCGTATCAAATTAGACATTTTAAAAATAGATGTACCATATTAGAATAAACCCTAAAGTAAAAGGATCATTCGTGCCATTATCCCAATAAAATAGCTTAGATGGTCCAAACCAAATTAACTAAAAAGACGCTCCCATCTTTTAATGAAAATGGGGCATTTTTTAACCTCCGACCCTAGCACATTTTCTTCTATGCAACTATTTAATTCTTTCCATTGCTGAATTTGCAACTTCTTTATTCTCATCTTCATCAATTGGTTGTTTCTTCTCTTCTCATCTTCATCAGTTGATTGCTTCTTCTCCATCCGTTTGCTAGTCGTCTGTGTCTTCCCGTTTCCATTTTCTAACACTGGTATCTTGATCGTGTCCAATATCTCTCTTGATGTATTATAACGTGTCTCGTACGTATCTAGGCATATCTACGGCATGTACGTGTTGGGCAACCATACGAAACCGATATGACGAATAGAATGTCCATTTTGCATAAAAGATCGAACGTCCATGTATTTGTCAATCTCCTTAGATAAACTTGTGGATTCTCTTGAATTATCTTCAACAACGCGAATTGTGCCTACATTACCAGCAAGCCTATTATAAGCGCTAGTAGTTATCATAAGGGGGTTCACACCACTTTCTTGATCCCCTGCAAGTTTAGAGGACCACAGACGAGGCTTTAATTTACAAAAGGTATAAAATTAATTTTTAGATTCTTCCTTCTTTCCTAAGAGAATAAGCCCTAAATAATCAGTGCCTTCATGTGGCCGTGCAAACTGCACAGGCAACACAGTCACGATGTCCGCACCATTGTTATCATCAATTGGCTGCCATCTATTAGGACTCTGATTTACGAGATAGTGCGGAAACACGTTTCTAACAATTTGAACTTCCTCCAAATCTATTACACAACCTTAAAGAAGCCTATAATATTAAGCCCACCTTACTTCAGATATAATATCTCATTTTCACAAGCACATATTCTTACTAGATATGAACCATTTGGTTGGAAAACCAAAACCAGTTCCAAACTTGTATTTGACTCGTATGGATTTACAGCGGTTTAGGCAAAGGTTTGAGGACCAATTGGAGATGATTGATTCCCCTCCTTCATGAGGAGTAAAGTAAAACAGGCCCACTGAACCTCCTTGATTGCATGCTTTGAGTTGATACATATTCTGGAAAAGAGCGATCAACGGCATCTCCTTTCGACAACTACATTCGATGAAAAAAGCCACTCCGACCCACCACAAAAAACCAGATAGCTGCCCTAGAGCTATCCTGTATTCATCGAGAAGATGGCAGAAGAACGGGTGGAGTGGTAGATGAAAATTCGCTCCTAACACGTGTAAGAGAAGTAGAAAACTTCCATCGGTGGTGTCACTTAATCGGTTTGACCCTTCAACAATTGAGAAGTCATAGGAAAATTTGGGTATTTGAATTCCCTGAGCAACTAAATGACGACTCATTTCTTCCTCTTTGGTGGTGCAAACATAAGCTTTCGCCTCTACCGGAGCATTTACTTCACGGTGTTGTAAAGGTTCACTCCTTAAACCACCATAAAACCACCATAGATGACTTGAATAACACGACCACTTCCTCTCACCCTAACCAATGTGCCTGAATAAACCTAGAAAAAAACAAAAAAAAAGGGAAATTTTAAGAAAATCACATCTGAAACACAATTCTTCTCTCCAACAGTAGCTCCTTCTAAAAAATTTCAAATTTAAATAGTTTGATTCTTAGGGTTAAGGTAACTTCCTTTTAAAAGAGTTTTACACTTTTAACGATTCATGTACTCAAGAATGAAGGCACAATCAGCTGTATGTAACCGTGCCACTCCTCAACATGTGGTGAAGTGTACGTGACAATCTAAAGCAAAAAACATATGCCATAAGCTTATCTCTCAGCAATCTCTCACCTCACGAAGTCAAGTTCTCAAAAGAGTCACTTTATAACTCTTATTTGAACTAGGTGGGGACAGATTGTTATGGTACTCGTCGTTGCCAACCTACTACCTGGTTACTCGATTGGGTCCTAACCTGTAGTCTGCATGTTCGCACGTGAAGTGTTCGCATCTTTTTATGAGACTGTGCAATTTGGGTTTGCACCACCATGAAGGCGAACCCACATCTAGAAAACACGTGTTAGAGTACATATTGGCATGCATGGGGACCAACCTACGACATCTCATCCATGAACAGTAACCATATCATATAAATAAAGAATCTAACCTTTTTGAAAGGGAGACATACAAAAACACTCAACAATACACATATAATTATATTTATCCAATATAATATAAAAGTAATTGATGTATCTATTTCTTTAAATGTGTATGATTGAATCAAAATTAAAGTTTCGTGTATACATTTGAACCACAATTAAAGTTTTACGCATATAATTGCACCAAATCAAAAGTCATGTAAAAATTTACATATTAAATCAAAGTTCATGTGTAATTTTAAGATTTGCCCATATTTTATTTGATTTTAATGAGTTCCATAATAGAAAATATATATAATCATATCCACATCATATTTCTAACAAACATGAAACATTATCTACGAAGCTTTCTAATGCTATTTCTTTAGGGTTTATATTTTGTATTTGATAATATAAACGTAAAATAAAAAAGAAAAAAAGGAAAACCCCATGCTTTCCACGTGATATTATGGTATTCCATCTTTGTTCCAAGTCAAAGTCCAGTTTTGTCATTTCCATTCTTAGACAGTTTCAAATTCAAACTTGAAGTTTAGGTCTAAGTTCCATGTTTCTATATATGTTCCAAATTTCATGTTTCAAGTTTCAGTCCTTGTTTTTGGTTGATGTACGTTATGGTTGAAAAAAACCAATCCCATTTTGGTCCATTCAACTACTCTAATAAAACTATAAAATTATTTGATTTCTATGAAATTTAAATTTTAAGATTTAACAAAGCGATAAAAAAATAATTAAAGATAAACATTGATTTTATTTTTTTTAAAAATTTTAAACATTAAATGATAAGATTTTAATTTTAATTAATTCAATACTAAATTTTTTTCTATTTTTTAAAATATTAATTTTATTATAGGTTTTTATTATTTTTTTTATACAATGTCTATAACTACTTATAATCTATTTTCAACCCTTAAATAAAAGAATAATGCGCTTCACTACATTCAAATTTACATCTTTCTATACTAATAATAATATGAATACTAAAAATATAAATGCCTAGTAGAGCGTCGAAGCTGAAAGATGTAAATGTCTTAACTAAAATATTTAAGCCAAAACCGTAAACAAATATAGATGGTAATAATGCGGACACTTAAGGAAATTTAGACGTGGCAGTCAAAAGATTTATCATATGTAAAGATTCCAATTAATTTGTGTGAATTTGTTAAACGTTTCTCTCATTTCTTAAATGAAATAGAATGCAACTTCCAAACAATATCCCTACATCCTCATCACCTTTACCTGAAGAATCATTGAAATGAATATCAATATTTTAGGCCATTCAATTTGAAGTTGCGTTATTCCCTTTTAAATGATTCACTCTCTAGATACATAATATTAATATAATTTATATTTATTTAAGTTTGGTTCAATTCGGACTAAACTCATCTAGATTTATAAATGATTAACCCAAGTCTATTTTAAATCCGTTCATATTATTTTTTTAAAAAAATTTTAAAATATATATTTATATTATTTTATATATTTTATTTATTAAAATTTTTTATATATAGTCACTTACCAATTTTTAATATTTACATCATAATAATATAGTTTTATATATTACTAAATATTTAATTTTTATATGTTATACATTACATAATATATAAAAATAGTATAACACAAAACATTACTAATTTAAAAATGGATTAAATCAAGCTCAAGACTTAAATGTTCAACCTATATTATAAATGACTTATTTTTCGAGTTTAAAATGAATAATTTATTTAAGGAAATGCTTGGCCTCGGGAAAGTTGAAGCAGAGTCGTAGAGAGTAAAAAGTCCTTTATAGTTTTTTGAATTATTCTCCCAACGAAAGATGAATAGAAGAGTGGATGGAGTAAGCATTTTTAGAAATTACAGAAAAGAATAAGAGAATATTATGCAAAGCTAAAGCAATGAGAAGATATGAACAATGAAAACTCAGATATCCATCCATCCATCCAAAGTTGAGAGAATATGCTACGCGGAGAATCGCCTTGTTAGCATAAATTCAATAGCCATTGGTATTTAAATTTATACCCTCAAATCATTCATAATTTATATATCATCCTCCTATGAATTCAACCACCTATCACATCTCTCTGTTTTAGATTCACATGCATGCGCCCCGCTTTATTACTTCACCTCAAAATTACTTTTTTTTTTTACTAACTTGAGGTTAAAATTTTTGTCACGAATTCATTTACATCCATTTATATCGTTTTATATTTTTGTACTATTAATCATTATATTTCGTATTTTATTCATATAGATCATACATATTAAATATGATGTAAATTAATAATTTTTAATTATTTATTTTATGTTAAAGAACTTTCAACCGTTCAATAAATAATAAAATATACATTATTTTAGATTGATATAAGACAAAAATAGGGTAATCCCTTTTAATCTTATTGATAAACTTTAAGAGTATACAACAATAGTCATATAAGAATAGGAAAGATATATAATATATTTTTAAATATACGCTTAAAAAAATATCTCATAATAATATCCTAACAATATTAGATTAGTTCAAAAATTTACATGTATGAAAAATATAATTATATCAATAAATTCAACGTCATATAAAAATATATGAAATGATATAAATAATACAAATATATATATATTAATACCCATACTAAAAAGGATATAGACATTAAAAAAATAGAGAGTATGAAAGGGGAAACCATAACACCAAAAAACAAAAACTTTTAATTCCAAATCTCTTGTTTTGGACCTTCCTCCATTTTCTTTTATAAGAAGCATACAAAAGCCCACTAATTTTGCATACAACTTATCCCGCCTTCTCTCTATTTGCCGGAATACCAAACCCTATCTTCTTCTTCCTCTTCACTTCACCACATACCCTCTCTTCCCTTATCTCTTTCCCTGTCCCTTTCATCACCATTACGCTGTTAATCCCCATCCCAATATCTGGGTTTCTGAAGGTACCCCTAAAGGAGAAAGGAATAATAATAAGAAACCCCACTCTTTTTCTTGCCCCCTTTCTGACTGATTCAATTTTAGCCTTTCGTTTCTTTTGATTCAATTTATCATATCATTTTTATTTTTATTTTTTTAAAAATTTGAACCTATTATTCTTTATTAACCCTCAAAAGATGGCGATTGCTTGGTCTGAAACCGCTGCTTCAATGGAGGCTTTATCTTTGTCTCCTCCTATGTCCCCACCCGTCATCCTAACCCAAGACGAATTGAAAAAAATCGCCGCTTACAAAGCCGTTGAGTTCGTTGAGTCGGGTATGGTTTTGGGTCTGGGCACGGGTTCGACAGCCAAACACGCCGTGGATCGAATCGGGGAGTTGCTCCGGCAAGGCAAGCTCAGCAACATCGTAGGAATTCCCACATCGAAGAAAACGCAGGAACAAGCTGTTTCTTTGGGTATCCCACTTTCAGATCTCGACAACTATCCCACCATTGATTTAGCCATCGACGGGGCGGATGAAGTGGACCCGCATCTCAATCTGGTGAAAGGGAGAGGTGGGTCGCTTTTAAGAGAGAAAATGGTGGAAGGAGCATGCAAGAAATTTGTTTGTATTGTTGACGAATCCAAATTGGTTAAACATTTGGGAGGGAGCGGTTTGGCTTTGCCGGTTGAAATCGTTCCCTTTTGCTGGAAATTTACTGCAAATAAGCTCCAAAAGTTGTTCCAAGGGTCGGATTGCGTGGCCAAGCTGAGGAATGATGGTGAAGGGAAGCCATTTGTGACAGATAACGGGAATTACATCGTGGATTTGTATTTGAAGAAAGAAATGGGGGATTTGCAGGTTGCAAGCGATGCTATTTTGAGGATTGCGGGTGTGGTTGAACATGGGATGTTTCTTGATATGGCCACCACTGTTATTGTTGCAGGTGAGCTTGGAATTACTGTCAAGGATAAGTAGAACTATTGTTGGGGGGGCAAATATTCTAACCCTTTTTCGTATTTACTTAATTACAACTATTGCTTTTAGATTTACCTTTTGGCATCTATATTGATTGATGATGGGAAGAGAGGTCTTCTCTAATAAGTTTGTTGAGGCAATTAATGATAATTGTAAGGGAAGATGGGGTTTAGGAATGTTAGGATTGTGACAGCAATTGAGCTATCAATTGTTGCGATAATTTTAATCTTACACTTAATAGTTTTTTCTAATAATAAAAAAAAATGGTCCAATTCAACTCATTTGATAAAACTTCAAAGTCATGCTGAAATGGTGATAAGCAACTCATGTTTAACAGGTTTTTTATGCTTATTTATTATCTAATGTTGAAAGTGTGAAGGAAGATGAGATTCAGTTGCGTGGGCGTCTAACTCTGGTATACTTGCGTCGCCTTTTTGACTTGATCAAAGTCTAATCGTGTTTGAAGACCAAAACCGAACCTAGGACTGAAATATTGAAATGAATGGGATTTTGGCATCCATTTCAGCAGCTAAAATCTCCATTATGTGTGTGTGAAGAAAGAGGGATGATCATATTACATTAATGCGCACAACCTAGAATTGCAACAACAAATACAATAAAGAATAAAATGTGAAGAATAAAATATTGTCAATTTATCATTAATATCAAAGTAAATAAATGTGAAGAATAAAATGTATTTTTAATATTAAATAATAACAAAAATTTTAGATTATAATCATGAATTAATAAATTAATCTTGAATAATTAAAACAATAAAGAAAGAAAACAGGCAAGGTTACCGAAATACAACCCCTACTATCCTGGCCATATGAAGTGATTTTCTCCCCTTATAAGAGGCTCAAGCCATTTTGATACTCTCTCTCTACTCCATGCTGCTAACCTTGTGCTGTTGGTCGGACCTTGTATCTATTTTGTGAGCATTCCAGGGGCTTCTAAACTGTTTAACTATAAATAACCTACCAATAATTTTATAATTGCACCAGATTTCTGCAAGTTGCAGGACCTTGTTAACAAAAACAACTTGACTACTCTATGATTTTCCCCACTGAAAAACTTATGTAAAATAAGAATGGATTGACTCCCTAAGCTTTTAATGCTAAAAATAAACTCCCTTCCAGTCTTCCAGGAAACCATGCCAACATAGTGGGCTCTTCCATAATTCTCCTCTTCCCTAAATTTGGACTTTTTAACTTTCCATTAATCTTCTTTTTGTGTGCAGGGGAGAAACTAGGATTTCGTTAGGGACCAGAATAGCAATTTTTTTTTTGTGATTTTTTAATTTATGACAACTAAGAGTAAATTGATTTACTTATTTAATTTTAATTTTAGTCTAATTGTTAATATTTTCTACAAAAATTTTATACAATATTTGCAAAAAAATATTGATAGAGTCCAAGGCATCCTCTAACCCTGTGGCTGTGGTGTTTCGCCCCATGTGTGTAAAAAAAAAAAAAAAAAAAAAAAAAAAAAAAAAAAAAAAAAAGGCGACTATAGGTCTTGCTCTTCTCCTTTGCAGAAGACACATGTAGTGTGGCACTCTTTTCACAATTTCCATTTAACTAGGGGAGCAATTTGTCATCCGCTTCCAAATGAACATCGTCATTTTATAAGGTTTGTCAAAAGCTTTGTTGAGATCCTTGATTTGGTTGTACACCATGATTCTCAGCTTGGGTACATAAGGCACAAGCTAATTGAACCCTAACCTTGCTTCAGCTAGTATGTTTCCAGACGAGCTTATAATAACAAGAAAAGGCCTTATTCACCATTGAAATATTTAAGTATCCCTGTCAAGGTGCCTATTGACATATTCTATTTTACAATTTTCCCTATCAAAATTTATAAGGTTTCTAACTGGAATTCCTTGACCACTACTTATGGATGAAACAGTATATAGGGATGTCCCCTTCCAAGATCTTTGCTTTCTTTCCGCTCCAAAACTGCCAATCAAGTCCCTTTTTCCAAAACTTAAACTGGATTCCAAGTTGATCCACTTCAAATGGAGTTTTTTTTTTTTTTTTTTCTTCAGAATAGATGCAAGGTGGGATAGATTTTATTTTGATAATAAATATGGAATATAGTTATGATAATTATTTCACTCCACAATATGAAATTATCATTTTATTTTTGTTATGTATATAATTATTAAAAATATAACAATGTGTTATAACAAAACAAAAAAATAGTTTTTTTTATATATTTTAAAAATTATGTTTAAATAATTACTTGATTTAGGAAAAATAAAAATATAATAGTAAAAAATAAAATAAAACGGAGCAAGACAAAATGAAAATACATGCATATAAAATTTATGGATAGTATACATATATAATAAAATAAGGTAAGTGGCAAAATAAAACGTGCCAACCATAAAGTGGTGATGCAATTCACAACATCTATTGTCGTCGCACTGCATTACTATGAATAGTACGGTATCATAAAGCAATCAACTTGCTATGACTTTGAATGGGTCTCCACACTTTCTACGCCACTAAAATGAATCTTTTTAGTATTCCAAAAACTAAGGCCAGCCTAACTTTTTGGTTTGCATAGAGCTCATAAGACAAGCCCGAGCCCTAAAGTCTGTCCATATTGATTTGAATTTAAGAAAATTTGAGCTCACAGCATATCCGAGCTCGAAAAAAATTGAACTTAGAAAAACCCAAATTTGAGAAAGCTTGAGCTTGTAATATATCCGAGCTCAACATAAATCGATCCAAAACTCGAATTTATAACTAAACAACTATAATAGACTTTAATAATTAATATAATTTTATGTTATTACTTAAGATAAAAATAAATGAATTCTTTATTTTTTGAAAATGTATTCATAAGCATTGCATATTTATATTAAAATTTTATTAATATTTTTTTAAAAATTTATAAAGTGAAATAAATATTGGAATTACTGTCAAGGATAAGTAGAACTATAGTGAAATAAATATTTTTTAAAAAATTTTATTAATATTTTTTAAAAAATTTATAAAGTGAATTGAGTTCGAACTCGAATATTTATAGTCTAAGTTTAACTTAATTGACTCATTTAAAATATGGACTAAGCTCGAATTTCAATATAAATTAAAAACCTATAGTTACTCAAATTGAAATCTATTTTTATTTAATTTATAATTATTTTTAATTGTTAAAATAAATATTTTATACTTAAAATAGTGAATATAATTTAAAATGTAAAAATTCCTAGTTTTAGTTGGTCTAATAGTTTATTAAAGTTTGGTCCTTTAATTTTGTCTATTAATTGCTTAATTAAGGCATACGGACTAAATTGTAAAAGTCTTTATCACTATAAATTTTTAAATAGAAAAAGGATCAAAATGAAAATTAAACGATAGTATATTATGTGCTAGTGGAATATGATGTCAAATTCCACTTAGAAATGTTAATGATTGATTAAGTTAAACTAGTTATAATTATGTTAATTAACCTAGCTTAATCATATTCTAATTAGACTATATATATTAAATTAGTGGGAAAACATGAAAACAATAGTCATCTTCTTCATCCTTGTCGAATTTGAGAGAAAGAAAAACTTAAGAAGCATTCATACATTCAGTCCTCAAATGTTAAGAAAATTCAAGTTCTTTTCTTGCAATTTTCATATTTTTTTAGGTTATGAGAGCTTGATTTAGCTAGCCCATGTACCAATTTGCAAAATAGTTAAAGTTTTTGAAAGTTTTTATTGTTGATTTCTTGAAGAAATTGGTGTTAAGTTGATAGGTTTTAAGCTTAGATGTGAAAAAGGACTAGATTGTAAAGTTTAATTGTTAGTTTTGTTTAAAAGGATAAAAGTGAATAAAATATAAATTTATGTGAAATTTCAGTAATAATAGATGTCAGAGGGTCCCTAAAGGATGTAATTGAAATCGATTTTGAAATCGAAGCTCAAAATTGAAAGTTATTGTTATTTCAGTTTTAGGGACTAAATTGAATAAAATGAAAAACTTAAGGAACATTTAAAAAATGGAATTAAATATGTTCATGCATATAATTGAATGATATAATATGTTTGGTGTTGATGAGTTGTTTAAAATAATTATTCAGATCGGGAATTTAATTAAACCAAAGATAATTGGGGAAAAATCAAAATTATCGATTGGTCCTTACAAATTCAACTTGTTTGCGGTTTTGGCTAGGTAAGTTCATATAGTATAAATGTGTCTTAATTATTATATATTTGATTTGTGTATATATGCTTGATTGTGGATTGAATTGTGGCAAATTAGCATGAAAGGTGAGAATAGGACTAATTTGTAAAGATATGTTTATATGTGTTTAAGATGCCCTAGTGAACTTAGTAAATATTAGGATACGATTGATATGTCAATAGGGTCTTGTATACACTTGTACGGATTGATTACAAATGATTACCGAGATCCTGCATTTGTTACGGATTTGAAGATACATGTGACACATGTTTAGTCTAGACTGGTAACCTAATGTTGTTTTAAAGGTTTAACCCGGACAGATAACCTGACATGTATATTTCCAACTTGGACAAGCAATCGGATGTGTTGTTATAAAGGTTTAGCTTGGACTGTTAACCTTACACGGATATATTTAGCTCATATGAGCAACTAGTGTGGTATGACTACTACCTATGTATCCAAGTTCGTTTACTAGGGTTCATCGGGCTATATAGCTAATATGAAATGACAAATCAAATTGTGATAAAAAGAGCAAGTTGTTTAAATTGAAAGATGTTGAATTTATTATGAATATTATGTATAAGTGATCATGAAATTAAAATTGTGACCTAGCATGTCATGTGCTAACATATTGAGAACTTATGGCATCATATAGTTTGGTTTTGGTATAATACTCATCTTATTGATTTTTGTGACATGTTATGTTAGCCAAACTATATTAATAATGTGAAAGCTTAATGTATTTTTAATTGAAACATAAGGTAAGTAGTTGTTTATTACCTATGAACTTATTAAGTACTGTATATGCTTACTCTGTTTATTTTCCCTTTCCCTTATAGATCTTCACCTTGCGAAACACGTCAAGTCGAATCAACTCGAAGCTCACACTTTCTTATTGTATAAGATGTTTTGAGTAACTTGAGGTATATACTTCCTTAAGGTCGCTATTTTGAGTAACTTGAGTCAGGGAATTGTGGCATGTATATAAGTGTTTTGGTATATATTTTGATGTATAAGATGTTTTGATGTTTTGGTATCTTGTGATGATATGGTAACTTGATTCATACATGAAGATGAATGAAGGCATTTCATGCTTAGGATGTGATATTATATAACTATATGAATAGTATATAGAATGATATGAAATGAGATGAAATTGGTAGCTTGTTTGGTTTGTGAATGGGATGAAGTGGAAGTGAACATGTATACGTTGTAACATATTTGAAAATGTGGCCTAATTTGGATAGTGATTGTTATGTGTAATGTTTATAAGTTATGGATATACATGTACTCGTTAGTAGTTATAATGTAATTGAAATGGTATGCCATAGTTAAAAGTTGGTATTTGAATGTTTGGCCTAATTGGTATGTATTGATTTCTTTCCAATCAAGTGGATGTAGTAATTGAATGATTAGGCATTATAGTCTATGTGTATTGTAACACCCCTCACCTGTATTCAATGTCGGAATAGGGTTACGGAGCATTACCGGACTTATAACACATACAATCATACTTTTCTCATGCATTTAATCATTTCATTTAATCATCATTCAATTGTCCCTTACATTAGCCTACGAGGTCTTAAACATACTTTAGGAGCGGTTCGGGACTAAACCAATAACTTATAAAACTTCTACGAGACTTTGAAAATTTTCTCAATACAGAGGACACACATCCGTGTGACCAGGTCGTGTGTCTCACACGGCTATCAGACACGCTCGTGTCTTCAGCTGTGTGAAAACAGTGGGTACATACTGACTTGGGTCACACGGCCAACCACACGCCCGTGTGTCTAACCCGTGTGCCCTTCGAAGTGGCCACAAACGCCCGTGTGCTAGGTCGTGCCAATCCTGTAGAATATACTGACTTATGCAACACGGCCAAGTCACATGCATGTGTGCTAGGCTGTGTGCGAATTAGAGGGTATACTGACTTGTACCACACGGCCAGTCACACGCCCATGTATGAGACCGTGTGGAGCATACTGACTTGGTTTTAATTTCAACACCAGGGAACACATGGCCGTATAACATGATTGTGTGTCACACACAGCTGAGACATACGCCCGTGTCTCTGCCCATGTGGACAAAAATAGGCTATTTGCAAAGCCATTTTTCCACCCTATTTTCATATACTAGCACAAATGTAATATGCAACATTTTATAACTCAATAGACAGCCAATTCATAACATTTCATACACATTTTATACCAATTCAACATAGTGTTCAAATACCTAATTAATATCATGCATTTTCCATTCATATGTCTACTACATATCAATATAACATTTGCATATTTCCATTCCATCTACTACTTGCCAAAACATACCATATTTGAATACTTGTACACAACCAAAACATTGTACCAAGTTAAACCAAATCATATGGCTTTAACTTATACCACAACATGTACCAAAATTACTATCTCAAGTAACCAAAACTATCATTTTTATAACTAGCCTATACATGCCATATTTACATATATCCATAAGTTCAAAGGTACCAATTGGCAACTGGATAGTGTGATGCGGAACTCCGACTTTATCCGGATCGAGCGAGCTATCGAACCTCTATAAAACACAGAAAAAGAAACAGAGTAAGCTTAAAAGCTTAGTAAGCCCGTATAATTCAAAATTTAACTTACCATTTATACATAATCAAACAATTAAACAAAGTATATCAAATTCACTTTCCAAATGCCTATACACAAGCATTCATCAATAAGTTAGTCATATAAATGCATGTAAATATCCATTATATCAATTTAATACTCAAAACATTGTATCATATCAAATTCACATATATCATATACATCATTTGTAACATTTCACTCTCAATCATATAAACAGTAATATAGTCGATAACAGTAACTCATCCGTATAAACAGTATTTAATCTATATAACAGTAATTCATCCGTGTAACACAGCTTTTTCACATAACCAATAACAGAATTTACTCCCGTTGAACCTATTAGAACATTGAAGGATACTCGGGTGATATACATAACATATAAATCAATAATCCATCAATTCATTATCATTTCCGCTCTTTCGAGCTATGATCAATAAGCTCCTCCTGAGTTGATGGACAGTAAGCTCCTCCTGAGCTGATGGACAGTAAGCTCTATTGTAACACCCCTTACCCGTATCATATGCCGGAACCGGGCACGAGGCATTACCGTACTTAATCAACAACTTTAGTCTATAAACTTTCAGTCCCAACTTGACATATCTCTATCGTCATCACGACAACCTCATTAAGGACTTATGAGGCCTTAAATATACTTACGAGAGGTTTCGAAACCCAACCAGAAACTTTTGCGATCTTAAAAATTTTTCACCTAAACAGGGGCCACACGCCCATGTAGGCAGGTCGTGTGGTCACACACACCCATGTCCCTACCCCATGTGGGATTTATTTTCATTTCGAACCTACTGGGGTTTTCACACGGTCGGACACACGCTTGTGTGCTTGCCCCGCATGCTCCACACGCCCTTGTCCTTGCCCGTGTGTAAAAACTTGGGTATTCTGTTTGTAAAGTCAGCAACCTTATAAAGGTCACACGGCCTAGGCACACGCTCGTGTGGCTAGCCCATGGTTGACACTGACTTACAACACCAACATGTAGGAGACACACGGCCAAGTCACACACCCATGGGACTGACCGTGTGTCGTACACGGCCTAGACACACGCCCGTGTGCCTACCTGTGTGGACAAGAACAAGACTATTTGCCAAGCTCTTTTCATCCCTCTAGCTCACACAACATGAATCCATTCAACATATCACTAAACAACTCATATTTTGCAATATAAACTTCCATGAATCATATTTTCATATATATAACAAAAAGCCAACAACTATGTCTGTATGCACAAGAGTTTCTCAATAAAGGGGCCAACACACTCTTAGCCAAAATAACAAAACAAATTTTCTAGTCTAACCCTTATACATGCCATACTCAAATGTACTAAGTTTAGATATACCAAGGTGAGCTGATAGTGTGGGCGATCTTCCAATTATCTTCGTATCCCGACCCGTCTATTTAACTCTATAAGACAAGGGAAAAGAAAAGGGGAGTAAGCTTTGAGCTTAGTAAGTTTACATGTAAACAAATAACATTACAGTATGTGCTAAACAATATATAGCATTACATACTAAACAAGAACAATCCATATTCATAATCATGCTTACTCATTTCTTCCCTTACCACTTTCCAACCATATCACAAGCTTAATGCTTACATTCATTAACATGCTTCCCTGCACTTAGCACCACAATATCACATATTACAACACATCACAATTTCTTAATCAACCATTCATAATTCAATCACTCGGTGGTTTCGCACTTAGCCCACCATCAGTCTTTATTAGGGTGGTATCGCACATAGCCCACCAAAAAGATAGTTACGATGGTATCGCACATAGCCCACCAAATGATAAATAGACGATGGTATCGCACACAGCCCATCGTAATTAAGTATTAAGGTGGTATCGCACTTAGCCCACCATCAAGTATTGATATTACACATTGACATATCTATTTCATCATTCATACGAAAACTATTCAATAACTACCACATTCAATCCACTTGAATCATACATGTCCTCAATTGTGCCATGCACTAATTAGCAACAAAAATGTATATATAAAATGCACCATTTACACATAAACTTACCTCAGTGCAAAACGTTTCGATTTGCAGTTTAATCCGTAACCTTGCCTTTTCCCCAGTTAAGGTTAATTCCGCGCTCTTCTCGATCTATAACAATAAAATTCACCCATTTAGATCATTCTATGATCATAATGCATCAAAATCTACACTTAGACAAAAATGACCATTTTGCCTTTGTATTATGGCAAAATTATGATTTTGCTCCTAGGCTCGTTAATAATTTTTCAACACATTGTCTCATTAGAAAAGCCTTGTTGAACATTTATTTCTCTTACAACTACTCATAATTCCATCTATTTCATGCATTTATGAAATAAATTCATTCTTTGCATTCAAGTCCTAATTAGGTGTTTTCATGCTAACACCTTTCACAAAAGTTGTTTCTAATCTCCCTAACATTCATTTTCTTCTATAAAAACTCAACTAACAACATAAACATTATCATGGTAAGTCCTTAGGCTTTCAATCATATCACAATTTAGTCCTCTCATTAGTTAGATTAAGCTTTGAAGACTCCAAAAGTACAAAAATTATCAAATAACACCACCAAAATCACTTACTTGTAGAGAAGATGAGTTGCTGAAATTTTCAAGCTTTCAAAACCCCTCTAAGCATGAAATTTTCAGCAGAGATGAAGAGTGAATAGTGAAAGATGATAATTTTTCTTTTTACCATATTTTATTCATCTTTTCTCACCAAATTCACCCAATTTTGACCAAAAATTAAATGCTCTTGTCTCCCTATACCATATTGCCAGCCAACACTCCTCTATTGGCCTAATTTCACTTTAAAGACCTCCATTTTAACATTCTATAGCTATTAGGTACCTCTACCTTGTAAAATAGAACTTTCGCACTATATGCGATTTAGTCCTTTTTCACAATTACACATACAATTGTTAAAATTAAAGCACCAAAATTTTCATGCATTCATATAACCATGCTACTACACATGAAATAATATGAAAATAATCTTCCTCAACCTCGGGTTAGTGGTCTCCAAACCACTATTTCGAATAGCCCCAAAATCAAGCTGTTAAATCTATTGAGTTGAAACGGTAAGCTCTTACGAACTGAGAACAGTATGCTCTTACGAGCTGTGGTGAGTCTGCAACAAATGCAGGAGCTCGACCGGAACGGTAACCCTAGTGACATGTCACTCGTATCCTATGAATTCTTACGGTTCAAACGGGGCTCGATAACCATCAGACTATATCAATAAGGCCTTATAATTTCAAGTAGATCATTTATCAATTACATACATTCATTTCAAATAATTACAAGTATTTAAAAGTTCGATTCTAATTATACGAACTTACCTCGAGTTGCTCGGATAGAAATATCGGCTAATCGTTAACCTTTCCTTTTCCCAGATCTAATCCCGATCTCCGCTTATCTTGATCTATATATTATTAAAATTAGCTTATTAAATCAACTCTTTATTCAATTTAGTCCAAAACACACATTAGGGCTATTTTACACACTTGCCCCTAAATTTTCATATTTTTACAATTTAGTCCTTATCATATAAAATTGCAAATTCATGCAATTTAGTACAAACCCATGCTTAGCCGAATTTTAATGGAGTCCCTAGCAGCCCATATCTTTTATTTATTTACACTTTTACCAACATAAATTTACAATTTCACAACTTAATCCCTTTTTGACATTTTTGTCAAAAATCACTTTATAAAACTAGTAAATCTATCAACAACTATTCAAAATCCATCATCAACCATCAAGTTACTCAAGCATTCAACAATGGAAACATGATAAATCTTTAACAGTTTCAAAATTTAAGGTACGGGCTAGCTAGAATACGAAGCAACGATCACAAAAACATAAAAATCATTAAAAACGAGACAAATTTGGACTTTAAAATTAGCTCCAAAGTGGCCAAATGCTTTCAAGCCGTAAAATGGCTTTTCTCCATGCTTCATTTGGCTATGACAGAGATGATAACCTTTAATTCTTTGTTTTTATTTATTTATTTTATGTTATTAACTAAATTACCAAATTAACCTTACTAATAACCATTTAAAACACCTATTAAGGTGTCCATAAAAGTCCACTAACATTTAAAATGGTCTAGTTACCATTTAAGGCTACCACAATTAAAAGCCAAAGCTATTTGACACCTTTAACTAATAGAACATGCATTTTACATTTTACGCGATTTAGTTCTTTTTACCAAGTTAAGCATTCAAACAGTAAAATTTCTTTATGAAACTTTCACACAATAATTCTATCATGCTGTAAACTTTAATAAAATAATAAAATAAATATTTTTACTTCGGATTTGTGGTTCCAAAACCACTGTTCTGATTTGACTAAAAACGGACAGATAACATGTATTGTATGATTTGGTTGGAAATATGGTTAGACTATGCATATAAGTTAACTTGAAATTGTAGGTGAATGTTTCATTTAGAAAATTTGTAGAAATTTCAAAAACAGAATGTCACATTGCAACGTCGAGCGATGGTCTTCGCAACGAGGCATATTCAGTAAGTTGCGTCGCGCTAAGGAACTCCCTCACACCACAACGACGGATCGATATTTTGGAACTTTTGCAATTAAGTCCTTTTTTGATCTCGAGTTAGCATTAAAGCATTCGTAAGCTCATGTAAGATTCGGGAATTGGTTGAATATCATTTTTATTGCATATAATGTTTGTATTTACTTGCTTAATGATTCAAATTGATTATTAAATGATTGGGGTTGCTTCGGCAACAAATATAGCATTCCGTAGCTAGGACTCGGCAATCAAGTCGGGCGAGGGGTGTTACATAAAAAATCTATATAAAAATTATTTTTCAAAAATTACTATCTAAGTGTTATTGTGTAATTTTTATTTACTTGAAAATTTATTTTTTTTGGAAATATTTATGAAGAACTTTGAAACTTTACTAAATAATATCCAAATGCCATAAAATAAAGATTATTTTGTTAAAATTAATCCAAAAACCCAACCTAAAATTGGTATGGGAAATTTGAGAACCAAACTAATTTATACAAACAATTCAAAAAATCCAACAAAAAAATAAATTGAAAAACCTACTATAAACTTGAATCTAAAAATCAGAATCTCCAAAAGTTGTTTCACATTAAGTCAAGGTTTTATCGGCGGTAAAAGAATTATGGAAGCCCTTGTACCCAGAGTCAGATTGTATTTCCCCCCACAACTAAAAAAAATGGACAAATTAGTCCCTACATATTATATTAAAAGAGTAAACTAATCCTTCCATGAAAAAAATTCATCCATTTGTACTGTTAAAAACTGGTTGTTGTACGTTAGCATAAGGTACACGTAGCATGCAACATATCACTGTTTAGTTATTCTGTAAACCACAATTATTTTTAATAGCACAAATTGATAATTTTTTTTAACAGAAAGGACCAATTTGCTTTTAAATATAACAAATATGGACTAATTCATCTATTTTATAAATAAATAAAATAAAATACAATCCATCACTTGATATAAAGATCACTTTAATATTTTTAGCTTTTATCAGCGTTTTTGAAAATTTTGGACTCATGAATTTGTCCGAAAGTTGTACGAGTACATGAATACGTCTTTTACTAATACCTTAAATAGAAATATATAAATAGATGATGCAATACTATGTAAATATATAAACTTTTTGAGAGGATATAAATGAATATACTTATTCATATAAGTTTTTTTTATTATAAATTATATGTATTTAAAAAGGTACTATTCATGGAGTTTTAAAATAAAAAAAATTATATTATCAGTGTATTAAATATTATCCTTCCTTTAATTAAAAAAAAATGTTCATAATCTGAAGACCATTCCATGGTCTAGGACAGGTTCGGCTACTAACTGAATTATTGAGCCCAAATCTGTTTTCTATTGGGCTCATGGCCTTAAATTATTGTTCATCTTTCGGCCGAAAACTAGTGTTGTTTAAATTATTGTTTTTTGAATATTGAAAAAGCAAAAAGAAATGTATTTATATATTAATATTAATATTAAATAAAATTATTTTTAATTATTAATAATAATTCTAATCAAATAAGGTTACCTTAAATTGCAAAAAAAGACTTTGTCCACAATCCCATTTGGGCAAATCTGGCAGATAACCCGATTCGAACGGCTTTCGGAGGGGTATGTATCATACTAATAACGAGTAATAGGTTAAAATGTACTCTAGTCCCTATAAGTTTCCAAAATTTAAAATTTAGTCTCTGTACTTTTATTTATAGGAATTCAGTCCCTCTATTTTTTGGATTTCAAAATTCAGGTCCAATTTTTAACACTATCAAAATTATTTTGTTAAATTCAAGTTCATTACAACGTTATTTTTTAGTTACATGACAACTGAGTGAGTATCTTTTTTGTTTTAAAATATGCCACCAAAAAAATTAACGAAAATTTTTTAACGGTATTAACAATTGGATTTGAAATTTAAAAATTGAAAAGTAGAGAAACTAAATTCCTAAAAATAAAAGTATAAAACTAAAATTTAAAATTAAGAAAAATATAGGGACTGATGACATATTTTAACTTAGTAATAATGAGTTGGACATAAACGGTGGGTCAAAGTTTTAAAAAAATCATTTTAAAAATTGAATAAAATATATTTGAAAGAGTGAAAAATACAAAATTGATATTTAGTTAAAGAATAAAAGAATTTAAATTAAATTATTAACTTGTAAAATAAATTAAAAATAAAATTTTTACTTAATAAGGAGACCAAATCCTTGCTGCGGCTCCATCGGACATTAGTCCGATAACATTAAAAATAGAAATGTTGTAATTGTAAAGGGAAATTACACCCATAATCCTTAAATCTTCTTCATGGCCTACATTTCTAATAATTTAATCGCCTAAAACATCATATTAAACCCCAAAAGATATCCAAATTTAATTTATGTCTGTTAATCCAAGCAGTATGACTATGTTTATTTAATTATCAGCTTTATAAACCACACTACCATTTTTTTTTCTTTTTCTGTTTAATATAATACATACAAAAAAAATTGATGTGAATTTTTTAATACTAAATGAAGTTGAAAAAATCTGAGGAGAATACGCGACAGTTTTGTTAACATAATAATATAAATTTAAGAAAATCACTTTCTTATAATTAAATGTTTTTGTCAAATTTAATATATATATATAAATTGTTTTTAAGGAGTTCATTATATATGAATATACATAAATTAATTTCATTTATACATATAAATAGGAGACAAGTGACTATTTTAATGTATACATAAATTTGATTATATGCGTATATGTTGGTGTTGCTCTTGTAACTATTTTAGTGTTGATAGCATTTACTATAAGCTACAATTTCAAAAGGAACCAGAGATCCTATACTTCAATGAGAAATTTTATTTTTGGTATATAAATTTTTTTACTCATATTATTTTTTAATCCGAATTATTTGAGTATATCAGTTTATTATCGGTATATGCAAACAATTAACTCTAAATAGCTTTTATGTTCATGAAAAAAATGACTCATAATAAAAATTTGTAATATATATAAGGTTTAAAGTTTAGTTTTTTTTTAATATTAATTTTATTATAAATTATTACCATATCTACTCTTTTTGATATAATGTTTAGAACTTTATAGTCCTCGCATCTTATTGCACTGGCAATAATGCCAATGCTAATCGAGTTAAGACTTAATCTGCTTAACTTTTACTTTTAATTATAAGATACAACGTGATGGGTGCTTATTTAATCTCTTAATTATATGATTGAGAGTTTAGTTTCACTTATGAGAATGAAACACATTTAATAAGTAAGTATTTATTTTTTTAAATCACAAAAAAAAAAAGTTAATCATTACTATTATTAGCGTGTGAAGATAGTTTTGTTATGCAAACCCTGAAATCTAAAGCCAGGGTTTTGATTTTAATATTGTCATGCACGTTGATTCTCAAAATGATATGAAGAAATAAAGACGTTTACCAAATCTTCAACCAACTCCGCCAAGCTGGCCTTCTCTTATATCTCATCATTTTCTCTTCTGCTTGCGTCTCTTATAGGTTTTGCATTTTTATATAATTAAAAGATTCTCCGGCAAACACTGCATTTATAACTCTTTCCCCCTTCTGTTCTTTTTTTTTTTTAAAGTAGAATGTTTCCCAAGTAATTAATTTTGACTTATTATGTTAAAAATAAATATATATTAAAATTACATATCAACTTTGATTAGTGGAACAAAAAATTTCTTCTAACCAATCACTGCAATACACAGCTTTGGGTTTGCCAGTTAAGCATTTTCTAAGTTTCTACATCAATCACAACCTCACAAAGATTTCAATTTCATAAAAGCTTGCGGGATTCAATGTAAAATAATATAAAAAAAAATACACTTCATGCCTTAGGGGATTGTCATTAGTATAAATCTAAAAACTGAATCACCTCATGTCTCATTAATTTGCAATATTACTTAATTTGCGCTTGTGTGAGCCACACAGTCAAATGACACCCCTATGTCCCAGGTCGTGTGGGCATTCAATATGAGACAGTCCGTGCCCCAGCCCGTGTTCCTACTTATGTAACTCTCTGACTTGTGCCACACGGCCAATCACACGCCCGTGTGCTAGGCCGTGTGCAAAGTGAAGAAGTCACACGGCCAAGCCACACGCCATGTGCTAGGCCGTGTGTAAAAACTTGCGCATTCCATTTTGAAATTTCAAGGTGCAGGGGACACACAGCTAGACCACATGCCCATGTGCCAGGCCATGTGTCACACATGGCTGAGACACACGCCCGTGTAGACAAAAATAAGTCATTTCAAGGCCATTTTCTCACCCTTTTTAATATCAACCTGCACAAAACATTGATACACACAAATATACCCCAACCAAGCAATCAATACAAGCCAAAAATCATGTTTTAAACATAATATGTAATCACAAGACTCATTTGCATAAACTTACCATAATAATTCCATTCATTAATTATTAAAAACTATTACTAAATACATGCATACAAACATATACATATGTATCATTCACAACCATGTTTTAAGTTTAACTCTTTTCTAAACTAACCCTATACATGCCATATAAACCATAGGATATTTAACAAAATCTACCGGAGTAATCTGGATAGTGTAGTTCGATGTGTTGGTCCGATCCTCCAACTCACGTTAATCTACAAGAAACATTAAACAACACGAACAAGCTTATTGAAGCTTAGTAAGTTCATAGGCTTTTAAGATAAATCTTACCGAACATACTATAATAAATCATTAAACAAGCATTTCACTAACACTTCCTGCCATTCACAATTTCAAATGATGAATTCACTTGATTGACTACTTAAATTCTTTCACTTTAATTTCATATGACACTTACCAATCTTGGTCAAATTAGTGAACGTCTTACGGATTTGAATACATCGTTTACATGATGCCATAGTCCAACTATGGTCTTACACGAATATTGCCCTCGCCCTGCCATGGTTTTATACTCATAATGCCATAACCCAGTTATGGTCTTACCATCAGGATGCCATAGCCCAGTTATGGTCTTACACTTATACATATACTGCCATGGTCCAACCATGGTCTTATGTTCACGGTAATTCCATATCCCAGCTATTGTCTTACATTTAAACACTGCCATGGTCCAACCATGGCCTTATCCGTCAATTTGTCTTTTGTCACGGAACGATCATATTCAATCCTCCGTTCCACTTAATTTGAACTTTCAATTCGATTTTCATAATATTACAATAATCATAATTCAATAACAAAGATATGAAATAAGACATTATATCATTCTTAAATTAACAACTAATCATGAAATTTTAACCATATGAACTTACCTGGGGTAGTTTGTAGAGGTTGTAGAAATTCAAGGACTAATCTGTTAATTTCTCTTTTCCACGTTTATCTTCGGGTTCTTGATATGTTGAAAATATATGAAAAACCAGGTTAGTGGGACTCTTCAATGGCGTTTTTGGCTAAGGAATTGTGAAGAAATGTCTAGATTTCTTTTAATTTGTTGTTTTATTTACTTTATTTAGTAAAATTTCAAATTTTACCCCTATTTCACCAAATTTTCAGATTTTTTCCTTGCCAATGCCGCCTCAGCCATCCCCTTTACGCTAATTTGCCCTTTTAGTCCTCTCTCATTTAACACTTGAGCTATTTAATCATTTTAATGAGTTTTGCACCTTTTTCAGTTTAGTCCTTTTTAATTAACTGACTATCAAAATATTAAAATTTTCTAATGAACTTTTATTATATTTATAGCTTGGTTTATGAAATCAAGGTCTCGATACCTCGTTTTTAACCCAATTTACCTAATAAATTCTTTTAAACTACAAAATTCACTAGTTTAAGAATATTTCTAAAATCACACTTAACTCATAAATATTAATTTATTAAATTTTTGAACTTACTCGTCGGATTTAGTGATTTCAAATCACTGTTTTTGACACCACTGAAAATTGGGCTGTTACATTCTTAGTGTAGTAAGTAGGTATATGGCCAAACTTGTAACAACCCGATTTTAGCTAACTCGGAACAATAGTTTTGGAACCATAAATTCGAGGTCAAAAAATTATTTTAATATTATTTTTAGTGTCTACAACATGTGTTTAGATATGTGTGAAAGTTTCATGTTTTAATTTTATCGATTGGATGGTTAATTTGACAAAAGGACTTAATCGCGTAAAATGAAAAAGTTACATTCTAATTGTTAAAGGTGTTTAATTACTATGATTTATTAAATGAAAGGTCCTTATGATGATATTAGACCATTGATAGTGGGAATGGACATAAATGGGCATATATTAGGTGCTTTTATAATGGTTTCATTAAGGTTATAATAGTAAAATTTTAAATTAAGTTTAATTAAATAAAACAAAAGCCATTTTTCTTTCAAATTTTATCACCTAGCCAAATATTGAAGAAGAAAAAGAACCATTGTTGCTCATTTAGGGTTCGACACTTGCATAGCTTGATTAAGATAAGGTTTTAGCTCGATTTTTGATGATTTTTACGTTTTTGAGATCGTTGCTTTGTGTTCTAGCTAGCCCATGCCTTAATTTTGAAAATTTTTAATGATTTTGTGAATTTCCATTGATGAATGCTTGAGATTTTGAATGTTTTATGATGGAAAATGAATATTTATTAATAGTTGTACAAGTTTTGTTAAGTGATTTTTGACAAAAATGTCAAAAAGAGGTTTAATTGTGAAAAGTGTAAAATTGAGGGGCTTAAATGCAAAATAAATGAAAGTTTTAGGCTTCTAGGGATCTATATAAAATTCGAATAGGCTTGGGTTTAATGAAATTTCATGAATTTTGTGTATTTGTGAATTAGGGACTAAATTGTAAAAATGTGGAACTTTAAGGGGTAAAGTGTAAAATGCCAAAATATGTGTTTGTGGACTGAATTGAACGATTTGATGAATAAGTGATTTAATTTTGAATGTATATAGATCAAGAACAAAAGAAGTCAGATTTAGATCGGGGAAAATCAAAGGTTATCGAATAGTCGATCCAATACGTTTATCCCTAGTACGAGGTAAGTTCATATGCAAATAAATGTCATTAAATTGAATTATATATGTTTAATTAACATTGAATTGCTATGAATGTTGAATGATTAAATACGAGCAAGAATTGACAGGCTTTCAATATTCAAAAGTCCCGTACGAACCTTAGGAATAGTATAAGATACGAATGTCATGACATTAGGATTAACTAGATGTGGTTATATGTAAGACCATGTCTGAGACATTGGCGTCATATGTGATTATGTGTAAGACCATGTCTAGGACATTGGCATCGTTATTTGATTTCGTGTAAAACCATAGCTGGGCTATTGGCATCGATATGTAATAACATGTAAGACCATATCTGGGATATGACATTGTACAAGCTATATGTGATTTCGAGTATCTTTAACGAATCCGAAAGGTGCAACGGGCAAAGTCAAGTCTAGAAAGAATTTGTGAATGAGTTAAGTGGCTCAGGTACGTACGAGATTCATATATGTATTGAAAGGGAAGTATTTGATGAATTCACTTGTGATATTAAATATGTATACATTGAGAAAGGTTTGTGAGCTTATATGTGTTTACTCGTAGTTTACCTATTGATGGAAATAATGTTGATTCATGTGGTAATTTTATTCGTATATGGCTTACTAAGCTTTTAAAGCTTACTTGTGTGTTCTTCCCTTATTTTATAGATAATCAAAGCTAGCTTGGATTCGGGGATCATCAGGAACATCGTCACACTATCAATCAACTTGTTGGTACTTTTGATGTTTTGTAAATATAGTATATGGCATGTATAGGCTAGTGATATGATGATGTGTTTTGAGATATGATATTAGCCATGAGATTTGGCTCATGAATGATGTAAATGTTGATGTGTATTTGGCCTTTTAAGTTGGCTTAAATTATAAGTTTGATAAGTGATGTATGATGTATATATTGTCTTGTGTTTTGGCATGTTTGGGATGGTTATTGTGATGGTTATATGGTTGCTCAATTAGCTAGTTGTCAATTGGTGTATTATTGCTTGAAAAATGGAATGTTGTGGCTTGATTTTAAGATGATGATTTGGTATATTTTATGACATGAATTAGTTGATAAGATTATGAGAAAGATGCATAGAGAAGATAGGTGAAGTTATTGGTAATGGCATATTGTTTTAGTATGTTTTGGATTATGATTGAAGTAGTGAAATGGATGGATTTTAAATGGCATGATTTGTATATGAAATAACATGTTTTGGTGCCTATAAATGTGTTGAAATGGTATTATTTTGGTTGTTTAGGTGAGCATGAGAAAGGGTGGCAAATTGGCCTTGCAAATGGCCTATTCTTCTCCACACGGGCAGAGGCACGGACGTATGTCTCAGCCGTGTGTGACACACGGTCACGATACATAGCCGTGTGTCCCCTGGTGTTGGATTTGAATTGAAGTCAGTATGCTCCACACGGCCTCACACACGGGCGTATGATCGACCGTGTGGCACAAGTCAGTATACCCCCTAAATGGCACACGGCCTAGCACACGGGTGTGTGACTTGGCCGTGTTTCATAAGTCAGTATACCCTACAGATTGGCATGGCCTAGGACACGGCCTGGCTCACGGGTGTGTGTGGCCATTTCGAAGGGCACACGGGCTAGACACACGGGCGTGTGGTCACCCGTATGACTCAAGTCAGTATGTATGCCTTGTTTTCACATGGCCAAGGACACGAGCGTGTCTGGGGCCGTGTGAGGCACGCGGCCTGTTTACATGGGCCTGTGACCCTTTTTTTGTTTGATAAATTTCTAAGTTTTCGAGAATTTTCGTATGTTATCAGTTTAGTCCTGAACCATTTCTAAAGTATGTTTAAGGCCTCGTAGGCTCTTATAAGGGACAATGTGTTTATGATTGAATGGTGTTTGAGAATGGATGCATAAATGTATGTTGTATGTTGTGATTTGATAGGTAATTGCTTGTAACCCTATTCCGACGATGGATACGGGTTAGGGGTGTTACGAAACCTGCCAAATTACACTAGCAAGGTGTGTAGTGGATTTTAAGATATTTGAGGCAAACTTCAAATACTTGTTTGGAATTCAGAAAATGCTCAAAAGGTCTAATTGGTTATGTAAATTCAAATTATGCCAAAGACTTAGACAAAAAAAGATCTCTCACAGGTTATTTATTCACTTTCAGAAATAAGACTATTAGTTGGAAAGCCATCCTTCAAGCCACTGTGGCTTTATCGACTATCAAAGTTGAATACATGATTATCACAAAGGTTGTGAAAGAAGTCATTTGGTTGAAATGTCTATTCGGAGAGCTAATTGATGGAAACGACAAGACTACTGTATATTATGATAGTCAAAGTGTCATACATCTCACAAAAGTACGAAGCACTCTAGCTAAAACCCAAAATTTCCCAAAACTCACAAAGCTTTCTCAATCTCAAAGATGATGAAGATAATTATTCTAGGTTACAACAGCCCCTTTTATAAGCTAAATTTGTAGATTAAATATGACTAAACTAACCTAGACTAATCAGAGTTTAACTGGGAAACAATAGTAAAGTTTAACTAAGAGAAGAAAACTTGGTTGACTTGGAGGACACGTTGCCATGTCGACTGTTCCTCTTTGGGACGTCGTTCTTCGCGCCGTTAGAACTTGGCCAATCTTCTTGCCGAGACGTCGTAATCGTCTCGTCGCAACATCAGCTCATAAATACGAGACACACTCCACAAGCATCCAATTTAAATTTAATAATTATGGTTAATATAAGAATTTAGAGCTCAAACCAGTTTGTTTATACAGTCATTTTTAAGAGATAATATTAAACAAATGTAAAATTCAAATATCAATATCTATAATTTTTTTCCTTTATCTAGAGGCTAAGGCTTCTTTTGTACAAATAAAAATAAAAATGGTTAATGTAATAGTAAGAATAATAATTAGAAAAGAAATTGGACCCCAAAGGCAAAGGCATTGGGATGGATTTATTCTTGATAAACAACAAGGTGTAGGAAAGAGGGGAGCACGACTACTTCGAATTATTGTCCATACTTTGTTTTTGTCCCTATATCATTAGGAGGTGCTTGAGGCTTAGATGCACGTCCTTTTTACATGCAAATAAAAAGCTATCCAAAAAGGCAACTATTAAGTTGCTTGTATGATTTATATTTGATGTATGGTTATAATTTATATATTTTTTTGAAATATATAAAATTTACAAAATAAATACATAAAGTTTTATTTATAATTGTTAAATTTATTTATAGCTAATTGAGGAGCGAAGTCAGAATTTTTTTAAAGGGGGTCGAGATTAAGTTATATATTTTTATGAGAGCGAAAATATAATTTTAATCTTATATTGATTTATATCTTTATGGTTTTCAAAAGGACTAAATTGAAATTGTAACATTTTTGAAAGATTAAATTATAATTTTACCGTATATTAAATTAAAATTTTATAAAATTTTCAGGAAGAGGTGAGTGCCCTATCACCCCTGAGCCCCTGAATGTAACAGTCTGTTTTTAGTAAAATCGAAACAGTGGTTTTGGGACCAAATATTCGAAGTCAGAAAAAATTATTATTATTATTATTATTATTATTATTATTTTATGTTCTATTGTATGATAGAAACGGAATTTTACCGTTTATATACCTAATTTGATGAAAAGGACTAAATTGCATTAAGTGTAAAAGTTGAGTTCTAATAGCTAAAGGTATTAAATAACTATAGAATTTTAAATTAGAGGTTCTTATATAGTAAATAGACCATTAAAATGCTTAGTGGTTAAGCATGAATAGTCATAATTGGAAATTTCATGAAACATTAAGGTTAATTTTGGAAGTTATCAATTAAAGTGATATTAAATAAAATAAAAAAAAATCTATTATCATCATCTACCACCAAATAAAAAAAAAGAAGAGAAAACCTAGCCACGGAAGCTTGAGATATTAGCAAGCTTGTTTTGCTTAATTAGGTATGCATTCTTGTCCCGTTTCTGATGATTTCTATGTTTCCGAGACCGTAGTAGCTTAATCTAGTTAGGTCGGGATTAATTTGCAAAATCGATAAAGTAATAGGGTTTTTCCATTTATGAGTATGCTTGAATTTTGAAGCTTTTTAATAGAAAATGAAAGATTGTTGTTAGACAAACAACTTTTGTAAAGAGAATTTTGATAAAATTATCAATTAGGGATTAAATTGAAAAAGATGATAAATTTATGGTAAAATTTTGAAATTTTGAATTATGTGGGCTGCTATTAATATATATAAAAATTGACTAGGCTTGAGAAATGATTAAATTGCATGAAAGTCATTTTCCGAGCTTAGGGACTAAATTGTAATAAATTAAAAGTACAGGGGAAAAATAGTAATTTTTCCAAAAATGTGTGTTGGACTAATTTGAATATGAATTATATTGAATTGAGTTAAATTCATTCGTATAGATTCGGTTAGACCTAGTACGGAGTTAGATTGAGGAAAAGGAAAAATATCGGATTACTCGCCTTCGTATCTACATAAACTCGTCGAGGTAAGTTCGTGTAATTAAATTGTACATTAATATGTGTTAAATTGAATTATTATTTGTAAATTGTACAATTTCCATGAATAAATACTGGTTGTATATTCGACGATTACTGACTCCCGTTTCAACCTTATGAAATTCATAGGATACAAATGACATCTCATTAGAGTCATCGATTTGGTTGGGGTCCTGCATGCGTTGCAGACACATCACAAGTCGTATGAGCTTCCTGTTATACAGTTCGCATTAGGTTCCCGTTATTTAGCTCGTATGAGCTTCCCGTTATTCAACTCAGAGGAGCTTCCTATTTACAGTTTGTATGAGCATACATGAATATAAATTGACAGATTACAGTTCAGTAAACCTCGTCTGTACTACCCGTGTATCCAACGATATTCTAAATGGTTCAACGGGCACAGTTCTGTTATGAAATCATATGAGTTTGATATTAACTATTACTGGTATATACATGAAATATAATTATTTGATGAATTCAACCATGTGTGTTGGATTTTATATGTGAATTTCATGGCTAATATGTTGGTGATCATGTGTTTAGGCTTTTGGCCAAATTGATTGAGATATGCTATGTGTACTTACCTATTTTGTGGAAATATGGTAAGTTAAATTCTGTATTCTACGAACTTACTAAGCTTAAGTACTTACTCTGTGTTATTTTCCATGTTTTATAGTAATTCGGAAGTTCATTTGGGTTGGAAGCTGGTTGGAGCTATTTCACTCTATCCATCGGCTCTTTTGGTACTTTTAGTAAATTAATTTCGGTTATAATGGCATATATAGGATATTTTGGCCAATATTGGTATATAAATGTTTTGTTGAGACAAGCCATTTGAATGGCTTGTGTTTGATGCATTTTGATGTGTATATATGTGGCCTTAACATATTTAATGTGTGTTTGATATGGTTGAATGATGGAAAAATTATAGGTATATTTATGATTGATTTGAAATGGTATATTTGGTATAATTATGCATATATGCATTTGGTTATCTAGGTAAATATTGATATTTGGTTGACATGTTATTAATTTGTCATTTGAGGTGCCTAAGGGCATATTAGTTGTATATTGTGATAATATATGTTTAAGATTTGATTTCAGTTTGATTTAAATGTCTTGTTATGGCTTGTTGATATGCAATTTTTTGTGTTTAGGTTGGTACCAAATTGGGTGAGAGATGTGGCTTAGAAATAACATATTTTTGTCTACACGGGCAGAGACACAGGCGTGTGTCTCAACCGTGTGTGACACACGGTTAGGTGACACGGCCGTGTGTCCCCTGTATCTTTAAAGTTGCGCAAGTCAGTATGCCCAACACGGCCTAGCATACGAGCATGTGACTTGGTCTTTTGACTCAAGTCAAAGAGTTACACGGGCATGGGCTGGGACACGGCTGTGTGTCCCTATTTCGAATGGCCACATGGCCTGAGACACGGTCGTGTGTCCCCTACAATTTAAAAAATTTCAATGTTTCTGAAAAAAAAATTGAGTATCCGATTTAGTCCCGACTTGTTTCTAATGCGCATTTTGGGCCTCGAAAGCTTATATAAGGGACAATATGTTTGTTTTCGGTTGGTTTAAGATATGAATATTATATGATGTGAAATGTTTGAATTTTTTGTCTATTTGTTCTGTAAACTCCGGTAATGCTCCGTAACCTTGTTCTAGCGACGGATTCGAGTTAAGGGTGTTACACTGAGCTAGTTTATATATTTATAAATAACAATGTATGTATGAATATAAATTATATAACAATATTCTCTTCGAAACATTTTCAAGCTATTCACTCTTTCACTAGCATTTTGTTTTACTATGTTGGGTCACTAATTCTTAGAATTAGAACTGAAGAGTCTATTTTTTTTTTATATTAAAGTTAAAAAAATTCATTTAAGTTAGATTCTACAATAATTGTTATTTGAATTCATTTTAGTTAAAAGATATTTGAATATCGATGCTTATACTTAAAATACATTGAATTCCGTGTGTTGACTTGATGGTTAGGATGTTCACCGCCCCAAGTGTAGTTTGGGTTCTAATCGCATTGCTGTTAGGGTTTTGCTCTCTTTTCGTAGTTCATCAAATAAAAAATACTTGACTGCCTTAATTTTATAGGTTCGACAATAACTCTTTCTCAGGTAAGAAATTATTAAATATTTTTTTATATACAAAATATTATGAAGGTGTTTTTTTTATGCATTATAAATTAATATAAACTTACCTAAAACGAGATTTGAATAAAAAAACCATGCATATCAAATTTATAATTTTACCATTGTAACCAAAATATCATTTGGTTTTTATATAACCTTTTAACAAATATATTTGTTATATAATTTTTTCACCCACATCATAGTTATGTCATAAATCTAATATTTATTATTCAAATCTATACTTTATTAGGTAACAATATATGTCATATATTCAAAATTGTCAAATATTAAATTTAATAAACCAACTTTTTAAAAATATAATTAAACAATAATTAGATATGTAGGCAACATCATATTTGAATAATCAAATCTATTTTTTGTATTATATTTGGATAACACAATTCTAACACAATTCAAATTAAAGTGAATTTAAATATTGACCATTTAAAATATAATGTGTTACTGTTGATTGAGGATCAACTCTTCTGGAAGAAATCTTTAGAGCGTCGTTTTAAGGGATGTTGACTCTGTCCCTCAACAACATGAGATATTATTCAGTGGGAAGGGTTTTGCCCCCCTCCCTCTGCGAAGAACAGTGTATGATTTATGAAGGGTGTAATACCCCTTACCCGTACTCTACACTAGAGCCGGATAGGAGGCGTTACCGTACGAGGCGTTACCATACGAGGCGTTACCGTACTTAACTCACTTGGTCATACAACTTAAAATATCTCCTTCACCATCAAAACATTCTCATTAAGGACCTACGAGGCCTTAAACATGCATACAGAGGGTTTCAGAATCCAACTGGAAACATTAATGCACTTAAAAATTTTCACCTAAATAGGGGTCACACGCCCGTGTAAAATGGGACACGCCCGTGTATGCAGGCCGTGTGGTCACACACGCCTATGTCCTTCACCCGTGCTCGACCCTAACTTATTTCACACGGCTGGACACATGCTCGTGTCCCTGGCCCGTGTCCTTCACACGGCCTCGACACGCCTGTGTCTCAACCTGTGTGCCAAAACCTTATCATTCTATTTATGACGTCATCATCTCACTATGGTCACACGGTCAAGGCACACGTCCGTGTCTTTAGACCGCGTGTCAAATTAAATTCCAATTTCAAGGTACAGACTTCACACGGTCTAGGCACACGGCCGTGTCTCTACCCGTGTGTTTATTACAAAGCTTACTGAATTGTAAAACTAACATAGGATTGACCGTGTATCACACACGGCCTAGACACACGCCCATGTGCCTACCCGTGTGGACAAGAACAAGGCTATTTGCCAAGCTCTTTTCACCAGCCTAACTCACACAACATAAATCCATTCAACAAATCACTAAACAACTCAACTTTGCAATATACACTTCCATGAATAACTTTATCTTTTCATATATAATAGTGAGCCATGAACTATGGATATATACAAAAGAATTCACCTTTAAAGGGGCCAACACATACTTTGCCAAAATAACAAAACAAATTACCTAGTCTAGCCCTACACATGCCATACTCAAAACACTAAGTCTAGATATACCGAGAGGAGTTGATAGTGTGGGTGATCTTCCAATTATCTTCGTATCCCGACCCGACTCTTCGACTCTATAAAACAAGGGAAAAGAAAAGGGGAGTAAGCTTTAAGCTTAGTAAGTTTACATGAAAACAAATAACATCATAGTATGTGCTAAACAATAAATAGCATTACATACTAAGCAAAAACAATCCACATTCCATGATCATGCTTACTCATTTCATCTCTTACCACATTCCAACCATATCACAAGCCAAAATGCCCACATTATTTAACATGCATCCCTGCACTTATCACCACATGATCACAAGAAACAACACATCATAATTTTCCCAATAAACCATTCATAATACTACCAATCACTCGGTGGTTTCGCACTTAGCCCACCATAAATCTTTAATACAGTGGTATTGCACATAGCCCACCAACAAGAATATTTATGGTGGTAACGCACTTAGCCCACCAAATAATATAAACGATTGTTTCGCACATAGCCCATCGTGGATAAGTAATAAGGTGGTATCGCACACAGCCCATCATTTATTACTACGGATGTTATTTCACATTTACATATCTATATCGTCTTTCATACGAAATTATTCAATACCTACCAAATTCAATCCCCTTGAATCATACATATTCCCAATCATACAATGCACCAATAAGTAACAACATGTGTATATAAGATGTATCGTTTGCACATAAACTTTCCTCGGTGCAAAACGCGTTAATCAACAGTCTATTCCGTAACCTTGCCTTTTCCTCGGTCGAGGTTAATTCCACGCTCTTCTTGGTCTATAACAACAAAGTTCACTCATTTAAAATATTTTATGATCATAATGCATCAAAATATATACTTAGGCAAAAATGACCATTTTGCCCTTACACTTTGGCAAAATTACAATTTTTCCCCTAGGCTCGTAAATCATTTTTCAACATATTTTCTCATCAAACAAGCCTAGCTGAACATTTATTCCTCTTACAGCTACTCACAAATCTAACTATTTCATGCATTTATTAAACATTTTTAATCTTTGCATTTAAGTCCTATTTAGGTGTTTTCATGTTAACACCTTTCACAAAAGTTGTTTCTCATCTCCCTAACATTCATTTTCCTCCATAAAAACTCAGCTATCAACATAAACACTCTCATGGCAAGTCCCTAGACTTTCAACCATATCACAAGTTAGTCCCCTCATTAGCTAGCTTAAGCTTTGGAGACTCCAAAAGTACAAAAATTGTCAAATAAAACTACCAAAATCACTTACTTGCAAGAGATTTATTTTGCTAAAAATTTTGAACTCCAAGAACCCTTATTCCTCTCAATTTTCGGTGGTAGAAGAAGAAGGAATAGTAAAATATGACAACATCTTTTATTCATCTTATTTTACTCAATTTTTATCACCTAATTTCCACCAAATTTGACCAAAATTTAATGTCTTGTCTCCCTAGCCTCTGTATAGCCGGCCATCACAAATTCAATGGCCTAATTTCACTTTAAGGGCCTCCAATTGATATTCTTTGGCTATTAGACACCTCTACCACTTATAAGGGAACTTTCGCACTTTATGCAATTTAGTCATTTTTTCACAATTATGATAACATGATTATTTTGCATGGTTTCTTGTCTTTAATTAGGTTTATTTATGAATCAATCCCTGCTAAATTAGTATTTTTATGATTTAATTCTTGTCAGGGGTGCAATTGATCAAAAGCAAGCTGAAAAGGGCCAAATTGAAAGAAAATCATGGAAATGGGGCAAAATCAAAAAGATGGAGGGAGCCAAGGACACATCAAATAATTTGACTTTGTAAAAAGCCAAAAATAGAAAATCCTATTTTAGTTTATTTTATATTTATATTTATATTTATTTTAGATTTTATATTAAATTAAATTAGGCTATTTTTAGTAAATCTCATGTATATAAATAGGGGCTTTTTGTTCTTAGAAAATCATCAATCAAATAGTTCTTTTCCTATTTCTATTTGGAGTTGAATTATCTTCTTTGTCTTTTTCTACTTCAATTTGGAGTGGAATTACTCTTTTTCTTTTCAATTTGGCGTCAAGCATTCTGCCAATTTCAAATCCAATTGTTTGCTTTTCTAAAATTGGTTTAATTGCCTTCCAAGCCCCTTTTCCTTTCCAATTTCCATTATCCTTTACACAAAGCCAAATTACATTCCACAACCATCAAACATGATTAAATTCATGCCACACTAAACCCCTTTCAACTTTAAGCCGGTGTTAACCCCGTCAAAGACCCGTGAGTTACGAACCCGAGCTATTTAACCCCTACTTTCCGATATTTATTATTTCTCCGGATTAAGAGTATGACTCCGTCAACTCACAAAGTCAAATCAACACTAAATCAAAAAGGACGTTGTTTGAGTTAGTGTGGTTAGACGTACAGTTAGGATTCCGAAAGGATCGATTGTCTAATCGATTTTCCGTGAACACATTGGCGTGCCAAGTGGGGATTACTGTTTGATTCCGTCAAGGGAAGTAGTAACCGAATTTAAATGTCCCACGTGCTTGAGGGCATTGGTTCGAGCTAGGCTCTTCTAGAACGCAAAGCTGCCGGAGTTCTAAATCACGAGCAGTTCGTAGGTTGTTCGATCGGTAAGGGTTAGTTATAGGACGTTCCATAACTAATTTACACAAGGAAGAGTTGGTGTCCGAGGCGTCCTTGGTAGCTATAACTATCTTATTGGAAAAGAGGAGTTTATCTAATTTCGAGGATCGGTTCAAAGACGGAAAAACCCGTGCTCCTTCAGATTACTTCATTGTTTTTTTATTTTATCTTTTACTTTTTACTTTTTTTTTGTGTTTATTTCAGGTTTCATATTTTATTCCCCCCAAACTTCGCGGGCACGACAACTGCCCAGACATAAATCTGGTCGAGACACAAACAATTTTTAGTAAACCCAGTCTCTGTGGGGTGACCCTACTCCCTATACTGCGTAAATTTGCAAATTAGATGTAGGATTATATTGGTGGAATCGACAGCCATCAATGAAATCATTAAAAATTAAAATACCAAAATTTTTATATAGCCATATATTAATGCCATAACACATAAAATAATATCAAAATAATTTTCCTTAACCTCGAATTAGCGGTCTCAAAATCACTGTTCCGATTAGCTCCAAAATCGGGCTATTACAAAAAATGTTCCTCTTAATAAGTGGTCATATATATTTTGAAGACTTTTTCCAGAAGAACCGATCCTAATTACTAATCTTAAAAATAATAAATGAGTTTAGAAGTTATCCAATTTCATAAAAATCGAATATTTAGGTTTTCTACTATTTATTATGATAAAGAAAACTATTGTAAGCAATAATTAATGTATAAATATAAACAGAAAATGACAATGGAGGTGGGGAGGATGACACGAAACATGAAAATCAACCTCGAACGGATGGCTAAATGTCTGCCTCGTATATAGGAAATATGACCCATTTCATTAAATTGCATTCCCCCACTCAAATTTATGCCAAATGCCAAACATCCCGACTTTTTTCTTGTTAAAGTACACTATTATTGCTACAATACTCATTGCTTCGTAGACTTCATTTTGATAAATGATTAGGATATTGATAAGAATGAAGCTCAGGAGAGTCCCATTTTCCTATTTTTTAGTTTGGGTGGCTCTAAGTTTTGTTTTTGAAACTGTATCGTTACATTAAGTGGTAAAATTAAACCCATTCAATCACGCACAAATAATGCAAATATAATTTTTTAAAATTTATTCTATGTAACAATGTGGGATATTGTATCATATCATGGTATAATTTTTTTATTAAAAAAATACAATTTTAGTGATGTTTTAACATAATCTTAAAGTATTCAAATTTAAAAAAATTTGTTAAATTTCATAACTAATGTGGAGCAAATAAAATTTAGAGAGTAAGTTAAAAAAAATTGTCAAATTTAGGAAGTAAATGTTGTTTTATCCCATTTATTCATAATATTTTTAATAGTCTCCTAAAATGGTATGAAGTCCTTTACTTTGTTTTTCTGTTTTATATAACATTTGCAAATGAAGGTTTGATAATTTTGGGAAAGATTGAGGTTTTGATACATTAATGTCATAAGTTGGACAGACACCTTTTATAAATGATGCATGGATTACTGGTTTAAATCCTAGGGTGCTATATAAGTTAAAGTTGTGTAAAAATAGACTTAATATACAAAGTAAAAAGGAGATGTTAAGATGGTTGATGTTTCAAGTGTAGATTTGATTTGTTAAATTGCATCAAATTGAGTGGCCAGTTGAATGCTAATATATTGAGGCAGCTAGTGACAGATAAATGCAGTTGTAAATGAGCTTACAACCGCGTATAATGGGTAAAGACTGTTATGAGACTGCTACTTGCAGTTGCGGCTTCAATTCTTTTATTCTATATTTATATTTTATTTATGCTTTTTTTACATTTAATTTTTTTTAATATTTATATATTTTATAATTACTAAATAATAATTTAAATCTAATTACAGATAATTTTATCCAAAATCCGAACTAATACCCCGACCATCGGATATATTTACACACAGGCCTCATTGTCATTTAAATTATTGATGCCCCTTATTATATGTGAAATTAGCTGCTATCTCCATCATAACTATGGCAGCAGTTCCTCCACAATAGGGGGGGAGGGGGGCCAATAATTTACATATTATATTTGTGTGGAAGATTGACCCATTGACACTTCATATCATGTCATCCATCACATTTAAGGCTTCAAAGAGAAGAGTCTCGATGACTGACAGTGAAAAAGGAAGGCAAAAATTTCATAATAATTTCTCAGTATAAAATTTGAAAAAATAAAATAAAATAGGGGTTAAAGAAAATAAAATTAAAGAAATAGTGAACAAACAGTAAGCTTTTAGCCGAAGGCAATTGTTACTTAAGATTAGAGATTAGCCAAAAAAACAAGAGTTGGTAGGCCACTGTACAGGAAATCAACGCGGACATTGAGCCGCTTTACAACAATTTTCTTTCTTTGGACCCAAGAAAACAGCCAGACGACAGCTCCATTATTTTACCCTTTAAAATAAGCTCTCTGTTTTTTTATTATCTTTGCATTAGAAAAATATTAGCTGTCTGAGGAAAACAAATGATGGTCGAGTTTTGATTGAATCCAATAAAAATAATGAATCAATGTTTATAAGTGCATGATATTATGGAGAGATAGACATGATTAAGGGACACAAGTCACTTTCTTAATTTATCATTTATGTAAATTCCACCCACAACTTGTTTTAAATTAATAATGCATCCCCTAGCGCCAGCCCACCCTCTTCCCTCCTATAAATACACCTACTAATGTTTCATTTCTTTTCATGCCCAACACACTTTGACACCCCATTTCTCTGCTTCTCCCTCTCTCAAACTCCTTTTTGCTTTGCTATTTGAAATAAAGAAAGAAAATATGGGTGCCTTGGACTCTCTTTCTGACTATATTTCTGATTTGGTAACCGTCCATGGCAAAAGAAAGAAGCGTAAAGTCATGCAGGTATTTTTTTATTACATCATTCATCTCATTGTTTTTTTCGAGAATATATGGTGTGTGTGTCTGTGTGTGTTTATTACAACATGTTTAAAACTCAGATATGTGTTGTTTATTGGCAGACTGTTGAGATCAAGGTTAAGATGGACTGTGATGGGTGTGAAAGGAGAGTCAAAAACGCCGTTTCCTCCATGAAAGGTGCAATTTTAAAGCTCTCTCTCTCTCTCTACAATCTTCCCCTTTTGAGAGGGAGAATCTCTGATACCTTACTTGTATTAGAAAACTTGAAGAAACATAAGAAAGCTTATATTTGTGGTTCTCCCCGTACTGCAATGTCTTAAATTTACCATATTTAGTCTGCTTTGGCTAGAAAGGGAAACGTGTATGTCTATTTATATACCATATCACTTTATAAGATCAGAACAAACAAGTCTCTGGGGAAACAAACAAAGTGGCAGTGGGAAAACATTTTTCTATTTTCTGTTTGCGGACATTAAAAGTCCTTTTACCCTAATAAATGCATTGCTCATTCCACCAACCAAACACACCCTTAACTGCTTCTTTTCCACATTTTTTTTTCTTTCTTTTTAAAAAAGTTAATAGTTTTTTTGCCCTTAATCTTGTTTAGGTGTGAAATCAGTGGAGGTGAATCGAAAGAAAAGCTATGTGAGCGTTAGCGGATACGTGGAGCCAAACAAGGTACTAAACAAAGTGAAAAGCACAGGGAAAAGAGCAGAGTTTTGGCCTTACGTCCCCTACAACTTAGTGGCATACCCATACGTAGCTCAAGCATACGATAAGAAGGCACCGTCGGGGTACGTTAAAGAGGCGGTACAAGCTTTGCCGAGTCCGAATGCTGTGGACGAGAAGTTTGTCACTTTCTTTAGCGACGAAAACCCCAACGCCTGTTCCATCATGTAGGCTGGCCAAGAGAACTAAAGGTTAAGGAGGGCATGTTTGGGTGGATGGGATGCAATTTTGTCTGTACAAATGCTTAAATTTGGTGTGTAGGGTTGAGTCTTTGTGAAGGAATTTCCTTTTTGAAATTTTGTTTCCGAATGTTGTATGTGTGCGGATTTTCATGTAGTCGACTAATCATACTTAATTTCCTCAGGGTTTTTTGTAGTTATAAATGAATTATATACCATTCATATATTTGGATTATATACTCATGTGGTTAAATTTATTATTGTGACAAGTAAATTTTTTTATATTTTACGGAATATGTTTTGAGTTGATGGTTATCTCTATCAATTTATGTCTAAAGATATTTAAAATTAATTATATATAATTTTAAAAACTATCTAGATTAAATTATATTTGTGATTAGTCAAATTAAGTGCATAGGATTAAAGTCTTAAGACATATAAATAATTAAATCGATATGTTAAGTTATTGATTTAATTTTATTATACAATAAAAAAGTTCAGTTCTTTTCATCTTTTTGTCTTTTTCTGTTTAATGCACTAACTTTAGTTATTTTCTTTAGTAATTATATACACCCTCAATTATATTATTTAAAAAATATTTAGTTACTATCAAAATTCAAATCATCCTTAACTTTCTATATATTAGTCACTTGCATTTAGACGTTTGTTTTATTAATATATAATAAATTGAAAACAAAAATTATAAGATAATTTAAATTTTCTAGTATATTATATTATAAAAATTCAGTCTAATCAATTATTGTATTTTTAGTGTTGAGAATTAACTTGTATGTGTAACGAGAAAATAAAGTAAAAGTAGGGAAGATTAAACACAAAAATATTTTTGTGGAAAAATTCCTTCAAAGAAAAGGATAAAAAATCACATGCAAAAAGGATTTCACTAAATGAACAAAAACTGAAAGAGTACAATATGGAGATAATTTCAACAAACAACCCTAAATCCCGAAAGAACAAAGTACTTCTGGCTAAAACTCGAAATTCCCCAAAACTCACAGAAACCTCTCAATCTCAAAGATGATGAAAGATTGTTATTCTAGGTTACAACAACCCCTTTTATAGGTTAAATTTGTAGTTTAAATATAACTAAAATAATCTAGACTAATCAGAGTTTAACTGGGAAACAATAGTAGAATTTACTTAAGAGAAGAAAACTTAGTTGAATGGAGAAATATATCGCCACATCGCCCTTCTAAACTCACCCTTTCCTTTTGAAATAGTTGAAATGAAGATTAAAAACCAAAATTTCCATGACAAGCTGAGGTCGCATGTATTTAAGTATTCATATTTGAATTTTATTACCAACAAATGTGGAGTCTCTACTTGTTATGTATCGCTTTTATTCAATTATATTGTAATTTATATTAATTAAAAAACAAAATTTTCGTTGAAGAACAAGGTCAAAATGGAACAAGGTCAAAATGGATCATCAGCATGGAAATAATCGACAAAAATGGAGCCCTTGACTTCCAAGCCTTTTGGGTATTCGCCACCTGTATTTGTCCCGAGACTTCATAGTTACAAAACTATAATTTATAATTGAAGTAGTAGTTTTAACAAATGTTTAATATCTGGCTTGACATCTACTTCTATATATTTAGTTATTCATATCATAATCAACAAAATTCATCAATTCACTATTATTATTTTTATTTAATTTAGATTAACTTATAAGTTTTCTTGTGAAAATGGGTTACCACGATTGGGGTTTGTGCTTGAAATTTTGAATTACCAATTGTCTTGATTCTTGACTTCAATCGCTTAAATTAATTCATCTTTTTATTAATTCACTTAATTGAATTAACAATTCTTTTAACTCGGAAGTGTTTTTTATTCTAAAAATATTTTTTTTAAAAGTACTTCTTAAAAGCAAAGTTAAATTGGCTTTTAAATAAAACTTTTCAGTGATACTTGATATAGTAAAAAGAAAATTAGAAAGGTAACAAATTAAATTTTCTTAAAAATGATAAAAAGATCCATTGTGTTAGCCCTATTTTTCAAATGTTTGATATAATAAAGTCAAATTATAAATTCCCCTTTGCAACCAATTGATATAAAGCTCTTAATATTATTTTCGTAGTGTTTAGAAACTTAAAATTACGAAATGCCTTTTGGAAAACCTTGACTCAAAACAAATTTTACAACTTTGGGAGACTTCTAACGATACATGGTCACACAAGTATCGGTAGAACCAAGTCAAAAAGCAACTCAAGAATCCTTCTAAACTTTTATTAGTACTTGGGAAATCTTCTACTGATACAACCCCAGTTGTATCAGTATTTGAGTTGAGTTCTACTGGTAGAAGTAAGTAAGAAAGCATTCCAAGCCAAACATTAGATTTTTACCTATACTTAGGGGGACTTCTATTGATACAACCAAGTCAATGAGCAATATTTGGATCTCCCTTGTATCTTCTATACGACTAGCGATACAAGCCCAAACCCTTAAAACCCTTAGACTTTTATCAATACAAGTGGACTTCTATCGGCACTCGTGGCTCCAACGATCATAAATTGTAGGACTTTTATCGGCAGAAGTCCACTTATACTGATACAAGTGGTCTGCAATTTGCAATTAATGCATGAATTAGTTGCAGCAACGACTCTAATTGGATCCTAACATCTCTAAATGGCTTCAAGGTTGTTAGAAGGCATAAATACAAGTCAACACTCCATGCTAAAGACAAGAAACAAGTTTGTAAAGTCAATTGTACTAAAATCCAATCTTTTCATTGATATCCTCTTTGTTCTTCATAAACACACTTGAGTAACCATCTTTCTTATTCTTTTCAAGTGTTGCATTGTATTGATTGAGTTTTATCATTGTAATATCTTCCATTGAGAGATGTCTTTAATCCTTATTCTTATACCTCATCTTCGTAAAGGATTGCTTAATATTTTGGTTAGAAAATCTTAAGGGAAGTAGCTCTATCTTGCCTAGTGAAAAGATAATGTTTTGTAAAGGTTAAACATTGTCCTTGAAAGGTTCAAATATAGTAAATTTGGGAAATCCTTAGTTGTGGTAAGCTAAGGTAGTGGACGTAGGAAATTGGGGTCAAAATACTATAAATTCTTGAGCCTCTTTTATTTGCAATATTTTATTAAAGTTATTAAAAACACCAATCACCCCCTTTTTGGTGATCATCAAGCTTAAGACATTGTTAGAGGAGTTCAAAAGTAAAAGGAAAGGAAATAAAATCTTTAAAAAAATCATAATTTTGAATTAGTATATATGCACCTCTTATTTTATGTACTTTTTTTTATTCCTATTAGGAATGGTTTATTTTTATACATTAAGAATAGTTATCGCTTTTGTTTTCTTTCCTCTCAGTTTTTGGGTACAACCGATTTGAGCATAGTCTTGTTCGGGTTGGAAGGTATTCAAGTAGAACCCTTCTAACAATGTTGATGACAAGATTCAAACTCGATCCCAAAGCTTGGGAAGTAAGTCCACTTTCACTTCTTCCTACTACTTGTTGGTTCTTTCTTCTCATTTTTCTTTCCTACCAAGCATATTGAAAATTTATTTTCTTTCAGCATTTTCTCTCCATTCTTCCATCATTTCATTTTTCAATTCAACCAAGTACACTCGTAATCTTCAAAGCTTCCTCCAAAATATAGTTGTTAATCTTTCAAATGAATCAAATCTCACTTGTGAAATTACCAAAAGTTTATTCATTTTATTAAAGTAAAAAAAATATTACTATGAGGATGTTTATATCTTTTTTGGCTTAATGGTATAGAAGGCCTTCGAACCTTTTCGAAAAATCAGTTAAGCCCTTGCGACCTTTTTGCACCCAATTGAGCCTTTGAACTAACAAAGTTGGTCAAATAGGCCCTTTAGCCAATGTTGATCGTTACAATGCTGATGTGGCTGTTAATGATGCTGATGTGGCACTCCATGCCAACGATAGTTACTAAGTGGTATTGTATCATCAAAAAAATAAAAAAAATTAAAAGGAATGTTGAATTTTTTTACTGGAATGAACCTAGATGTCATTCGTTTAAAAGCTTAATTTTAAAAAATATTATATTTTTTAAAAAAATTATAAATTTGTAGAATATTATTAAAATTTATAAAATTATTAAATAAAGTTAAAAATAATAATAAATTAATAAAAACCATTTAAAAGTGAAGTCCAAAATGAATCTGGACATATGGTTGTCCAAATTTACATTAAATATGGATAACAATATGTCTAGGTTGATTGAAGAGGATTTTTCTACATTATATAAAGTTTAAAATATTAAAAATTAATCTTGTTTAAAACATTGATATGTGTACCGATATTTTAATACTATTAGTACCTTTTAAGTTGTATACCAGTAAAAATATTGAATGTATGAATACATTCAATTAAAAAAATGTATCAATTATTTTATTACATGTGTAGCCTAAAGTGTGTACCAATTATTTCATAGCCTAACACTATGTTTGGTTCACCTGAATGGCTAAGCCATTTCGGGTGTATTCACTCCGCCACAGTGAAGCTGGAGTTTGGTTGGCTGGATGATAACATGTTTATTTTGCTTATTTTATGTGTTCAAATAAATTAATTCTTGAATTAATTTATGCTAATTGGTGATTTTATGTTTAAATTCTGTTAGGAATGAAATTTGGATGCCTTAAATAAAAAACCAAGTAGAAAAGAACTAAATTGGAGCGCAAACAATAAAAGAGGGGTCGAACTGGAAATTTTGAAACATTTAAGGGCTGATAAGATTTTTTTACTTTGTAAAAGCCGTATTTAGAAAAGAAAATTTTGATTTTGATTTCATGTAATTAGTGGTTAGGTGGGTCAGCTAAGTATAGTACATGGTTTGTGTATAAATAACGGGTTTAATGGACTTGAAAGGACACACTTGACACTTGAATTCACTTGGAATTGACTGAAATTATTTTTTTTCCTTCCAATTTCATGCATGAGTATGCATACTGTATTCCATTTCCATTTCTTTATTTCTTTACAAAATTGTTTAATTACTTTCCAAGTCCCTTCCCTTTCCAACTTCCACCATTTCCTTAAAAACCATTTCCATACACCAACCAAGCATGATTAATTTCATGCTTCACTAAAATTCTAACTTAGCTTTAGGTCGGTATTCTTTCCTGTCAAGAATCGTGAGAAATGAATCCGCACTAAAAATCTTTCATAACGGTATTCACCATCTCTCCAGAATATTGGGATAGTACAAATTCATCCCTTAAAGTTAACTCGGTTTCAAAACAAAGCGTGTAACGATTCTAAAATTTGGGGTTGTTGAAAAACATACTTTAGGGACCCGCCATTATGTGTCGGGTGTAAAAATAGTAATATTATTGTGTTTGGAGTTTCTTTAGAAGTTAATCGAATTGTGAAGTAGTAAATTTTATTGATAGGGACTAAAAAAAATTTAAATTAATTATAAAAAAGAAATAGTTACAAGGACTATTTAAGTAAATAACTCATTATTTACTTGGTCAATTGGAGTTCGTGGATATATATATAATATATAATATATGTATATATATAGATATGTAGGTGATATTATTAACAGCTATTATAGGATGACTATTATGTATTAGAGTTAGTAAAAGGAATAAATAAATAAAAGAAAAGAAAATAGAAAAGTTAGTAGAAAAGAAAGAAAGAAAGAAAGAAAGAAAAGCTCCATTTTCTTTTTTTTTGCTCTTACCCGCCGAAATTGGGGAGAAAGATTCAGCCATTTTGCTCAATCTTTAAGGCTCAAATTGGTTAGTAATTTTTAGTTTTGTTTCATGGATTTTATGTTTTTGGGGTCCTAAGAGCATGAGCTAGTTTACCCAAGTTGAAACTTTAAAAATGAATAGAAAGAATGAAAGTTTCCATGGTTGAGAAACTCAAAATTTTTGGAGTTATTTTGTTGAATACTAAATGTATTTGAGGTGATAAGGTGAGTATAAGTTTTGTAGACTAAGTGGGTCATGTTGTGGGTGATTTTAATGGTAAAATTTCTAGAGATGTGAATGTAGTAAACTCAAAGAGATATAGTTAAATAATTAAAGTTTTGGTAGAAATAGTGGATTGATTTGAGTGGATTATATTTAGTTAAAATGCTTTTAAGTTATATGTAAATGTTGAGGATTTAATGTGGTTAAATTCTATGTTTGATATTAGGGATCGAATTAAACAAGTGACTAAATGTTGGGACAAATATTTAATAATAGTAAAATAATGTGATTGTATAACTGTCATTGTTAAATTGATGAAATAGCATTGATTGAATGAAATTGTGAACTTTGGTTAAGGAACAAATCAATCGGACATGAATCGAGGAAAACCGAAGGTAACAGAGTAGCTATCAACCTCACTAATACAACTATTTTGTTAAGGTAAGTTCGTAGACTCGAACTTAATTTTACTTCTAATTATTATTTAAATTGATTTATTGCTAAATTAATTCTTGATATCAAATGTATGCATATTATGGAATTAATGATAAGAAAATAAGTGATGAATTTGTGGAAGTAAATAATCATACAATTGTCGATATCATCGACTAGCGCTGGGCGCAAACTTTGTCAGCTTGTCTGGCTAGTGCTGGGCACACAACCGTCGGTTAATCCGACTAGCACTGGGTGCAATTATTGTTGGTTTATCCAACTAGAGCTAGGCTCACATTCATTACCGTCAGTTAATCCGACTAGCACTGGGTGCAATTATTGTTGGTTTATCCAACTAGAGCTGGGCTCACATTCATTACCGTCGATTAATTCGACTAGCACTGGGTGCAATTATTGTTGGTTTATCCAATTAGAGCTGGGCTCATATTCATTATCGTCAATTAATACGACTAGCACTAGGTGCAATTATTGTTGGTTTATCCAACTAGAGTTGGGCTCACATTCGTTATCGTCGGTTAATCCGACTAGCGCTGGGCGAAACCTCTTCTGCAGGCTATCGCTAAGCACCAGGTGCCACATCATTTACTGATATTAAGATAAAGTTAAATAAATTATCGAGGGATTAGAATTCTTATTTGGCGAAGTTAGAAATTTATATAAATGGAGATTGGGATTGTGTTTAGTTAATAAATGAAACCTATTAATGATAATTTGCTTTACATGTTACAGGTTAGATAGATAGTAGAGTTAGACTCGGCATCCAGTGAGAATTCCCGTCCTCAAAGTTGGTGACGTCTTTTCTTTTTGTGTTTGGCGTGTACCTAGGATGCAAATTTAATGATAGTGTCATTTTTTTATTGAACACTAAAGTACTAGTTTTTGTAAGTGTGTATGATGGTAAATACTTGTTGACATTTAATACTATGTTAAAATGATATTTGTCTTAATAAATCGAATATGAATGATAAATGAAGAATGTGCCTTTAATGAATTCAATGTTCTATGTGATAATGCTACAAGTTTTTAAGTCCAATTCTGGGTTGAATTGAATGCCTATTATATTATGGTCATATGCATATGGTTGAATTTAGGAGAAATAAGGCTTGGAAAATAGCTTATTTTTGTCCACACAGGCAGAGACACGAGCATGTGTCTCAACCGTGTGTAACACACGGCCATGCACACGGGCGTGTGGTTTGGCCGTGTGACCCCTATATCTTAAAATATTGAAACTGAATGCTCAGGTAACTTCACACGGGCAGGGACACGAGCGTGTGTCTCAGCCGTGAGTGACCCACGGCCTAACACACGGGCGTGTGACTTGGCCGTGTAAACCCTGCACCTAATTTGTGAATTTTACAATATCCACACGGCCTGAGACATGGACGTGTCTCTTGGTCGTGTAAGCCACACGGCCTAACACACGAGCATGTGACTTGGTTGTGTAAACCTTACACCTAATTTGTGAATTTTACAATATCCACACGGTCTAGCTACACGGGTGTGTGGTTGGCCGTGTGTCTCAAGTCAGAGAGTTACACGGGTATGGACATGGGTTGGGACACGGTTATTTGCCTCACATCGAATGCCCACATGGCCTGGAACACGGGCGTGTCTCTTGGCCGTGTAAGCCACATGGCCTAGCCACATGGGCGTGTGTCCCCTGCATCTTTGAAAAATTTCTAGAATACCAGTTTAGTCCCGAATTAATTTTTAATGATTATTTTGGACCTCAAAGGCTTATTTTAGAGACTATATGAATGTTTATGAATGGTTTGTGATTTGAATGAAATATGTGCGTGAAATGTTTGATTGATTAAGTTATAAGCCCGGTAATACTCCGTAACCCTATTTCAGCGACAGATATGGGTTTAGGATGTTACATTTAATGGTATCAGAGCCTACAGATTTAGCTGATTCTCAGACTAAACCGAGCTCAAAATTGAGTCTAGAGGTACATGCCAAAGTCGAGTCGAGTTTGAGTCAGGATTGGATGCTGATAACCATGTTTTTATTTATAATGTAAAGATGTCAGATGATGCTAATAACGTAGTCGATCAAGAAGTACATATTGGTGATGAATCCACCGGGAAATTTGATGAATTTGAGTCGGTAACACCGAGTGTATGCATTGACGAGGTAAGATGACCTAATGCTACTAGCGGCCCAATTGAAGGGTAATTTGATAATGACGTATTGTGAGTGTTAGCAAATGCTCTTCAAAGGGTAGCGGGAGTCGCTCCACTCCCAACGGCCCCATCTGTGACTAGGCGAGCTCCTATTAAAGAACTAATGAGGTACGGTGCTACAGAGTTTGCGGGAACAAAAGGAGTTGACCCCTCGTCGGTAAAATTTTGGTTAGAGTCAACAACTCGAGTCCTATAACAGTTAGAATGCACTCCCCGAGAGAGCGTTATCTGTGCAGTTTCACTATTATAGGGAGAAGCCTATGCATGGTGGAATAATTTGACACCTAGTGTCTCATCGACTCAAAGTCAAAGTATCCCTAAACTCTTCCAATCCTATGGCATGCCAACTATATCCGACTCAGCCCGATACATTTAATAGGGTTTCAATTCACTTTCTAACTTCCACAATTATCCAATATTCAAATGTCACAATTCCACGTACATTCAATTCAGTAACAATCAATATTCCTTATACCATTATTTTCATGAATTTCGTGTATATTTATTTTGATAACAATTCATAACCATGAATGTAAATAATTATCAGACAAGTTTCATATACATGAATTTTCCATGTCACTAACCAAGTATTTCCAAATCAGAGAACGACTTACAGATATGAGTACATCGTTTTCTTTGTGCCATAACCCAGTTATGGTCTTTTCATTAAAATTGCCATAGCCCAGCTATGGTCTTACATTTAAACATTGCCATGGTCTAACAATGGTCTTATCCGTTAATTCATCCTTTGTCACAAACGATGATACTCAAATCCCGCGTTCCATTTAACCCAAACATTCATTTTAAATTCATTATATAATAATATTCCATATTTTTGACTAATAATATAAATAAATACATAATATCATTCATAAATTCAATATAAATATCAAAATTCAACCATACGAACTTACCTGGCTAAATTGCAGAAATACCACACTTGACACTTGAATTCACTTGGAATTGAATGAAATTATTATTTTTCCTTTCAATTTCATGCGTTAGTAAGCATGCTACCATTCCATTTTCATTTCATTGTTTCTTTACAAAATTGTTTAATTCCTTTCCAAGTCCCTTCCCTTTCCAATTTCCACAATTTCCTTAAAAACTATTTCGATACACCAACCAAGCATGATTAATTTCATGCTTCCCTAAAATTCTAACTTAGCTTTAGACCGGAATTCTTTCTGATCAAGAACTGTGAGAAATGAATCCGCACTAAAAATCTTTCATAACGATATTCACTATCTCTTCAAAATATTGAGATAATACAAATTCGCCCCTTAAAGTTAACTCGATTTCAACACAAAGCACGCGTTGGGTTGGAGTAATTTTGGCGTACAGCTGAGAAGATGAGTCAGTCGTATTGTATTCGAATTTTCGCGAGCAAACCGGTGTATCCTGGCGGGGTCATACTAGTGGGATTTTCTTCAAGGGAGATAGTGATCAGATTTAAACGTCCCGTGCGGTTGAGGCTATTGATTCGAGTTGGGTTCTTTAGAACGCAAGGCTGCTAGGGTCTTGAATTGCGAACGCATGTATCGCTGTTAGACAATCGGTAATGGTTGGTTTGTAGATCGTATCGGAATCAACTACGAAAGGAAGAATTGATGGTTAGGACGTTCTTAGCAGCTATAATCAGCTTATTGTTTGGAGGAGAAAACTCATTTTCGAGGATTGATTCAGAAACTAAAATTCACTGAGTCTAAGGCTAAGGCTTTATGATTCTATTTCTAGAATTCAAATTCATTTTCTAATTTTATTCTATTTTTTATTAACATAATTGTTTATTTCTGCTATCTCACTTATTTAATTTCTAAACATTTTCAACTCCCTTAATTTATTTCATTTTTTATTTTTCAGCAAGTTAGTTTCGAGTCGCAGATACGACTATTGACACGAAATAAATCCTGTTCACAACAAAAGACGAAATTGGATAACAATAACCAATATTTATGGATTCAACTCTACTAATCTTTACTGCTTTCTAGAGTTAATTTGTCCTTGGAATTTTTATTTGGTGGTTTTGACGCCTATCACCGAATGACTATTCAACCAGATGGTCTGAGACTAAGAGGCAAAGTCCCGTACTAAGACGCAAAGTCCCGTAATCACCATTCAACACACCCATTTCTGAATGGGTTATTCCGCGATTCCCGGAATAGATTTTTTTACCCAATTTACACATGCAGAAAATCATCTAAAACTCTAAAATTAAACAAAAAAAAATCGATTAACATATCCCAAGTTATTATCTAACACAACAACACTTTAATCTGAACATTGCAGCAAGTAAACCATGGCAGGAAAAAATAACAAAATTTTATAACATTTATCTTTAAAAAAAAAAAGACTCAATCTAAAACAATCAAACAAAATACAAAGAAAAGAAAAACAACCCATCTACAGGAAAACCCAAAGGAACCGAATTTGCTTAAATTTTTAAGTAAGTACCTTGCATGTTTCTTCATCTTTGTTATTTTTTGGTCTTTAAGGAAAAAAAGAAAGTCACGGCTGGTTGTTTCTTGGGAATTTTGGGATACAAAATTTCTAAGCATAACAAGTTGGTAAGAATGGAAGGTTAAATATTTTATTATTTTAGATAAAATAAAAATGTTGGAATGAAGCAATTTGAAGAATAATTGTTGATGGAAAATTTGTGTGAAAGGGAAAAAATAATCGAAAATGGGGAAGAAAGTGATGATGGCCGGTGCATTTTGGGATTTTGGTAGGCGTGGGTTTGGGTATTTGGTGAGATTTTATGCGTAAATTACACTCAAGTCATTAAATTATTAGTGAGTTTATATTTTGGTCATTCAATTTTAAAAAATTACAAAATGATGACTAAATTTAATGAAGGGATATATTTGGTTTTTTAATTTTTTTACAAAAATAAAAACACGATTATATTAAAAATGTTATCAAATTATATATTATGTAACACCCCTAACCCGTATCTGTCTCCGGAATAGGGTTTTGAAGTATTACCGAGTAATTGTATTCTAAATCATTCATTTCAAAACATTTCAAAAATCATAATATAATTCATGATTAACATGCATAACATCCCTTATTCAAGCCTTTGAGACCTAAAAATCACTTTAGAAACGATTTGGGACTAAATTAGAATTATTTGAAATTTTTAGGATAAAGTTAGAAAATTTTTAACTGCAGGGGTCACACGGCCAAGTCACACGCCCGTGTGTCTGACCGTGTGGGCATTCGAAGTAGGGACACATTGCTGTGTCCCAACCCGTGTCCCAGCCCATATCCATGCTCGTATAACTCATTGACTTGGGTCACACGGCCAAACCACACGCCCGTGTGCTAGGCTGTGGAAACTCTCGAAATGGCCTCGCACGCCTGTATGCTAGCCGTTTCTCACAAGGCCAAGTCACACGCCCGTGTGTTTGGCCCTGTGGACCTAAAATGTGCCTTAAACAACAAGTTTACCATTTCCTATTTGCTTAAGCATTAAATAACTCAAAAACAATTCGTTTACCATGTTCAAAACACGATCAAACACATTTAAAACATGCCAAAACAATCATCCTAGATGCCTAACCAATGTACCCTCATTAGTACCACATTTATATCATCAAAACACATCATCAATACATCATTCAAATCAAAGTTTAAAACATACCAAAATCACTTCGTTTAGCCTAGTTCATAACCACCTAAACATCAAGTTTAAGTTCACACACATCTATCAAGCATTGTTCCAAACAATATGCCAAATTATGGCTTCAAACACAAACATACACTTATATACTCAAACCAACATTACACTTATAACTTCATTTACAATCAATCAAAAAAATAACTTTCAACTAGACATCCTAGGTACATGCCAACACAAAAAGATAAACATCACCACATTTGAGATCGGGATCGTTTCTTGATGCTGAATCGGCGATCAAAAGAGAAGTACCTAACCTGTGCATGGGAAAAACAAAATCGTACGCTAAGTAAAACTCAGCGATATTTCTATAATTCGAACATTTAAATATATAAAGATACATGGATGCTCAATTTGAAATGCATAATCACATTACTATCTAACAAGCAATTGTAAATTTATTACCATATCAATTTCATGCATAATACCACATTATATCATGATTTGCTCAACTTCACTAATATTCTTCCATTAGTTGATTTAACATATAACTCAATTAACATCACTTGCTATAAAATAGCTTTTCATAGATCAATCAACATTTCATTTTAACAATGACATAATTCAACTATATTCAATCAATGAGTACATTACTCATATATCTCATTTATAATCACAACCTTTTCACCTTTCATATATCAATTCATTTTTTTTCCATTTCTAATTCACATATTTTGTCATTTCAATATCGATCATAAAACTTGTTATTTTATTACCCCTATTAACACGACTCGGACTCGGACGGATACACGGATCCAACCAACACACTAGTTTGGCACCCAGTGTCTCATCGGATAAATCCGAAGTAATAACTGCCCCCAGCGCTATATAAATTGACACCCAGTGTCTCATTGGTTAAACCGAAGTAAATTGGCACCCAGTGACTCATCGACTCGAAGTCGAAGAAATCCTTGAACTCTTCCTATCCTATGGCATGCCATCTATATCCGACTTAGCCCAATACAGTTAATAGGGTTTAATTCACTTTTCAAATACAACCAATATCAAATTCTCATATTTGCACATCTATTCATTTCAATTCAAATAATCAATAGATTCATAATGTATATACCAATTCAATCCATTTCAATCAACTATCAAAATGCCAAATACTCACTTCAATCACTTACCATATGCATTAAATCGAATTACAACAATTAACAACTAGGTTCGGATTTATAGAAATACAAACTGTGGATTTCGAGCTATTCGACGTCGATTTTATCCTTCCCTTTTTTTAGTTGAGGATTCCAGTACGATGTTAGCTACGGAATTAAAACAATTAAAATACATCAATACAACACAATTCAATTTCACATTGAATATTTCAATTTTTACTCACATTTGCTAAAATTCCAATTTAGTCCTTAAACTGAGACTAATTTTTATTCTTCACATTTAATCCTATATTTTTATACTAATTTCACTTTAAGCTAAATTTAGCTCCCTATTTTCAATTAAATCCTTAATTTTGAATTTTTTACAATTTAGTCCCTATTACTCAAATTTTATAATTTGTTCTACAATTTAATCCTTTTCCTTTTCTAGCTTAAAAATCTATCAATTTAATCCCTAATACTAAAACTATTCAACATTAGCAACATTTAAAATTTTAATAATTACTAAAATTTCAACATGGGTAAGGTATCCCTAGGTATCAGAATTCCAAAATATAAAAATTACAATAAAATAGACTAAATTAAAGTTTGAACCTTACAAGTCTTTAGGCCGTGCGTTCATCATTCTCTTCTTCTTTCTTTCTTTTTCTTTTTCTTTCTTAATTTGCATGTCTTTCTATTTCTATTTCTTTATTCTTTCTTTTATTATTACTTATTTTATTATTACAACATTTATACATATTAGTGCCGTCCACTATCTAATACAAATGTATATTTACTACATTGGTCCTTTAATTGATTTTTAATCTATAATTCAACTTTTATTTTATATGCGATTTAGTCTTTATATTATAATAACTTTTAATTCTTCACTTAACCAAAACCTAATTAACTACACAACTCACTTCGTAAATATTTAATAAAAATATTTAAGAATCCGATTTACGAGAACGAAGTCTCGGGAATGTACTTTTCGACACCCTTGACTATAGGGTCGTTACATATTATTATTAAATTATAATTATATTAAAATATGATTAAATTATTTATTTTTATTTTTGTTAAAATTTAATAACAATAACAATAATAATCTATTTAAAAAAAATTATGCTAAGGGTGTTCTTGTCATTTCAGCTTTTTTCTTATGCTATTACAATCTCTATTCCATTCAACCAAACACAAGAGTACTATTATAGTTTTATTCCATTCTATTCAATTAAACAATTGAATTGCTGATTATAGCTCTATTCTATTACAGCCTTATTTCATTCCAATAAACCAAATGTGGTGTAAAAGTTTTAAATAGTAAGATATATTCATATATTTAAAAAACAAACTTTACACATACAAATAATAAAATTAATAATATTTATTTTTATTTATTTTATAAAATATTTTTTTATACATCCTAAAATGTACCAATTGAATTAAAACATCGATGCACATATAAATTTTTTAAAGAAAATTAATTTTCAATATTTTTAAACTATATATAATGTAAAACAATTGTCTTGTATAAATCTGTATACATGGTCGTCTAGTCGACATATGGTTGTTTAGATGATTATTAATTTTTTGTTTTTTGAACTTTATTTAATATTTTTATAAATTCTAATAATATTTTACAAACTTATAAAATTTTTAAATTATTTCTAAATTCCTAAATTTTTAAAAAATTAAGCTTTAAAATGAATAAATCTGGACAGTCATTTGTCTAGATTCATTCCAATAAAAAATTAAATATTCCTTTTAATTTTTTTTTTAAAATTGATTTTTTTTGTTGTTGACGTGGTTGACGTCAGCAACTATCCTTTGATATGGAACACCATATCAACATCATTAATGGCCACATCAGTGTTGTAGCGATCAACGTTGTCAAAGGACTTATTTAACCTATTTTATTAGTTTAGGGGCTCAATTGAGTGTAAAAAAATCACAAAAACTTAATTAATTTTTTCGAAAAAATTCGACAAACTATATTTTATATATTTTTATATACAATCTAAAAACACACCTAATGAGTTTCATGAATTTCAACATAATCTCATTTATTTTTTTCATAATTTTTTAAATAAATCTATTTATAAATAATTTTTTTTTGAAATGTTTTACGGAAACAAACAAATGAACATGTAACTAGAAGAGGAAGGCCCGAAAGAATTTTGAGGTATAAGGGGCAAGACCGTCAATCCGGAACAAAACTGGAAATGAAAGGGGCTTGGCCACTTTGTTTGCATTATCCATTCTCTTTGGTCTTCTAAAGTTCAAACTCTCGAGGCAGTCAAGTATACATTTTTGTTTTTCCGCCAAACAATGGCAGCAGCGACAGCTCTCAATCTATGCCGTTCGTGGCAATCGCCGCCGACTCATAATCAATTCATCACCAAACCACGACCGTCCATTCGGCCTCCTATCACCTGCTACGCCGCTAACAAGGTCAGTTACTTGGTTCTCTTGAGTCTTGACATTTTTCTTTTTTAATTGTAGAGCATACATATAATCTCTCTTTGGGGGGGGGTGCGATTCAGTCGAAGAGGGAGTACACAAGCGTAATGATAGTGCCAACGGGAGTGGGGGCCAGCATCGGAGGATTTGCCGGTGATGCTCTGCCTGTTGCTCGGGTCTTATCCTCCGTCGTTGATTGTCTTATTTCACATCCTAATGTAAGAGTGCAAGACTTTTATTTATTTATAAAATTCCTTTTCTACGTTAGGCTTTTAAGTAAACTGAATTTAATGGAATAAAATTAACAATATTTTTTTTCTTCAGGTTCTGAATGCAGCAATGTTATACTGGCCCATGCCTAATGTAATGTACGTTGAAGGTTATGCTCTGGACAAATTTGCGCAAGGCTTATGGGCTCTGCAACCTGTTCATCAAAACAAGGTTTTATTTTATTTAATTTCTCAATTCCTTGTTCATTTCAAATGAATATTTAAGTTAAAAAACTTTTTTTTTTAAATCTCAAAACTATACATGAACTTTAGTCTGATGTGCAATTCTATACATGTACTTTGATTTGATCAAATTGTCATAAATTATTAACACAATTATTGATATACCAATTTTATGTTTATATATTACATACACATGGAATTATATTTATCCAATATAAAAATAAATTGATGTATTTATTTCTTTAAATGTGCATGATTGAATGTTTCATGTATATATTTGAACCACAATCAAAGTTTCATGTGTATGATTGATTCAAATTAAAGTTCACGTATCAAACTACAAATTGAATCAAAGTTCATGTATAACTTTGGGATTTATCCCCTTTTTTTTATTTGTAATGCTAAAAGTGTACCCAAAAGAAATGAGAAGTTCATATAGAATGTAGAAAAAGTAAAGATGTTTAGAGGGTTAAAGGGAAGGAAACAAAAAGGAAATAAGACATAATTTTGTGGCATTCGAAAAATAAAGATGGACTCTTAGTGTTAGAGCTGCTTGTTTTAAGTTGCTATCATTTAACAACATCAAGATTTTGACCTGATGCAGGTGGGATTGGTTCTTGATGCTGGAATAGAAGAGCATCTTCGGGTCCGCCATTTGCAAGTGGCTGATGCCACAAGGGCTTCCCTTGGATTGCCGGTTGTTGAGTATGCTGTCACTGACACCCCTTTAGAGGTACTAATTTGATTTAGCTGAGAAGAGATATGTAGAATTCTGAACCCTATTTGTGAATTGTGAGCACAAGATATAAAATCTTTCAAGCAAATATAATATTATAGTTTCTGCTCTATGCTGGTACTCTACTAGCTAGAAGAGATGAACATCAAATTTTGATATATATAAAAGTTAAAAAGTATAAATTATATCTTCTTGTAGCAAACTTGCACTATTGCTTGCATGTTGTAGGGACAAACTTTGAAGGTTGGAGCTGGCATGTGACTGCTTAATATTGTTGTTCTTGATCTTAGTTGATGAGAAATTTGTCTTTATAAAAACCAAAGAAGAGAATAAGCTGATTTTCTATAAACTAAACAAGTTTTGCAGGTGGAAAAGTGGGTCAATCCAACAACTGGGCAATCAACAGGCAGTATTAAACACCCTGATTCATTACTGCGGGCTGTTGAGAATTTAGTCAAACGATCGCAAGTGGATGCTGTTGCTGTTGTTGGGCGCTTTCCAGATGATGAAGTGGATGATCTTGATGACTATCGACTTGGAATTGTAAGGCACTTATTTCTTTTCCTTGACTTCTTAAGTAAAAAGCCAAGAATCTATTATGTTACCATTTGGAAAGTCTTTTATACTTGCATGGAGAAGGTGAAAGTTTCTTATGATAATTTTCTTTACTGAACTTGAATTTTGCATGAAGTTTATGTAATTGGTTGTTTTATTCAAATTACCTGAAGGTTGACCTGGTTAGAAGAAGTATTCAAATTAGTTTTGAAACCATTGGCTTTTGAATATCATAATTAAAAAAAAATAGATGCTACTCTATTTTCCCTCTGCACAGCTTTCTGTTCTCTTGTTGGTAAGTCGTATTAGTTTGAAGTTTCCAATGAAATTGATTCTAAACGAGCTCTGTACCAATGAGCACTGCTTGAGCCATGGGTATAATTTTTTCCTGACATTTACAAACTATATTAAGATACAGCATCATCGACTTAGAACAAGTACTTTCAAATAATAACACTCAAGTTTATATATCAAATCTCAGAAATCTCAGTCTTATAAACAAAAACCGACCAGACATTGAAATAACATAAGTTTTATTAAGTCCCAAACCCTATTAAAATGAAAAATAGCATATATAACCCTAAAACCACAAGTACTTAAGAAATGGCTCTTCATCTATGAGAATTGTTGATCTGTTGCCCTTAAAGACTATATTAAGTTGAACTTTATTGATGCATAGTGCTCCATCTATAATCTGAAAATCTAAATAATTCTCAAATTCTATGTATCAAAATATCGGAAATATCTACATCTCCTAAACAATATCCTACTAGAAACTAAAATAACATGGGTTTCATAAGTTAAACCTTAACACTAATAAAAACATAATATAGCTAGTAACACTAAAACCCTAGTACTTGAGAAATAAGCAAAACATTAACTAATAAAATAACCTAAGTTATCTAAATATTGTAAATTTACATAAAAATTACAATTAATGCCATAAAATATTCTTCAATAGCTTGTCTTCATTTCTCCATGGATCAATTTTGCATATGATTTTCCATTCTAAGTTTCTATTAATTACCAAATTCCTTTTTCATCTTTAATTCAGAAGGTATGCTGGATGCTGCTGACGCCACCTCTGAAATCTGATTTGCTTTCAAATAGTTTTTTATCTTATATCATGTCATGCACGTGCTTCCAGGGAATAGATATATTGGCCGGAGTAGAGGCAATAATAAGTCATCTTGTGGTGAAGGAATTTCAGATACCATGTGCACATGCACCTGCACTATCTCCCCTTCCCTTGACCTCATCCCTTAGCCCAAAATCAGCTGCTGAGGAGGTTTGTGAAGTTTTATTTGTGCTCTCCCTCTTGCCACACACACTTAGCATGTTTATGTGTGATTGGTTTTTTCCTTTTCTTTTCATGCGCTTGGTGTGTGAACTTGGATACAACATAAGAATGCCTAATATTTTTGAGTAAAATATCATCTGTAGAAAAGCATGTAATCTTCAGAACTGTCCTCTTCAAGATTGTTTCTTCCTTGTATCTAATTTAAGCAATTAACCCTTAATTTGGTGGTTGTTTTAACTTATAGAAGCCAAAAGCAAGTAGCAAAAGTAACAACGAAATGGAACCTCAAAAATTAATCAATGAACAAGAATTGAAGGCTAAATGCCGAAAGACTTTGTGGTTGGAAACTTTTTGAATGATGAGAGATGATGTATTCCTAGATTAAGTCAGCAAAAACTAGAACAGACGAAAAGGTAATATGCCATGTTCACAGATTTGAGCAACAAAGCATATTAAAATCAGTGTTCTCATGGCATCAGTAGCTCTTTTTTCCTTGACAATTAATTAGAGCCGGTTTGAACTAACAGTAGTGTTAAAATATGGGAAATGAACTAGGGGATGGAGAAAGAACCACTCGTATAAAAGAGCGCAATAGATAGATTAGACAATCAAAAGGAAATAGTATGATTGGTTATTCACAATACTTTTGACTGAAAACTTGGCTACAGAGTTTTATTGTCACAAAGACATGCATTATACATGCACGCAAGGAAGAACTCCCCTGCGTACCATGTACTTATGTCTCTTTTCATTTCTTTTGACTAGATAGGATACACATTTTTGCCATGTGTCCTTGCGGGACTTAGTAATGCACCACAGTACTTGGTTAAAAACCCTGAGTCCTTGGCAAAGGGTTGTATCTTGGCAAGTGATGTTGACAGTGTTATTCTGCCAGTAGATGCTTGTGGAGGAGATGGTGCTCTTGCTTTTGCTAGAAGCAAGAGAAATAAGGTACAAATTTGAAAGCAAACTATCTGTGCTTTTCCTTCTATGGTAAAAAATGTCTGGGAAATTCATGTTTGGTGGGGGAAAATGGAAAGGGGGAAGGATGGAAAATGTTTTAGTCTAATGATCGAGATTCATAACAATGTGTTTGTTAGTTGCTGCTCAACCATTAGATTAAACCTTTTCCTTTCCTTCCTTCCAAGTGAAGGCACATGTGCTTACTAGCACTTTGGCTTCATACTTTCATGGCCCACCAAAAACATCTTATAATTTTAACCATGAGTAATCTTAATTTGTTGCAACAGCAATATAATGACTGTTTTCTTCTCTCCTCTGCTTCCCTCGTTTACAGCCTCTGATAATCTGTGTGGAGGAAAATGAAACAGTTCTAAATGATACTGCTGATAAACTTGGGATCAAAGTGGTATGGCATCTAATTGGCTTAATTTTTTATTATTAGTTTTGTTCTATTTCATTCTGTTTGTTTCTTTGGTTAGGTTTTTGGAGTAAAAGACCTAAAAAATGTAGTGGATGCTCATAGTAAGAGCCTCTTTCTACGTACACTAGTTTGGAAATCAAAAGTGACTGTTTTATATGAAATTTTTTTCCCTGTTAAACAAGACTAATTAATTTAAGGGCTTATCAAAATTTATCCCGATTCTGGATTTGAAATTAAAGACAGGTTAGATACCATCATTTACATAAAAACCAAGGGCAGTGGAATCATATTTAGCAGTAAAATCAGAAGCGTAAACACTCGATAACTAATGCAATGTCATCTTTTGTGCAGGTCAGGGTCTCAAACTATTGGGAAGCTATAGGTGTTGTTGCAGCTCATAAGGCAGGAATTGACCCAAATTCTCTTCGTAGAAACAAAATACGCAACATTCAGTGCTTGTCTGATGTTCATGCTAATGGCTTTGCAGTTTCAACAGCCTCATCCGTCACATAATGGTAAAGGTAGGGAAAATCTCCGAAGAAAACTGAAGAAACAACATATTAAATGAAATCATTATTTGATTTATACAACCGTGGAAAAAGGGTTTTTGCCTCTTCGGAGTATCTTTTAGTTTAGACCTCAAGGGAATAAATAACCTGCTTACGTTGAATATTGTGTATATATATATATATGCCGTAATGCTTGAGGATTGTCTGAAGGTGATTTCCATATCCATGATATGAGGTGATGTGAGGTGGGTGGTTGGGTTTTGCAGGTCCAAAGTTGAAAAAGAACAAGTGCAAAAGTCCACTCTGAGTTACGAATTTTTGAAAGAAGCTGTGGTATTTGGATTACGATGTTGTTCTGTTTTTCTTAGGAACAAAACACTGCTGACTCGAGTGTTGAAAATTTTGCTTGCCTAGGTTCGGTTTAGGCATGTCTCAACCCTACCCAAATCCTCGTTTTGTATATCTTGAATACGGATGTAACGCTATCATAGTAATTATCTCATTTTTCCCCTTTATACATAATTTATTGTAAAATGCAGTAATTATAACATACTAGAATGACTCCCCCCCTTCACTGTTTGTTTATTAAATTTTTTTAAATCAATAATCATTTTAATTATATTTTAAATTGTAAGGTGTAGTTTTACGGAAAATAACTTATGAAAAATGTTTTTTACATTTTTGTGCATTTGTTTCATGAGAAATTGCTTGGTCAATGAAAAATGATTTACAGAACATTAATTTATTCTTTTGAAAAGATAGAAATCATTTTTCAAAAAAGATTTTATTTATGAGTAGCTTAACTTTTATATAAAATTAACTTGAATCAAAGTGATTGTATTAATAACTTTTTTATTTATTTTATTTTTTAAAATATTAAATATTGATATAAAATGTTAATAAATGATAAAATGTTTAATTATTTATATTTAATAAAATAACATTTTATTGATACAAAATATTATTTGATAAATGATTTAGTATTACAATTTTATTTTAATAATAAATATTAATATTTTTAATAATTTAAAATTTGAAATTTAAAATAATCTTTTATTTTATTGGAAAATATTTACATTAATATTTTAATGATGAATATATACTACAATTTATTAATATTTAATAATAAATACTTTCCGATATAAATCATTAATATTCTAATAATATAAATAAATATGAATACTTGTTTAAATTATGCTTAACTTAATTTATCCCTTTTAACTGTAATGTACCACTATTCACTCTCATATATGTAATATATGTAACTTCGAACTAAGTTTTAATTAATTATTGTATATTATTAAATTTATACAATATGTTAATTATTATAAATTTGATCTTATTATAAAATAAATTTTGGTTGCTACAAGGAAATGCTTCTATAATATTTTGTAACAAATATGATTGATGGTGTGTTTGTTCCGCTAAGAATAATTTTTAAAAAATTCAAGAAAATTTGTCAACAATCAAAAATATTTTACGCAGAATCACCCAAAAACCAAAAAATATAAATTTTTCCAGAAAATTAATCCATTTTCCAAAAATAATTTTTCAAAATTTTTTTTCAATGAAAACAAAATAATCGATTAGTTTTAACGGTGGTGCAAATATATATACATATAATGTCCATAAATCTCATGATAGGTACCCAAAGATTCAAAGTGAACTTCGATGGTAGCTTCCCTTGAAGCAATAACGCATTGCTCTAGTCGCCATCAGAGCCATAAAAGACTATCCAAATTTATTCTTTTCTACCTATAAGCTCCAATTGGAAAAGAATATATATAAATAAAGGAAATGAATTCTTTTGCTTGGACCATGCATTACTTTTTTGTATTAGGTGTGGATAAAAGATCTTCCTATGTTATGCTATTCAATACTTGACGGCGAATTGATTTGATAGCCTAGATATTGTTATTCATAATATTGGTTTGATTCAATGTCATTGAAATATAAGTCATTGCATTGAATTTACAAGCGACAAATTTATCATTTCTATGAGATTAAATCCCGAGTTATTGCGAAGTAAAAAAAAACAATGAAATTATGGAAGTAAATATTCTCACATTTATTGCTACAGCGCTGTTCATTCTAATTCCTACTATTTTTTTACTTATAATATATGTAAAAATTGTCAGTCAAAGTGATTAATTTGAATGAAACTTGACTTTTTATCAAGGAGTTAAGGAAAAAAAAATTCAAATCTCACGTCTTAAATAAAATGAATGGACTAAAGTCAGCAATATCCTATAAAACTTGATAGTATGGTGGAAAAAATAGTAAATCTTTCTACCTTACTATTTATTTGTATTATTGTAATGTATAAAGATACAAGCTTAATATAGATGAATCCAATTAAATATATGTACTGTACATTGTATCTCAAATTTAGCGTTTCGTGGTTCAAAAACGTCAAATCTCTTCTCAATCATTATTTGTCAAGATTATTCGGAGTAAGTTCCTTGGCTTGGACAGGACACTTAGTCCACTTTGCTATTTTTAGATCCCGGGGGGAATATGTTCGATGGAATAATTTTTTAGATGTATAATCATATCTCAAAGGGTTATGCCCATTTTTTTCAGGTCAACAAAATCTTTATGCTCAAAACCCCGATTCAAGTAGTCATTTACTAGGTACCTCCAAAGGATCAAAACTACCATTCTAACCCTTCTCGAGGGATTCCATCCACAAACGCAAAGTTTATGGCTGACTGATATTGCACCATCATTTAGCTATTGCAATTCTTTTCCTAATAGCAGGTCACATGTATAGAACTAATTTCAGAATTGATCATAGTACAAAAGATCTTTTAGAAGCACATATTCCTCCGAGAGGACAATTGGGGTGGGGCCATAAGGGTCTTTATGACACAATCAATAATTCAATTCATTTTCAATTAGGTCTTGCTCTAGTTTCTTTAGGGGTTATTACACTCAATTTAATGGGATCTATTAATTTTAATGGTTACCCAAACATGTCAAACATGTTAATTATAAGTAATTACATTAAATTTAATTCCTATTTGACTTTCCAAATACATCTTTAATAATAATAAAAATGATTATATGTTCTTAAAAACACATCGGGTGTGTTTGGACACTAGTTACAGAATAATTGAATGAAAAAATATTTACGAGGGTAGTAAGTAATTATAAGTAATTCTAATTCTTTGTAATTATAAGGATACAGATGACGTGACGTCACCGTTTTATACAATCCTTTTTCAATCCAAACATATCGCAATTACATTGGAATTGTTGGATAAAACACATTAGCGAACAAAAATATATAAATATAAATAAACAAAGATTTATATATATAAAATAAAATAAATTGAATAATTTATATTTAAATTATCGGATATAAAAAACCAATAAATAATATAACAAAAAGCAGAAATCAAAAAGAAGAAATGAGTTTTACTAGATGTTGAAGCGTGTTTTACATAGTTTCCTTAAGACAGATTCGGCCACTCCTACGATACTTGGAGAAACATTGGTCAAATGTCTCCAGGATACAACACGATGATCGAAGTAGTAGCACCTCTACAGTGATCAACAAACAAGCGATGCCTTTTTCTATCACCGAAACGTTGGAAAATATAGAGAGGAAAAGAGAAGAATTTTGGAGAGAAAATAATCTCGATGTGAGAGAGGGAGATTAAGCAAAAAAATTCTGAAGAAGTCTCAACCTTTTATAGGCATTCAAAGTGGAGGAATTTTTGGAAATATTCATGTATAAGGAGACAAAATCTGCATTAAATGGGCAATTATATGAATTTGATTAGAATCAAATCAAATCAGGATATATGTCCTTTTATATCAGATTTTGTATATATTTGCTGAGAAAAAAATAAATTTCGTGTTGGGCTAAAATATTCGTAAGCCAAGCCCATATTGGGCCCAACATTTTGCATCGCCACTAATGCCATTAGAGCTCAATGACGTTGTGCTTAATTTTTTGCGGCGTTTTTCATAAACCGCAGCTAAAACTCGAGCTATAGCGGCGTTTTTTAAAAAGCGCCGCTAATGCTCGATCTATAGCGGCGTTTTTTTATCTAAACGCCGCTAATGCTGATCTTTTGCGACGTTTTTATCACAAATGCCACTATAGCTCTAACCTTTTACGGCGTTTGTTTACTAGTGCCACTAATGTAAAACTTTTATGGCATTTTTAATCTACATGCCACTAAAAACACCGCTAAAAGTCTATTTTACTGTAGTGAGAATTACACATTATTACACTGCAAAGCTTAATATATTATTAGGCCTTTGCATTAGTAATTGTTTTGATAGAATTGGGTAAAGTAGATGAGATTTAATTAAACCTAGATAAGGTAGCAAGTAATTGTGAAAATCCAAATAGATGAGCGGACTGTCAATTTAGACCTTGTTTCATTCAAAATCAAGCTTAGCAGTCGTTCTAATACCTGGTAGGAACAATGGGAAAAAATGGTTTCTCTCCCCTTGTTGTCAAATTAGCACATGTGGATTTTGTTAAATTAATATTCCCACATGTGCTGTCTTAGTCCCACGTGGGAGTGTGATGATCCTAAACCACTTTTGACAGCACAAACAAGACAACATCAACCATTTCGTTATCCACCCCCATAAATTCCATGTCTTTTTCTTCACTCACTTCCCCTATAGATTTATTATATTTAATAATTAAAACGTATTGAACTAAATGGGTTTACAAATAGAACAAAGTTAAAAATAATAATTAGATGAATTTTAAATAGAAATCGAGTTAAGAGAATTGATTCTAAATATAAAAGAAAGATTTAGATCCATTTTTAAATTAAATGAATTACTATATTATATTAATATTATAATAGATGAAGCCTTAAGTAATGAAAATAATCGCTGGTCAGAATTTACAATTTTCTAAAATGCTTATATACCTTATATGATTAAGGTATTATAATTATTTTTAAAATATTAGATATTTATATAATTTTGATACATAAATAGTTTATGTATTTTTATTTTATTTTCTGTTATATCAATATTTTGTTTAATTTAATCTGAGTTAGAGTCTGTTTAGCTTTATTTTTTAGAAGCATTTTTGGAAAAAAAAATATTTTTTATATTTTTGAAATAAAAGTATTACAAAATAAGATGTTTTTAATTTTTTTTTCAAAAATGCTTTTGAGACAAAAAAAAAATTAAAAATATTTTTTTGATAAAAACATAAGTAAAAAATTGTATTACTCAAAAGTACTTTTTAACTCAATTATTTTTGAAAAGCATTGCTAACTAACATTAATAACGAGTATATATTAAAATTATCTAGTTAAATAATTCAAAGCCTAAAATTTTGTTAGTTATATATGTGTGATGTATTTTTTTTTTAATTTAATGTGAAAGCGATATCTTACATACTTTTGTTCTTTGGTATTGCCAAACAATTGGGCCTATTTTCAAAAGGTTTGCCCTCTTTATTGACCATGATCCCTTATCACCATGCCCCCTTCCCCCCCAAACACATGTATATATAAATACCCTTATGTTACACCCACCATGAATTAATCTTGTATGCTTTAAAGTAAGCCAAATAGAAACCAAGCCGGTTTTGTTGTTAAATAATCCTGACTGGTTGAAAATGGGGAATAGTTTGGGTGGGAAAAGGAGTAGCAAAGTGATGAAGATAAATGGGGAAACATTCAAGTTGAAGACACCAGTGACAGCTGAAGAGGTTGTTAAGGATTATCCAGGACATGTTTTGTTAGAATCAGAGGCGGTTAAACGTTATGGTATTGGAGCAAAGCCATTGTTTCCATTTCAGAAACTGGAACCCAACAGGCTTTATTTCTTGGTAGAGTTGCCTGAGGAAAGGGTTCCAAGGAGGGTTCGATCGGGTTTAAACATGAGTGCTAAAGACAGGCTGGAGAGCCTGAGGCTGTCGAGGAGATCTGTGTCGGATCTCTCACTCCTCAAACACAAAAGTGAAGGGTCTAAAAGTGGAGCAGTGAGGGTTAAGATGAGGATTCCCAAGGCGGAAGTGGAGAGGTTGAGAAAAGAGAGCGAAAACGAGGCCGACGCTGCTCACAAAATCATGCAGCTTTGCATGGTGAAACCACAGCTACTGCATTGGAAGGGTGACCATGGAAGCGCCGTCGCACAAGGTTTCAAGGGCAGACAGGTTTGTTCTCACCACCAATTCTTCCTCTTTTCATTAGCTTTGTTTGTTTGTTTTCTTAAGCTAGATTTAAGGCTATGTTTAGCATTTTCTTTGAAAAAACTCTTAAGGTTGCATTATCAAAATCATGGTTTGACACAGTACTCAATAATAAATATTGGGTGGACTAATAAAATATATTATATTTTTTAAAAATAATATAAATTTAAACTTTAAAGATAATATTATTAAAAAGAATAACCATAAATCTCGAATATAAACAATAATAAAAGGTATTAAACCTAATTTTGTTGTAAACTAAACTCGCTATAAAAAAAATGCTAAATAAGCCTAACTCATAACAGTTGACATTTATTTAGTAATGTTTATCCGTTTAGTTGAAAAGTTTGAATGGCATGACGTAAGGAATGGGAAGTAATTAAGGGATATTTGGAAGTGGGTGTACCAAAACAAAGCACACTCCTAAGTACAAAAATATAATGGGTTTAGGACGACTTCATATCATTAACTAATTGGGCTTTTCAATGCATTTGATCACATCTGGATACAATTAATTACATGCATCTCTTATTTGAGATTTCTTTGTGTCATGTAAATTTTTAGTATGCCATATTAATCACATTTAAAATCATCACATATCTCTTTATACTTTACGTCATTTCCCATGATAAATTTTGGAGTTAACTTCTTCTATTTCAACTTTCAAGACGTGCATGCACGCCTTCTAACGGGATGCATGCATATTATTTTATTAAAACAGAAATTAAAGATGAAGGTGAAAGGGAAACACCCATATATATAGTTTATTCCCTTTTAAATATATATCTAATGCAAAATAAATAGTTAAAAGCATGAAAACCTTACATAAAAATATGATAAACATAATTATTAATTTATCATGTCAATCCTATTTAAATATACCATATTGTATTTATTATTACCTCCAAAATGGTACGACATCATTAGTATTTTCAAACTGAAGTATTTGATTCATTTTTATTCATGCAGAGAAGGGTGAGTTTCGTGCCAATCAATGAAGGAGGGAGCTGCCAAATCCCGGTAACGTCATAGCAACCCCAGATATGAGAAATTACGTAAATTCTAAATAAATAAACAAATCAGAGCAATGGAAGACAAGGGTTCATTCACATATATTCAATTTTCCGCATCCTCCCCAACCTCACCCTACATTTTCATTCTGATATGTACATACATTAAATTCCTAAGCTAAGATCAAGCTTTTATTTTTGGAAATTTATGAAAGAGCTTAGAGTGAGAGATGTAACCTTTGCTCGGAATGATTATGGAAATCTTGTGAAATCATTCTTTGTAAAATTTGATTGTAATAAATCTTTTGATTTTTCCCTTCAATGAAGCTACGTCGATTAAACTTGATCTTGAATGACAAGTTTATTTGATGTGGCTAGTGCCAATGATAGTTACCACTTCGACTAACATTGCGATGGGATATTACTTGCCATATACCAATTTATGAAATAAAATATTTGGACTTTAAATGTTGTTGATAATGTGAAAATGCAAGCCCCTCTATAAAGATCAATATATTTGAAACAACTTATCTTGAAAATTGGGTTAAATTAGATCGGATCAAACAATTGAATCCATTAGATTGTGAAGATTGGATCGAGATAACATTAAAGATATATCTCCAAACAGCCCACTTTATATTGATGCTTATCATTATATTGCATCTTGCTCCTTTAGATGTTGTTTAATAAGGATTTAAGTTGTAATTGATTTCTAAGTATGTTAGTAAGTTTCGAAACTCTTATATATTTGATAGAAAGTATTTATTGAGTATTGGTAGCCCTTATTCATTCATAAGGGTTTTTTTATTGCATTAATTTGCTATATTTTTCCAAATTGGGTGTGCTCTAAAGTTATGCAGTCTTCTATAATTTTAAAAACGAGTTGGCTTTTTTTATTACAGAAATACTGATTAGAAACATAATTTTTCGTTTTTACAACATCGCTGGAGATAAAGGCTTGGTTGAAGACAAATATTTTTGGCATTTGAAGGCTACGGAGATGAAAGCTTTGCGTTGTAGATGCTGGGGTTTTTTCTTACCAATTGATAATTTATTAGATCAGAAAGTCTTCTAAAATAAACTTTCTAAATACAAATAGATTATGTTGAAATTAAAAAAAAAAACTGAAAATTAAGATATTTTAAAAAAAGTTGAACTTGTTTTTGAGTCGAAGAACTAGGAGAAATTTTATTTGGAGTTTTATTTTGGTTAAAAATAATTTTGAGGTCCTAGCATATTTTAAAATAAAAATTCTGACAAAAGTGAAACTTGGCATCTTAAAATTGGGTCACATGCAAAAATCTGATAGAATTTAACACCGTCAGCCCGAGGTATCAAAAAGTTAGGCATAAGCAAAATTGAGGTACTAAATCAGACAAATTAAAAGTAGAGGTACCATATTGACAACTACATTAAAGTACAGGATTTTTTGTCATTATCCCTTGTAGAAATAACCTCTGAGCAATAAATTCAGTTTTAACTAGCTTTTTGATAAGTTTAATAAATTCTACAATTTTTTTAATGATTCTAAAATAATGTTTACGTTTTTTATTAATTTTTAATATTTTTTCCATTTTAAATATTTTGACCAACCATCAGCAACATTAATGATCAATGATTGACACGTGGTACATCTTCATTGGTTGAGAATTTTTTTTAATACCATTAGTTTTAGGGGCCAAAATGTGTAATAGAAAATTTAGGTATCAAAATGAGAAAAAAAAAAAGTACCAATGTGAAAAATTGGATTTAGTTCAAAGGTAAAATTATGAATAAATCCTTTTTTTAATGGGATAATGACAAAAAATCTCCCTCTACATTGACAACATTGTTAATGTGGTATCTGCAATTTTTTGATATTTTAACTTTTTCACCCTCTAATATTTTGGTATATGAGGTAGACGGTACTAATTTTTGAATACAAGGACGTGTGGCTCACTAAAAAATGACACGTGGTTTTGTGGGACACACTGAAAAGGCAAACAGAGAAGAAAAAGGGACTCGATAAAAATTTACCTTTTTATTTTTTGTCAAAATTATTTAGAAAACATAAATAAAATAAGAACCATTTCCACTCCATGCTTTCAGTTTTCTTTCTTTTTTTTTATTTTTGGATTGACAAAGGAGAAAACCAATCCATGCTCTCAGTTATTGACAAGGGAGAAAATGAGGTTAATTCATCTTGGAACCAAAACTTGTCTAGACTCATCTATAACAACATTGAAAACTTGAACATCCAGAGCCAAATTAAGCCTTTACAGCAAACATCAAACAAGAATCATTATCATGAAATTAGTATAATCATCACCATGTTTAACTTTTCTTCCTACTTTTTCTTTTAAAATGTTAAAATCCCTTTTAGTGAACAATAAACTTATTTGCATTAGCAATTGGTATAATCATTTATTATCAAAATAGTACTTATTTTTGGTTTATTAGTTTTTATTTTGATAAATAAAGGTAGTAGAAACTATTACAAATAACTCATTCAGTCCTAATCAATCCCTCTAAATTATTATAAATGAGCTTCAAAATATGATCAGTTAGCCACAAGAATTTGTAAAAACGTAACTCCCATCTAAAGGCCTGTTTAGCCAAAACATCCGCAATCCTGTTATCTTCCCTGTTAACATGTTGTATTTTTACTTCTCATTAATTTTCTTTCTTAGAATTATACCATGCTTTGCTTTATTTGGGAACTTTTTCAAATCTTATTATTTGGGTAGGAAACTTTGTACCAACGTAACTATCGAGCTAATTGCTTCGGTACTATAACATATATACTTACATTTCTCTAATAATTATACTGAAATAAGATTATATGACACTGACGAAAGCCATTTCTCACCCACCATACCTACCGATAGTGACATTAGTCTGTACATACTCTCTTTAGCAAAGAATCAAATAACTTCTTTTGAAAGTTTATTCAAAAAAGTTATTTTTTATCGAGGTTTAAATATACTAAAATTATGAAATTTAAAATTTAATCTACATACTTTAGTTTTGGGATAATAAGTCTTTATATATATTTTTTTTTAAAAATCTTGACCTCTCCTTTAATTTTTCCATTAAAATTGATGATGTGGTTGTTATAAAAAAAAAAGAAAAGTAAAGTAAAACAACTCTTTTAGCTCTAATGATTTATATTTTTTTTTTGTCAATTTAGTCCAAACTCTTTAAAAATATTTGAACAATTACAAAAAAAAAAAAAGTTTTAAAAGTTAAATGTTTTTTTGTATTTTCAATAAAAAATTTGGAAATTAAAATCTATTTAATTAAAAATAAAATTAATTAAAATAATTCATTTGACATATTAAAAAAAACTTAATAAATGTTAATAAAATCTCCCAAACTTTAAATTATTAGTAAGGTACATATTAAATGTGTAACACCCCCAACCTTTATCCGTCGTCAGAACAGAGTTATGGGGCATTACCAAACTATTCAGATCAATTATGAACAATAAACAAGTTAAATAGCGAATACATCATAAAATTAATCATATTGTCCCTTTTATGGGCTCTCGAGGCCCAATATAAGTATTTAAAATGAATCGGGACTTAATCGGAAACTCAGAGAATTTTTTGCGAAATTTCAAAATTTTTCCTATGTATAGAGCTCACACGCCCGTGTGACCCTAAAATATGCCCGTGCTTCAGGCCGTATCCTACCCCGTGTAACTCTCTAATTTACCTCACACGGCCAAGCCACAAGCCCATGTGTTAGGCCGTGTGGTTAATTTATTTTTCAAATTTTAGGTGCAGTTTTCACACGGCCGAGCACATGCTCGTGTGCTAAGCCATGTACCTCACACGGCTGAGACACACGCCCATGTCTCTGCCCGTGTGGCAATACTTTGGCATTCTGTTTCTAAAATTTTAAGTTGCAAGGGACACACGCCCTAACCACACACCCATGTGTAAGCCGTGTGTCTCACACGGTTTGGTCACATGCTCGTATGTCAGGCCGTGTGGACTTAAAATGAACCTTATACAACAAGTTTACCAACCCTGCAATTCTTGAACAACAAGCAACTCAAATACCATTTATTCAACCAATCCAAAATAGAATTAAATTCATCTAAAACATGTCGAAACTATCAATATAACGATTTAACTCATGTATGTTTATAGATATCTAACATAAATTATCTAAACAATTTATTTAAATACAATTCAAACTACACCATGTAAATGACCATATTGCAATATATATTTGTATATATATATTGACCAATATCATCTTATACACCATTAATATGCTCATCACAAAATGGTATCAAAAGACAACCTAGGTACATGCCATTTCAAAAGAGAAAATACTTCACCACATATTTGAGTTCGGGATCGGCTTTGGATGCTGGTTCAACGATCGAACTTTACCTAACCTAACCTGCACACGAAAACAAACCGTACGTTGAGTATAAACTCAGTGGTATTTCTATAATCCGAATACTTATTAAGCAATAATTTATAATGTTTAAGTACTAATTCATACATAATAAAAATCATTCAACCAATAATTAATTTCATGAACTTATCATCCATATCACTTTCAATAATCATATTTTCTATTCAATCTCACAATTGTTATTCAGTAGCATTTCACAATAAAATTCTCTATTCAATTTCAATATCAATGTTCATTTCTTATTCAATATCATTCAATGTCAACCATTTGGTCAATTCATTCATATATCCCTATTAACACGACTCAGACTCAAACGGATATGCGGATCCAACCCAAACACACCAATACGGCACTCAGTGCCTTATCTACCATGCCGAAATATAACAATACGATATTCAATACCTCATCGGATTTATCTGAAGCAATAATAATACGACGCATAGTGCCTCATCGACTCGAAGTCGAAGTATCCCTGAACTCTTCCAATCCTATGGCATGCCAACTATATCCGACTCAGCATTGTTAATAGGGTATTCAATTTACTTTTCAATTTTCTTTCAATACACAATTCAAATAAACTCATAAATTTCCAATTCAATTCAACTCAATTCAATTTTAATACTATAATTATCCAATATTCAAATATAAAAAATGCTAATACTTACCTTAATATCTTACCATAAATATTTAAATCAAAATTCAGCAATTAATAATTATATTCAGATTATAGGAATACAAACCGTAATTTTCCCAGCTAATCCTCGTTGACTTTCTCTTTCCTTTTCTTAGCCGATGTCTTCGGCTCAATGTTAGCTAAGGAAATCAAAACAATTGAAATTTATCAATATACCTCAATTTCATACTACATATTTCAATTAATACACATCTTTTGCCTAAATTCTAATTCAATCCCTATTCAATTCTAACTTTATTTTCTTCATAATTTTATTCTCTATTTTTCATTCAACTATCACTTAAAACCAATTTCAACTCTCTAATTTCACCATAAAACCCTAATTTCAAAATTCTTTCAATTTAGTCCCTATTACTCAAAACTTATGGTTTATTTTACAATTCAATCCCTTTTCACTTCTAACTTGAAATTCTATAAATTTAAACCCTAATTCTTCAAATTGTTCAACATGAACAACATCTAAAAATCTATTAAATTACAAAATTTCCATATAAATCAAGTAGTATTTTGTTCTAGGATTCCAATAACATCAAAATTACAAGAATAAGGACTAAATTGACTTACCAAATTAAGCTTAAGCTTCAAAACCCTAATTTCTCCTTCTTTTTCTTTCCTTTTTTCTCTCTTTCTTTCCTTCCTCTGTTTCGTTTCTTGCTATTCTGTTTCTTTCTTCTTCTTCTTCTTTTTTTTTTTTTTGTTTTATTTCTTTATTATAGTTTTATTATTTTAATATTATATTAACTTAATAATTATTATTTCTTATATAATAAATAAATTCATATATATAATACAAATGTATGTATATTTTTACTACACATGTATTTTATTTTTACCATACATTTGGCACCTATGGCTTAATTACTAATTTAATCCCTTGATTTTTCTCCATTCTATAATTTAAATTTTACACTTTATTCAATTAAATCCTTATACCCAATTAACATTAATTTAAACTAATTCACCTATTCAAAACCTAATTAAACTCACAACTAACTTCGTAAATATTTCTAATAAATATTTACGAATCCGTTTTACGAAAACAGATACATGAAAATACACTTTTCTGATACCCATAAACTGGGGTAGTTACAAAATGTAGCTTAATAAATAAAATGATAGAAATCCCAATGCAATCCAAGCGATTGTTGACCTCTTTCAAGTTTCAACGCCAGCTTCAAGTCCATTATGAATTTCGTTTCTTTTTCGTTAAATCACTAATCATATGCCCAGAATTTTGTATGCAAATTGAGTTAAAATCAATTTATTTAATAAGAATATAATTAATAATTATATTCAGATTATAGGAATACAAACCGTAATTTTCCCAGCTAATCCTCGTTGACTTTCTCTTTCCTTTTCTTAGCCGATGTCTTCGGCTCAATGTTAGCTAAGGAAATCAAAACAATTGAAATTTATCAATATACCTCAATTTCATACTACATATTTCAATTAATACACATCTTTTGCCTAAATTCTAATTCAATCCCTATTCAATTCTAACTTTATTTTCTTCATAATTTTATTCTCTATTTTTCATTCAACTATCACTTGAAACCAATTTCAACTCTCTAATTTCACCATAAAACCCTAATTTCAAAATTCTTTCAATTTAGTCCCTATTACTCAAAACTTATGGTTTATTTTACAATTCAATCCCTTTTTCACTTCTAACTTGAAATTCTATAAATTTAAACCCTAATTCTTCAAATTGTTCAACATGAACAACATCTAAAAATCTATTAAATTACAAAATTTCCATATAAATCAAGTAGTATTTTGTTCTAGGATTCCAATAACATCAAAATTACAAGAATAAGGACTAAATTGACTTACCAAATTAAGCTTAAGCTTCAAAACCCTAATTTCTCCTTCTTTTTCTTTCCTTTTTTCTCTCTTTCTTTCCTTCCTCTGTTTCGTTTCTTGCTATTCTGTTTCTTTCTTCTTCTTCTTCTTTTTTTTTTTTTTTTGTTTTATTTCTTTATTATAGTTTTATTATTTTAATATTATATTAACTTAATAATTATTATTTCTTATATAATAAATAAATTCATATATATAATACAAATGTATGTATATTTTTACTACACATGTATTTTATTTTTACCATACATTTGGCACCTATGGCTTAATTACTAATTTAATCCCTTGATTTTTCTCCATTCTATAATTTAAATTTTACACTTTATTCAATTAAATCCTTATACCCAATTAACATTAATTTAAACTAATTCACCTATTCAAAACCTAATTAACTCACAACTAACTTCGTAAATATTTCTAATAAATATTTACGAATCCGTTTTACGAAAACAGATACATGAAAATACACTTTTCTGATACCCATAAACTGGGGTAGTTACAAAATGTAGCTTAATAAATAAAATGATAGAAATCCCAATGCAATCCAAGCGATTGTTGACCTCTTTCAAGTTTCAACGCCAGCTTCAAGTCCATTATGAATTTCGTTTCTTTTTCGTTAAATCACTAATCATATGCCCAGAATTTTGTATGCAAATTGAGTTAAAATCAATTTATTTAATAAGAATAAATTGAAAGGATAAGCCATATATTTCTTTAACACGTTGATTGATTTGAATGGCATACCTGGTATGTAGTTATCTAAACTTGAATGATTAGACCTCTGTTTCAATGAACTAATCATGCCATGTGTGCACAACATGAAGCATTCCAAGGTGGATTCATACTGTTCATAGATAATAAATGTTGTATTTGGGTTTATAGACTTCAGTATTGATGTGCAAATTAGGATTGTCGGTGATTATGAATTAAATACTCTATCGTCACTTAATCCGTCTCACTTCAAACTCCCCCATATGTATTAGTTTAGATGGTGGGGGCCTTTACTTTTGGACCATCCTATTCCTATTCCTCCTTGTAGTAGAAATTGAAAAACAAAATAAAGAGCCCCTAACAACCCCCCCTCATTCACTCCATTTTCCTCTTACAATTACAAACTCCCATAATTTCTTCTTCTTTCACAAATTAATTTCCTCATCTTCAGTTTGCCACCATGTCGGCGAAAACGACCCGTTTCAATCCGCCGGCAATAGCAGTAACCATATTCTTGGTAATCGCCACCCTTGCATACCCCATCAACGGCTTGAAATCAAGGGAGCTTGATGAGAGTGGTGATCAAGGCGTCAAGTGTACCCCGTCATGTACACAAACTCCTCCTCCACCACCTCCGCAACAAACTCCTCCTCCACCACCTCCGCCATGCCCTCCCCCACCATCACCACCGGCGCTGTCTCCGCCACCTACACCGAAAAAGCCACCAACCCATTGCTGTCCACTTCCCCCTACTCCACCATCTATTATATACACAACTGGTCCACCAGGGAGCCTGTACCCTATTGATCAGAACTTTGGTGGTGCGAGCCGGAATTTCCAGGTGGGGTATTTGGCTTTGCTTTCTGGATTCATGCTCCTTCTGGCTTTTTGAATGGGGATTATATTAATATAGATTTAGAATTGGGAAGATTCCTAGGATCTTGTTCAAGAATTTGATATGGTAAGAGAAAATAATTTGTCGGAATAGAAAGTTTTAAGGAACTATTACTTTCTTTACCTGCTCTATCATTTGATATTGTTCTGTAATAACAAATTTACCCACTTTTCATTTTACCTCCTCAACCAATCAATATATAAATTTGTTTGTCAATGTTAGAAAAATAAGCTTCTTTCAAGATTGAATTCATTTGATTCAGATGTCCCAGAATGTGCAGAACTTTCAAGTTAAATAATAGGTTACAATTTTTCATAAGTCCCTGTACTTTTCATAAATTTAGAATTTAGTCTATGTACTTTTATTTTCAAGAATTTAGTCTCTTTACTTTCCAAAATTTCAAATTTAGATCCAACTAATAACGCTCTTGATATTATTTTGTTAAATTTAGGAATAAAGTGAGTTTTTTTTATTTTAAAATGTCACACCAACAAATTTAACCAAAAAATAATACTAGTATTGACATTTGGACATAGATTTTGAGATATAAAAAAAAGATGAGCTAAATTGATTTTGAAATATAAAAAATAGATGAATTAAATTCCTTAAAATAAATTTATGAAAAATATAGTTACCTATGACATATTATAACCTAAACAAGATTAGGAGTCTAAGTTTTATTTATTACTTGAAAGATTTAAAAGGCATTAATAGTTAGTGGAAAGTTGCGGATAGATGATGCAAAATTAGGTTATGGGTGGATTCAATCTATTTATTCAGTTTCCTGAATAATTTATTTATTACTCGGCTTATGAGTACCAATTTATTGTTTCATTTAATGTTAATATTTTGTAATTACTAAATAATAGTAAAGAGATAGTTGGTTGGATTATTTTTGTCATTTTATAAAAGCATCCAATTCAAAATTCTTAAATTTTTATTATATTTAAAAATAAATTAATTAATTGACCAAAATATTTTTAAAAAAAAATCATTCCAAAATTTAAATATAAAAATTTCACTCACTCCACAAAAATGAAAATCCTGATTTTTAATTTTATACTTAAATAAAAAAGAAGTAAGGATTGAGGGTTTTTTACCCAAATAATACAAAAAATTAAAAAATATCCAAATTGGTATACAATCTCAATTATTTACCAAAATGGTACAAATGGGTGGTGCCACACTCACCTTGGCGGCACTCTCGACATCTGGCACCTTTGGGTGCGCTTTGTAAGAACCATCAACCCCAATTTTTTTTTTTTTTTTTCAGCAGTTTCTTGAGGGACCAATTAAGGAATTTTTCCAATTTTTAGAAAAGGAAGGGAAAGGTGCGGCTGTCACAGCCAACTTTAAATTTGAATAATTGCCTTCTAAGCCCTCCCTATTTATTATTTTTTTATTCCCCTTCAACTCAGTATATTGTGTTTAAACAAACAATTAATCTATTTTTATAGTTAAATAAGCCCCTTACTTATGGTTTTTACTTCTAAAATTTTGTAGTAAAATAATATTTTAATCCTCCTAAAATTTAATAAATAATTTTAAGAAATTTATCATAAATTTTTTAGCTTTGCACCCTTCCAATATTTTATAAATTTATCTCAATCCCACGACATACAATTTTCGACTTCATCTATGCAAGAAAAAAAATATAATAATAGTTGTAGTATAAGATATTCAACGTTAAAAACAAATAAAGCTTTAAATCATAAAAGAAAAAAAAAAATGATACTTATCATTTTGAAAAAATGTTGTAAAAAAGTGTAATATGTTAATTTCAAGTGTTTAATATTATTATCGTAAAATTACGGTTGAAAGTTAAAATATCTATTTTAGACATAATGATGGGAAGTAAAAACAGTAAATAATTTAATACAATGATATATGACATATAAATTTTAAATATCTAAATTATTTGTAATATTTAATTTAAATATATAAATAGATATTATTAATAATATAATATCAATTACTCTTAGTAATATAATAATAACTATTAAATCTATGCATATATGAAATTTGAAGAGTGCAAAAATGTATATCATAATGTTTACGATTTCCAAACATGTGCCCTAAGAGTAAAGTATTGTTAATTGTGTAAAGTAAAGTTAAAATAAAGCTATTTAAAAAATATAAACTAATTTACATCTTATGTTGGTGTAAATTTGATGAGAATAATTTATTAAATAAAAAATATATATTTAATTTAATCAACAAGTTTTTAAATTTTATAAGTAAAAACCATAAGTAAAGGGGCTTATTTAACTATAAAAATAGATTAATTGTTTGTTTAAACACAATATCTTTTGAGTTGAAGGGAATAAAAGAAAATAATAAATAGGAGGACTTAAAAGGCAATTATTCAAATTTAAAGTTGGGTGTGATACCTTGCACCTTTCCCTTCCTTTTCTAAAAATTGGAAAAATTGCTTAATTGGTCCTCAAGAAAGCTGCTGAAAAAAAAGAAAAACAAAATTGGGGTTGATGGTTCGCACTGGTGGCACCCAAAGGTGCGATGTCGTGCTTGCGGGTGGCGAATGGCACCACCCATTTATACCATTTTGGTAAATAATTGAGATTGTATAGTAATTTGGATATTTTTTAATTTTTTTGTATTATTTGGGTAAAAAACCCAAGGATTGATGAATGTTGAGTTGCCTATCATTAACCAACAACACACATAACTCAGTGTGACAAAAAGAGACGATTCTAGATGAGATCAAGATCAACATCGATTATCACCAACTGGTGGGTCCCATTTTAGCACTTCAATTTGGTATTTTCAGACATCCAAATGTCCATTGGTCGGTCATGCTGACTTATGAGTTGAATCAATGCAAAAATGTTGGGTACAACTTCACATCATATTGTTTAAGGGTACGGATTAAAACTCTGGGTTGTGTGAGGCTGAGGCAACGTACAATTTTTGGTTTGAGTTTGGTTCAGTCTTAAAAATAAACTTAAAATTCTTTTTTAAGTTCAATTTTAATTAAAAATGTTGAATATAAACTTAATTCATCTATATTATTTTTTAAAATTATTTTTATATAATAATAAATTTAAAAAATATAGTAAAAGAATAAATGAAATCTCGGTTTGCATCTTCCATTATAGATTGGAATTTTTTTAGGATTCTGTGTTAAAAAGATGGATTGATTTGATTTTATTGAAGTTGAATTCATTGACATTTAAAGTTAGTTTCCATACTCTTCTTGTTTAATCATTTTTCATGAATATCATTTCTATTTAGTTTTCTCACTCTATTTATTTCAAATTCCTTTTTTCGGAAGAATAAACTGAATTTTTTGAATTTACTTCTCTTAGAACCATTAGATAGAAATTCATATGTGAATTTTAAAAGCTGTGCAATTAAGAAAAAAAGAAGTATAGGTTTGTGATTCGGGCCAGGCTGGGCCCAAATCAAGAAACCTTATTCAAAGCTCAGATTGTTTTAAAAACGTGTCTTATTTTTTATCAAAATATTTTTTTCTGACTTATATTTTTTTCAAAACTCTTCCATTTTTTATGCAGGCCTTCAAACTTAGGCTCCCTTTGGATGCCCGTTTGGCTCCAGGGAGGTGAGATTGGCCTAAATAATTGCTACCCACCGCACTGCTGTGCTGTTTGGTTTAGCAGCAAGGTTCAGTGAAAACCCATCCCCACCACACTGGTCTGCTGAAAATCAGCCGGGAGTGAAAGCGACAATTAAAGGTCGATGAGGTTGGTGTTTTCATCGGACCAAAATACCCATCTTGTTAAACTAATTTCTTTCCCAACCTTATTTCTTTCCCAACCTTCTCGTGTTTGAGAATCCCTCGCCTCCCGGCCGCTACTACCTCTGTGGCGAGAGCGTCCTCCACCGTGGTGAAGTGGTGAAGATTTTAGCCAAGTTCTTCCCGAGTATCCCATCCCTACCAAGTAAGTTTTTACTCATCCAATTTGTTTTTCCTCCATATGAACTTTGACAAAATCGGTTGAAACTTGATCAAAAATCATTGCTCCAAATGTATTAACTCGCAATTCGGTAGGAAGTGGGGCAACCCCTTTTATTTATTTGAGATGAAGTGTGATTGACTCTTTCAATCGGCAAATTGGGTAAAAATTATAACAAACATGAGACATAATCATGATTTGTCAAAGATTAATCTTTTCAATACAAAGAAAATTGTCGTCTGATTTTTTTTTTCAAATACAGATTGAAATTCAATTTCCAAGTTAGATTATATCAAAGATTCTCTACATAAAACAATGAAATAATGATATGCATGACATACAATATTAATGGAAGAATAGAAGTTATTTTAGTTTAATTAATTGATTGATAAAGTGAACAAAATCCGAATTCAGTTTTAGCTAGTTGGTAATTGCCTGTTATAGTTTGTGCCCAATTGCATACTTTATGTATAGAATTATCTTAGTGGACGATCTCGTCTATTTCAAGTCTCTAACCTACTACAAAATTGCTAGGTGTTTTTTACTTGCCTTGAACGAATTCTCATGGGAGAATTTGAATACCCACTCTTCAGATAACCATGTATAGTAATATGTACATGTTGTGATGATTTGGAGAAGTTGAAGATGTGGAAAAGTTTTGGAAATTAGATTGGATTGCATCTTATTCATTGTTGTAATTGGCTAATTTGAAATTGTCAAATTGCTTGATGTATGCTTGCTTTGGCAATCTTACCTAACACTGGAAAATTTAACAAACAAACACCTTAACCCTCTGCTACACTTCAAATAGAGAGAGTTCATCAAATAGAATGGTTGAGGTTCGATTTTCCTAGGAAACAGGAAAAGAGAAAATTTGGGTTTTGTTCATAATTCATTATTGGACCATGCTTGTCTTTGGATTTTCCTACGAAACAGGAAAAGAGAAAAAATATACGCCTATCTATCTTTTGGTTGATTTGGTGTGTTAAAGTTACATTTCCCTTTAAATTGTCTTCATACTGAGAATTTGTGGGAGCCATGCAATAGTCAAAAAGTTATCTATAGCTTTTCCAGTTATATTTCATAATTATCTTGGACTAAAGGTATGTGTTTTACTACATATTGCAGAGATGACCATCTTGAAAGTGTTTTATCATCCATGCTAACAATCATGGTCGTCGTTTTAGAAGAGAGCGAAGATGTTCGAGATGATCTTTTACTTATTATATTGTCTGCTTTAGGTCGCAAGAGAAGTGTAAGAATTCTTTGTTTGCTATCTGCTTTTTCCTTCATGTATTAGTAGAAGTTATAAATCTTAATTGGAAGGAAATTTATTTATGGAATCTATAATCTCGAGGATGTTACTCCATTTGCAAGGAGACTTGCTATGAATGTCATAGAAGCGATTGCTCAGGAAAACTTGGAGTGGCATAAAACAATTTCTTATATCATTGATGTCCGGAGATAATCATTTAGTAAATAGTGAATTTGACTACCATGAAGTTATCTATGATGTTTATTGTTGTGCTCCTCGGATACTATCAAGAGTCGCCCCATACCTTCTTTGGAGAGCTTTTGGTAAGCACATATTAACAATAATTCTTTTCATTTTTGCTAATTTCCTAAACTGTTTTAAGATTTTGCTATTCATGCAAATGCATATTTATTTGTTGTTCTGTGAAAATTTTCGTATTCTAAAATAATTCTAATGATGCTTTTGAAGTTGAAATGTTTGTAGTTCCGATTGTTTGAATTCAACTTTTGTGGTAACGAGTGACTTTGTTTTTCTATTGAGGATTTGTGAGTTTTTAATTCTTATTTTGATAAGTTGTAGTCAAAGATGATAGAAGTTTCATGAAAATTTCGAGGTGTCCAAGTTCTAATATCTGCAGTGATCAATTAGACACTCGTTTTGAGAGTCGTGAGATTGGTTGGGGACCTCTTTGCTCGCCTGAGCTCTACTATATGTGAAGCATTTTGGCCAATGTTTTGAGAATTTTTGAAAAGGTTGGTGATCGAGTTGTTCATGTTCGAATGTACGTACTTGAACATGTTAAGAATCATCTCGTTGTCGAATCCCTCCGGATCCAGAAATTTGTTGAAATTATCGTAAGTTTTTTGGTCTTCTACATATTCATTTGTGTGGTACTTTGCTTGATTTTGATATTGTTCTACGTTTTCTAGCGCCTCTCGTGATCGATTGTTAGACTACGATGAAAATGTTCGAAAGCAAGTTGTGGGCTGTAATATCGATGTTGCTTGTCATTCTCTTGCTTCCGTTCTGTTGAGACTATAAAACTTGTTGCGAGCGTCTTGAGACAAATCTGTATGTTCATTTTTCTTGTGTTCATTCAATTGCTTTTGTTACCTATTGTGTACCCAGTGATCATTATCCATGGCATTTAACTCTTTCTTTGATTTGGAAATTACAATTTGCTTGTTAAAAATTTACTATGGAAAGGTGTGTTGAGATATTCAAGTTTCATTGTGCTAGGCGTGACCGATGGCACAATCACTACAAATGAATTCAGAGGTGTGGATAATTTGGTCGCTTGCAATTCCTCCTGTGTTCTTAAAGCTTTTCAAAATGCTAGGGTTGGATCTCATGTAAGTTACACATTCACTTGCAGTTGAGAAACCATGACCTGCTTAAATATGTTATCATAATCTTTGAGGTATCTTATGGCATTGTACAGAAATATCTGTGTACATAAAAGTGTACATCTGTGTGTGGATATGCATGGCCTTTTATAATTTTTAATCTGTTACTAATATGCTTATTTTATGACCAGCACTTTGCTGGGTGTACTGGCTATGGGCATTGTAATGGCCTAAATTCAAGATTATCGGAATAATGGTTTCGCAACCATAAATCCGATTTAAATAGAAATTTATTTCAATATGTTTGCATGAGTCTTTATATGATAGGAAATATTTTTATAAATATTTATAAAATATTAGTAATGTGGTATTAAACTTTCGTTAGAAAATTTTAACGTTTGGGTAGGTAATTAAATGAAAAGGACTAAATTGAAATGAAAGTAAAAGTTGAATTATAGATTAAAAGAAATTATGAAGGACCAAAATGGCAATTATGCCATTTTGTAAAGATGAGGCGGTTTATTGAAGAAAAAATAGAGATTTTTTAGTACATTATTATATTATATTATATTATTATATTATTATATTATTATATTATTATAAAGAAAGGAGAGATAGAAACAGAAAAGAAACAGAGAGCAAACGTGAAAGAAGAAAGAAAAAGAGAAAAGAAAGAAAAAAAAAGGGAAAATTAAAAGTTTGAAGCTTGGAGTTTAATTTGGTAAGTTAATTTAGTCCTTTTCTTTTAATTTTGATGCTTTATAAGTTTTAGAACAAAGTTTTGATGAATTTAAGTTGAAATTTTTGAAGTTTCAGAGTTTTTGAATATAGCATATGATGAATAAAATGATGAATTAATTGTTTAATTGAAAGAATTTGAAATTAGAATTGGATAAAGGACTTAATTGTAAAACAAGCAATAACAAAACAGTTTTGGGACAGCAGCAGTAGAGCAAGTTTGAAAATTCACCAAAAATAGTAGAATTAGAATTAGAAGTTGAGTAAGATATGAAATTAAAGCTTATTGAGTCTATTTTCATATGAAAGAAACAAGGAAAGAAAAGAAGTTCTGTATTTTGAGATATTTAGATTTTTGTAAGACTGGTTCAGAATAAATTCCGGTTCCCCTGTTTTGACTTTAGAAAATCATAAAAAATTTAAGAAAAATAATTAGGGGCTTAAATTTATATGTTTAGAATCCTGAATGAGTCTATTTTCTATAGAAATAAACGGGAACACCATCTAATTTCCATATGAAGAGATAATTAATTTTTAGTGAAGAAGAGTCAGAACTACCAGACAGCAGAACAGGGGCAACTTTGATGAATAAACTGTACTAATTGGCTAGGCTAAAAATTCTGGAAATTTTATGGTATAAAGAAATGTAGTCTAGTTTCAGCGAAAATTAACGGTTCTTCATTTGGAGCTCTGTAGCTCGAGAAATAAATAATTTAGTGACTGTGACTCAAGTAGACAGCTTTGAATAAGCTAAAAATAATAGTAGAATTATAGAAAATGCTACATGTGAACATGAAATGTATTGAATTGATGATTGAATTTATTTATTTAGATCCGGAAAACTCAAATACGAAGCTAGATCGAGGAAAGGAAAAAGTCCCGGATTAGTAGATTTTATAAACGAACTAGTATCGAGGTAAGTTCGTGTAACTTGAATTATATTCTTAAATGTTTGAAATGTATGTTAGTGATATGAATATGATTTGAATGTCCATTGTATGAAATTTGATGAAACATTGGTATATTTGATAAAAGGAAAGAAATCCCGGTTGAATGAAAGGAAAATTCGATGGATCTCTGAAAAGGAATTGACGGTAAAAAGGATCTAGCCGGACGGGTGATCCTATCTTGATATAGCCTTCAGAAGAATATGTGGAAAATGGATTTAGCTTGGACGGGTAATCCGAATTAAGTTCAATTTAGCTGGGTGGTAATTCGGATCCAAGCTCATTAGAGTAATTGTCGTTGCGAGGATTTAGCTCGGGTGGTAATCCCGACAATACTCTATGAGTTTATATTGCGAGGATTTAGCTTTGGGTGGTAATCCCGCTATAAAGATGAGGTTCGCGTGGAGTGTGCTCTCGAAATGAAAATGTGCGCACATGAATATGAATTGTGGACCGATTTGTACACTAAAGTGTACCTCTGAAAATCCATCGAAATTTTGAGTAATTTAACGGGATAAATATGGAAAAATAACAAGGAAATGGAAATCATGACATTGATGAGCTCATCAATCATGGCGTGTATACTATTGATAGATGAAAATTAATGGACTAACTTGGATGTTGAGTTTGTGAATACTAGGAAATAATGCATTGAGTGAGTATACGAATGTTTATTGCTTATATTGATTATACTAGGTAAGTATAATTCTTGTTACATGGGCTTACTAAGCACAAAGTGCTTACCCTATTTCCTTTTTTCCTGCTTTTTTGTAGTGTTAAGAGCTCGGAGGTCGGATCGGTGGGAGACTCATCACACTATCAACCCCTGATATTTCGGTATTTTAAGAAACTTATTTTGGAAATCAATGGCATGTATAAGCTAATAAAATAAATGTTAATATGAAATGAATATAAGGTTAGCCACTGATATGGCTTATGTGTTGAAGTTATTTTATAAATATGCATGAATTTTATTTTGAAAATATGTTGAATTAGAATGGTTTCGGTTTCAAAAAAAAAAATTGTAAACTCCGGTAATGGCCCGCACCTTATTCTGACAACGAATACGGGTAGGGGGTGTTACAGGCATGATGAAGCTGGTGACGAGAAGCACTGGACCAAGCATTTGCGGAAATTGTTGGGACCAAGCATAAGTAGTCTTTAATGTTGGGACCAAGCTGTTGGATAATTTAATTATGATTCCATTTTGAAGCATAATGATAACATCTGTTTTGTCTTTTCCATGGCTTCTGCTCTCCGAGATTGGAGGAGAAGTTGTTTTCCCATGTATGAAGATTTTATAAAATGCATAGTTTGAAATAGGAATATTGGTTGAAGCAAATGTACAAGAAGCTTTAACTTTGCAATTTGTTATCTTGCAACTTATATAAGCAACAAAAGCTGGTTTTCTTTCTTGCTATAAAATGGTTGAACTAACCAAATATTGCTTTTTGTTTATAATTATTCAATATTGTTTTTGTTTTTAACACATTTACAAAATTTGACTTGGTTGTTTTCATTTTATGACGGTTAATAATTTAGCCTAATAATTGAGTATTATTATATATTTAATTTGATTTATTTATTTATAAATAAATCATTGCAATATATGTAAAAATAATTTAAAATATAAAATTTATTAATATATGTAAAAATATTATACAAGTTCATAAATGATATGCCTTTCTGCTTTTAATACTGCCATAGCTTCTAATAGGGTTCCATTCAAACCTTAAGGTTATTATTCTAAAAGAGCTATATATGTTTATTGCATGCATGTTTCTGATTCAAGGCCACCTATCGATTTGTTTGAGTAAATTCTATTCCAATTGATGAGATGCATTGCCCTTTTGTCAGGTTCATCACCCCTGAACATTCTTTTAAATTTCATGTGACAATTCTTTTTTTAATCTTGAGTTGAGATTATATTTATCATTGTTATAAAAAATATTTAACTATAAAAATTAAAAATAATTTTTATTTTATCTAATAAATAATTTAAATTGATTATATAATGCATTAAAATATTTATAATAAAATATTGGAAGATACATTTTAATATTTTATTAAATGAATTTATAAATTCACATACTTTAATAATTTTATATAAGTAAAATAATTTAAAAACTTCTATTATACATCAATTCTAATATGATGTCCTTAATAGTCATTTTATATTCTCACCTCACCGCTACAGCTGCGTTTGAATCCAAACACATATTCCACCGCTGTTTCTAATCTCACTGCTACAGTGTCCAATCTCACCGCTACAGTAACTAATCTCACTGCCACCGCTGTTTTTAACCTCGCCGGAGGTAAACACACCGCCCATCCAAACTAGCCCTTAGACGAATGACCCAATTCATAATCAAGTCTAGAAAACAATGTAAGTTTTATACCTTTACCATTTAATCCTAAATTTAAACCCTAAATAAAAAAAAATCTTCCTTGTTACTTAATCTATAATCTTATTACATAAATTGTTATTTTCATTACAAATTCTCTTAACCAGAAAACAGTGAACACAACCATTAATAAGAAACAATCAACAATGGGTTAGAACAGTTGCTGCTGCCTCTCCCTCCAGTAAAACTTATTCTTACACTTAAAGGAGAGTCCAATATACAAAAAGACGAGCTTCCTGAACAACTTCATAGTAGAAGCTTGATGATTAATTCAGTCTAAGGGCATAAGGATTTGGCCCCTTGTTAAATGAAAAAATTGCTTTATAATCCTTCCTCAAAATTAAGAAATTTAATTTAAAGTATCTTTAGTACAAAACTTTTAACTTTGACCCCTCAAATTTTATAATCTTAACTCAACATCCCATCACAAAATTTTTGGCTTCACCATTCATGTAGTCAAAGAATATTACCACTGTCACATTCAACAACCAGTTGGAAGCTAATTACGAAAAGTACACGCTTCTTTAATGGCTAACAACTTTACAAGTAGCAGGCTAGTGGTGCTATTTTACTTTGAGAAAGAAATTAATACTTTACCTTGGTCGTCACAGAGGATACCTCCAATTCCAGCTGGACTGGGGTCTCCTACAACTGAACCATCAGTACAGTTGAACTTGAAATAGCTTGAAGGTACAGGCCTTTTCTTCATCATTGGGACTAGGAAAGACACACACATCTTCAATGAAAAGTGTACAAGCCCAAAATTGTCCGGGCCTATTAAACCAAGCCCAGAGTTCTAACCCAATACCAGACCCAAATTGGTAGTCGGCCCAAAAGGCCCAACATAACTAAAAACTTCAGGAAACCCTAACCCCTAAACTAGAGAGGCGCCGCGCGCGTGCCTCCACGCGCGTAACCCTAGCGCCGCAACCCACTCGGCCACCAACACCACGCCATGTGCGCCGCTCCCCCACTACCAACTGCTGCCTATACCTGCAAAAAGACAAACAAGGACAGCAAGGAAACCACAACAACAGAGGAATTTTGTATTCGGCTATAAAAGCCAACTAAGAACAATGTATTAAGGACCTTTTTTTTGGGGTATCAATCAAGAGAATACAAAAGCTTTCAATCAAAAACAGTTACGAATATCTAAGAATAGAGTTACGGGCAATCGGAGAAAATAATCAACGAAGTTAGAAGGTTTTATTCTATTTTATTTCTTTTATTTTCGAAGCAATATACGCACATAAACTCGCATCGTTTATTTCCCCTTTTTTTATATAAGTTTAAATATAATATCAAAAATTAAAAAAAAAAAAGAAAAAAAAGCTCACCTTTTTGCGAATTCCGGCCACCGCACGCGGTGGCCGACGCCGGCGTCGGCGGTGACCCCGTGGTCGGCTTCTGGGCAAAACCCAGAGAAAAAAGAAGCTTCCCCTCTTTTTTTTGAAGAAACACGAAGCAAATGGGGGGTGAGCAAGGAAATTTTACTTTTATAATAAGCAGGAACGGCGCCGTTTTGAATGGCCTCCCCAGACGCCAAAACGGTGTCGTTTTGGGGAGGCCGACCCGAACCAGACCCGAGGGATAGGGGATCCGCGTGTTTTCTTGGAGGTGCTAATTGCACTTTCAGCCCCTCCATCCTTTCATATCTTTTTACAATCGAGTTTTCCTTATTCTCAAATTTGCCTCTCTATTTTCATCTCGTGTTCACCTTAGTCCCGCATTAAGTGCTGCGTTTAACGAATCGAAAGAATTGCATTCCTCGTCCCTCACCATTTGGCACGCGTTTCAGTTTAATCCTTATTATTTATTTTGTATAAATCTGACCCTTATTTCTATTTTAAGTTCAATTTAGTTCGCCCTTTTTTTTTATTTTGTTATTTTTATATATTGTTATTATCGTTATTATACTATTATTATCTACTATTATTATTATTATTATTAGTATTAGTATTTGTATTATTTTCATGTATAAATATGGTTATTATTATCATCATTATTATAGTACTATTATTACTAGTATTATTATTATTATTATTATTATCATTACTATACTATTATTATTACTATTATTATTATTAGTATTAGTACTAGTATTTGTTTTATTTTCATGTATAAATATTATTGTTATTATATTATTATTATATTATTATTATTATATTGTACATATTTTCTATTATTACTATTATTATTATTATTACTATGTTACTGTAACAACCAAATTTTCAGTGGTATCGAAAATAGTGATTTGAGATCCTAAATCCGACAAGTGAGTTTGAAAATTTAAATAAATTAACATTTATGAGTCAAGTATGGCATTAGAAATATTTTGAAATTAGTGAATTTTGTGAACTAAAAGAGTTAATTAGAAAAATTGGGCCAAAAACGAGACATTGAGACCTCGAATTCATAAAGTGAGCCATAAATATTTCTAAAAATATTTATGGAGTGTCATTAAGTTATTATTAAAGTTTGGTTGAGAAATTTTAACGTTTGGGTATGTAATTAAATGAAAAAGACTAAATTGAAATGAAAGTAAAAGTTAAATTATAGATTAAAAGAAATTATGAAGGACCAAAATGGCAATTATACCATTTTGTATAGTTGAGGCGGTGTAACGTAGAAGAAAATCTGAGATTTTTTTTAAAAGTATATTATTATATTATATTATATTATTATATTATTATAATATTATATTATATAATAATCAAAAAAAAAAAAAGGGAATAAAAACAGAAACAAAACGAAGCAGAGAGCAGGGGAAGGAAAGAAAGAAGAAGAGAAGAGAAAGAAGAAAAAGGGGAAAATTGGAAAATTTCCAAAATTAGCTAAATAAAAAGGGGATTAAATTGAAATATCTGGAGAATTCTCTTCAATTCTCTTCATTTTCTTCAGCTGAAAAACAGTCATGGAAGAGAGTTCAAGTTGGTTTTCATACTCAAGCTTCATGTAAGTTTAATACTTGCTTTCTCCTTGAAATTTCTATGTTTTTGGACTTTCTACAATTGAGTCCAACTTATTAATTCATTAGTTTATGATTCTATGGTTAATTTTTAAATTTGATGTGGATTAGTGCTAAAAGAATATGATGAATAAATATTGATTTGAAGCTTTAATTTTGTTATACGATGATTTTATCAAGTGAAATTGATGGAAATTGGTTTTAGGACCTAATTGTGAAATAGCTGAAATTAAGGCCTAGTGTTAAAATTCTAATTTTCAAAAGTTATGAAGTAGTTTAAAATGATAGAGAAAAGTATTAAATGAGAAAATTAGCTTAATTGAAGGGTTAATTGAGCAAGGATTGAATTGTATGAATTGTGGAATTAGGGACAAAATAGAAATCAACATGTTACACTAAAGCAGTTTTGGACAGCAGCAGTTGTCTAATTTTGAAAAATCACCAAAAATTGTATAAATAGAATTAGAAGTTGAGTGAGATATGGAATTAAATCTTATTGAGTCTATTTTCATATAAAAGAAACAGAGAAAGCAAAGGAAGTCTACATTTTGAGATATTTAAATTTTTGTAAGACTGGTTTAGAATAACTTCGTGATCCCCTGTTCTTAATTTAGAAATTCACTAAGAATTGTATAAAAATAATTTGGGAACATATTTTATATGGTTAGATTCCTTAATGAGTCTAGTTTTATAATAAATAAACCATAACATCATATGAATTCTATATAAAAAGATAATTAATTTTTAGTGAAGAAGGGTCGGAACTGCCAGACAGCAGAACAGGGGTGACTTTAAAGAATAAACTGTACTAATTGGCTAAATCAAAAATTCTGAAAATTTTATGGCAAGAAGATATGTGAGTCTAGTTTCAGGAAAAATTAACGGTTCTTCATTTGGAGTTCTGTAGCTCTGAAAATAAATAATTTAGTGACTATAACTCAAATGGACAGTTTTGAATCTACTTATGAGTAATTAATGAAATTATTGATAATGTTACTTATAGCATGTTATATATATTAAGGAAGTGGAATGGAGAGGAGGAGGGGGAAAATATGTATGAATATTTAAGTAGTATGGCTAAATTGAAATGTTTTAGGCTCAGAGACTAAATTGAATAAAAGTAAAATTTTGTGATTAATTTTGTAAAAATGTGGAAATAACCAATTTGCATGAAATGGATTATTTTATTATTTAAAATTGCAAAATTGAATGAAATTATTAATTTAGATTAAGATCAACTGAAAAATCAATGAAAATAGAAAATTTCCAAAGTGCCCTGAATCTTGATATTTCGCAAATTTAACTTGAGTAAGTTCGTGTAACTTAATTATGTGATATAATGAAATATAAGTTGATGGTACGTGAAATATTGATATGATGAATTAACTGTTTTATGTTTATGAAGAAAGCGGCAAGTGAATGATATTTATCATGACATGAAAATATGTGATTATCTTTAATATGTTAATACAAGGTAATTAAGTATGATGAAACGAGTAATAAATTCAAGTAAGACATGACGAGAAAAATGAATATCTTTAAGGGGCCATATGTTTGATTTTGATTGGTTTCAAATATAAATATTGAATTAAAATAAAATGTCTGATAAATAAATTTGTAATTCGGTAATGCCTCGTACCTATTTCAAATGTTGAATACGGGTAAGGGGTGTTACAGTTACTATCTTTATTATTATACTATTATTATTATATTTTTATTACTACTATATTCATATTAGTATATTGTATATATCTCGTACCATTATTATTACTATTATTACTATTATTACTATTATTATTATATTGTACATACTTTGTATTATTATTACTTTACTATTATTACTATATTAATTACTATTACTATTATTATTACTATATCATTATGTTGTATATATTTTGTATCACTTTTATTTTTTTTATTATCATTATATTAGCATTATTATTATTAATAGTATTCATATTATGATGTTTATTATCCTCGTTGTTACTAATTCTATCATTTTTGACATTGTTTTGTTTTTTTTTTAATTTCTCGCTTTATTTTTAATATTTTTATTTTATTTCTTTGTTTTTGTTTTGATATTTTATGATTATTTTCGTTTGCGTCATTTTATGTAAATCGATGGTTTTGAGATAGTCTTGGATTCAAGGATTTAAAATATCGTGTCCTAAAGTATTGGATGTGATATTTTATTCTTTTGGAACAAGAAGATTTTGATTTTCAATTCGAGAAAACTACGGGATAATCTTGGATTCGAAGATTTAAAATATCGCGTCCTAAAGTATTGGATGTGATATTTTATTCTTTTGGAACAAGAAGATCCTGATTTTCAATTCGAAAAACTATGGGATGATCCCCGATTCGAGGATTTAAATTATCATGTTCTAAAGTATTGGATGTGATATTTTAATCCCTTGGAAATGAGAATGTCTCGATTTGCAATTCCGGAAAGCTATGAGATGATCTTAGGATCGAGGATTTAAACTATCGTGTCCTAAAGTATTGGATGTGATATTTTATTCCTTTGAAACGAGAAAATCTTGATTGAATTTAAGAAAACTCAAATATTTCCAAAAGAGGTCGGATTTTTAAATTCCTAAAATTTTCAACTTTCGACATGAGGACATTATTTGATCAAATCGGTACCAATTTTGGGCGTGACGAGGGTGCTAACCCTTCCTCGCACGTAACCGACTCCCGAACCCGTTTTCTGACTTCTCGTAGACCAAAATTGTTGTTTTGACAAATCAAATGGTTTATCTAAAACAACCACTTTTCGAGGTGATCCGATCACACCTAGCAAAAAAGGATTGGTGGCGACTCCCGTGTTTCGTTTTTATTTTCAAAACCGAAGGTCGATTCCCGCCTTTTCCAAAAAAGGGACGGTTTCGACAAAAAGATTTACGCAAACTCATAAGCCATTCTCAATCTAATAACATCAATGAGTTAGGTGATATCTAAGACTTCACCATTCAAATTGATGTGGTTTCTGTAAGAAAAAAAAATAAACAAGAAATAAAATAAAATAAATAAAATGTGATGACTTTGAAGTGTGTAAAACACTTTCTTTTAAAAATTTTATATGCTTTCAGCATAGAACAAAGCCATCAACATTCTAAACAGAACAATAAAAATGACTAATAAAAAAGTCATTTATATGGACATCTAGGTATATATCATTTCATATAAATATATTTTTATAAGATCGTATTTTTTTACGAAACAAACTTACGTAAAATTATATTTCTATAAAATAGCTTTATGTACAAAAATTATATCTTTACAACATATTTAAACAATAATAATTCTAATAATAAAATACTATTACTATCAACAACAATTTCTTCATAGAAAAAAAAGGCTTTCTTTGGAGTTTGTTGCAAATAGAGGAGGGAAAGTTAAAACAAGCAGATATAGGTTAGCTAGTTTTATTTTTTTTTGCTCTTCTTCTTTGAAATTTTGTTGTTTAAAAACATAGAAAATTGTTTGTGGATGTTAAACAACTTATAAATTAAATTTAAAAATTGGGTTTTTCTTTTTTAGGAGAAAAACTTGGGTATTTGTTTTTTTGAAAACCAGAGGGACATTTATATGAAAACTTGGGTGTTAAAGAATGAGGCAGATAAATGCGGAAGCAAATCGTAAAGTTTGTTCAAGTCGCGGATTTGACTTAGGATTCTAGACGTTGGGAAAGAAATTTAGATTTTGACACAACCTGAAACGCATCAAACTTAAGTCAAATAAAACAATTAAAATAGAATAATAAATCTACAATTAGAACAACAAGGAAGAAAATAAAAAACATAGAACGTGGTATGTAGAAGTTCTAAGAAGCATTGGAAACACGAAGAATCCACAACCTCTTCAAGTGGTTCTAATTTTTCCTCCAAAAAAGAAAACATATGATCCCCACAATTTGAAAAGATTGTTAAAATTCTTCTAAAAGAAACTTAAGAGAAATTCTTAAAAAAAAAAATTCATTAACTCAAGAGAAAGTTGAATAATAATGAATTATGTGATTTGTATACAATACAAAGGCCTATATATAGACTAATTAAATAAATCCAAATAAAACTCTTAAGTATACTAGAACTCTACTTAATCTAAAAAAGAAGTAGTTTTAAACTAAAACATAAAACTCCTAAATAACTTAAACTACTTAATAATTATTAAATATTCGGAATAATAAAATAATAAAAAATAAGAGCTGATAAATATAATATTGGACTCATATATAATAAAAATTAACCACCAAACCAGAACTCAATATGATTTAAACTCGAATTAAAAGCCTAAAACTCATAACTCCCGTCATAATTCTGTCCAGAAATTCTGCTCGCGCAATCTTTACTAAAACGGTCATAACTTGAGATCTGAACTCAAAATCAAGTGATTCAATGTGCGTTTCGAAGCTAAGAGATAGATCTTCGAACGCCATGAAGACATCTCAACCTAGAAATGTCAGGATCACATCTAAAAAGTCATCGCAAGTATACTGATTTTCCAAGCTTGAAAATTGGTAGCTTCGGTGAATAAAATTTTATAAATTTCACCTCATTCGTGCATGTATCATTGAGTCTAGAGAAAGGTTGAAGGATCCAACCTAAGATGGCTTGTTTTTTGTCAAGAGAAGGATGGCTAAATTTTGAGTTAAACCATTACCATAGAAATTAAAATGTATTTACGATTTTGTATTTTAATTTTTTAATTAGTTAAATAATGTATATTAAGAAGCTCACATCAAGATGTGCCATGTTCTAACTTATGAGAAGGTATTGAGTTTGATTAAAAAAAAATAGGTATTTAAGTGGAAAACATTATAGTGTAAGAATCAATTTTTCGTTTAAACCTAAGTTTATTTGTAAAAAATTAAGTTTGTTTTAAAAAGAGACTAGGTTTGTAATGCCCTTAACCCGAATCTGTCACCGGAATAGAGTTACGGAGCATTACCGGAGTTACAAATTTATTTATCAGACATTTTATTTCACCTAGCACTAATATTTGGAACCAATCAAAATCAAACATATTATCCCTTAAACATATTTATTTTTCTCGACTTGTCTTACTTGAATTTATTATTCGTCTCAACATACTTAATTTCCTTGTATCAACGTATCAAAGAAAATCACATATTTACATGTCATGATAAATAACATTCTCTTGCCGTTTCTTCATAAACATAAATCAGTTAATTCACTATATCAATATTTCATATACCATCAACTTGTATTTCCTTATATCACATAATTAGATTACACGAACTTACCTGGCTAAATTGCAAAAATACCAAGATTCAGGGGCATTTTGGTAATTTTCCATTTTCATCGATTTTTTTAACTGATCTTGATCTAATTTAATAATTTCATTCAATTTATTAATTTAAATAATAAAATAATTCATTTTACTCAATTTGGTCATTTTTGATATTTTTACAAAAATTACCCCTAAAGTTTTACTTTTATTCAATTTAGTCCCTGAGTCTAAAACATGCAAATTAGCCATGCTAGCCGAATATTCATATATATTTTCCTCTTCCTCCTCTCCATTCCACATCCTTAATTTATATTACATGCTTATAAGTAACATTATCTATGATTTCACTATTTACTTATAAATTTATTCAAAACTGTCCATTTGATTCATAGTCACTAAATTATTTATATCTTCAGTTACGGAATTCCAATTTAAGATCCGCTTGATGTTTTAGAAACTAGACTCAAATAATTTTCTATCATAAAAATTTCAAAATTTATAGTTTATCCAATAAGTACAGTAAAATCTTCAAACTTGACTTTGTTCTACTGTTTGGCAGCTTCTACCTTTCTTTACTAAAAATTAATTATCTCTTAGTACGGAAATTGGATGATGTTCCCGTTTGTTTCTATTAAAAATAGACTCATTAATGATTTAAACATGTAAATTTAAGCCCCTAATTATTTTTCTCCAATTTTTTATGATTTTCCAAACTCAGAACAGGGGAACCCAAAATCATTCTGACCTTATCTTACAAAATTTACTATAACTCGTAATTTACAAGTCCATTGCTTACATTGCTTATTCTATGAAAAACTAGACTAAAAAATATTTAATCATATTTTATTCATCCTCTAATTCGATTTCCACAATTTTTGGTGATTTTTCAAAGTTAGACTACTGGTGCTGTCCAAAACTATTTTAATGCAAAATGTTAATTATCAAGTTTGTAACACCTTTATTTACTTTCTCTACAATATTTTCCATCACTTTCTCTTATTTTCCTTCACTAACATATGAAGAACATATGACCATATATAAGAAAACTCCACTATAACATCATTTCCATGCTTTTTTAATAATAACAAACTAAAAATATATTGAAATCTTGATGTTCTTTCCTTGTCTTATTGATCTCAATCTTTAATTTGATTTTCTCTCTCCTCCAGCTTCTATTTCTTGAACTTAACTTAATATTCTTGCTCCCCATAGTCTCCTTGTCATCTTTCTCTCTTGATGGCTATGGAAATTCTTTTGAATTCTAAGTGAAAATGGTAGATTTTTTGTGAAAGGACCAACTTGTAAAGAAAGCAAAACTTTCTTTCTTTCTCTCTTCTTCTCACATGGATGATGTGTTGTTATTGTTTTTTTTTTCCCACACACACACACATATATATATACACTAAATAAAATAATAAAATAATAATAAATATCTTATTAAAATATTAATAAAGTAATATTTATCTAATTAATTAATTTAAAATATCATCAACATAATCATTACATTCTAGAACTCTCCCTCTCTCTTACAAATTGACCATTTTACCGTTCATGATCTTTTAAAATTCTATCATTGAGTCATCACTTAATTTAGAAAAATTACAATTTAGTCCCTCATAATTCTTCACCTATTTGATTGGCTCCTAATTCATCCATATTCCTTAGTTTCTAGACTATTCCACCTCTAAAATATTTGCACTATTGGTCCTTCAACTTTTTCATATTTACAGTTTAACCCTTCAAATTTTTAGTATTTACTCTTAGGCAACAAAACTTTTCTCACTTTTACAATTTAGTCCTTTCTTGAATTAATAATGTAATATATCATAATATGCTTCCCAATGTTGACATAATCCAAAATTTTCCCTTTTTGTAACTTTATTTCCTTACTTAACTATATCAAGGATAATATCTTACTTTCTTACTATTGTAATTTTCGGGGTATTACAAGGTTAAAGCTCGAAAATTCAATATCTAAGCCCGACCTAGTTTGTTCCATTTTCAATGTTATTTTTATATATTATATAATTTATAACACATAAAAATTTAGTATATATAATATAATACAATAATATAAATATTAGAAAATGTTAAGATTCTTAAACATAAAATTGTAATAAATAAAAATTATTAAATTATTACATATTAAATTAAAAAAATGAATATTTTTATAATTTCAAAAAAAATAATATGAGTGGACTTAAAATATTCTATAAAATTGAGAGATTTATATAAACTAAATATTCTATATTTTTCGTACAACAACTAAATATGTGTTTATATTTTATATAGTTGTCAATGATCCTTCTTTTTGTGAGAAGGACTGATGACAATTATATAAACTCAATTATATAAAATATTCTATATTTTTCATACAACATCTAAATTAATTGAATACAATATAATAATAACAAACAAGGACTAATGATTATTAGGCTTAGTTTGGATCGGCGGTATGTTTATCTCTAGTGAAGTTAAAAATAATAGTGGTAGTGAAACTAGTTACTGTAATAGTGAGATCGGACACTATAGCAATGAGATTAGAAATAGCGATGGAGTGTGTCTTTAGATTCAACCGCAATTGTAGCGGTGAGGTAAGAATAAAAAAAATGACTATTAAGGACATTAGACTAGAAATGTCAAATATTATTTTATTATTATTAGAAATGATATATAATAGAAGTAAGATTAGATACTCTAACAGTAAGATTAAAATAATGGTGTAATGCATGTTTGGATTTGAATACAACTATAAGGAAGGTTAAAATGAAAAATTACTATTAAAAACATTAAAGTAGCATGAAAGTATATATAATGAATATAATAAAATTATATTTATCTTGAACAATAATTAATTTTTTCTAAATTATAATTGTATTTAATAAAATAAAAGCAAATAATTATAAATAAATAAAAATAATAACGGCACACGAAAATATTTGTATATTTTTAAATTATAGTTATAATATTAAAACACCTCGATTGTTATTTACTTATCATCCTATAAATTATATTATTTATTAATTATTATATAATATAAGTATTTATCCAACCTAATTTAGAGATAAAATTGTGTGGGCTTCTCAACTTCAAACATTAGAAGGGAAAAGAAACATTAAAGAAGTAGAAAGGGCCATGGGAAAAGACTGTGTTGAGTGCACTTAAGCAAAAACTACCACTAGAGTTGTAGCACAGGGAGAATTAATTCACTGTGCAACTTGAGGAATTATTCAAACACTTTATGATGAGATTGAACTTAAAAAGTGGGTCCAACACATTGAAATAGAGCTAATGGGCCATCCAAAGGAGGCTTCAATCTAATTCAATTTTATTGATACAATAGATTTGATAAGCATGATCCGATTCTCTATACGTGTTTCTTTAAGTGATATGATCTTTATTGATAGGTTAGATACATTCTATAATCAGGTTTTTCACCTAAGTAATACAAAAAATAAATTTAATAACTGAAATGACATGCCCATAAGATAATTTACCAAAATGGTATGGTTTTATTGGTGCCGCCTGTTAAATTGGCGGCACCGGACTGAAATGTAATGATCTAAAGTTTTTAGGGACTTGATATGCAAATTTACCATTTTGAGTGGCTGCGGAAAAAAGTGAAAGTGAGGCGGCACAAAAGCTTAAATGTGGCTAATTGCCTTCTAAGCCCTCCTTATTTATTATTTTATTTTTATTCTCCTTCAACTCACTACATTGTGTTTAAACAAGCCCTCAACCTATTTTTGTAGTTAAATAAGCTCTTAACCTATGATTTTTACTCATAAAAGCCCTTTATTTAATATTAAAGTAAATATATTTTGAAAGCTCTTATCTTAAATTTTTTGTTGATGCAATAAAAATTATTTACACTTTAACATCAACATAAAATCTAAAAAAGTAATCAAAAATTTCAAAAGAGTAGTTAAGAATACCATGTATTTAAGCATTCTCAAGAAATTTTAAAATTTTATTTTTTTATTTAATAAACTGTTCTCATCAAATTCACATAAATATAAAATGTGAATTAGTTTTTTTTAAATAGCTTTACTTTGGGTAAAATATATTTACTTTAATATTAAAATAAAGGGCTTTTATGAGTAAAAATCATAGGTTAAGAGTTTATTTAACTACAAAAATAGGTTGAGGGCTTGTTTAAATACAATGTAGTGAGTTAAAGGGGAATAAAAATAAAATAATAAATAACGAGGGCTTAGAAGAAAATTAGCCACATTTAAGCCCTTTCACTTTTTTTTCAACAGTCACTCAAAATGGTAAAAATGGTAAAGTTGCATATCAGGTCCCTAAATACTTTAGATCATTACATTTGAGTTTGGTGCCGCCAATTTGATAGGCGGCATCAATAAAATTATACTATTTTGGTAAATAATCTTTTGAGCATACCATTTCAGTTATTAATTTTATTTTTTGTATTATTTAAGTAAAAAGCCCGCACAACCCAAATATCCAATTTAATAAATTGTCAATAACACAAATATGAAAACAATCTTGTAATTGACCAAAGAGTGGACGCTCTCTCAAATAACCTTTCTATATTTTTCAACAATAATTAATATATTTTTTACTTGGTGAATATAAACATAAATTGGATGTAATTTAAATAAAACAAATATGAGGAATTGTGGTTTTTTAGATATATATATTAAAAATATCCGTAGAATCAATTTTATTATGAATGGATAACAAATCTAGGGAAATGTTCATTAATTAATTAATTTAATTAATTTTGATAATTCGAATCCGATAGGTAGAATTTTGTTGTTAAAGTTTTAGATTAATGTAGAGTTTGACTTCTTTTTATTTGTGATAACAGAAAGATAATCAAGGGATTAATTATTGTTATTGGGAGGAAAAAAGTTGCAATTATTCATAGGCATGTGATGTGGTTGAACTTATGATTTATCTAGCCACATTCTGAATTCATTTGTATAATCAATCTTATCATGAATGGGTAATAAATCCAAGGAAATGCTTACCAACCAAATATAATTCGAGGCGGATAAAGGGTCGAGTTTTGTTGCTAAAATTTTGGATTAATATGGAGTTTGACTTCTTTATTTTCTATAACAGAAAGATAATTAATGGGATTGATTATTGTTATTGGCCAAAAAAATAAAAAAAAAGTTATAATTATCATTCGTAGGAATATAAGGTGGTTGAATTTATGGTTTATCGTGGGAGATTATGATAATTTATGACTCATGAGGTATATATTTTTGAGCGTTATGTTGTAAACAATTTTTCTAAAGGATTCGTAAGAAAGTTTATTGTTGATGTGTCAGACAAACACATCTGCCACTTACCATATATGTGTAACTTATAACATATATATATTTATATTTGATATCACAAATAGGCAACCCACTCTATGTAAACCAGTCATGGAAACTCAATTGTCTAACTTATTCGTTTTTTAGCAATGTAGGAGTACTCAACCTTGCAAACGACCGACGGAGTAATGAGAATAACTACAATGAAGGAATACTCTACAGTCAACCATCTATTATAAGCCTTGCCATTTCTGTACTGCTGTATGAAAAAAACACACGGTCTACATTCGAGGATCGGTTTCATTCAATGTACATTGAAGGCAGTAAATATATGATTCGAATTGAGGATACCTGATACATATGTTGGCTTGGTTGAACTGAAAAGGAAAATGAATGAATGAATACGCCATGGCAGCTCATTTCAGGAAGCCATAACTGCAAGTCGGCCCATCCCAGAATTACCGGCAATTCCAGCATTTTTCATATTCTTTTTCACCAGCTCACTGTTAATTCTATAGCCACCCACTTTTGGCCTGCTACCACCAAACTTATGATCTTTAACAACCTTACCGCTTTCTGATATGCGATGTTTTTTTATACTGCTCTCTTTCTCTCGCTCTTTCTTTGAAAGGATCAGATTTCGGGTCACAGGTTCAGGGGGAATGTGACTTTCTATTGGTGGAATCGATGATACAGTGCTAGCTTGAGACGATTTAACTGTAGGACAATTCAACTCGCATTCTAATCCAGCAGCAGAATGTTCTAGTTTATTTGTTTCCATAGAGCGTGACGGTGATCTTGGAATTGCTCTCATCCTCCAATTTGGTGAATTCTGTTGTACTTTTGCTGTTTTCATAATAGATGTTGCAGTCTGGAATATAAAAAATTGAAGCAAGTTGGTGTTAAATCTAATAAAAAAAAAGACATAAAATCATCATAGACATGAATCACTCGAATGATAAGGATTTCATTAAGTTAATACCTTATCATTAACTTAAAAAACCCCGCTACCAATTATTCATTATATATTTATATATAAAAGTAAATAGACTATTCCGCGTGCAAGGTAAAAAATGTTAAAAGCTTTTCTAAGATGATTACATAGAAATGAAGAGTAACTAAAGCCATCCTGCAATGGGGTATGATTACATACGAACCAACAACATAAGCACCTCCAAGTTAGACAGACTAAATACTCAACAGTGCATGCTTCTCTATGATGTAAACTAATCACATCAGAAAACATATGAGCTGCATTATAAAATCAAGGATAGCAGACACTAATTTACCTTGTTTCTAGTAGATCCTGATGTGGCGGAGACATGATAGAAAGAAGGCATGGGTTTTGCTTTGAAATTAAGGCTTTTCCGCAACTGTTTAATCTCAGCTTCAGTCTTTTTCTGCAACAACAGTGAACCAAACGTGCAATTTATATATAAATTTAGAAACGCATTAATCCAGAAAATATCAGAGCGGTCCTTCAAATACTAGGAAGGAAGCATAAAGATAAAAACCAATTCATCTTCCTTTAAAATAGTAAAAATTCTGAATATTGTACTTTCCCTACCTGTGTTCTTGCTTGAATCTGGTTCATCTCTGCCTCTTTTGCATGCATTTTCTCTTCCAATTTCATATAGAACTGAAACCATAGTATGGAAAAAAAATGAACAGAGGAAGAGATTTAAGAGCATACCTTAAAGGCTTACACTAAAGAATAAAATGAATTTTCAGAATGACAGTATGGATTATTGCCTCTTTTCTCCTTTCTGCTCGTTCTCCACTTTTAAACTGGAATCCTCTGGCATTTGACTTCGCGTCTCCGCTAGTTGAATTGACTGATTGCTTAATCCTACATAGAATAATACGTTAAGGTTTAAAATTGAAAGTCTGATGGCACAAAAAAATCGCGGTGATGTTGCCACACACCTGTCTGGTGTCTGACGAGCAACAGTTTCAATCTTCTTGTATGAAGATAGTTGAGCTTCAATTACTTTCTTTCTTATTGGTTCCTTTACACTGTCAGGTGAACTAATCTTTTGAAATTTCCTTACAAATCAAACATACATATTCTTAAAATGCAAGAAATACCAAGTACCTTTTATTGCCAGTGTTTAATTTTGCATTGAACCTTGCAGAGTCCTGGACAAGAAAGACCAAAGAGAAGGAAATTAGGATAGCAGAGCCTAAAATCTTAATAAAAATGCTAAATAGAAATAAAAATAAAACAGATGTTGCCTTTTTTCCAGATTATATTTTTATCTTCTAAGTTTCAGGACAAAGTCCAAATCTTCACCTCTTGTTTTGGAGATTTGCGCATTGAATGTCGAGTTGGAAAGACTGTTTGTATTGGTAGTTTCTCTGCTTTTATTTTCTTTGTGATCTCTTTTTCTTTTCCTTCTTGAACCCTTGCGGCTACTTCTGAAGGATCAGAAAAACTGTTTTTCGGGGAATGATCAGGACTCATGGGAGCAGGCTTCAACTAGAATGAAAATAGTAATAATAATCAGTATAAGTCACAGGGAGGTAAACACAAGGGCAAAGTTGAGTATCTTTATTAATATAGAGAAAGAGGAGATAAAAGGAAATGCAGGCATCACATCAGAAAACAATGTGAATTCAAGTTTCTATCTACTACATGACTGGTGCCCTTCAGAATTATGATTTTGGTAATTCTGACATGTTAGTAATTTGTTTCAACTGAAGGTAATATAAATAAACTTATACCTTTGGAGAATGATTTATTCGAATTTTAGAATTAGTAGTATAAACTTTTCTAGTGTTTCCAGTCTTGGGGCATTGATCCCACTCCGAGGACTTAAAGGATTCTTCAATGTTAACTACATCATCATCGAGGTTCTCTTCTACTTCATTCTCTGGATTATCACTGCTTATAAATGGTTTAGCGTATCCAATTTGAATTTGACAAGTTTCCTCAGGTTCAACATTTATAGGGACCGGGACCGAAACATCTACTAGATATTCGCTTCCACATTCAATCAATGCAGCCTCACCAAGATATTCTGAATCTTCCGGACTCATGTCAAATTGAGCACGAAGGCCACTTTGATTTGAATGATCAAAATGGTTCCCTTCATTTTCATGATCAAAGAAGCTCCCTTCATTTCCACAATAAAGGTCTTCCCCATGATCTGTACTACATAATCCATTTTCATCAAAATGATTGTAACTGCTACCTTTACTTGTCCTATCAGAATCATTTCCATAAACAGTGTTCTCCGCAGCATAATTCTCGCCAGTTTGATATTGTCTATAATTCTCATTCTCCAAAGCATCACTCTCACAGGTTTGATCTTCTCCTCCATTTTGGTCCTCAGATGATGAATTTTGAAGAAGAAGTGCCTTCTTCCTGAAGTGAGCTTCAAAATAAGCTTTCTTCTCAATAACTGAACCTGGTTTTGAGCATTTCTCAACCTCTTCAAGATATCTATTGTGTGAGAAAGAGGATTTCCTTTCCCAAGCTAGGGGTTCATTTGCAAATCTACCAAATGATATAGAACCACAATGCACAGATTCTGCCTGTCCAGTTCAAAAAAGATGGAGTTAAATACATTAAATAGGTGGAAAATTATCTGCTAAAGTATAAAGTAAATTGTACTTCTGAGCCAAATCACTGATAGGAAACTCATGGAAGAGGTTAGCATTGTCAAATTCCATCAGGGCTTGAAATGGTAGTGGGACTTGGGACGCACTCGGTATACCATAAGACACTAGAGTTAATGACAATCTTCTATGGACTGTCGACATTCCAGAAATAATACAGTAGAACTTTCTAGCGGCACAAAACTGGTGCCACAGCCAATTTGACATATAAAAGAGAACTAACATATATAATAGTACAATTTTATCTGTTAATGCTGAAACAAGTGGTAAACTATATACAACAACGTAAAGATAACAAGCAGTTTATAGTCTAAATAGATAAATTTATCTTCTCTGCATTCTGCCTTCAACTCCTCTAGGTTACTCTCAATTAAACTCAATATTGACTTTTTATAGTCGTGGAGTTGAAACTAATGTCTAGTACCCACAAGTTTTGATGGAGATTCCGAGTTGCTATCCCTCTCGTTGCCAGATTCTTGTTTTCTAAACTACTTGTAATTTTTTTTTGTTCAAATATAAACTACCTGTATTTGTTCACATATATTTGGATATGGATCATTGTCTGGTATATGAAAAAACTAACATGTTATATGTATATACCATACACAACATAGCATCCAGGTTAGATGTAAGAGAACAATTCTAGTCGGAAGACGTGAATAATACTATTATCTAAGGGAAAACGTAAAAAATATAATAAAAAAACTAACATTGAGCCTATTAAGTGATGGATACATATCATATCCAACACAGCCTAAAATCCGAGTAATGTAGAAGATAACTACTCTGGTGCCAAGGCAGATGGATAATGCTATATGGAAAGAACGTATAGCAATAAATCAGTTTACAGAATAACTTGTAGTTGTATGACAAAACTAGTAGCGGCCTTGCCCCCAAATCAAAAACAAAAACTCTAGAATTTTACTGAACCAAACAGATAAAGAAATAATCTAAAAAACATAGGATGAAGTCTAGTAAATCTTTTGAAATCTTTTACACATCAAATATAGAAAAAGGAAATAACCATCATGATCAAACTAGAACAAATCAACTAATGAACTAACAGAAACTTAAACCTAAATAACAAGTACACAGATTTAAGAAGCTTAAACTTTAATCTTCAAACAGAGAAACAGAGAAACATTTCTTTTAAATAAAATCAGAGAGAGAGAGGTAATGCAAAAAAGGAAAAAAAAAAACTATAGATATTACCTGTAAACGAATGCTGAAAGTCTCTTCAATCTCTCCCGCCATTTGCAACCAAAATCAAGGTCGAAACAGAAAATAGACTTGTAAAATTTAAAATTCAGCAGCCGACACACTTAAATGCTTATCAAAGGAATCAAATCAATCGAATTCGCAAACAAGCATTTCTTTAAAAACGTCAACAGTAATTAACGAATCTTAAACAAAAACGTGCTTTGCAATTGCGAGTATCACCGCAATAAAAGATGCCAAAACCAAAGCTCCAAGATTTTCTTTCTCTCTTATTTTCCTTTGCTTTTGCTTTTTCAGATCTTTCTTTTCAGAAAATATTATAATAAAAAAAAAGTTTGTTGTGTGCAGTGTAAGTGTAAAAAAAGATTGGGAACGTAGTGGGGAATTAGAAAGTTAGATCAATCAAATCAATTATTTTCATTTTTCTTTATAAAAGAAAAAAAAGCTTTAATCATGTGGGGTTGCTAGCCATCCTTGTCTTGTTCTTATTAGATCACCGCGGTTATAATCAGACGGCTGCGATTTGAGATCACAGGAAGATGAATGTGACAAGGCTAGTGGTCAGATTTAGACGAACAGTGTTTTAAAAATGGATGGAAATGTAGGGGAAATGTCCCATGTCTCAACTTCCCTAATCTCTTTCTTTATAAACTTTGTTGTTACTCGTTAATCTATGAAATTAGGACCGTTTCGCATTTTCCAAAATTCATTTTTGGATAAATGTCCAAAATTAGGAAGAAAGAAATTTAAAATATATCATATTATTAACTATATTGTAATTATCTCGTGAACGATTATGGATTGGATTCTGTCTAAATGAAACTTAAATTGTACTCTTAATTAAATCAAAAAGTGGATTTGAATTAGATATTGAAAGGGACATCTGTAAGTCTTCTTTCAACCATATTAAATTTTTGATATTTTAATTTTTATTGTAAAAAAAAATCGATTTTGGCTTCTTATTTTTTTAGAAAATAATCATGGGTAATATTTGAAAAAGTAAATATCATATTTTTTAAAATATATTTAATTACTAAATTAAAATTTAATAATTTGGGACAGAGAGAAATTAAAAGATAATGCATATAGCAGAAGAAAGGGCTGTAGATTAATCATTAGAAGAGCCATAGTATGTGTATGATTTGATGTTCAAGGTAGGACCCAAAAACTTTTCGAGAAAATGATGGCAAAAGGTTATGATATGATGCAATGATTAGGAAGCGTTAGATTAAGGGAGTGTGGGAAGGATAATGCAATTTATATTTTTTTATAAAGTGGGAAAAAGCAGGGCCAGGGCCAGGGCCTTGCACGTGCATGGACCTTTCATGTCTTTGCAGTCTCGACCCACATCGACGGTACCACCCTACGCGTCGTACGTACTGTCCTTTATAATATTTCCCATGCAATAGATCTTAGCCAAATTATTTAAATTATTTAAATAATAAATATATTTTTATTTTTTGGACCTCATGGCCATGTGATACGAGAATCATGTGAATGGTCCCAATTCTCATGCATATCACAAATAGAACATTCGATGAGAGATTCACATCGAAAAGGAAGTCCACATGTCCATGGGTTGGTGCCTGCTTGGTTTAAACCATCGACTTTTCTTGAAGAATTTACTTATATAGCAATATAAAGGAGACTTATTAAAGAGTGTCACATTGAAACACTGGCAAATGGCATGCATTGATTAAAGGCAGGCTTACCTAGGCATGTATGGTGTGTGAGGGGAATGCATCTAACTCATGTGAGTGGGTGAGTCCATGTCTCTATGTGTTTTGGTCCATCTTATCGGCTGCGTCTAAAACTCACCCATACACATGAAAAGGACAGAAAAGAAAAGTGTGTTCGAAATATCTGTAATACAAATTTTAATTCTAAAAATAATGTGTTGATGCAATTATGGAATTGAAATGTTCAGTATTGTTTCAAAATATTAACTTTCATAATTTGTGATATTTGGAATTCACAATTTTTTTAAATAAATTTTTTGAGTTGTGATATTTGTTGATACTTTTGACATGTGCAAATTCATTTATGATACTCAAATCAGTTATAAGAATCTATCTTAAAGATTCGTTTGGATCGGATCAAGCAAATCGACTTCCTTATATTGAGTAAATTGGATTGGATCAAGTAAACTTAAAAATATAACTTGAAAGTTGAAGATTTATCCTAGACTTGTTGAAGATATTCATCAAACTTATTAATTTCATGGAAAGATTGATTGTAATTGAATCAAGTATATTAGCAAATCAAAAGTAGTTTAAATATTTGAGATTTGTATAAGTTTTGTATTGAGAATTTTAGCACTTATTTGTTCGGTGAAGAACTTGTAATTGTGACTGCGTTGAGTGTGAAATGGGTGAATTACTTGGTTTTTAGCCTAAGTTTTTAAAAGTGAGTGATCTAGATTTTAGATGTAAAAGTGAGGTTGATAACTTGGTGAATGGTAGAACTTGTAATCACTTATTGTACGAATTGTGAAAATAGTAAATTTTCTCTTTAAGCAAAATCGCATAGACATAAAGAACCAAACTTAGCACTACTCAATTTCGTTGCAAATATTGTTGGTAAGTTATTTCATAATGTTTTCAAAAATAAAATTTAAATATTGTTGCATGTCCTTTTTTTTAATATTTTTTTTATTTTCTTATCACATATTTCCTCAATCTTGAGGTGCTAATACATAACTTTACTTGCTTGATCTTTTCAAATTTTGAGTAAACTATATTAGTAGTCATCTAAATTTTTTTTTTATTTTTTGGTCACTCAATTATGAAAAGTTACAAAATGGTCACCCAACTATAAGTATACTTCTTTTTTGGTCAACCAACTATGAAAAGTTACAAAATAGTCACTCAAAACTATTCAATTTTGTCCTTTTTGTAATGTCTTTATGATATATTCTATTTTCTTTACAATTTAGTCATTTTCTATTATAACAACATCTTTATAACTAATAAACTAAATAAAATAATTTATAAATTAAATCTAAATAAATAAGATAAAATCCATGAATACTTACAATCAAGATTTGAATGGAGTATTTTCTTCTCTTTTTACTCTTTGGCTACTCCTTTTCCTTTGTCTTCAATTTGGTCTTCTCCTTTCTTCTCTTTTTCTCCATTTTCATATCAAAACACATAACATCTACTCATTAAAATCATAATCAAATAACATATTTATGCTTAAATAATGAAACTAAAATGGATTTCATGAAGAACTTATCATTCCTTACCTTAATTTCTTGAATTCACAATCTAGTCCTTATTTTCTCTCACTTCCAAGACAAATATTGATTCTCTTTTCATGAAACTAAGGTGACTACTAGGTTCCTCTATTGATTTTTCTAAGGAAACATGAAAGAAATGGAAGAAATTGAACTTGGAAAGGTTTAAAGATGGTGGAAGGACCTAATTGTAATAAAGGCAAAAGTTTGGATGATGGCTTTAGGGGGTGATGTTTTGGCTTCTTTTTATGCTTTTCATCTTTTCTACTCTTTTTTACACAATTCTTCCAAAATATCTACTAATTTAATAATTTTGCAAATTAGTCCATCAATCCCATTTCAACACAAATTCATCTTTAATTATTAAGTTTTTCGTAATTATCTAATTTAAATAATTACTATTTAACCCTTCAAATTTATCTACAATACCATGCATGATTCATGCTTTATTTTGGTAAAATTTCACTTCTAATCCTTCCTCCTTTTTCTCAATTCCATGTATTCTTTTCTAACATTTAATTTTCTACTTTTACCACAACACTTTTTATTCTTCTACAATTTAGTCAATATCTCAAATTAATTTTCCTCATCTAACAAACATTTTCTAATTTCTTATTGGCTCTAACTACTTTCAATACTATTGCTCTAAAGTTCTTATTAAATCTATTTTCTAAAATTCTCTAATATTCCTATCCCGATCCGTTACTGTACCAAGCTCATTATACATTGAGGATGCCACACGTCTTATGAGCTAAACGAGTTGGATCTTATTGCGGAAACTCTAAATCAAATTATTGATCTCAAACTTGAGATGAACTAAGAGATTGACAAAGGTGAAAGTTATTGAGAACAACGTGCTAAGGAAAATGCCTTAAGAAGGGGGGATCAAAATAAGTCTTTCTTCCAAAATTTTGCCTTTCCACGAAAAAAGGTAAATCAAATTGAAGAACTTGTGGACGGCTTAGGTGTTAAGAGGATGGATAATTGGGAAATGCTGGAAATTGCAAGTTGATACTGCATGAATTTGTTTACCTCTCAAGGGCGTGCATATCTTATCTTTTTATCGGAGGTCCACCAGGGAATACTCAGGAGGTGAATTCTTTTTTGCTAGAGGAATTCCAGGCGAAGGAAATTTTCAAAGTTGTTAAAGGTATGAGTCTTACAAAAGCATCTAGTAATAATAGTTTTCCAGCTTTATTTTTTAAAAAATATTGGCATATCATAGGGAGGGACATTAGTACGTATTGTCTACCTATTTTGAATAAGAATGTAACACCCTTAACCCATATCCGTCGCCGGAATAGGGTTTCGAAGTATTATCAAAGTTTACCAATTAAACGAACATAATTTTCAAACATTCCATATAACATAACATTCATGTCAGAAACCAATCAAACTCATACATACTGTCCCTTATTCGAGCCCTTGAGGCCCAAAATACACGTTAGAAACAAGTCGGGACTAACTCACAAACTTAGGAAATTTTTTGAAAATTATTAAAAATTTTCAAAGCTGCAAGGTTCACATGGCCGTGTGGACTCAAAATGTACCTTAAACAACAAGTTTACCATTCCCTGCAAGTTTGGACACTAAGTAATTCAAAAATCATTCGTTTAACCAGTTCAAAACACAATCAAACATATTCAAATCATGTCAAAACAATCATCCTAGGTGCCTAGCCAATATACCCTCATTGGTACCACATTTATATCATCAAAACATATCATCAAAGCATTATTCAAGTACAAATTATAAACATGCCTAATTTAATCCATTTTGCCTAGTTTATGAACACTTAAACATCAATTTAACATGCCATAATAAAGCTTCAGAAACAAACACATGTTTATATGTATATACCAAACCAATATTAAATTTATAACCTTATTCACATTTAATCCACAAAATAATTATTATTTAGACACCCTAGGTACATGTCGACACAAAGGATAAACATCACCACATTTGAGTTCGAGATCGTTGTTGGATGCTGAATCGGGGATCAAAAGTTAAGTAACTAACCTTCGCACGGAAAACAAAACCATATGTTGAGTAAAAACTCAGTAGTGTTTCTATAATCCGAATATTTAAAGACAAACAATATAATAGGCACAATTGAATATTTTAAACCACATTTTATTTATACAATAACATTAACCATTCAATACTCAAAACATAAATACATTATTTTATACCATATTCAATTTTCATCACTTGCTATACATAATAGCTTTTCTCAATTTGATCCACATATCAATTGAAACAACAACAATATCCAATTCATGAATACATAATTCAGGTTTCGATTTGTTATCCCATTTTCAATTCTCGTACAATATCATCCAATATCAATCATAGTACCATTTTATTTAATTACCCCTATTAACACGACTCGGATTCGGACGGATACACAGATCCAACTAACACACCAATTTGGCACCCAGTGCCTCATCGAATAAATCCGAAGTAATAACTGCGCCCAATGCTATATAAATTTGACAACCAGTGTCTCATCGATTAAACCAAAGTAAATTGGCGCCCAGTACCTCATCGACTCGAAGTTGAAGAAATCCCTAAACTCTTCTAATCCTTTGGCATGCTATTTATATCCGACTCAACCCGATACAGTTAATAGGGTTTAATTTCACTTTCCAAATACAACCAATATTCAATTATCATATTTGCGCACACATATATATATTTATTTCAATTCAAATAATCAATATATTCATAATATATATATCAATTCAATGTCAAAGTGCCAAATGTTCACCTCAATACTTACCATATGCCTTAAATTGAATTATAACAAATTTACAACTAAGTTCAGATTATAGAAATACAAACCAGGAATTCCAAGCTATTCCACGTCAACTTTATCTTTCCCCTTTTTAATTGAGGATTCCGGTACGATGTTTGCTACGGAATTAAAACAATTAAAATTTATCAATACAACACAATTCAATTTCATATTGAATATTTCAATTTTGACTCTATATTTTCCTAATTTTCAATTTAGTCCCTAAACTGAGACTAACTTTATTTCTTTACAATTAATTCTATATTTTCACATAAATTTCACTTTAAACTAAATTTAACTCTATATTTTCATTTAAATCCCTAAATTTTAAATTTTTCACAATTTAGTCCCTATTACTCAAAAATTACAATTTATTCTACAATTTAATCCTTTTTCACTTTTAGCTTAAAATTCTATCAATTTAATCCCTAATACTAAAATTATTCAACATTAACAACATTTAAAAACTCAATAATTGTTAAAATTTTGACATGGATCGGGTAGTACTTAACACCGGGATTCCAAAAACATAAAAAATTACAAGAAAAAGTGACTAATTTGACTAACCAATTAAAATTGGAACTTCGAAACCCCAAAGCTTTTGCGTCTGTTTCTTTCTTCTTTCTCTTTTTCTTTTTCTTTATTTCATTTACTTATTCATTTGTTTTATTATAATTACTTTATTATTATATTATATATACTTAAATATTAAGTAAAACATATTATAATATATATAATAATTTACATTTATGTCGCCTCATTAAAGGACAATGGCATAATTGCTTATTTAGTCCTTTTAATTTTTCTTTAATCTATAATTCAACTTTCACCTTTTATGCAATTTAGTCCCTATAGCTAATTACTCTTAATTCATGCACTTTCCGACACCCCAGACTATCGGGTCGTTACAATTCTCCCCTTAATTAAATTTAGTCCTCGGAATTTACCTGAAAAGATGTAGGGGTACTGAGATCTCGTAGTCTCTTCCAGTTCCCAAGTCACTTCTTCAACACTATGACTACGCCACAACACTTTCACTAACGAAATTCGCTTATTACACAACTCTTTTACTTCACGTGCCAAAATTTCAACTGGTTCTTCTTCGTATGACAAATCAGGTTGAGTTTCAATATCTTTCGTCGAAATAACATGAGATGGATTCGATCGATATCTTCTAAGCATTGAAACATAAAAAACATCATGATTTTTCTGTAATTTCGCAGGCAAAGCTAAATGATACACACTGGTCCCACTCTTTCCATTATCTCCTACGGTCTAATAAAACGAGGACTTAGTTTCCCTTTTCGACCAAATCTCAAAAATTTTTTCCAAGGCGAAACTTTAAGAAATACTTTATCGGCAAGAAAATATTCAATATCTCGACGTTTCAAATCTGCATATGATTTCTATCTATCAAAAGTTGTCTTCAATCTATCTCAAATTTTCTTAACAATGTCTTCCGTTTCTTGAATTAATTCCGGCCCGATCATTCTTCTTTCACTCAATTTCATCCAAAAAATAGGTGATCGACACCTATGACCATATAAAGCTTCATACGGAGCCCTTTGAATACTAGGTTGAAAACTATTATTGTATACAAATTTGGCCAAAGGTAAATAACGCTCCCAACCTGATTCAAAATCAATAACATAAGTACGAAGCATGTCTTCCAAAATCTGAATAACACGCTCAGATTTTCCATCAATCTATCGGTGAAAAGCTGTGCTAAAATTAAGTCGCGTATTAAGAGATTCGTGCAACTGTTTCCAAAATCTCTAACTGAACCGCAGATCTCGATTAGAAATTATCGACATAGGGATACCGTGCAATCTCACGATTTATTGAATATAAACTTCAGCAAGTTTTTGAAGTGACCAATCAGTCCTGACCGCAATGAAATGAGCCGATTTTGTAAGTTGATCAACAATCACCCAAATAGCATTTTTCTTACTTACCGATAAAGGTAATCCCGTTATAAAATCCATCATGATACAATCACATTTCTATTCAGGAATAGAAATAGGCTGAATTAATCTAGTGGGAACCTGATGTTCTGCCTTAACTCGCTGACAAGTTAAACATTTAGCCACATACTCGACCACATCTCTTTTTATTCCTGGCCACCAATAAGATTCTCGCAGATCGCGATACATTTTCGTTCCTCTAAGATGCAAAGCAAAAGGACTATCATGAGCTTCGCGAAGTATCAACTCTTTCAATTCAGAAACATCAAGAATGCAAATTCGGTTATGAAATCTCAAACAACCATAACCATCAATGTTGAAAATTTCTAATATATCATTCTGAACCATTTCTCTTTTCTTCGCCAACTTGTCATCTTCTAACTACGCTGACTTGATCCAATCAAACATCACCGGTTTGATCTTTAGTTCAGCCAATAGGCTTCCATTGTTATTGATACTGAGTTCGGCAAACATTGCTCGTAATTCAATTGCTGCTTTCCTACTAAACGCATCAGCTACAACAGTAGCTTTACTAGGGTGGTAATCAATAACACAATCAAAATCTTTTAGAAGTTCTACCCAACGATGTTGTCTCAAATTCAACTCCTTTTGAGATAAAAGGTATTTGAGACTCTTATGATCAATATAAATATAACACTTTTCACCGTACAGATAGTGTCTCCAAATCTTTAGAGTAAAAACCACAGCAGCTAACTCTAAATCATGCATCAAATAATTGCGTTCATGCATTTTTAACTGACGAGACGCATAAGCAATCACTTTCCCGTCTTACATCAAAACACAACCAATACTACTCAAGGAAGCATCATTATAAACAATAAAATCCTTTCCTGATTCTGGTAAAGTCAAAACTGGCGCTTTAATCAACATCTGCTTCAATTTCTCAAAACTTTCTTGACACTAATAATCCCAAACGAACTGAACATTCTTATGCATCAACTTTGTCATTGACAAAGCTATCTTCGAAAATCCATTTATAAATCTTTGGTAATAACCAGCTAGTCCAAGAAAACTACGAACTTCTGACACATTCCTCCGTGCTTTCCACTGAACAATTGCCTCGACCTTTTTTGGATCAACTCTAATTCTATTTGCTGAGATAACATTACCCAAAAATACAACCTCTGATAGCCAGAATTCACACTTACTAAGCTTTCCGTATAACTATTTCTCTCATAATACTTGCAAAACAATTGATAAACCATAAAAGCAACATATTTTAAGCCCACATTTAGCATGCTTTTGGATGATTTAAGCTTTGAATTATGTAATTTGGTGCTCTTAATCCTTTGTTTTCATGTTTTATACTCAGAAGAGCACCGAATGACAAAAAGAATGAAAAACGGGCCCAAAATAGAGTAAATGGGCCATATCACGAAATCCACACGGCCTGGCCTAAGACTACACGGCCGTGCCTTATTCAACAGCCTCCTGGCCACGACTTACACGAGCGTGTGCCATGGGCGTGTCCCTACCGTGACTAAAAGGAGTTTTACTTGGAATAAGATACTTAGGGGCAAAGAAACACATTCAGAAGCCTATATAAACACTCTAAGTATAACCTAAAAGGGGGGAACCCAATACTTTATCAAGGGGCATCCAGCTAGGCCAAAGAGGGCAGATTTGTGGGGAATTACTCGAAAATAGCCAGTTGATTCATCTCAAGAAGCCGGAATCATACTCAAGACGGAGGATCTCTCCTTCAATTCCTTCAGGGGGTTTTAGGGATTTCTTATGTTTTGTTTTATCTTTTCTCCTGAGATGTTTTCTTTTATTGTTATGAACTAAACCCTCAGATACCTTAGGGGGATGAAACCTATGATGAATCTTGTTATCGTTTGCTGAACTATGTGATAAATATTTGACTTGTTCTTAATTAATTATTCTTAATTCTTGTGTTGATATTTTCGGGATATTAATTCAAGTGTGATGTGCTTAGGTAGAGGAGCAAAAGTCCCTGCCTAAGAGTAGATCTAGCATAATTAAGTGGAGTTGATCGCACGCTTAGAGATAGGGTGACGAGATTTTGCCGGATTAGGGTGAAACCTAATATAGGAGTCCATAGATCGAGTTAATGTAATTCTAGGGGTTTTAATGAGAAAAAGATTTCAATTAATCAACCTAGGGTTAGATGTTAGTCGCCTCGAGAGAGGGATTAATACACGTTAGGGAATCTTACGGATCAAGTCAAGTGAATACATCGTCTGGTTCAGAGTTAGATAACAAGTGAAGTCTAGGTGGATTCTTCCTTGGGTATTGTCTTAATCAATTGGTTTTCCTCAAAGTTATTTTCCTAATTTCATTCTTCTTTATCTTAGAGTTTTTAGTTTAGTTGTTAGTTAATTTTAGATTAAATAAAAATTCATTTAATTCTTAGGCTAAATAATAAAAAGAAAGTTAGTATTAGTACTTTTGGTTCCTTTGGGTTCGACAATCCGGTCTTGCCTTAACTATACTATTGTTTGATAGGTGCGCTTGCCTCATATCATTGTCATAGTTAATTTCCAGGTTCGATCATTCTTTATATAAATTTTTAGACTTTGACATCGCATAAAACAACGATCAACAATGCTGGTGTGTTGTTCATGCTCGGATTCATATTTCAAATAGACCAAAATATCATTAATAAAAACTACCACAAATTGATCCAAATATGGTTGGAAAATACGATTCATGAGATCCATAAATGTTGCCGGAGCATTCGTCAATCCAAAAGGCATCACTAAGAATTCATAATGACCATATCATGTACGAAATGTCGTCTTTGGTACATCACTTTCTTTCACTTTCAACTGATAGTAACCCGATCTCAAATCGATCTTTGAAAAGACAGAAGCTCATTTTAGTTGATCAAATAAGTCATTGATACGGGGTAAAGGGTATTGATTCTTAATCGTCAATTTATTCAATTTTCAATAATCAATACAAAGCCGTATCGAACCATTTTTGTTTTTGACAAAAAGCACTAGAGCTCCCCAAGGCGATATAATAGGGCGTACAAAACCAGATCAAATAAATCTTGCAATTGTATTTTTAATTCTTTCAACTCCGTAGGTGACATACGATAAGGGGGCATTGACACCGGAGCCATACTAGGAAACACTTCAATTGCAAACTTAACCTCTCGATCCGGTGGTAATCTCAGTAATTTCTCGGGAAACACATTAGGAAATTCACAAACAAACAGTTCAAATTTTACTGCACTGACTATCAACAGAATTCAAATTGATAACATAGGCTAGAAAAGCTTCACAACCTTGAGTAAGAAGTTTATTAGCTTGAATTGCTGAAATGATACGAGTTGAACCACTTGTTCGAATACCATTCACTTCAATCATATCACCACTTTCACTCTGAACAATAAACTTCTTTTTACAATAATCTAGAATCACCCCGTGTTCCATAAGCCAATCCATTCCCAAAATCATATCAAAATTGCCAAATGGCATTATCAACAAATCAACAAGGAATGTTATATTTTGTATCATTAACAGACATCTCCTACACACCTGATCCACTAACACAGATTGTCCCAATGGACTAGACACCACTATTGATACTCTAGATGTATCAGATTTTAAACTTCCCGACTCAACCAATTTAGTATTAACATATGAATGCGAATATCTCGAATCTGTCAAAGCATAAATAGGTTCTGAATGTAATAGAAATATACCTGTCACAACATCATTAGCATCACCATCCTCACGAGTCTGCACAACTTAAGCATGAGCTGGCGTTCTAGCCTCTAACTGTTGAGTAACAACATCATTTCCCTTTCTAGCACCACCTCTCGAAAATGAACCACTTCGACTTGACCCGCGACCACTAGAAGAAGACATAGATATCTGAGAAGTAATAAGTGTAGCATTTTCATTCTTCGGACACTCTCTAACAAAATGTTCCATAGATCTAATGAAAATAGCCTTGAGTTAACTTCCAACATTCACCACGGTGCTTTTTCCCACAATGTTCACAATTCAGAATATCAATATCCCGGAATGGACCTGGCACACTACCCGTAGACACAGTCAGTTGTCTATCACGATTTCTATCAGTTTTATCTGACCTAAAATTTGATCTCTAGTTACCACGAAATTCTTTTGATCTCTTCAATTGTGGATTTGAACTTGCAGCTTCAGGACGCTTTCCGACAGTACGAGTATTCTCAGTCTTTTTATCAGAACCCAGAACTTGCTCTACTATTCTTGCCCGTTCAACTAAATCTACAAACTCAGTAATTCTGTGCGATACCAACTATAATCGCAACTCATCGCTTAAACTGCATAGAAATCTCTTGCAACTGTCAATTTCAGTTGGCACAAATTCAACAGCATACCTACTAAGTCGCGAAAACTCTCGTTCGTAATCAACCACAGACATTTCACCTTATTTCAGCATAAAAAACTCATGTTTTCTGTCTTTAATATACAATTCACCCACATATTTCTTTTGAAATTCCTTTTGGAAGAATTCCCAATTTACCTGATCTGCGGGTACATGACATGTCACTGACTGCCACCAGGTATATGCTTCTCCCTGCAGTAGAGAAACATCACATATTACACTTTCACACTGGTTACATTCAAGTTGTTGTAAGATTCTCTTAATGGATTCAATCCAAACTTTTGTTGTGGAAGGATCAACTCTTTTCAATCTTAAAAATTTAGTCACACCATATTTACGCAATTCTTTAATTGGAGCTCGATGAACAATAGGTGCAGATGTCGTAGTGGATGTGGCTTCTGCCACACGCTGAAGAGCATTGGCAATAGCTCTAAGCAACTGTGAATCATCTCTTTCCTCAATATTACCTTGCTCAACATTGGGTTGTTGAGTACTAACTGGATTAACACTTGGTGTTGCTGATTCGGTTTCGTCTAACTCATTGGAGACATCATCTCTGGTATACATCTCTTGATCCATATCATCATTATAACCATCCAACATTTTCAACTATAAAACAAAAACAAAAATATCAGCATCCAAATCTTGACTCAATTCGACACAATTATGGCATGTACCTCTAGACTCAATTTGGAACTCGATTTAGTTCGAGAATTAGCTAAACATACAAAGCTCTGATATCATTAAATGTAACATCCCTAGCCCATATCCATCGCAAGAATAGGGTTTCAGAGTATTACCGAAGTTTACCAATTAAACAGACATAGTTTTCAAACATTTCATATAACATAACATTCATGTCAGAAACTAATCAAACTCATACATATTGTCCCTTATTCGAGCCCTCGAGGCCCAACATACGCGTTAGAAACAAGTCTAGACTAATTCAGAAACTCAGGAAATTTTGCAAAAAATATTAAAAATTTTCAAAGCTACAGGGTTCACATGGCCGTGTGATCAGGCCGTGTAGACTCAAAATGTACCTTAAACAACAAGTTTACCATTCCCTGCAAGCTTGGACACTAAGTAATTCAAAAATCATTCGTTTAACCAGTTCAAAACACAATCAAACACATTCAAATCATGTCAAAACAATCATCCTAGGTGCCAACCAATATACCCTCATTGGTACCACATTTATATCATCAAAACATATCATCAAATCATTATTCAAGTACAAATTATAAACATACCTAATTTAATCCATTTTGCCTAGTTTTATGAACACTTAAACATCAATTTAACATGCTATAATAAAGCTTCAAAAACAAACACATGTTTATATGTATATACCAAGCCAATATTAAATTTATAACCTTATTTACATTTAATCCACAAAATAACTATTATTTAGACACCCTAGGTACATGTCGATACAAAGGATAAACATCACCACATTTGAGTTCGGAATCGTTGTTGGATGCTGAATCAGCGATCAAAAGTTAAGTATCTAACCTGCGTATGGAAAACAAAACTGTATGCTGAGTAAAAACTCAGTTGTATTTCTATAATCCGAATATTTAAAGAGAAACAATATAATAGGCACAATTGAATATTTTAAGCCACATTTCATTTATACAATAACATTAACCATTCAACACTCAAAACATAAATACATCATTTTATACCATATTCAATTTTCATCACTTGCTATACATAATAGCTTTTCACAATTTGATCCACATATCAATTAAAACAATAACAGTATCAAATTCATGAAACATAATTCATGTGTCTCATTTTCATGTTTCTATTTGTTATCCCATTTTCAATTCTCGTACAATATCATCCAATATCAATCATAGTACCATTTTGTTTAATTACCCCTATTAACACGACTCGGACTTGGACGGATACACGGATCCAACCAACACACCAGTTTGGCATCTAGTGTCTTATCGGATAGATTCGAAGTAATAACTGCACCTAACGCTATATAAATTTATAATAACTGCACCTAACGTTATATAAATTTAACACCTAGTGTCTCATTGATTAAACCGATGTAAATTGGCACCCAGTGCCTCATCGACTCGAAGTCGAAGAAATCCCTGAACTCTTCCAATCTTATGGCATGCCATCTATATCCGACTCAGCCTGATATAGTTAATAGGGTTTAATTTTACTTTCCAAATACAACCAATATTCAATTATCATATTAGCGCGCACACACATACATATATATTCATTTCAATTCAAATAATCAACATATTCATAATATATATAACACCCTAAACCGGCCTAGACGTTATGGCCGAATTTGGCTATGTTACATGATAGGGTGTTTGGAAAATTATGTTGTTGCAATAAAACCATTTCCGCTTAATTACTTTTCTTTATCTCTTATTAGTTCCAAAATTTGTTTTACTCACTTGTCCCCATAGTTTTAAAACGTAACTCGTTGCGGAAGCTTTTAAAAATAGTTTAAGTAATCAGGAGTTTATAAAAACTTTGGTTTTTTGAAAACCGAGTTTCCCTACAACTAGCAGTTATAAATCCATAAAATAGACAAAAAGCCAAGTTAAGCAAAAGTCCAAGAAGTCCCCAAATTACATCAAAATAAACCAATAGTAATACTATAGTCATAAATCGTAAATTGTGAATTAAAAGAGTCCAATAACTGTGGTCACTGGTGAGTCCTCCGCCGTACCGATCGATCTAGGTCTGGGGATTACCTATGCACATTAAACAGAAGGGGTGAGTTTACGTAAACTCAGTGTGTAATCCCACAAAAAACAAACAATAGCAAATCACGATTGCACGATTAAAGCGATCCCAGGCCTAAGCCCATTTTCGATCATCGATGAATGATTTGGGCCTTAGCCCATCTCAGTATAATATCAAGTATGCAGTAGGGCCTTAGCCCATCACAGTATCAGTGGCAATCATGCAGTATTCAGTAACAAAGTCCTACCCAACCAACCTCTACACACCATCTCCGTCCAACCCTATACTCCATGTGGGGATTAAATCAACCCACCCACCCCTACACTCTGTGTAAGTGCAAGAATTTGCACAAATTAGTAATTTGCGGTGAAGTCACTTGATATAATAGGCTTAAGAGCCTTTCAGTACACTTCCTCCAAATAATATCAACCCAACGTAATGCAAGGCAACATACAATGAAATGTCATGCTATCATAGGTTTGTCAGACACACATTCAGTTCGGTATACATGCTTGTATATAACATGCTCAGTACATAATACACACAATCAATATCACACAGTTAATGGCCTACGTAGTGCCCACCGATCCTACGGAAGGTTCACAGTCGACTTGGGTGACCCGTGCAACCTAAACAGTCATTTCAGTAAAAATGGGCTCATAGGCCCATGTGGCCTGCCTGTGTAGGCCTACACACCCGTACACACGACCCAAATTTGCCTTGGCCGTGTGGATCACACGGCTTGGCCTAAAATACCACACGCCCGTGTAGCCCACACAGCACAAATCAGTCTAGCTTGTATGTCGCACACGACCCACCTGGCCACCACACGGCTGTGTTATGTACGCACGGCCTAGCCTCGTCGATCATATGCCCGTGTTGTGTCACACAGCCTACCACACGGGTAACCACACTCCTGTGTGGCGTCGATAGTGGGGTTTTTGGCTTTTGCTAAAACCCTATTTTCTGTGTTTTCGGGTATACACCTGGTTCCAATTAATGTTGAAACGATCCCCGAGCCTTCTTGAACCTATATTCGACCAATTTTCACTCAATTAATCATTTAACAATTGAACTATAACCGAACCATAAACCAGAATACTTATCCATAGACTGATTAAAACTTACCCCAACACCTCGAATCGATTCATTACGAAACAATTCAATGAGAGCCTTACTCCACACGATATGCTGCTGTCAAAACCCAGAAATTTAGACTCACAAAAATGAAAGCAATCATCTAAGAACGATACCAACCAATATACTACTTACCATCTGCCAACGATTTACGTCGCAAAAGAAAAAGAACCGGAATGAAAGCAAAAAGCGAGGGGAATTTCAAAGGAATTTCTGCAGCAAGTGGGGAAGAGAAAAGGAAAAAAATAGAGGAACAGAAAAGAAGGAAAAACGGCGTCCGAGAATTTTGGAGAAGAGATGGCAATCGAATTTTGCAAAAAGATAACGATAATGCTCAAGAAATCTGATAACCTCCAAATCCATTCCCCTAAATTCTCTCTACCAAACTCCCCATTACTCAGATGTAACACAATTAGAATTCTCCAACTGACCGAGTAAATAAAAATATTAGTCCTTACGCTCATGCAGGGATTCGAATTCCTAACCCTCTACCAACTAACACTCCATTTAACCACCAGACCAGCAGGCCCATTTTATTAAATACTTATCAACCATTAAATAAAAGCCTATTGACCAAAGATTGGCCTTTATTCATAAAAATATCAAAATTTGCCCAAGTCATGGCTTGAACTTGGGACCTCTCACACACTCCGAGAACATTTAACCACTGAAGCAAATACAGATTTGTGTCACACATCCGCAAAAACAAAAATTTAAATTTTGGGGCGTTACAATATATATATCAATTCAATCCATTCAATCAACTTTTAATTCAATTCAATGTCAAAGTGCCAAATAGTCACCTCAATACTTTCCATATGCATTAAATTGAATTATAACAAATTTACAACTAAGTTCGGATTATAGAAATACAAACCAGGAATTCTGAGCTATTCCTCGTCAACTTTATCTTTCCCCTTTTTAGTTGAGAATTTCGGTACGACGTTAGCTACAGAATTAAAACAATTAAAATTCATCAATACAACACAATTCAATTTCATATTGAATATTTCAATTTTGACTCAATATTTGCCTAATTTTAAATTTAGTCCCTAAACCGAGACTAACTTTATTTCTTTACAATTAATTCTATATTTTCACACAAATTTCACTTTAAACTAAATTTAACTCCCTATTTTCATTTAAATCCCTAAATTTCAAATTTTTTTTATAATTTAGGCCCTATTACTCAAATTTTATAATTTATTCTACAATTTAATCCTTTTTCACTTCTAGCTTAAAAATCTATCAATTTAATCCTTAATACTAAAATTATTCAACATTAACAACATTTAAAAACTCAATAATTGTTAAAATTTTGACATGAATCGAGTAGTAATTAACACCGGGATTCCAAAAATATAAAAATTACAAGAAAAAAGTGACTAAATTGACTAACCAATTGAACTTGGAACGTTGAAACCCCTAAGCTTTTGCGTCTGTTTCTTTCTTCTTTCTCTTTTTCTTTTTCTTTCTTTCATTTTTGTTTCATTTTACTTTCTCTCTTTCTTTTTCTTTATTTCATTTACTTATTCATTTTGTTTTATTATAATTACATTATAATTACATTATATATATTTACTTAAATATTAAGTAAAACATATTATAATATATATATTTTAACTTTAATTTATTAATAATATATATAATAATTTACACTTATGCCGCCTCATTAAAGGACAATGGCATAATTGCTTCTTTAGTCCCTTTAATTTTTCTTTAATCTATAATTCAACTTTCACCTTTTATGCAATTTAATCCTTATACCTAATTACTCTTAATTCATGCAAATTCACTTAACAAAAACCTAATTAACTACACAACTAACTTTATAAATATTTATGAGTCCAATTTACGAGAATGGAGTCTCAAAAATGCACTTTTCGACACCCCTGACTATCGGGTCGTTACAAAGGAAATTGACATGCAGTCCATAAATAGAACTAACATTGTGCTTATCCCCAAAATTAGAAGTGCATGTTGTACTATCTCTCATTTTAAATCTATTAGCCTTTGTAATATTTTATATAAAATTGTTTCAAAGGTTATTGCCAATATAGATTTAAGTTTTTTGAGGGGTGAATTGATGAAGCACAGAGTGCCTTTGTGCCTGGATGTTTTATTTCGAATAATATTTTGTTTACCTATGAAACTCTTCACTATTTTAAAACACACAAAACGGGGAAAAAGATTCTTTTGCCTTAAAGCTTAACATGAGTAAGGCCTATGATAGAATAGAATGACATTTTATTATGGAAATACATTGGAAGATAAAACTGAATGTGTAATGGCTTGAGCTTATTACGAGTTGTTTGTCTACCATTTCTTATTCAGTTTCAATGAATGGTACAATGGGAGAGGTGTTTAAACCCTAAAGAGGGTTTAGATAGGGTGATCCACTCAGGTTGTATCTTTTTCTGATCTGTTGTGAAGGTTTTTCCTCTCTTTTAAATCTTGCCTTTAATAATGGTGTTTTCAAGAAGACTCAAATTTGTAGAAGAGGTCTTGGTTTGACACACTTATTTTTTGTTGATAATAGTATGATTTTTGATGAAGCATCGACAATGGGTGTTATGACTATAAAGGACATTATCTAATCCTATGAGTCTCACTCTGGCCAACGGGTTAATTTTGACTAGTTAAAGGTTTTTTTTTAGTGTTAATGTCCCAAACAATTGTTGTAATCTAATTGTGGACATTTTAGGGGTTCAATATACTATGAATATTGAGAAATATTTAGGGTTGCCTACCCTTGTTGGACAAATAAACGTGCAGCTTTTCAAGGTCTGAAAGATAGGATCCGAGGTATAGTCTTGGGTTGGAGTTCGCGTGTTTTGTCTCAAGGTGGTAGGGAGGTGCTTATTAAATCCATTTTGTAGGCTATATTGACTTATACCATGTCTTATTTTCTTTTGTTGAAGTCTCTATGTAGAGAAATTGAATTCATTCTTAACAGACATATACAATTTTAAAAATATATACATTTTACTTCATTGAAAGCTTTTTATAATATTTTTTAATTATTCATAATAAATTTTATTGGGCATTTTCATTTATCGGGCTATATCGAGTAGATGATCATTTCACATATTTATGACAATGATAAAATTGAAAAACACAACATTTAAATCAAGTATAAAAACATATACAATTTAGTTACACGAACTTACCTTGACAAAGGTTCATGTACGTAGAATCCACTAATCCGGCATTTTCCTCATTCCTCGTTCTAACTCCAAATTTGGTCTATCCGAATCTATACGAGTAAACTTAACATCAGTTTATCATATTTTACATTCATGTGGACTAAATTTTCATCCTAGGAAAAATTACTATTTTGCCCCTAACTTTTCTATAAATTCTATTTTCGTCCCTAGGCTCAGAAAATGAAACTTATGCAAATTACTCCCTATTCCAAGCCTAACCAAAGCCCCATTACAAATTTTACAGCACATGTATTCATAAAATTTCAGAATTTTTCATCAAATTTTACAAATTTTCATTTTAGTCCCTAAATCATGTTTTCATCAAAAATCACTTTGTAAAAGTTGTTTATCTATCAATAATCTTTCATTTTCTACCATAAAATTTTAATTTCCAGCATATACATCCATGACCCATTTTCATACTTTGATAACTTTTCAAATTAATTGTAACATCCTAGATTAGGGGTTATGCGTTCGTGCTAAATTACGAGTTAGTAGGCTTTAAGAGTGCTTTGGATGTGTTTTAGAGGTTTTTAAAAACCCTAGGATTAAAATGGAAGTTTTGGAAAATTTTTGGATTTTAGGTTAAAAAGGGGAGTAAGGCATGGAGGCCTTAAAGGAAATATTTTGGCAAAGTATGGCATAAAAATCACCCTGGTAAAATGGTTTCCATGCGCCACTTAAGGCTTGGGAATGGCGCCATAGCAGGTCCGGGTTCGAGTAATGCGGGGCGCATCAGGGGTTTTTATTTTTGCAAATGGCGTTAAAGTTGAAGGAGGTTTTAAACATAATTGTGGCGGGTTATGTCGCACAAGTCGCCTTGGCCGAGTGGCTAGGGCGCCGCTGAGAGGTCATGGCATGGAGGACTCGTGTTCGAGTCCCGAGTGTAGCGCGCGAGTCGTTTTATTTTACTTTTTAGCGCTAAGCAAGGGGAGCCCGGGATGAACGCTAAGAGAGGAAAGTGTGTTGCGATATTGTCATGAAATGAACACCGCCGAGTGGTGGGTGGGCGTGGGTTTTTCTCTTGGTCTCGGGTTCGAGATCCGCAACAACTGGAAGGGTTATTTTATTTTTCCCTTATGGCCGGCGTGTTTTGGTGGCAGCATAGGCATGGGCGCATGAGGCAAGGCTGAATGGGTTGCTTTCTTTTTTTTTATTATTTGTATGGAAAGTATGGGGTTAAATTTTTTTTATTTTATTTTATTGAAAGAAGGACATAAGTGATGGGCATTTTTTATTTTATTTTTATTAAACAAAGTTTTATAATTCCAATAGTGATGGGAGGAGTATTAATCAATGTTTGTTTTTAGGGTGGAAATTATCACACAAAAAGAATCATCACCAAAATGCATTGTTTTTTTTTTCCTTCCCTCCCTTTGTGCATGGCCGAATATGAAGCAATTCCTAGGGGCCTCAACTTTCAGTTTTGACTCTTACAAGAGTATGCCAAATTTTGCTTCTCCTTTCTCTCCTTGATTTCTTTTGAAGTAGACGACCATTCCATCTTTTCTACAAAGCATGGCCGAATGTTCTTCTTTGCATTTGGTGCATGGCCGAATGAAGCCTTCTTTGGGAGCTTGCTTGGCCGATTTTGAGTAGAGCATAAAGGTGCCGAATGCATGCTTTGTTCCCACATTGTTCTTAGCCGAGAGAGAGAGAGAGAGAGAGAGAGAGAGAGAGAGAGAGAGCAAGGACATGAGGTTTGGTTTTGGAAGGAGGTTAGGGGGGATATTTTCGGCTTAGAGGTGTGTTCTTTTGGGTGCCGAAATTTGCTTCTTCTTCTCCTTTCTATTTCGTGTGGAGTAGACAAAACCTCGTTGCCATTGTTCTCCATCTTTTGAAGGACCTAGCCGAATCTCCTAGTAAGTGGACTCTCCTTAATCGCGGTTTTGACTCACTCTCCTTGAGTATGTCGAAAGCTTGAGGCTAAACCTTAGTAAGGTTGGCCGAATGTGATCTTGAGATATTAAGAGTTTTGCTTTCTTGTGTGTGGTAACGTTAAGGGTGCATTGAAGGAGTGGCTTTCCGGGTTTTCGACTCATCTTGGTAAGAAAAAGGCAGTTCGACCAAGGGCCATTTTATCAAAGAAATTATGCTTGAAAGCCAAAGGCTAATTGTTATGTGCAACAGTGAGTGGCCGATTGCAAGGGAGAATCCTCGTGTGGCTTCGGGATTTGGTTGGAAACCAAATCGGCTTAGGTAAGTGTTATTTTGGAGCGGCATATCTTGTGGGATTGCTGGTTTAACCGAATAAGGCTTTTGATTACTAACCTATAGTGGCCGAATATAGGAGCAATACGGGAATACAGTTCAAGACTTTTGTGATATCGGATAGATTCGGGTTTTCACTTTAGATCCCCGATTAAACAGGTGTGTAAACTCTTACACACTTTATTAGCATAGACTGCCTATTATAGTGCTGTATAACCTCTCGTGTAGTAAATGTTTGCCTTGTGGGCATAAGCTTGGATTTCGGGTAAGTCCCCTATTACTTGATCTATGTTGTATGATGTGTATGCTATCATATGCTGTTAAATGCTATGCTATATATGAATGCATGATATATGGGATCATGATACTTGTTATGTGACTGAGTCTTGGTGACTCACCCCTTCCCATATCATTTCGCAGGTAAGTAGATCGCGAAGATGGAGCCGGGAGGACTCGAGGCGGCCATGCTTGTTCCGTGGACTTGAAATTTTATTTCGCCCCGTTTTAAGTTTATTATTCACTAAATTTCGATTGGGTTGTAATATGGCCGCTTATTATTATTCGTATGTTTAAGTAGTTGCTTTTACTTTATTTCTGTCATATTACTAATGAACTTATAAACTGTTAAGCAAATCGGTTAATAGTAACGTTTTTAATAAGTACTTGAACGCGTATTCAAAGATGTTACCATCGAGTAACAAAATTTTCTAAGTTATCGATGACTCCTACGTTTCTAAAAATCTAAATTATCAAATGATTTCAACTAAATCGTGTTTATCAAATCAACCCACCTAAGTGTTAGCAAACACCGTTTTATACCCTCAACAAATTTTCGAATTTCCACTGTTAATCCAAATCCTTCAAAATGTTTTTACCCCGTGACATACCAGATCCGGTCAAGGCTCGTGGGCCGAGTTTGGGGTGTTACAAATTTGGTATCAGAGCCCGGTTCAAAACTCGGCTGTGGGGGCCCAGGACCCAAAAATGTTTTCTTGGTAGGCCTCTTTGAAATATTATGGAAATGGTTTTGTTTTGAACATCATGGCACCGAGTCTCCGGCACCAATCCGCTCGGGTAAGTACTTCTAACCTCTGTATGAATGATTATCTGTAAAGGGGTAGGAATGGAACGTAGATAGTATGAAAGGTATGTGAACCCTAGGACTAGTTTACCCCAACAATCGCATAAGATTTTAATTGCGTAATTAAACAAACCTATGACTAACTAAGTCAAAGTTAGGATGTGGTAACCCTTTGCACGTATGTTCAGGATTGGGTCCGGAAGAGCTTGGTATTTAAGTGGTCCTAGCGACTCACCACCTCTTCGCAGGAATCCTACCTGGTGCGTAGCTTCGGTTCACTCTAACCATGAGGACTTGTTCATGGGCTAAACCCAATTATTAAAACTCGAAGGGGAACTAGCTGTATTTTTATAAAAACTCTAGTTTTAAAACTTTTAAAACTTTCCCTTAAATTTGTGAGCATCATTTTACAAAAATTTTTGGAAAAATTTTGATTTATAGAAATTACAAAAATACCCTTAGCGGTAAAATTACAAAAATGCCCCTGGTTTCTAAATTACTAATCTACCCCCAAACTTAACAAAATTTTTCTTATTTTACAAACATACCCAGAACCTCAATTTGCAAACCTCAAAATGCCATGATTTTGGAAAATTACGAAATTACCCCTAACTTACAAAATTACCAAATGACCCTGATTTTCAAAATTTTTGCAACACTGCCAATTTGGGAAACAAATTCTCAAAAAGAACCCCCAAGCTTTGCAAATTTTTAAATCTATCCTTGAATTGTTAAGATTTACAAATTACCCTGACTTATTACCAAAATACCCTTGTAGGGCAAATGACGAAAATACCCCCGGGATAGGAATTGGATAAAAGGGTGATGGAATAAGTGAATGTGTCTTTGAATTAGAATAGAAGACTTAAAACTTGTTTGATCGAAAGAACGACTTCTAAGCTTCGTTCATAAAATTTCTTCGCTTTTAATCAGTGAAATAATGGCTAACTCATAAAACTTTTTAGTCAGATCGCGCGATAATAGATGAGTTCTAAAGGTCGCGGCCGTCGGGGACGCGGTAGAGGCCGGATGGCTGTGTCAGAACCAGTTAGGTCAGGCCAGGGATCGGATAATGAGATACCACCTCCACCACCACCCCCAACTTTTGGTGTTGGACATCAGGATCAGACAGGAGGCGAGTTAGTATCGCAGGCCATGCTACGATTTCTAGAGATGATGGCTGAGGCAGGTAGAGGTACGGGAGCTCGGAAATCTATTTCAGAGCGACTCCGAACGAATGGGGCGGAAATATTTCGAGGTGCATCAGGTGTAGCCCCCAGTACGGCGGAGTAGTGGCTGGAATCGACCGAGAGGATCATGGATGACTTGGATTTTTCAGCTGAGGAAAAACTGAAGGGTATAATCTCTCTACTTCGGGATGAGTCATACCAGTGGTGGCTCACTGTAAGGGACGGAGCGACAGCGGAGGATCTCACATGGGAATTCTTTAGGGCAGCCTACCAAAGGAAATATATAGGAGCTAGCTACGTGGATGCACAGCGGAAGGCCTTCTTGAACCTGGTTCAGGGTAATAAGACGGTGGCCGGGTATGAGGCTGAATTTCTCCGATTGAGTAGGTATGCTCGTGGTATTGTGGGTACTGAATATGAACGCTGTGTCAGATTCGAAGATGGGCTGAGAGATGAGTTGAGGATGATGATAGCTCCGCAACAAGAACGGGAGTTCGCTGTCCTTGTAGAGAAGGCTAAAGTTGCTGAAGGGGTAAGACAGTCTTTTAGACGGAATCAAGATAGGAGCTGGAATAAGAGGAACTCCGGATCTTCCAAGTTTTCTGGGGGTCAGCAGAAGAGGACAAGGTATGGTGGGTCGATCAAGTCGCTAGGCTCGCTGGCTTCTTTGAAATACTCAATGGTCGCCCCGGTGTGCTCAGTGTGGAAAGTCTCACACGGGGGAGTGCCGGAATGGTAATCGAGGATGCTTCGAATGTAGATCTATGACACATCAAGTTAGGGATTGTCCGAAAAAGACAGCGAGGCTGAGGTCTAAGGGTCAGGATCGTCCACTGAATAGGAGGGATAACCAGCAGCCACCGAGGGGTCGTGGTGCAGGAAGAGGAGGAAATGGTACTGGCAGAGGACGTGGGACATCGAGTGGAGGTATCGGTGGTACTGAGGCTAGGTAACCTGGTTTGGTCTATGCTGCGAGGCGTCAAGAGGAGGGCGACACACCGGACGTCATAACCAATATGTTTTTTGATCTTTGGAGTACCTTATAGCACCTTGATTGATATTGGCTCGACTTACTCATACATTGCTAGTAGCGTTGTGGAGACTCTGAGCTTAGACTTTGAGCTTACTTATAAGAAGATGGCTTTGTTAAGCCCTCTAGGTCACTCTGTAGAAGTAAATAAACTCTATAGGGACGTACCCCTAGAACTCCAAGGGGTCGTGTTCTTGGCTGACTTGATGGAACTACCGTTTAGGGAGTTCGATCTGATTCTCGAGATGGATTGGCTAGTAAAGTATCAAGCTAGCCTGGATTACGCAGCTAAGCGCATGGTGTTAAAGACCGTGGAAGGAGATGAGGTAGTGATGATAGGTAAGAGGAGAGATTACCTATCCAATTTGGTTTCTGCATTGAAGGCGGAAAAGATGGTTAGGAAAGGTTGTGAGGCATATGTAGTGCATGTTCGTGCTTTGGAAGCTAAGGACACAGCGGTGAGGGACGTGCGGACGGTAAGAGAGTATGTTGATGTGTTTCCCGAAGAACTCCCGGGTCTACCTCCTGATCGTGAGGTTGAGTTTGGTATAGATTTGTTACCCGGAACCGCGCCAGTATCTATAGCTCCGTATCAGATGGCACCAAAAGAATTTGTGGAGTTGAAGGCGCAGATCCAGGAGTTGTTGGATAGAGGGTTCATCCGACCGAGTGTATCGCCTTGGGGAGCTCCAGTGCTTTTTGTCAAGAAGAAGGATGGAACAATGAGGATGTGTATAGACTATCGACAGCTGAACAAATTGACAATAAAGAACAGGTATCCCTTACCCAGGATTGATGATTTGTTCGATCAACCCAAGGGTGCATCGGTTTTCTCTAAGATCGAACTTAGGTCAGGGTATCATCAGCTGAAAGTGAAGGAAGCTGATATCTATAAGACAAAGATTCGCACTCGGTATGGGCAATCGCGAGTTTTGGTAATGCCTTTTGGGTTGACAAATGCACCACCGCGTTTATGGACTTGATGAACCGGGTCTTCCAACCCTATCTGGATCGGTTTGTCGTAGTGTTTATAGACGACATTTTGGTGTACTCGAAGTCTGAGGAAGAACATGACGTACACCTTCATGTGGTTCTACAAGTTCTAAGGGAGAAACAGTTGTACGCCAAATTCAGCAAATGTGAGTTTTGGCTTAAGGATGTAACTTTTCTAGGGCATGTTGTTTCAATTTGAGGATCGTGGTGGACCCTAGTAAGATTGAGGCAAGATGTTAGAGTGGAAACCACCAAAGTCGATTCTGAACCAAGTTTTACGGGTTGTTTGGATATTACAGAAGATTCGTGGAAAATTTCTCCTTAATCGCAGCTCCCTTGACCAAGTTGCTGAGAAAAGGAGTTCCGTTCGTGTGGTCCGAGAAGCGAAGAAGAGAGCTTCGACAAACTCAAGAAGTTTTTGATGTAAGCGCCGATCTTGATTCAACTGAGTCGGGAAAAGAGTTCACTGTGTATTGTGATGCATCACATACTGGTTTAGGGTGTGTGTTGATGCAAGAAGGGAAGGTGGTCGCTTATGCGTCACGGCAGTTGAGGCCCCACGAGGGTAATTATCCGACACATGATCTAGAATTAGCTGTTATGGTTTTTGCCTTGAAAATTTGGAGGCACTATTTGTATGGGGAGAAGTCAGTGGTGTACTCGGATCACAAGAGCTTGAAGTACCTCTTGACCCAAAAGGATTTAAATCTAAGGCAGCGGAGGTGGATTGAGTTGCTGAAGGACTACGACTGCTCGATCGAGTACCATCCGGGCAAGGCTAACGTAGTCGCTGATGCTTTGAGTCGTAAAGTGGTGGCAGATTTGCGAGCAATGTTTGCTCACCTAAGTCTCTATGAGGATGGGAGTCTTTTGGCGGAATTGCGAGTAAAACCGTCTTGGATCGATGAGGTTAAAGAGAGGCAGTTGACCGATGAAGTTTTGAGTACTCGGAGGTTGGAAGTACAGAGTGGCGAGGCCGAAGGTTTCAGCATGGGTAATGATGGAGTGTTGTGTTTTCAGGGGAGAGTGTGTATGCCTAAGGATGATGTTTTGAGGCAGCGAATCCTTAAAGAAGCGCATAGCATCCCGTACGCTATGCATCCTGGAGGCAGCAAGATGTACTGGGATTTAAAGGAGCAGTTTTGGTGGCCGGGTCTTAAGAGGGAAATAACCGAGTTAGTGGGCAAGTGTCTGACATGCCAGCAAGTTAAGGCTAAGCATCAGTTGCCATCAGGGCTGTTACAGCCGGTAAAGATCCCATAGTGGAAGTGGGAGAGGATCATTATGGATTTTGTCAGTGGATTACCTCTTACACCTAGTAAGAAGGACTCAGTTTGGGTGATTGTGGATCATCTGACTAAGTCAGCTCATTTCATTCCGGTAAGAGTGGATTACTCGCTTCAGAAGTTAGCTAAGTTGTATGTGGCGGAGATAGTGAGGTTGCACGGTGTGCCAGTGTCAATCATCTCGCATGCAGATCCCGTGATTTACGTCGAGGTTTTGGAGAGCGCTACATCAAAGCTTTGGGTTCACGGTTGGATTTCAGTATCGCTTTTCATCCACAGTCTGACAGGCAGTCGGAAAGGGTTATTCAGATTTTAGAGGACATGTTAAAAGGCTGCGTTTTGGACTTCAGAGGTAGTTGGGAAGAGTTTTTGCCATTAGCTGAGTTCGCATACAACAATAGTTATCAGGCAAGCATTCAGATGGCACCATATGAAGCGTTGTATGGTAGGAGGTGTCGCACACCTACTTGTTGGACAGAGTTGGGTGAGCGTCGGATGTTAGGACCAGAATTGGTTGCAGAAACTGAGGATAAGGTGAAGAGGATTCAAGCTCGGTTGAAGGAAGCCTCGGATAGGCAGAAGTCATATGCCGATCTCAAACGGAGGGATATAGAGTTTGCCGTGGGAGACAAAGTTTTTCTGAAGGTCTCGCCATGGAAGAAAGTGTTTAAGATTTGGGAGAAAAGGCAAGTTAAGTCCAAGGTTCGTTGGACCGTTTAAGGTGTTGAAACGTGTGGGGCCAGTAGCTTATCAGCTCGAGTTGCCAGCAGAACTGAGTCAGATTCATGATGTGTTCCATGTCTCCATGCTTAGACGCTATCGTTCTGATCCCGCATGTCTTGGCAGTTGAGGAAATTGAGGTGAGTCCAGATTTGACGGTGGAAGAGAAACCTGTACAGATTCTAGATCGGGATGTAAAAGTTTTACGTAGGAAGTCAGTTCCTTTAGTGAAGGTCTTATGGAGGAATCATGGCGTGGAGGAAGCTACGTGGGAGCCCGAGGATATGATGCGGCAGCAATACCCCCAACTCTTCTGATCTAGGTAATTTCGAGTACGAAATTATTTTTAAGGGGGGTAGAATTGTAACATCCTAGATTAGGGCTTATGCGTTCGTGCTAAATTACGAGTTAGTAGACTTTAAGAGTGCTTTGGATGTGTTTTAGAGGTTTTTAAAAACCCTAGGATTAAAATGGAAGTTTTGGAAAATTTTTGGATTTTAGGTTAAAAAGGGGAGCAAGGCATGGAGGCCTTAAAGGAAATATTTTGGCAAAGTATGGCATAAAAATCACCCTAGTAAAGTGGTTTCCATGCGCCACTTAAGGCTTGGGAATGGCGCCATAGCCGGTCTGGGTTCGAGCAACGCGGGGCGCATTAGGGGTTTTTATTTTTGCAAATGGCGCTAAAGTTGAAGGAGGTTTTAAACATAATTGTGGCGGGTTATGTCGCACAAGTCGCCTTGGCCGAGTGGCTAATGGCGCTGTTTGAGGGCTGCGGCATGGAGGACTCGTGTTCGAGTCCTGAGTGTAGCGCGAGGTCGCTTTATTTTACTTTTTTATTAAGCAAGCAAGGGGAGCCTTGGGACCGAACGCTAAGAGGAAAGTGTGTTGCGATATTGTCATGAAATGAACACCGGCCGAGTGGATCAAAAGTGGGTTTCCTCTTGTGTCTCGGGTTCGAGAGACCGCAACAACTTGGAAAGGGTTATTTTATTTTTCCCTTATGGCGCGGCGTGTTTTGGTGGCAAGCATGGGCATGGGCGCATGAGGCAAGGTCGAATGGGTGCTTTTTTTTTTTTTTTTATTATTATTTGTATGGGAAGTATGGGGTTAAATTTTTTTATTTTATTTTATTGAAAGAAGGACATAAGTGATGGGCATTTTTTATTTTATTTTTATTAAACAAAGTTTTATAATTCCAATAGTGATGGGAGGAGTATTAATCAATGTTTGTTTTTGGGGTGGAAATTATCACACAAAAAGAATCATCACCAAAATGCATTGTTTTGTTTTTCCTTCCCTCCCTTTGTGCATGGCCGAATATAAAGCAATTCCTAGGGGCCTCAACTTTCAGTTTTGAGTCTTACAAGAGTATGCCAAATTTTGCTTCTCCTTTCTCTCCTTGATTTCTTTTGAAGTAGACGACCATTCCATCTTTTCTACAAAGCATGGCCGAATGTTCTTCTTTGCATTTGGTGCATGGCCGAATGAAGCCTTCTTTGGGAGCTTGCTTGGCCGATTTTGAGTAGAGCATGAAGGTGCCGAATGCATGTTTTGTTCCCACATTGTTCTTAGCCGAGAGAGAGAGAGAGAGAGAGAGAGAGAGAGAGAGAGAGAGAGAGAGAGCAAGGACTTGAGGTTGGGATTTTGGAAGGAGGTTAGGGGATATTTTCTGGCCAGAGGTGTGTTCTTTTGGGTGCCGAAATTTGCTTCTTCTTCTCCCTTCTATTTCGTGTGGAGTAGACAAAACCTCGTTGCCATTGTTCTCCATCTTTTTGAAGGACCTAGCCGAATCTCCTAGTAAGTGGACTCTCCCTTAACTGTCGGTTTTGACTCACTCTCCTTGAGTATGTCGAAAGCTTGAGGCTAAACCTTAGTAAGGTTGGCCGAATGTGATCTTGAGATATTAAGAGTTTTGCTTTCTTGTGTGTGGTAACGTTAAGGGTGCATTGAAGGAGTGGCTTTTCGGGTTTTCGACTCATCTTGGTAAGAAAAAGGCAGTTCGGCCAAGGGCCATTTTATCAAAGAAATTATGCTTGAAAGCCAAAGGCTAATTGTTATGTGCAACAGTGAGTGGCCGATTGCAAGGGAGAATCCTCGTGTGGCTTCGGGATTTGGTTGGAAACTAAATCGGCTTAGGTAAGTGTTATTTTGGAGCGGCATATCTTGTGGGATTGCTAGTTTAACCGAATAAGGCTTTTGATTACTAACCTATAGTGGCCGAATATAGGAGCAATACGGGAATACGGTTCAAGACTTTTGTGATATCGGATAGATTCGGGTTTTCACTTTAGATCTCCGATTAAACAGGTGTGTAAACTCTTACACACTTTATTAGCATAGATCGCCTATTATAGTCTGTGTATAACTCTCGTGTAGTAAATTTTTGCCTTGTGGGCATAAGCTTGGATTTCGGGTAAGTCCCCTATTACTTGATCTATGTTGTATGATGTGTATGCTATCATATGTTGTTAAATGCTATGCTATATATGAATGCATGATATATGGGATCATGATACTTGTTATGTGAGCATGATGATGGTGGGACTGATTAGAGAAGGGAGATGATCTCTATGGACTGTCACCAGTGGTTTGGTACCACACGATGGGTTGGCCCCATCATTTGATATTTGTGACTTCGGTCACCAGTGGTTTGGCACCACTTATTGATATTTGTGACTAAGTCCCAGTGGTTTGGCACCACCAGTGGTTTGGCACCACATACTGATATTTGTGACTTCGGTCACCAGTGGTCTGGCACCACCAGTGGTTTGGTACCACATGTTGATATTGTGACCTATGGTCATCAGTGGTTTGGTACCACACGATGGGTTGGCCCCATCACTCGATATATTATGACTTTGGTCACCAGTGGTTTGGCACCACCAGTGGTTTGGTACCACACGGGGTAGAAAAAGGAGTACGGATGGCTAGCTTGGGTTGCATAATTGCATGTCTTACTATTATCTTGTGTATGAGTTGTATTTTCGGGATGGGGATTTATACACTGAGTCTTGGTAACTCACCCCTTCCCATATCATTTCGCAGGTGAGTAGATCGCGGAGATAGAGCCGGGAGGACTCGAGGCGGCCATGCTTGTTCCGTGGACTTGAAATTTTATTTCGCCCCGTTTTAAGTTTATTATTCACTAAATTTCGATTGGGTTGTAATATGGCCGCTTATTATTATTCGTATGTTTAAGTAGTTGCTTTTACTTTATTTCTGTCATATTAGTAATGAACTTATAAACTGTTAAGCAAATCGGTTAATAGTAACGTTTTTAATAAGTACTCGAACGCGTATTCAAAGATGTTACCATCGGGTAACAAAATTTTCTAAGTTATCGATGACTCCTACGTTTCTAAAAATCTAAATTATCAAATGATTTCAACTAAATCGTGTTTATCAAATCAACCCACCTAAGTGTTAGCAAACACCATTTTATACCCTCAACAAATTTTCGAATTTCCACTGTTAATCCAAATCCTTCAAAATGTTTTTACCCCGTGACATACCAGATCCGGTCAAGGCTCGTGGGCCGAGTTTGGGGTGTTACATTAATCCCCCAAATAGAGAGATTAAATTATCCCGATTCTAAAAATATCAAAATTACTAAAAATGGGACAAGAAAACTTACTCAAATTGGCCATGAAAGTCTCTATTTTAATTTCCATGTTTTATTTTGGGAAAGAAGGTGAGAAAATAAGATGATATCTATTTTATCATCTTTTAATTAATTAAAATTTTCACTTTCCAATTTAGTCTCTAGCCTTTTTCTCATTTTCCATGGATGAATCACCAAGAAAAATCTACATACTTTTCTTAATGGTCTAATTACCATATAAGGACCTCTAGTTTTGAATTCCATAGCTATTTAATCCTTATAGATACTAGAATTCAACTTTTGCATTTTATGCGATTTAGTCCTTCTCGTAATTAAGCACTGAATCGATAAAATTTTTGTACCAAAATTTTCACATGCCATATCTATCATCATACGGACCATATAATAAAATAAAATAAATTTTATTTTCGGCTCAGATTTATGGTCCCGAAACCAGTGTTCGATTTCACCGAAATTTGGGTTGTTACAGTCATTCTATTATTTAACCGAATAATTCGAGTGATCAATTAAAAATTAAAATTAACTAATGGACACGAAAAAGAACAAAACACAAGAAAAATCGATTAACAACCAAGAAGCGAAACAATACCCAAAAAAAAATCTGCCTAGATTTCATCTATCACTATCAATCTAAATTACGTAATTTCTTTACTTAGCACCTTGATCCGTAAAAATTACTAAATTATGCTAATATATTTTCTAAGCATAAGAGCCACTAACTCTAGGTTTAATTAATTGAAATTTCTTTCTAATTAAAACCCCTATTATCACATTAACTCTTGCTATGGATTCCCCTATTATATTTGACTCTAATCCGGTAGATTTATGTCATCCTGTTTCTAGGATTGCATGCAACTCCACTCAATTACGCAAGATTGACTCTTAAACAGGGTCTATTCAACCACTGAATTAAGCACATAGAACATAAATAAATACTTTAGAAATATCAAACCAAGAATTAAACACACATAATTGAGAACAAGAAACTAGGTATTTATTGTGCAAAATACAAATTAAATGACATAATCCATCTTAGGGTTCATCTCCCTAGGTATTTAGAAAATTAGTTCATGCTTGAAAATAGAAACATTCAAGATACATTATAACTAAAAAAAACTCATGATAACTTCCTAATAAATCAATTGGGAATCTTCAATCTTGATGGAAATCTGCGTCAAAGTCGACTTCAATGGTGTTTTTTGAGTTATTTTCTTAAATATTCTTTGATGGCTCACTCATATCTTATTGTTTTTGTCATATATGCGTGTCTTAGAATGCTTGAAAAACCTCAAAACTATGATGTTCCATTATTTGGTATGCAATCCTATGAAATCGATACGGCCTAGCACACGCCCGTGTAGGTCACACAGTTGTGTGGAATAATTCAGCCCATGTGGCTCCTGTAGCTTGTTCCGACGCTCTAGTTTTTGCTTGTTTTTCACTGCTTTTGTTCCCAAGTGCTCTATTAAACATTAAAATATAAGTTTAAAGGATTAGAAGTATAAAATTCATAACTAACATCGAATAATCACCTAAAATCGCGTTAAGAATGAGATTAAAATATGTTATTTTTAGCACTTATCAACTCTTTTAGCATAAAATTTTTAAGTTTAACCTTCTAACGTTTAATTGTCACCTAATACTAATTATAAGGTGACATTATACATCACCATCACTACATTTTTTTAAATATAATAAGTCATCACTATTAACCTTTAATGACGATGCTAACACGACATAACACCTTAACAAAAAAATTTACTGTCACCAAATATAAATAGTGACATAAATATAATTTTCAATTACAATATTTTAGGTCCAACTAGTACTCAAGTTTGTTGTAGTGTGCACATTGAAGGATGAGATATAGTCTAATTGCATCTTTACCCTTTCTTCTTTATTCCTCAATTCGTGTCTATAAGATAATTTGAACAAGCCTCCTATAATTCGAGAAGTAGAACCCATTTTCAGTATTGCAATTAGGGGTGTGCAAAAAATATTGAACCAAAAAAATCAAAGTGAACTGAATCGAAAATATCAATTTTTTAATTTATTCGATTTTTCAGTTCGGTTTAATTGGTTTATTTGGTCGATTTTTTATTTTGACATTTTAAATCGGATAAACCGATTGAAGCCATAATCCATAACCCCATAACCCATTTATATACTCAAACCCAAATTTAAATCTCAAACTCAAATACTTATTAAAACTTAATACTTTTAAAGCACAAACTCATTAAACCCAATACTTATTAATATTTAAAATTCAAATTGATAATTTATTTTTTGTGATATTCATTTTAATTTTTATCAATTAATATATATAAATATTTTTTGAGTTCATTAAAAATTGTTTAATTTAATTTTTAATATTTTATAATGAATTTGAAATAAAAATAAATTTATAAGTGATACAATATGATATATTTAAAATTATAAATACCTAAATTAATTTTTTTTCAAAAAAAAATAATATAAAAAATTGAACCCAACTAAAAATTTTCGAATCGATTTATTCAATTTTATTCTCTTAATCGGTTGGGTTTAAGTAATTAATTCGATTTTCTATATAAAAAATTAATCAACGGAAAGGACACCCCTAATTGCAATCATGCAAGACATTCAGGCAGAGGAGAAAATAACTGAATGAACCAAGTGGCGTATTTTTGGGTTTCGGAAAAGATAGATGAGTCAACAAAAAGGGTAGTTGGGAAATCAGAAATTGGGTCGAAATAAAAGCCTGAAAGGACAGTTTTGCGTTTTCATACATCATTGGATGATTGGCCCTTTATTGTTGCTGAAAGAGTGGCAACAGCCTCCCCTACCGTCAAGAACAAGCAATCTGGTTTCATGAAATCACCTGCTTCATTTGATCTCTGCAATTTTTCCATCACCTCTCCCACAAGATTCACCAACACAAGCTGTTTTATATATTGAATAAAATAATATCAGCATTTTCAATTAAAAACACATGCATGCAGCATTATGTTCTAGTGATAAAATTGAATCGCTAGACTTAATTCTCAGTATTAGACTCACCTCGACACCTTTCTTTTCCATTGTTTGCTTCAGTTCTTTAAAAAATGATACACCACTGGTATCAATGGTGCTCACAGCTGAGAAAAAAAGGATGGAAAAAGCATCCAAAATGAATAAATAGTATTCAGAATTTTTAGTTTTATTAACTATGATTTAGAGTCGGATAGACTTACTTGACATCTCTAGAATCACAAATCGAAGGCTTGAGTTTGATTGCATCTTAGGATCCTCTGCTTCATATTCTTCAATCCATCTTAAAACCCTTCACAACAGAAGCCCAGAATAAACAACTAAATAATCACAAGACAGGTGAGACAGGATGCTCTCCTGTTCAATCGAGTCCAATCGGTTTATCATTCAATTAAAATTTGTAATCCTGGATTGGAGTAAAAATTAGTGAAAACCAACCTCTCATTCAAATATGTTGAATTGGCAAAGTTGATTGGAGCTTCAATGCTTAGAATAAGGAAACCAGGGATCTTCACTAATTCCTTGTAATGGTGAAGATCACGATAAATATCTGTCCCTGGAATCTTCCCCAACAACACCGTCTTTGGCCTCGTAATTTGCATCAGGATCTTGAAGATCGACACTGCCACCTGTATTTTCCATCCATGCATCCGTAACTTTTTGCTTTAAATCACAACAAAGTGTGGGATTCCATTTTAGTATCCGAAGGTGAGAGCAAAGAAAGAACTTACTGCAATGGCGAGACCATGTTGGACAGAGATGAAAATAACACCAAAGAATGCACACAGCATCACAATGAAATCGAATTTGTCCATCTTCCAAATATGGTAGGCTGCTGGGATGTCGATAAGGCCGACGACCGCAGACACAATGATGGCTCCCAGCACCACGTTTGGGGTGTATTGAAATAAGGGCATGAGGAAGAGGAGTGTCACCATGACTGTAATAGACATTACTATATTGGACGCTGCAGTTTTGGCTCCTGCATTGTGATTAACAGCTGATCGAGAGAAGGCACCTGAATGATATCAAAGTTAATGGCGGCTTAAAAAGCAAATCTGTGCAACGGGGTCTTTCACCCAAATCTGGAATCTCAGAGGATTTGAATAAAAATATTATTATCTATGAAATGTTTGAGTTAGCAATTTATAAATATGAGTAGGTGGGACCTGTTGTGACATAGCAGGAAGTGGAGGAGCCAACCATGTTCATCAGTCCAATAGCCACCATTTCTTTGTTACCATCCACTTTGTAGTTCATAAGAGAAGCAAATGTCCTTCCTACTGCAATGCCTTCCTGTTTGATACTAGGTTGAATTAAAGCGATGGCCAAATAGATTTGTGTTCTTCTTCACCCAAATATAGTTACAAGTAAATTTTTATTATTCATTTTAACTGTAGATACAAGCATGTCACCTATGTTACTTATACTCCAGTGATTTTTATTACTCTTTTGCTTTCAACTTAATTACGGAAAAGATTCGGATAAAAGAACTTACAGTGAGGGAAATTATTCCAGTCACAAGGCCGGTTTTCATTGACAGTCCAAGGTGACCTCCATGAAATTGCAGCATATTCCATGAAGGAGGATTTAATCCTTCTTGCAGCTTTCCAATCTAAATTATAAAAATATTCAAAGTGTTAGCCAAGCAATATGTAACACTTAGTGGAATCCGTAAGTCCCCCTTGATACATCAAATTTAATTTTTTGTGTGTACGTGAAAAAAACATTATATAATAAATATATATATATAAAGAAAAAAGAGTTTTAGTTGAAATGATAAAACTGAGATATTAAAGATTATAGTATCTAGGTTCAAATCTACTATATATATGGTTAGTTTATATAAAGAATACATTTTTCGTAATTTTTCAATTGAGTTGAGACATAATTCATGATTGAGACCAACTTTGTAAATAATATTCAATTTAATTCACCATAAAAAAAAACATATTAAAACATTCAGTCATTCACCAACTCCATGAATGATATTTGGTGAACCCAAAATTAATGTAACCTTTTTATATAACTATTATTCTGATATTGCAACTTGAAAGAAGGTGAGAGAGGCAGTAAACTTACTACACCGATGCCGTGGTGCTGAGCTTTGAATGCAAAAACAAGAAAAGTAGAGAGGATAACACAAACGAGTGGAGCAGCTGCTGAGACCCAAAACAGCTTTGGCCTTCTCATGCTCTGCATGGCACACACCCCAATTTTGATACTCAATCTCTTTTCCAAAACTGTCGGCCAGAAACTACTCACTAGCCACAAGGATTATTTCATATGATTCTACTCATTTAATACTTTACATTCGTATTTGAAAGTATAAGGATAGACTGAAAAACATAGGGAGAAGTAATAAGACCTACCACATGTCTTGCTACTAGCAGCAACACTAGGAAGCTAAAGCCCATCAGTATTGTTTGCCATGACCACTGCATCCAAGCAATGAAATTTGTAAGTTAACAAATATATTGCAATCTCATTTGTACTAAAAATAAAAAAAAGTAGTGAAGCAAACTTATGGGAAGCAGCAGTGATGAATCTTGAAATACATTACCTCCTGTGAGTTGTGGAAAACAGAGGTCATAACAGGGATGAAACCCATTTTTTTAGTAAAATGAGTGATTCCAAGAAGGCTTTTCAGCTGCTGTAATGAAACAATGATAGCAGCACCAGCCATGAAGCCTATTAGTGTTGCCTTTGAAAGAAAATCAATGATAAATCCAAGCCTGCTCAAATTTAACACCAGATATCAGCAGAAATGTTATTTATAGGAAAAACAAACATATAATGTATGAATGCTTAAAATGAAAAGCCAGCTTCACCTTAAAAATCCCAAAGAAGCTTGGAAAAAACCAGCAAAAAATGTTGCAGTAAACGCTAGTTGGAGAAACAAGACAGGATCACCGGTAGGGGATACTTGTTGTGTAAGCATGGATCCAAGTATAAGTGAAGCAATTGAAACAGGTCCAACTGCAATGTCCCTTGAGCTTCCAAGTACAGCATATACAAGAGGGGGAACAAAGCTGGAATCTAAGACCAAATGAAATTCCAATCAAACAATAACCTTTGAAGTCTCAAACAGGCTTCAATAGAAAACCAGAGTTCACTCACAGAGGCCAACAATTGGTGGTAGACTAGCAAGCTTTGCGTAACTTATACCCTGGGGGATGGCTAAGCTAGCTATGGTAACTCCTGAAACTATATCTGATTTGAAGAGTTTGAGATTATAATTTGGACCCCAGTGAAGAATAGGGAAGATGTATTGAGCTGCAAGAACCCATTTCTTCTTCGTTGGTTGTCCTTTGAATTGGCGGAAAGGATCATCAGGGAACAAAGTTTCTTTGAGCCTGGTTTTGAGCTTCTGAATGGTGCTCTTATGGGGTGGTGGAACAACACTGTGAACCTCCACCGTTATTTCTAGGCAGCTTGGAGACTGCTCCTGCACGGTGCTAGGATTAGACTCCATGGTCGTAGAATAAAGGTTCTGTATTTTTTGAAGCAGTAATGCTCTATTTTGTGTATGTCTCTGCTTGTTTTAGCTGGTTTTTCTTAGACAGATAACAAATAATTTTCATGGATAAATAACATATAGAACTCTGTATATATGGTATGAAGGTGCTTGCGATAAATTGTTTTCTTGATATTGAGATGTAAACAAATTCTGCATAACGCTAGTATTTTTTTAGTCTAGGCCTCGAAACAACACGGAAACATATATTAGATTCGGTAATTTGTATATACCTATAGTATTTTATAATTTTTTATGTTAATCCTTTAAATATATATTAGATTATAAGGTAACAAAAAGATTTTTAGAGAATATGTTATATAAAAATAATATTAAATTAAGTTACATATCATTTTTAACACCAACTCAATCAAAAGATATAATATGCAATATTGGCTTACGTACAATAATTATACTTAGTAATTGTGTTAAGTAAATTTGTTGTATGCTTAGTGAAGAGTGGGAATTGAGTAAAAAAAAAAAATCAAGTAAAGGAAATAAAGATAAAAAGATTGCACGAAAATGATGAGGCAACTAACATATTTTGTTCATCATCAGACAACTAACATTGAAGTTAGTAAATGGTTACATAAAGGGGTGTGCCAATCCCATACATGCAGAAGACGATGGAATATTTTGAGGTATATACCTCTCTGTCTCATCTCTCCATTTCTTAATTTATATACATAGATGGGGGGGGGGGTCTTTAATTAACGTAGTTCAGACTAAGAGGGAAAGAGAGAAGAAAACGGAAAATGAGGCAGCGAGTCTTTCGATTTGCCTCATAAATATATGACTTTAAAAAGGGAACAAACTGATTCAAGTTTTGGTTTATGCAATTATATTTAACATATAGCATTTAAAAGGTGTAAGTTTTCCAATGGATTTCAAATGAATGAACACAAGAAATAAATTAAGATTTGGTTTTCTCGATTCATTTGTAAATCAATTTATTGGACTCTGCAATTTCCATATTCAAGGAAATGAAGCAAAAGTTATTTGGAAATCTTTTTGCAATATCAAATATGGGGAAAAAAGGAACTGTCATGTGTTATGCTTGATTTTGAAACAAATAAAAGAAAAAGAAGACGACGACGACGACGGCATCCAACATAGCTGCACATCCCACGGTTGATATTTTATCAAAAATTATAAGTGGCTAATGAAGTTGGCAAGTATTGATAGGGTTAGGAGTAATGCGCTATCGAGCATCTTGTGGTGATGAAGGGAGACCAGATTCCGAATCACTTCAATGAGATCCTTGGAATCTCACAACCGACCCATAGTGTATAACCCATCATCCACTAACTAATTAATGGACCTTGAAATTTGAAAAATGAAGCACTATAGCGACTTTTCATTTGGGACACAAGATCATCTCCTATATTTCAAACACACACTTCAAAGAATCTTGAACGTCTTACTTAATGCAAATATTTGCCTTGTAAATCCCCATTTTTATTGGACACAAGGAAAACAAGACTGTTAAATGTACAAAATGACATTTATACTCTTACTGCTTTGATACATTAGTTTTTCCTCCTATTAGTTCTCTCTTATTTCTACCATTATCAGTTTTACAATCAGCGGGCATAGAAAAAGTCACATTACTTCATCTTCCACTTTTTCTCCTATTCTATTCATATCAATTCTGATTTTTCATTTAAAATTATCAAGATTCAAGAGTTTTAAAAAGAAAGCTTTGCTGAAGAAATAAAAATTCGAAATGAGACAAAAGATTCTCATATAGTCAATATAGTCAATATAGGAGGAATTAATTCATGGATTGAATAATAAAAAAGCCAATGCCATAACCAAAACAGTGATGCCACTGAAACCTTGAATGATTTGTTTTGGTTCCCTTATGATGATAGTTAATTTATTGAATAGAGAAGGAAGAAATGACGAATCATCTAATGGGAGCTCTGATTTAAACACAAATGGTGCAAATTCAATTCAATGTGAAAAACTTAAGGATTAAGATGTTGATGTTTAAGGGTCTTATAATACCAATATAGGAGGTTCCAGCGTTGGTGAGAATCAAATAGAGGTTGATCATGTTAGGGGATTAGCAGTTGGTCCAACCAAATGAATGAATTTAGAAGCCTTGATGAATTGTTTGGCTTTTATTGATTACATGCGAAGTTGAAAGGGTTTAGTGTAGGGAGGAGATCATTGAGTTGGAAAAATGCTTATATCCGTAATTATTCTTGCTTAGCTTGTGATAAAGGTGGCACATCTAATGAGAGAAAGAAGAGAAAGAGGATATATTGTCTTGTGGGGGTGAAGGTATGTGGCGTGTTAATAGCATGACCACCAACGTACGTGCGCTGAATATAAGCAAAATATGAACAAAAATAACACATGGTGTACTGCAAGTATACATGTCTAGTTATAATATTTGTATTACAAGTATATGGTAAATTAGAGTTTACACAAAATAAGTTAAGGTTTAAGAATAGTAAAGAAGAATGTGTTGGTTGAAAGTCAAGAACATACTTTACTACCTATTCTAATGCACTTACACGAATTTAATAAAAAATTATTTGCATCACTCGATTTTTATTTTTATTTTATACATAGTGAATTGAATTATTTTATGTAAAAAATAAATTAAATTAAAGTAATGTGTAAATATTAATAACCGTATGCCAAATTTAAAAATCATCACGTAAATTATTTTGTGAAGAAAATCAAATAATTGAACCACAATTTTATAACTTTTAGCTAGTTAAACAAAAAGGATACATAATTATGAGATCTAAATGGTTATTGTCATGCTTCAGTCTACTTTTAAAAATATCCGATCTCAATACTGCCTTCTTGTCAATAATAATAATAATATTCTTTTTACTACACTTGGCAAAAAAAGGAAAAGGATAACAAATAAAAATGTAAGACTAACCCACATGGTGACCGCATGAAATGAAATTACGAGTGAGACGTGCAAATTGCTTCTTTTGGCTTCTTTCATTCCTATATTCCAATGACCGCATGAAATGAAATTACGAGTGAAACGTGCAAATTGCTTCGTTTGGCTCCTTTCATTCCTATTCCAACGCCTCAAATATCAGACATACCTATACATATATTTTCAGAGTCATAAAGGGTAAGTATATAAATACAGATGAGTATCATAATTATATATCAATTAAAATCTAAGTTTAAATCTATAGATAGCATCCACTAGAAGTATTTATATCTCAAAAAAATATATTCAAATAACAATGGTATCATAAAGCACTGGATAGATATTTAATATCATTTTAATTAAATTTTTTTATAAGTTATTTATTTCATGCAAAGTAAATATTCTTTTATATTTTTTTACCTTATTATTATATGAAAATTTAAACAGATGAGACATATTAAAAAAAAAAAAGTAAAAATTTACCGTATAAGATTTCAATAATTATTTTTAATCACTATTATTAAATTTTTTTATTAATTTAATGTAAATACCTTTCATATTTAATCAATGTAAATATCTTCCATACTTGTCATGAATCATTATTATAATTGATGTATGTTGTTTTACCTTTTTTTATTTTAATTTAATATTATAATTTACTTTCTAATATAATTCTAAATTTCTATATTATTTTCAATTTTTTATTTATAAAACATTATTTATTTTAAGCATTACTTATATTAAATATGTTATATATATGATTTTTTTTTATTTTATAAAAAATTAAATACGTAAAATCACATGTAACTTGTGTCATTAGGAACTAGTATTTTTAGTCAAGTTGAAATCATATCATATGTCCATAAAATCATTTGTGGATTCTCTTTATGATTTATTCTAGTTAATTAATTAATTTTACAAGAGTTAATTGTTAAGTTAATTAGAGAAGGGATTGCATGTGTAACGACCCAAAATTTAAGAGTATCAGAAAGTGTATTTTCGGGTCTCCATTTTCGTAAAACGGATTAGGTTTTGGCTAGGTGAATTAGCTTGAATTAAGGTTAATTAGGTGTAAGGATTAAATTGAATAAAGGTAAAAGTTGAATTATAGATTAAAGGAAAAGTGAAGGGACTAAATTAATAATTAAGTCATAAATGACAAGTGTATGGTAATTGTAAAATACATGTGTAAAAATAATAATTATATGTCTATAATAATAATACATGTATTCCTTATAATTTAAGTATATATTATTATATTATTATTACATTACATTAATTAAATAAAAGAAATAAAAGATAGAAAAAGAAAGAATAGGAGGGACGAAACAGAGAAGGAAAAAGTGGAAAGAAAAAGAGAAAGAAAGAAAAAAGAAATTTAGGGTTTCAAGTTTAAAAGTTTAATTGGTAAGTTAATTTAGCTTATTTTCTTGTAATTTTGATGTTTTTAGAATCCTAAACAAAATACTATTTGATTTATGTTGAAATTTTAGAAATTAGTGAATTTTTAGAAGCTGTTCATGTTGAATAAATTGAAGTGTTAGTTGTTAAATTGATGGAATTTCAAGTTAGAAGTGAAAAGGGGATTGAATTGTAGAATAAATCATAAGTTTTGAGCAATAAGGACTAAGTTGTGAAATTTTAAAATTTGGGTTTTATAGTGAAATTAGAGAGTTGAAATTAGTCTAAAGTGGAAATTGAATAAGATATGGAATTAGTTTTGGAAAAATAAAGTTAGTCTCGGTTTAGGGATTAAATTGGAATTTATGCAAAAGTTGAATATAAATTGAAATATTCAATGTGAAATTGTGTGTATTGATGATTTTAAATTGTTTTAATTTTCGTAGCTAACGTTGTGCCGGAGACCTCGGCTAAGAAAGCAAAAGAGAAAGTCGATGATGAGTGATTCGGAAATTACGATTTGTATTTCTATAATCCGAATCTAGTAATATTAATTATCGTATTTTGATTAATATGTATGGTAAGTGAAATAAGGTGAGTATTGATATTATGATATTGATTTGATTTGATTTGATTTGATTTGATTATGTGAGTATATGTGATTTTTTGAATTGGAATGAATGTTGTTGAAAATTAAAAAGTGAATGAAACCCTATTAACAATGTCGGGCCAAGTTGGATATAGTTTGTAACACCCCTAACCCGAATCTGTCGCCGAAACAGAGTTACAAAAAATTACTAGAGTTTACAGAACAAATAGCAAACATTTCATAATTCTTTAGTAATCATATTAGATTTCAATCAAGTTTCATCATATAGTTCCTTACATGAGCCCTTGAGGCTCAAATCATGCATTAGAAACGAGTCGGGACTTGATCGCTGTGAAATCAAAGTTTTAAATATTTATAAAAGAATGATCAAACCTGGAGACTAACTCTGACAACGATATTAAGGCAAGTGTACCTATCAAACAGTAGTATAGCTTAGGCAAGACCGGATATCGAACCCAAAGGAACTAAAAGTACTAATACTAACTTTCTTTTTATTATTTAGCCTTAAAAAATAGAGTGAAGTTGCTTTTGACGAAGACTAAACTAAGAACACAAAGACAAAAAGACGAATAGGAAAATAAGTTTGAAGAAAAACTCAGTTGATTGCGACGATACCCTCAGAAAGAATCCACCTAGACTTCACTTATTATTTAACCCTAAATTATATGATTTCTTTTACTTAGCTTGATCCGTAAGACTCCCTAACCTATATTAAACCCTCTATCGAGGCGAATAACGTCTAACCCTAGGTTAATTAGTGGAACTCTCATTCGCTTATAGTAACCCCCTAGAATAGCAGTAAATCGATCAATGGACTCCCATATTAGGTTTTACCCAAATCCGAAAAAATCTCGTAACCCTATCTCTAGGCGCCCGATCAACTCCGCTTAATTATGTTAGATCTACTCTTAGGCAGGGTCTATTACTCCTCTACCTAAGCACATTGGATTTGGATTAAGAAACATAATTAAGAACAAACTAAGTAATTTATCATATAACTTAAAAATCAAATAATAAAATTTGTCTAGGTTTCATCCCCCTTCAGGTATCTGAGGGGTTTAGTTCATAATGTAAAAAGGAAACACCACAAAAGAAAAGATAAAACAAAACATAAGAAAAATCCTAAAACTCCCTGATGGGATTGAAGGAGAATTTTGCCGTCTTGAGTATAATTCCGACTTCTTGGGATGAATCAACTGGCTATCCTCGCGTTACTCCCTAACTCTGATCTTCTCGGCTTGGCTCCTTGGCCTAGCTTTTGCTCCCTTTCAAAGGTAGTACTTGGGATATATTTATAGGCTCTTGGAATGCGATTCTTTCTCCCGAAGTATCCTTTTTCGACTGAAATTGCTCTTTCCAGCGACAGAGGCACGGCCATGTCACACGCACGTACAAATCGAGACCTGACCGTGTTCAGATTTCTGCTTTGGCACGGCTGTGTGTAGTGGTGATGAGGCCGTGCTCCAGGTGTTCGTCGAGACACGGCTGTGTGGTCCTTGGCCCAGGCCGTGTCGATTTCGTGGAAAGGCCCATTTACTTCGTTTTAGGCCCATTTTGTATTCTTTTCATCCTCGGGTGCTTTCCTGGGTATAAGACATGAAAAGAAAGGATTAAAAGCACCTTTTTATATAAAACGAGGCTTAAATCTTTAAAAAGCATATTAAATGTGGGATTAAAATATGTTACTTTTACGGTTTATCAAATACCCCCACACTTAAGCTTTTGCTTGTCCTCAAGCAAAATTCTCAACTTACAATTAAAACGAACTTTCCATGATTCATAATTCCTATCAACAATGCCTTACCCTAATTCATAGATAATTTATACATGGATAATTCAACTCAAAGATTCCTAAAAATTCAAACAAGATAAATCATAAATTTGTAGCACGAAAAACATAGGTGTTTCCTTTCATCTAAATAATTACCTTTAATTCAAAATCGACAAGGATTGATATCCTCACAAAAGATTCACTCAAATCACTCAAAAAGTGTTTAAGGGTCAAAATTAAGCACTCATAAGTCGAACATGAAAAGTTAATCCCATAGGCTTGCCTGAAAATCAAATCTCCACCACTGTAAAATGATATGATAAACAGATCAAAAGGTCTTTGTTAGGGTTGTAATGGGGCTAGGGTTAAAGGTGTGGATAAAGGCTGAAATTAGAAGGTTAGAATCGAGATTGAATTGATGAGTTACCTACCTAAAAATTTCTAAGATAATAATTACATCAACTGAAAACAATAAAAAAATCCTACTAATACGAGCTTTTCCTTTTGGGAAATAGTCTTTGATTGTGTAAGCTCACTTTTCATATTACTAATATTGAAAACTTGAATTTTTTTTTTTTAAGAACAAACTAAATACAAGATAAATTTAACTATCAGAATAATAAACTTAGATAACTGGCTCAAATCAAATCTCGATTAAGGGGTAGTCAAAATAAAGGGTGATAACAAATACAAAGGGTTTTGGGTTAAAATTAGCGGGTAAATCAATAAAAAGGGTTGTTAGGCTCAACGGGGTTCACTAAAGGTTAATTATAAGGGTAGGCTATTTAGTAGAGTAAGTGGGTTAAGTGCCTTTATCATCTCGGTATATCAAATCATAACTGTGGTCTTGACATGTATAATCGAGGCAAGTTCTAGAATAACAATTCATAGTCGACACACTCATAATCAATAAGTGAGCATGAAAAAGAATGTATGCTCTGTAAGGCTCAATTTCTCACAAAAATTATGGGTGTTTTTTGACATCAACCTTGTAAATCTTAAATTTCAAGATAATATTTAAATTCCGGTTGACAACCTAAAATTTTAATTTTTAGAAAATTAGACTTATCATGCTTGATTCCCTAGTATTCTTCAAATTTAATTATCAATGCACAATTAACTATGACTTATTCCAAAACATATCACTAAAAATCACAGATCATTAGAAGTTTCATCTTAATTAGTAATATGAGAAAATTACTCTAAAACAAGATTAAATTCAGGGATTTGAGAACAAGGCAGATAGTTAGGCATTTTTATCCTCAGGGTTTGAGAATAATGAAAAATTAGGCATTTTCTCAGAATAACTATTCGCCCCCCACACTAAAGATGTACATTGCCCTCAATGTACAAAGATAGAAAATGACATTTTAAAGATAAATCAAAAGAGAAGGGGGAAGAATTACTCCCTGATTTGTTTATGTTTTTCTGAATGAGTGTCTTTGGTGGCGATCAGTCGAGATAACGTTCCTGCGCTAGATGAAGAAATTGGGTAGCGCTTTGAGAAGTAGTCAGGCTTTATTAAGACCTAATAAAAATAAACTAAATATATAAATAAAGACAAGAAAGATAAAGATAAAGAGACTAAGAAGGAAAATAGACTAAGGCTAGGAGATAAAGGGGCTTGAGAATCCTTATTGGGAGGTGGTTCGTGAGGTGGGTATGGCTTCTAAGGCGACGGAGGTGCTGGCGGTGGCAGAAGTGGCGTGATTCCCAAGCAGCCTTTAGAACCTGACACTAAGAAACTAAAATAAAATAAAATAAATTAAGTATAAAATAGTCAAAAAGAAGGAAAATAAAGGAAAAGATAAATGTGAAACGAAAGGTAAATGGTCTCATAGGTCCTTGGCTTGGTGTTGAGACGAAGCTGCCGGCATGAACTCATGTTCTTTGTTAAGGGGCCTATGCCTAGCTTTCTCCGTTTCTTTGGCATGGTGTTGGCTTGCTCAAGGATCTAGAGCCTTAATAAGTGGAGAATCTGAGATGAAGAAGAGTGAAAAACAAAGAAAATAGGGATGAAATCAGATGGGGAAAAGAGAAAGGGGTGAGGGGTTTAAATAGATTCTCAAATGTTCTGCTCTCCCAAGGCCGTGGTCCCAGGGTAACGGCCTCCTCACACGGTCGTGTTATAGAGGGTGTTGTCACCCTATGCCCGTGTTTTTCGCGTTTTGCAGGATTAGGCACCTTCATGATTCGTGGCACGGCCATGTGTATATTAGGCACGCCCGTGCGCGATAAGGTAAATTGTAGGCATGGTGAGGTCGCACGGCCATGTTCAGCCCGTGTGTAACAAGTCAGTAACCTCAAAAATTTTACACAGTTGTGTGGCACGACTGTGTGATGCCCGTGAGTTACAAGTCAGTAGCTTGAATAATTTTACACGGTCTTGGGGCACGGCCGTGTTCAAGAGGTGCAGCTCGTGTCATCGGGAAAAATTCTACCCTGTTTAGGCACAATGCGTGGTACGCCCGTGTGCCTTCCCCTGTTTTCTACACGGCCCGTAACACGGTCATGTTCAAGGGCGTGTGTAGAATCCTGCATTTTTTTATTGCGATGTTAGGAAAATAAAAACAATGTTAGTATGTTAGTGCTCGGGTTGCCTCTCGAGAAGCGCTTGTTTTATAGTCTTAAGCTAGACTCTCCCTATTTTCGATTCTGAAAGATGGCTCGTGGAGCATAAGCTCTTCTCTCCTATCGCCTAAATCTGCACCATTATAAATTTTAAGTCGGTGACCATTTACCTTGAAAGTGCCTTTAGTAGGGTGGGTTACCTCAACGGTGCCATACGGAAAAATTGTTTTGATCATTAATGGGCCTGACCATCCTGACTTTAATTTTCTTGAGAATAATTTAAGCCTTGAATTATATAATAGAACCAGATCTCCTACTTTGAATTGTCTCGATCTTTTGAGACGAGCATCATGGCGTTGCTTCGTTGCTTCCTTGTACAGTTTTGAGTTCTCATAGGCTTCTGTTCTCCATTCTTCCAGCTCGTTCATCTGCATCATTCTTCTCTTTCCTGTAATTTTTAGGTCAGTATTCAAAAATTTTATTGCCCAAAAAGCTTTGTGTTCTAATTCAAATGGTAAATGACAGCTTTTCCCATATACAAGCTTGTATGGGGATGTCCCTAAAGGTGTTTTAAAAGCTGTTCTATAAGCCCACAACGCGTCATCTACTTTTAATACCCAGTCTTTTCTATTTGTTTCAATGGTTTTTTCTAGAATGCGCTTAAGTTCTCAGTTTGCCACCTCAACTTGCCCACTGGTTTGAGGATGATATGGGGTTACTGTCTTGTGATATACTCCATATTTTTTTAGAACCTTTTCAAACTGAGTATTGCAGAAGTGCGTACCCTACCACTAATGATTGCTCTCGGTGTGCCAAATCGAGAAAAAAGTTTTTTGAGAAATTTGACAACTACCCTAGCATCATTGATAGGTAAAGCTTCCGCTTCTACCCATTTTGACACGTAATCGACTGCTACAAGGATGTACTTGTTTCCGAATGAATTAGGGAATGGTCCCATGAAATCAATACCCCATACATCAAATATTTCACATGATAGCATATATGTTTGAGGCATTTCGTCACGTTTAGAGATGTTACCTGTTCGTTGACATCTATCATATGAGGTAACGTACCTGTTGGCATCTTTAAATAGAGTAGGCCAGAAGAAACCTGATTCGAGTATTTTGTGTGCCGTCTTGATACCACTATAGTGTCCTCCTAATGGTCCAGAATGAAAATGTTCCAAGATTTTGTTTGCTTCTGTCTTTGTAACGCATCTTCAAATGACCTAATCTGCACAAATGCGGAAAAGAAAGGGATCTTCCCAAAAATAATTTTTCACATCAGCAAAGAATCGCTTCTTTTAGTGATGTGTCAATTTTCTTGGCAAGGTGTTAGCTGCTAAATAATTCGCAATATTTGCAAACCATGGTATTTCAGAATGTGTTATAGAAAAGAGTTGTTCCTCGGGGAACGAGTCATTTATTTCACCTTCGTTGAGCTCTTTGGTGTGTGGATTTTCAAGTCTAGACAAGTGATCTGCTGCAAGATTTTTGGCTCCCTTCGTATCTTGTATTTCCAAGTCGAATTCCTGTAAAAGCAAAATCCATCGTATGAGCCTGGGTTTAGCATCAGGTTTGTTTAAAAGATAATGAAGAGCTGAGTGATCAGTGTAAACGACAACTTTGGACATTATTAGATACTGTCTAAATTTATCAAAAGCGAAAACTACAAACACGATTTTTTTTTACGTGGTGGTGTAGTTTTCTTGTGCGAGTGTTAATGTTCTGCTAGCGTAGTAAATCGGCTGAAAGTGCTTTTCTCTTCGCTGTCCCAAAATTGCACCTACTGCAAAATCACTTGCATCACACAATAGTTCAAAGGGTAAGTTCCAATCAGGTGCAATAAGAATTGGCGCATTTGTTAGTTTATCTTTAAGGATATTAAATGCAACTAAACATTCATGATTGAAATCAAAAGGAACATCTTTTTCTAGTAATTTCGTCAAGGGCTTAACTATTTTAGAAAAATCTTTAATAAATCTTCTATAGAACCCTGCATGTCCTAAAAAGCTTCTAATAGCCTTGACAGAACTAGGGGGTAGTTTTTCTATGGCTTCAACCTTTGCTTTATCTTCCTCGATCTCTTTACTAGAAATTTTGTGTCCTAATACTATCCCTTCTCTTACCATAAAGTGACATTTTTCCCAGTTTAAAACGAGGTTTATTTCCTCATATCTCATTAACACTCGTTTTAAATTTTTAAGACAAAGATGGAAAGAATTACCGAATACCAAGAAGTCATCCATAAATACCTCTATGATGTCTTCCACGAGTTCATCAAAGATTGCTAATATGTAACGCTGAAAAGTAGCATGAGCATTACATAATCCAAAAGGCATTCTACGATAAGCAAACGTACCGTATGGACAGGTGAATGTTGTCTTTTCTTGATCTTCAAGAGCTATAGGGATTTGAAAGTAGCCGGAGAGTCCATCCAAAAAGAAGTAGTACATATGCCCGGATAATCTTTCCAACATTTGATCTATGAAAGGTAGAGGGAAGTGATCTTTTCTAGTGGCATCATTCAACTTTCTATAATCTATGCAAACTCTCCAGCCTGTGACTGTCCTTGTAGGAATCAACTCATTCTTTTCATTGGGCACTACCGCCATTCCCCCTTTCTTTAGAACTACCTGTACAAGACTTACCCAAGTGCTGTCAGAGATAGGATAAATTATTCCTGCATCTAGGAGTTTTATGACCTCAGCTTTGACTACTTCCTTCATGTTGGGATTTAGCTGCCTCTAAGGTTGTACACATGGCTTGTATTCTTCTTCTATTAAAATTTTGTGGGTGCAAAACGCGGGGCTTATTCCCTTAATGTCAGAAATTTTCCATGCTATGGCTTTTTTGTGCTCTGTTAGTACCTTTATCAGCTCCTTTTTTTCCTCAGGTTCTAATTCTGCAGATATGATTACTGGTAATATAAAATTGTCTCCGAGGAACGCGTCTAAATGTTTTGGTAGTTGTTTTAATTCCAAATTAGGTGGCTCTTCGATGGAGGACTTCTATTTTGTTTTGTCATCATTGTCAATGTTTTCCCCTTTCATTTGTTTGGATGACGAAGTTTTCCAATTCAGCTCATCGTCTTCATCTTCCTCCCCCTCTTCTTGAGTGAGACACAGGCTCATCGTGTCGTCATGTATGATTTTCTACAATGAATTTTGAATGATATGATCAGTAGTATCAACAAAATAACAGGAATCATCTTGCTCTTTAGAATATCGCATGGCATCATAAATGTGGAAAATAATTTCTTCATCTCCTATCTTTAATGCAAGTTTACCATCTCCTACATCAATAACGGCCCTAACAGTGGCTAAAAAAGGACGTCCTAATATTAGGGGAACATTAATGTCTTCATCCATGTCCAACACAACGAAATCAACAGGGAAAATAAATTTATCAATTTTGACCAAAACATCTTCGATGACTCCTCTAGGATATTTGATGGATCTGTCTGCTAACTGAATACTCATCCTAGTGGGTGTTGGTTCCCCAAGATCTAGTTGTTTAAACATTTTATAAGGCATTAAATTTATACTGGCACCTAGATCAGCTAATGCTTTCTTAACATTTAAACTACCAATTAGATAAGGAATAGTAAAACTTTCTGGGTCTTTTAACTTGGTTGGTAGCTTGTTTTGGAGGATGACTGAACATTCTTCATTAAGTTCCACTATTGACACCTCTTCAAACTTTTGTTTATTAGTCAGGAGTTCCTTTAAGAATTTTGCGTACTTCGGCATCTGTGAAATAGTTTCAACAGAAGGTAAGTTAATATGTCTTTGCTTAAAAAGTTCAAGAAACTTACCGAATTGTGCATCTATTCGCTCTTTCTTTAACTTTGCCAGGTATGGGAGTGATGGCTTATTTTCATTGCATAATGGAGTTACATCCTCAATTCCCTTGTCGCGTACTTTGTTACTGTCTGTTGAGGAGTGTTTCTTCAATTCGCTCAATTCTTTTCCACTTCTTAGTGTGACTGCTTTTACCTGTTCTGTCCCCTTAGGAAAATCTGCTGCACGTGGTTCACCAATTATTTTGGTAAGCATTCCAACCGTTTTAGTGATTTCCCAAGATGTCTCGGTGAATTTTGCAATTGATGCTTGTTGATCTTTAAGGATTCTCTCAATATCTTGCAGGCATTTGTATATGGTTGCTGATTCCTTCTCGTGTAATAGTTCCTTTTCTTGTGGATGAGGAGGTTTTTGCCTTTGATTTCCCTGATTGCCTTATTCCCCCACGAAAAATTTGGGTGATTCCTCCAACCTGGATTGTAAGTGTTACTATAAGGATTATTATTAGATCGAAAACTATTACCAATATAGTTCATATGTTCATCTTCTACTCCTGGTTGGTAGGGTCGGTACTCAGGATTTGCCACAGTTCCACTAGCGTCGCACTGCATGACTGGATGTATCTGTGAAGAACATAAACTATCAAGCTTTTTATTCATCATCTCTAGTTGCGTTGATAGCATGCTCATGGTGTCGACGTTGAAAACTCCTACCGATTTTGTCGGTTTGGTCCTCGAAGCTTGCCATTGATAGTTGTTTAATGACATCTCTTCGATGAACTTGTAGGCTGTTTCAGGAGTTTTGTTATTCAGCATTCCACCGGTGGCTGAATCTATCAGTTGCCTTGTTGAGGGGTTTACTCCGTTGTAGAAGGTTTGGACTTGTAGCCACAGGGGTAAACTATGGTGTGGACACCTCCTCAAGAGATCTTTGAACCTCTCTCATGCATCGTATAGTGTCTCTACATCCATCTGCACAAAGGAAGAGATATCATTACGTAATTTGGCCATTTTGGCCGGTGGAAAATATTTCATCAGAAACTTTTTGGTCATTTGATCCCATGTAGTGATTGACCCTCATTGTAACGAGTGTAACCACTATTTGGCTTTATTCCTCAATGAAAAAGGGAATAACCGAAGACGAATAGCATCATCAGAAACAGCATTTATTTTGAAGGTATCATAGAACTCCAAAAATTTAGCTATATGCATGTTTGGATCTTCGTCCTGCAAACCATCAAATTGAACAAACTGTTGAATCATTTGTATTGTGTTAGGCTTTAATTCAAAATTGTTAGCTTGATTATATAGCGAGCCTAACAATACTAGATTCTGCTCCTGTTAAATGCGGTTTTGCATAATCAAACATTGTACATGGAGCATTTTGATCTCCCACATCGCATAGTGGTGGATTGTTTTCGTCCATCCCTTCAGTAGGATTGGATCTGTTTTCCTCCTCTCTTTCTGTGTAATCTAGGGCTCGCTTGGTTTCCCTGCGATTCCTACGAGCGGTTGCTTCGATATCGCTGTATACCAAAGGTCCTCTCAGATTTCTTCTAGTCATAAACTAGAGGTGCCTAGAAAAGAAAAAGAAATAAAAAAATTAAAATTAAAATTAGAAAAATGAAAATTTAACCTAAGAAAACAAAAGAAATAAATTGCGAATAAAATAATTGCTAAAGTAATAAAAGTAGAGTTTTCTTAATATTTTAGTTCCCCGGCAACGGCACCAAAAACTAGATCGCTATGAAATCAGAGTTTTAAATATTTATAAAAGAATGATCAAACCTGGAGACTAACTCTGACAATGATATTAAGGCAAGTGCACCTATCAAACAGTAGTATAGCTTAGGCAAGACCGGATATCAAACCCAAAGGAACTAAAAGTACTAATACCAACTTTTTTTTTATTATTTAGCCTTAAAAAATAGAGTGAAGTTGCTTTTGACGAAGACTAAACTAAGAACACAAAGACAAAAAGACGAATAGGAAAATAACTTTGAAGAAAAACTCAGTTGATTGTGACGATACCCTCAAGAAGAATCCACCTAGACTTCACTTATTATTTAACCCTAAATTATATGATTTCTTTTACTTAGCTTGATCCGCAAGACTCCCTAACCTATATTAAACCCTCTCTCGAGGCGAATAACGTCTAACCCTAGGTTAATTAGTGGAACTCTCATTCGCTTATAATAACCCCCTAGAATAGCAGTAAATCGATCAATGGACTCCCATATTAGGTTTTACCCAAATCCGGAAAAATCTCATAACCCTATCTCTAGGCGCCCGATCAACTCCGCTTAATTATGTTAGATCTACTCTTAGGCAGGGTCTATTACTCCTCTACCTAAGCACATTGGATTTGGATTAAGAAACATAATTAAGAACAAACTAAGTAATTTATCATATAACTTAAAAATCAAATAATAAAATTTGTCTAGGTTTCATCCCCCTTCAGGTATCTGAGGGGTTTAGTTCATAATGTAAAAAGGAAACACCACAAAAGAAAAGATAAAACAAAACATAAGAAAAATCCTAAAACTCCCTGATGGGATTGAAGGAGAATTTTTCCATCTTGAGTATAATTCCGACTTCTTGGGATGAATCAACTGGCTATCCTCGCGTTACTCCCTAACTCTGATCTTCTCGGCTTGGCTCCTTGGCCTAGCTTTTACTCCCTTTCAAAGGTAGTACTTGGGATATATTTATAGGCTCTTGGAATGCGATTCTTTCTCCCGAAGTATCCTTTTTCGACTGAAATTGCTCTTTCCAATGACAGAGGCACTGACCATGTCTGCGCACGCGTGCAAATCGAGACACTGACCGTGTTTGGATTCGCCGCTTCGCGCGCGCGTGTGCGCGGTGATGAGGCCGTGCTCCAGGTGTTCGTCGAGACACGGTCGTATGGTCCTTGGCCGAGGCCGTGTCGATTTCGTGGAAAGGCCCATTTACTTCGTTTTAGGCCCATTTTGTATTCTTTTCATCCTCGGGTGCTTTCCTGGGTATAAGACATGAAAAGAAAGGATTAAAAGCATCTTTTTATATAAAACGAGGCTTAAATCTTTAAAAAGCATATTAAATATGGGATTAAAATATGTTACTTTTATGGTTTATCAGGATTAAATCGAAAAGTCAGAGAATTTTTCGTGAAATTTCAATTTTTTTCCCATATACATGGGTCACACGCCCGTGTGAGTAGACCGTGTGGTGCACACGGCCTAGTGACACACCCATGTCTTAGGCTGTATGGTATATGAAACAGGTCACACGGTCGTGTTCCCAGCCTGTATAACTTTCTGACTTGCAAAATATTAAGGTGCAGTTTTCACACAGCCAAGACACACACCGGTGTCTTAGGTTGTGTATGTAACACCCCCTAACCCTTACCTGTCGCCGGGACAGGGTTACGGGGCATTACCGGACTATTCAGATCAATTATGAACAATAAACAAGTTAAATAGCAAACACATCATAAACAAATCATATTGTCCCTTTTATGGGCTCTCGAGGTCCAAAACACGTGTTAAAAACAAATCGAGACTTAATTAGAAGCTTAGAGGATTTTTCAAGATATTTTAATTTTTTTCCTAGGTGCAGGGCTCACACGCCCGTGTGGTCAAGGGACACGCCCGTATGACCCTATAACATGTCTGTGCTTTAGTCCGTGTTCTAATTTATGTGCTCTCTAACTTACCTCACACGGCCAAGCCACATGCCCGTGTGCTAGGCCGTGTGGTCAATTTATTTTTTAAAAATTAGGTGCAGTTTTCACACGGCCAAAGTACATACTCATGTACCAGGCCTTGTTCCTTATACGGCTGAGACATACGTCCGTGTCTCTGCCCGTGTGGCAAAACCTGAGCATTCTGTTTTGATAAATTAAAATTGTAGGGGACACATGGCCTAACCACACGCCCATGTATAAGCCGTGTCTCACATAGTCTGGTCACACGCCCGTGTGCCAGGCCGTGTGGACTCAAAATGAGCCTTAGACATCAAGTTTACCAACCCTGCAAATCTTGGACAACAAGCAATTCATTTACCAATCTTTCAACCAATCCAAAATACATACAAATACATCTAAAACATGTTAAATTAATCATACTAAGTACTTAATTCATATGTTTTCATAAGTAATTCACATATACTAATCAAATTAGTTTAATTAGAACTCATTCAAACCAATTTCAATTTCATATGAATTTACTACTAAAACTTGTCTTTAAATAATTTCAACACATATATATATTTCCAACCATTACCATATTATAACATATGTAATGGGCTAAATTTGCCCAGCCCGTCGTAATTTAAAAAAAAAGAGAAACAAGACCAAATAATAACAAATAAAATGTCCAAGTCCAATACATTACAAAACCCTCAACCCAACTACAAATAGCCCAAATTACATCTAACCCTTTCTACAATCCAAAACCTGAGCCCAAGTTAACCAAACCCTAACCCGATGTCCAAGCCCAACACAAAAACAAAAGCAAAAAAACCCTAGAGTTCCTCTTGCGCCGCAACAGCCTCCAGCGCTGCATCCCACATCAGCACCTCTGTTCCTCCGCAGCCCGCTTCACGTCGCCATCATCGAACCTGCAAATAGGACAAAAAAGAAAGCATAACAGACAGAGGCAAAAAAAAAACAAAAAATAGTAGCAAAAGCTTGTAATTTCGCCTATAAAAGAGCCACAAGCATCAATGTCTGGGAGTTCCTTTTTTTTTACGAAACAAAAAAGAAATAAAAGAGAAAAAGAGAACAATGAAATTCAAGCAACAATTTCAGATCAAAAAGTAAATTTTTTTTGTCGTAGTTTCTTAAGGTATATTTTCATTTTTATTTATTTTCAGTATAACAGATATATATATATATAGAATAAAAAATCTTACCTTTGTTGTAGATGGAACCAAAAGGTTTCTCCCTTTTTTAAACTTTCGGTTGAGTTTTTGGGCATTTTCGCCTCAGATCTAGACTCGGGAGGTCAAAAAACTTAAAAAGGGGTCTTTGCCCTCAGGATCTGCATGTTTTTACGGTGAATGGGCTATTTGCGCGCGCGGTCCCTCCGCTTTGCGACGCGTTGCAATTTGGTCTTTTTTGTTTTTTTTCTTTTTTTTTTTAAAAATTTTATACTATAATTTTATTTGAGTGTCATTTTAGCCCTCGGATAAAACGCTACGCATAGAGGGCCAGGGATATTTGCCCTTTCGCCCCCTTGTGTTTTTAGCGCGTTACAAATTAGTCCGTTATTTCTCTTTTTATTCCGAATTCTTCCCCCAAATTTAATTTAGGTTTCAATTCAATCCTTTTCCATACCCTTACATTTATTTTACTTAAACTTAGATCCTAAATTTTCTTTTAACGACAATCAAGTCCTTATTCATTTAAATTTGGACTCTTTGAATTTCTTTTATTTTATTCTATTTTATTTATTTATTTATTTATTTATTTATTTATCCGTTTGTCTAGTTATTTATTTATCGTTAAATTTTTATCTGTTTACACTTTAAAATATAGATTATTTGCAATCCTTTAAGTACACATTTTCATTATTTTATTATTTTTTTTGTATTACTTCATTTTTCATTCATTTGTAAACTTTTTCATGTTTTTATATCATGCATTTACCATTTTATTGTCTTATTTATTTATTAACACGACTTGATTATTAATATTGTATTCATCTTTATAATTACATCATTATTATTATAATATTTTATCATCTATTGTATGCTATTATTAAATATTACATTAATTTTTACTCAAATACGTAAAAAAAAATTCAAAATAAGGCAATATTCCATATTTGGGGAATTCAAGAAATCATATCCTAACTTACGGGGTTTCAATTTTCTTGTTGAACCTAAATAACCGAATATCCTTTTAAAATTAAAATACATGACATTTCAAATAAAAAAAATTAAAAGGCAAGGTTATTCTCGAGGGTTCAAATATCGTATCCTAACTTACGGGATGTAACATTTTGTTATCTCGAAACGAGAGAGCCATTAATGCTCGTTTCAATTTGTTCAAGTGCTTTTTTTTTAAAAAAAAGTAACATTAATAAAAAGGGATCGTACTTCAATTTTTTTTTTGAGTTTTCAACTTTCGACATTAAGACATTAATTAATCAATTAGGTACCAATTTTGGGCATGACGAGGGTCCTAATCCTTCCTTGCATGTAATCAACTCTTGAACCCGTTTTCTCAAATTTCGTAGACCATAATCGTCGTTTTAGTAAAATCAAAACATTTTATTAAAACGATCAAATTATGAGGTGATCCGATCACAACTCATAAAAAAGATAGGTGGTGACTCCCATTTTTCGTTTTTAAATAAAAGTCGACCCCGTTTTTCAAAAAAAATTATTTCGATAGCTTGGCGACTCCACTGGGGACAAATAAGAGAGTCAAGCCGTAAATTGTTTATTTTCTGTCCTTTTGTCGAAAATTAGAAATCCAATTTAAAATTATGATCTTTTCATTTCATTTTCGTGGTTCGCTTCATTTGATATGTTTGCTTTTGGTTCGAGTCTCTTAGTATACTTTCGCGCATCATATTGCATACTCACTCGATTTTACCCCTTTTAAGTGGGAGTGAGAAGCTATCCCTTTGTGAGGTCTTCACCTCCGTATAGGATAGTGGATTGCTTTTGGGATACATCCGAACCTATGTCTTCGTGAGATTTTCATCTCCGTATAGCCGTAGGGAAATGTATTCGCCTGAACTAAACTCGGTTCGTATGAGCCTATAATGTGTGAGGATCGAGGAATCTGCTGATTCGGGTACCTTTACTTTAGAACCAAACCACATATAGCGAGCCTTAAGAGCCCACCCTAGGTGGAACCACTCCAAACCCTAGTGGTCACCCGAATAGGTGCTCTTTTTGTCATTTATGTTTTTTTGTACTAACGTGTTTTGGTTATGATTGCATTGCATTTTCATCATAGAAAAGAGGTGTTGATTCACGTTCAGTCGCTAAATAGAGACCTTGTCATGAAAATGGATTTCTTGATAAAGTGGAAGATAATATGGCCGTCCGAATATGGTCTGAGAAAACAAGAGAGAAGGGTGATTGTCTGACGGAGGAGTACACAACTTTGCTTCGTTGCCCTAAAATTCAAGCTGAAAAAGATTATTCAAGAGCCGTCAACGCCCCAACTTTTTTAAAGAAGCTAACAAGCCTCTCGGGGATAAATGAGCAATAGGTCGCAGCCCGGATCAAGCAAAAAGGAGCTAGTAGAGGCATCCATTGGAAATTTCATGAGATTTGATCTTAACATCCGAATATGAAGAAAATGATCGATATATTCGCCTAGAGTATGAGGGCAAGGCCGTATATATATTCGTTTTATGTAAATTTGTTTTCTAGAAAAGTTGTTCTAATAGAATTGAATCAGAATCAACGCCTCTTTTTGCATTGCATCATATGCAATAAAACTCACAAAAGACCCTAAAACCATGGCAGTTACCCTGGAATATCGTTATAGTACACGAGGAAAAAATGAAGCAATAGACCAAAGGTTGAAGAGATTAGAGCAAATGCAAATACAGATGCAAGAGCAATTGGCCAAAATTCAACAAGATATGAGGGATCAGATGCTAGAACTCCAAAGAAACATGATGAGCCAGTTAACCCAGTTGCTAGCTGGAGGGTTAGAAAAAAGGAAAGAGCCCTAAGGTCAATTCCAGGGACAATAACGACGACCCTGCTTATCTTTTAGGCTTTACCCCAACAAACACCGAAGCACAACCAAACACGTATCCACAAATATTTTTGTCAACATCAGACCCCAATACCAGACCGGTATCTCGACACCAGTGAACTTCTCGACAGGTTTAGGTTTTGACCCAAGGGATAATCTAACCAATCCTGTTGTCCTTGATTTCGATGATCTAACGAAAACAAAACAGGTGAGAGCAGATCTCCCAAAACAATTTGAAGATCATTACAAACGGAAAAAGCGAGAGTGGAGCTCCCAAATCAATACTTTAAAGGCCCCAAGGAAGAGGGAAAATAAGGTGAATAATGCGAGTATGTATAACAAGGGCTATTCAAAGCCGATTACCGTATGCCAGCCAAGGACAACAACTACTAGCCATCAGGTCCCCCCAAGGCAAGAATCCAATCCAAGACCGAACTCAGAAAAACTCCGGTTTATGCCCATCCTAATCACGTATAGAGAGTTGTACCAAATTTTGTTTGATGCACATGTAGTATCCCCTTTCTACATAAAACCTATTGCAGCCTCCGTTCCCAAAATGGTACGATGCGAACGCCCAATGCGAATACCATGTGGGAATCATAGGACATTTGATAGAAAACTACATTGCTTTTAAAATTTTAGTAGAAAGGCTCATCAAAATGGGCATTGTGAAATTCGATGATCCATCTGGTGCAGAAAATCCATTACCCAACTATGCTGATAAGGGGGTAAATTCGATAGTCGAGAATGCAGGAAAGAAAATCAAGGTGAATATTGTAGAAGTGAAAACCCCGTTGAAAGAAGTTTGGAAGAAAATTGTAGAAATGGGGTTAATCACACAAGACTCGAGGAATAGGTCCTGAGAAGGAAGGAACTATTATGAGTTCCATAATGAAGAAGATCATGAGATTCAGAAATGCAGTGAATTCAGGGCCTTAGTATAGAGTCTAATGGACAACAAGGAGCTTGAGTTCTTTGAGTATGCTGAATGAGAATAGGTATGCGCTTCAGAGGGAGGGTCGACAGAGAAGGTCTATGAAGCCAACCACCTGGTGGTAATCATCTCACGCCCAAGAATCAATGAAGCCAGAGCAAAAATAGCACCAAGAGTTGTAATCCAAAAACCCGTTTCTTTTCCTTATAAAGATAGCAAAAGGGTACCTTGGAACTATGACTGCATTGTGACAATCTCGGGAGAGGTGAGCCCGGTCAGCACGCCAGAGGAAGATCAAGATATGGGTTTCTATACACGTATCGGAAGGTGTTATGATGCCCCAAATACAAAAGTTGAACCTGTAAAAGGGAAATCCTTGGTGGTCGAACAAAGGAAAGAGAAGTCACAGTTACCTGTTAATGAGTCGGTAAATGAGAACGAAGCTAAGGAATTCTTGAAATTCCTAAAAAACAGTGAGTATAGTGTCGTGGAACAACTACATAAGTAGCCAACTCGTATATCAGTACTGGCTTTACTCTTAAGCTCGGATACACACCGTAACGCGCTAATGAATGTGTAAAACGAAACCTACATCGCTGATGATATTTTCGTAAACAAACTAGATTGTCTTATCAACAACATAATCGCCGATAATTTTATCTTTTTTAATGACGATGAAATACTACCGAGGGGCGTAGGATCCACTAAAGCTCTACACATCACCACCCACTGCAAGGGGTATACATTACCGGGGGTACTGATTGACAATGGATCGACACTGAATGTTTTGCCCCTATCCATATTAAATAGGTTGCCTGTGGATAGCTCTCACATGAAGACATGCCAAAACATAGTGATAGAATTTGACGACACCGAAAGGAATGTAATGGGAAGGATTGAGATACCTCTCTTGATCGGTCTAAACATATATGAGGTAGATTTCTTAGTGATGGACATCAAGCTTTCTTACAATTGCCTATTAGGGAGGCCTTGGATTCATTCAGCAGGGACAGTACCATCAACACTGCACCAAAAGCTAAAGTTGGTAACGGAGGGTCGACAGATAACGATAAATGCGAAAGAAGATATTATTGCATCCGTTACCAGTAATGCGCCATACATAGAGGCTGATGGTGAAGCGATAGAATGTTCCTTTCGGTTGCTAGAATTTGTGAACGCAACCTTTATCATCGAGGGAAGCAAGATCCCAATGCCTAAAATATCCAAAGCCACGAGGATGAGCTTACAACTGACAGTGGGAAAAGGAGCAATGCCTGGAAGGGGACTCGGGAAATACCTCTATTGATGGGTCGAAGTACTAATCTTGGCTGACAAATGGGATCATTTTGGCTTAAGGTATAAGCCAGATGAGAAGCAGAGGAAGAAGGAGTTAGAGAGGAAGCAAGACCGAAGATGTAACAGTCTGATTTAGACCTTAGTCAGAATAGTGGTTTTGGGACCACAAATCTGAGTTAATGAAATGTTTTAATATTATTTTTTGTGATTATAGTATGTGATTAAGCATGTGTGAAAGTTTCGTACGAAAATTTTATCGTTTTAGTATTTGATTTGATAAAAAGACTCAATCGCATAAAATGCAAAGGTTGGCTGTTAATGCGTAAGTGCCGAATTGTTATTATTTTTATTATGTGAAGTCGTTATGATGTTATTATGCCATTATTAAGTTAGTGGACAATTATGTCCATGGTTTAAATGTTTTTCATTAATGTTTCATTAAGGGTAAAAGTGGAAATAGATAATTATTAAGATATTAAATAAAACAAAAGCATGAAATTTGCCATTATTTACCATCTTTGTGCCAAAAATTCAAAAAAAAAAAAGAAAAGAAAAAGAACAAGCTTCATTCGGCTAGGTTTAAGCTTGATTAAGGTATGTTTTGGTTTCGATTTTTGATAATTTTTACGTTTTTGAGATCGTTGCTTAATATTCTATCAAGGTCATGCTTTAATTTTGGAATTTGATGAAGATTTTGAGATCTTTCATTGATGAGTGTAAGCTTTGTGATTATAGTTGATGAAATATGAAATATATATGTCAGATTAACATGTTTTGTCTTTGGATTTTTGATAAATTTGAGTAATTTGGACTAAATTGTGAAAATAATATTTTGAAGGACTAAAATGTAAAATAAATGAAATGTATGGACTTAGATGAAGCATATGAATATTCGGCTAAGCATGGGTACAAAGAAATTATATGTATTTTGTGATTTTGTGAAATAGGGACTTAAATGTCAAAATGTGAAATATAAGGGCTAATTTGTAAAATGCCCTAAAAGTGTGTTTTTGGATTGAATTGAATGATTTGGTTAATAAAAGAGTTAACTTTGAATATGTTTAGATCAAGAACCAAAGAAAACAGATTTAGATCGGGGAAAGTCGAAAGTGATCGAGTAATCGTTTCCATCCATTTATATTCGTACGAGGTAAGTCTATATACAAATAAATGTATTTAAATTGATTTATTCATGTTTATATGAAATTGAATTGTGATGGATGACTATGGAAGATATGCATATGAAATCCGAGAAAGTATCGACAATGTGTCAATGTCTGATAAGTCCCGTACGATCCTTAAGAATAGTTAGGATACGTATGTCATGACATAGGGTTCCAATATGTGATATCGTGTAAGACCACGTCTGGGACGTTGGCATCTATTTGAGAATTACTTGTAAGACCATGTTTGGGACATTGGCATCGTATATGATTTCGTGTAAGACCCTGTCTTGGATAGTGGCATCGATATTTGATTACATGTAAGACCACGTTTGGGACGTTGGCATTGTACGAGTATTTCGAGTTATCTGAGTATCCTATTTGTTTTTGAATGGTTCAACAGGTATTCTAAGAAATTAACGACTATGTGAAATGTGTATCCAATACAGGTACGTTAAAAATGTATGTAAAGTTGAGTATGAAAAGTAAGTATATGTGAGTTTGAGGATTTGTGATTATGTATGAGTAAATGAGATAGGATGTGGTGTAAACCAAATGTGCTATGTTCAAATGAATTACATGTATATGTGAATGGTTGATAAGTAAGTGGTTGGAATAATTGAACCAAAGAAGAAATATGGATTTTGCAATTGAAATATGCTAATGATCTTGTATTTGATATAGTTATAAATGTTTACATGATAAATTTATTTGTATATGGCTTACTAAGCTTTTGAAAGCTTACTTTGTATGTGTTTACATTTTTTTATAGACCATTAAAGCTACGGAAGGCTCGGGGATTGTCGAGGATCATCACCACGCTATCAAACTCTATTTTGGTATCTTTTGAATGTGTACATAGTTAAGTATGGCATGTGTAGGCTCGTTGTTTTGGATTATGTTTAAGATGTATATAAAGCCATGTGATACGGCTTGTAAATGGGATGTGAGTATGGTAAATATTAGTCTATGTTTTGTGATGCTAAGTTAGTATATTTTGATGAAAGGTTGACATAATGAATTGATAAGTTTTTGGATGGATTTTGCTTAGAAATGCTTGTGATTGTTATGAGATAAATTGTGCACAAGTTGATATATTTGTTATGCTTATGAATGGTTAGAAAAGATGGTCATTATTGGTATGATTTAGTTGCTTTTGAGAGTATGAAATATGCTTGTTTGTGCTTGTAGATGACCCAAGGTTTGGGTGGCAATTTGGCCTTGCAAGTGGCCTATATTTGTCCACACGGTTGAGCACACGGGCATGTGGCTTGACCGTGTCTCTTAAGTTGTAAATTGATTCAAGTCAGGCTCGATATATAGGATAGACACACGCAGGCGTGATTTGGCCCGTTTGTGTTATGCAAGTCGGTGTCAACTACGCCGCGGACACACGCGGGCGTGTGCCGCCGTGTGATGCAAGTCAGTGTCGACCACGGGTAAGACAGACGGGCGTGTCTTCAACCGTGTGGAGAATTCAGTATGTATGCCCTATTTTAACATGGCTTGGACACACGGGTGTGTTTGAGATTGTGTAAGGCACACGGCTTGACCACACGGGCGTGGGACCTTTGTAACTTTGAAAAATGTCAAGTTTTTAGAAAATTTTGTATGTGCTCGGTTTAGTCCTAACCCCTTTCTAATGCATGTTTAAAGTCTTGTAGACTATTTTAGGGACTTTATGTATATGTTATACTATGATAAGATGATAGCGTACGTATGAATGAGAAATGATTGTAAAAGTTTCTTATGTCCGATAATGCCTCTTGACCCTATTCCAGTGACGGTTATGGGTTAGGGGTGTTACAGAAGAAGAGCGCAATTAAGTGGGGTAGAGGTCAAATTAGAACCAATGACCTTCCCCCGTATATCCAGAACATTCGTGTCAGGAGGAATTATTCATCCTGAATAGAAGATGACAAGGAAAGAAATTGTTGAAGATGTGATGGGAAATCTGAGCATCAACGCCATATCTGAAGAAGGAATGGTGGAAGAAAATTTATCGGGCATTCGCCCTTATGAGCCTGGAAGTGTTCTGAAAAACTGGACTACAGAAGAGATTCCTGTAGTTTTTAGAGCTAATTCAGAGTAATGTTCAAAACACGCTTGTTGCTTTAAGCCTAGAAGCAATAAGAATCCATTTGTGAAATAGGCTCATGTCCAACATCTTTATTTCAATAAAAATGCATTTTTTTTTGTATCACTCTAAGCAAATATTCTTTTATTCTTTCATTTCATTCATAATCACACCATACAAATAGTTATTCTTAGATTCATTTGTTCTTTGGATATTCTTTCGTGCCTACAATAGGTCTCCAGATATCAACAACATGAGTGACGCTGCTACTGACATAGAATCTCCTTTTGAGCGAGACATGTGTATAAAGGGATCTCAGGATTTTAAAGATGACAAAGACTGTAACTTATCTCTGGGTTTGTTAAGGATGGTAGAACAAGAAGAGAAATAGATCCTACCTCACAAATAGACAGTAGAGATTGTAACCTTAGAAGAAGGAAGAGAAGTGAGAATTGGAACTTGTATAGCCGAAGAAACAAATGAGATCTTATTAAGTTACTTCAAGAATTCAAAGATGTCTTCGCATGGTCGTACCAAGATATGCCTGGGTTAGGCATTGATATAGTGGTACACCGCCTCCCCATAAAAAAAGAGTGCAAGCTAGTTCAGCAGAAGCTCCGAAGGATGAGGCCCGATGTTATGATAAAAATAAAAGAAGAAGTCAAGAAGCAATTCGATGCTAGGTTCATACAAGTGGTCAAATACTCAGAATGGGTAGCCAATATCGTCCCCGTTCCTAAGAAAGGCAGAAAGAGACGGATGTGTGCAGATTACAGAGACTTAAACAATGCCAGCCTAAAAGATGATTTCCCATTGCCTCACATTGATGCCTTAGTGGAAATACGACAGGCTACTCACTGTTCTCCTTCATGGATGGCTTCTCTGGATACAACCAGATAAAAATGCATCCTAAAGACATGGACAAGACCACATTCGTGACCCTGTGGGGAACATTTTGCTATAAGGTGATGCCATTTGGATTAAAAAATGCGGGAGCAACATATCAAAGAGCCATGGTAACCTTGTTTCACGACATGATGCACAAGGAAATCGAGGTTTATGTTGACGATATGATTGCAAAATCCCAAACAGAAAAGGAGCACGTGCAAGTTTTAAAGAAATTGTTCTTGAGGTTGAGAAAATTTTAGCTAAAGCTCAATATGACAAAATGTACTTTCGGTGCTAGGTCAGGAAAACTGCTAGGTTTCATAGTCAGTGAAAAAGGAATCGAAATTGACCTAGACAAAGTTAATGCTATACAAGAATTTCCTTCGCCACGTACGCAAAAAGAAATTCGAGGTTTCCTAGGAATGCTAAATTACTTTGCTCGGTACATTTCACAACTAACTGAGAAATGTAACCCCATATTCCGTCTTCTTAAGAAACACAATCCAGACGTATGGGATGATGAATGCCAGAAAAATTTTGACAAGGTAAAACAGTACCTGTCCAACACCCAGTGCTGTCAACACCAAGTCCAAACAGACCACTTATACTGTATTTGACAGTATTTGACAATTCTATGTGATGTGTGCTTGGCCAACAGGATGAGACAGGAAAGAAAGAAAGGGCAATATATTACCTCAATAAGAAATTCACTGAGTGTGAATGAAATATTCGCCAATTGAGAAATTATGTTACGCCTTGATCTGGACAACTCGAAGATTGATGCAGTACATGTTGTACCATACGACTTGGATAATCTCGAAACTAGACCCTCTAAAATATATGATGGAGTCGATTGCTTTGAATGGAAGGACGGCCAGATGGCAAACTCTGCTTTCCGAATTTGACATAGTCTATGTGAACCAGAAGGCTGTGAAAGGGAGTGTAATAATTGATTTTCTAGCCAGTAGAGCTCTAGAAGATTATGAGTCTTTAAACTTTGATTTCACTAATGAAGATCTAATATATGTGGCAACTACCGAAGAAGACGCTCCAGAAGATCGTCCTTGGAAACTGAACTTCGACGGAGCATTAAACGCTATTGGTAACGGAATCAAGGCAGTCTTGATATCCCCAAATGGAGATCATTATCCATTTACTTGCAAATTGGATTTTGATTGCACAACTAATATAGCGGAGTATGAAGCATGCATCATAGGAATCCGTGTGGCCATAGAACACAAAATCAAAGTGCTAGAGGTGTATGAGGATTCTGCACTAGTGATCTATCAACTCAAACAGGATGTGAAGCCTATCCAAATAAGTATTTACGAGGCTCCGGCTCATTGCTACAACATCAATGAAGAGGAAGAAAAAGATGATCATCCTTGGTATCACAATATACTGCGATATGTAAAGAATCGTGAATACTCTGATCAAGCAACCGAGAATGATAAAAGGATTTTGAGAAGACTGGCCAATGACTACGTCTTAGATATGGAGATCTTATATAAAAGAAGAAAGGAGAAGGTGTTATTAAGATATGTGGATGCTGTTGAAGCTAAAAAAATCCTAGAAGAAATCCATGAGGGTGTCTTCAGAACACATGCTAATGGTTTTACAATGGCCAGGCAAATCATGAGATTCGGGAATTACTGGTCTACCATGGAAGGGGATTGCATCAATTATGCCAAGAAGTGCCACAAGTGCCAAATTTATGGGGACAAGATTCATGTGCCTCCTTCACATCTTCATGTTATTACTTCTCCATCGTCTTTCTCTATGTGGGGCATGGACGTCATTGGGCCAATCTCGCCAAAAGCCTCTAACGGGCACCAATTCATCTTTGTGGTCATCGATTACTTCACCAAGTGGGTAGAGGCTGCTTCATATGCCAATGTCACCAAGTCATCAGTCAGTAAGTTCTTAAAGAGTGAGATCATATATCAGTATGAAATGCCAGAAAGGATCATATCAGACAATACATTGAATTTGAACAATAGCACGATAGCATAGGTCTACGGTCAGTTCAAAATTAAACACCATAACTCGTCACCATATCGCCCAAAAATGAATAGTGCAGTTGAGGCTGCTAATAAAAATATAAAAAAGATTGTGGGAAAGATGACTGAGACTTATAAAGATTGGCAAGATAAGTTACCATTTGCTCTTTATGCTTATCGAACGTCAGTCAGGACCTCTACTGGGGCAACTCCTTTCTCATTGGTCTATAGAATGGAGGCAGTGTTACCCATCGAAGTTGAAATTCCTTCGCTTCGAGTCTTGTCAGAGCTGAAGTTGGATGAAACAGAATGTATCCAATCTCTATATGACCAACTGAACCTGATTGAAGAGAAAAGGTTGAAAGCTATCCATCATGGTCAAATGTACCAAAAACGAATGATGCGAGCTTACAACAGAAAGGTTTGCCCCAAATAACTCCATGAGGGGGACTTGGTATTGAAGAAGATCCTACCCCTACAAAAAAACTTCAAAAAAAAGTGGATGCCAAACTAGAAAGGACCTTATGTGGTAAAGAAGACCTTTTCTGAAGGAGTGTTGATATTAACTGAGATGGATGGAAAAAACTTGCCTAATCTTGTAAATTCAGATTCAGTTAAGAAGCATTTCACCTAAAAAGGGGGGAGAAGCCAATGCAAAAACCTAAAAAGAGTGCTTTAAGACCTTAGAAAAAAAACACAAAAAAGGAAAAGAAAAGAAAAAAAAAAGAAAAGGAAAAGGAAAAGGAGAGGCCAAGGCGAAAACCCGTAAAGGGCACCTTGAGACCAAAGGGATTTTGAATTGAAAACCTGTGATTGGCAATTCAAATTTTGATAAAAAGTGGGGCATGCGGTAGTCTTTTTATGCCTGAATTAACAAGGATGAGGTATGCTACATCTTGGGGCATCGACAAAGTACTCTAGATCTCCTAAACACATGTTGAGCTCAAAAGGGTCCTGAAGAAGTTCGTACAGAGAAGCTCAGGCTGCGATGTCTGGGGCACCTATTTTTCCTCTTACATATTTTGTATTCTAGCAATGTTTGCTTTCTTTAACTAATTTCATTCTCTTTAGATTTTGTTCCTGATAAATTTTAGTTTTGTCCATCATTATGATCTTTTTCAAGCATTTTGCATTGAAATAACGATTAATGGACTAATAATACTTTCACAAAAAGAGTTCTACATATTACTCTGGAAGCTTCTAAACGGTACAAGAACCTGAAAGAGGACTACTATTTAGAACCCACCAAACCTAAGGGTTGGAAATATTTAAGAAAGAAGAGTCTAAATTGGGACTATTTTTTTAGATTTTCTATCAAAGACACTAGCTGAGCAAAGAAGGCATGGTAACACCTCAGTGATACAACCTTGATGAACAACGAGCAATGACAACCCAAACATTAAAAATGGATCATTCTCATGACATTCTGCATTCATACAAATATCATTCATACACATCTAGTTAGGAGTATTTGATTCATTCTGATCATGACATTCTAATCATTTGGCATAAGCATAGGCCCATGAAATCGATTCTACAGGTCATATCACCTAGAGGAAGGTGTAGCAAGATCAGTGAAGATAGCAAATCTTATTTCCCTGACGTTGTAGTGGAACAGATTAAAGTTACAAATTATGGCGAATCATATCTTCCTGAAGTTGCAGTGGAGCAGATTGAAGCCACTAGCCTTATCTCCCTGAAGTTGCAGCGGAGCAGACTGAAGACCGCGAATCTTACTTTTCTGGCGTTGCAGTGGAACAAATTAAAGCTACAAATTATGACAAATCTTATCTTCTTGAAGTTGTAGTGGAGCAGATTGAAGCCACCAGCCTTATCTCCCTGAAGTGGCAGTAGGAGCAACCTGAAGATAGCGGATCTTATATCCCTGAAGTTGCAGCGGAACAGATTGAAGCTACAAGTTGTGAATCTTATCTCCCTAAAGTTGCAGTAGGAGCAGACCGAAGACAGTAAATCTTATTTCTCTGACGTTGTAATGGAACAGATTAAAGTTACAAATTATGGCAGATCTTATCTTCCTGAAGTTGCAGTGGAGCAGATTGAAGCCACCAGCCTTATCTCCCTGAAGTTGCAGCGAATCTTATTTCCCTGAAGATGCAGTGGAACAGATTGAAGCTACAAATTATGGCGGATCTTATCTTCCTGAATTTGCAGTGGAGCAGATTGAAGCCACCAGCCTTATCTCCTTGAAGTTGCAGCGGAGCAGACTGAAGACAGCGAATCTTATTTCCCTGAAGATGCAATAGAACGGATTGAAGCTATAAATTATAGCGGATATTATATTCCTGAAGTTGCAGTAGAGCATATTGAAGCCACCAGCCTTATCTCCTTGAAGTTGCAATAGAAGCAGACAAATTATGGTGAATCTTATTTCCCTGAAGTTGTAGTAGAACAGATTGAAGCTACAAATTATAGTGAATCTTATCTCCCTGGAGTTGCAGTGGAGTAGATTGAAGCAACAAATCTTATACCTTTGAAGTTGCAGTAGGCTGGGCTATTTGAAGAAGAGGAGCACCAAGAGAAGTTGAGACTCAGTAGGTCCAGGCAAAATTGGTCCTTTTAAAGTATTTGCTCCATTCTCGTTACACGACAATGAGTAAATAGGGGCAGCTATAATGGGCCAAATTTGCCCAGCTCGTCATAATTAAAAAAAAAAGAGAAGCAAGACCAAATAATAACAAATAAAATGTCCAAGTCCAGTCCATTACAAAACCCTCAACCCAACCACAAATAGCCCAAATTACATCTAACAACTTCTACAATTCAAAACCCGAGCCCAAGTTAACCAAACCCTAACCCAATGTCCAAGCCCAACACAAAACAAAAGCAAAAAAACCCTAGGGCTCCTCTTGCGCCGCAACAGCCTCCAGCACCGCATCCCACGTCAGTACCTTCGTACCTTCGTAGCCCGCTCCATGTCTCCATCACCGAACCTGCAAACAGGACCAAAAATAAAGCACAACAGACAGAGGCAAAAAAAAAAGAAAAAACCAAAAATAGTAGCAAAAGCTTGTAATTTCGGCTATAAAAGAGCCACAAGCATCAATTTCTGGGGGTTCCTTTTTTTTACGAAACAAAAAAGAAATAAAAGAGAAAAAGAGAACAATGAGATTCAAGCAACAATTTCAGATCAAAAAGTAAATTTTTTTTTGTCATAGTTTATTAAGGTATATTTTCATTTTTATTTATTTTCAGTATAACTGATATATATATATTTAGAATAAAAAATCTTACATTTGTTGTAGATGGAACCGAAAGGTTTCTCCCTTTTTTAAACTTTCAGTTGGGTTTTTGGGCATTTTCGCCTCGAATCTGGACTCGGGAAGTCAAAAAAACTTAAAAAGGGGTCTTTTTAGTTTCTCCGGCGACCGGCGGTTGCCACAGTGGTCCAGCGACCGGAGCTCCTACAGGATTTCGGAGAACAAAAGGGGGAAAGAGAATTTGATAGTTTTTTTTTTTTTTTGGTTTTTTGGGGAGGACAAGAGAAAATGAATTTTTTTAAAAAAAATTTGGTTTATATAATGATGTAAAATGGTGCCATTTTGGGCCTAAGCTTCAGGCGCTAAAACGATGTCGTTTTGGCCTCTAACCTGAGACTCGACCCATTTGCCCTCAAGATCCGTGTCTTTTTACGGTGAATGGACTATTTGCACACGTGGTCCCTCCGCTTTGCGACACGTTGCAATTTGGTCCTTTTTGTTTTTTTTCTTTTTCTTTAATTTTATCATATAATTTTATTTGAGTGTCATTTTAGCCCTCAGATAAAACGCTGCACATAGGGGGCCAGGGATATTTTTCCTTTCACCCCCTCGTGTTTTTAGCGCGTTACGAATTAGTCCGTTACTTCTCTTTTTATTTCGAATTCTTCCCCCAAATTTTATTTAGGTTTCAATTCAATCCTTTTTTAATATCCTTACATTTATTTTATTTAAATTTAGATCCTAAATTTTATTTTAACGGTAATCAAGTCCTTATTCATTTAAATTTGGACTCTTTGAATTTCTTTTATTTATTTATTTATCCATTTGTCTAGTTATTTATTTATGGGTAATTTACCAGAAAATACCCTTTTTTTTTAAATTTACGAAATTGGACCTATTCATCAATTATTTACCGGAATGGGCCATTTCCCCTGAAAACGTGTTCACGTCAGCGCGATTTCAAGGGATGTAGCAGGAAAACGCTTCCCCGAGGGAGCGTTTTATGCCACATCAGCACAACTCGCGTCCTTGAGGGTGCGCTTTGCTAATGTGGTAAAAACTCTACCTCAGGGACGCGTTTTGCCTGCTTTCCAACGGTCATATTTTTTTGACCAACATCCATTTTATTAGATGATTTTCTTAATTAAAAATAAAATAATTAAATGATAAATTAATTTAATTAAAAAATTGAAATAGATTGATTTTTAAAAAAAAAATATGATTTTAATTAAAAAAGATATAATTTAAGGATAAATTAATTTAAAGTCATAAAAATAGGAATTAAAGTAATTTAAACTAATGAATGAATAGGACTTAAATAAAAAAAAAGGATTGAAAGTAATTTAAAGTAATGAATAGCAATTAGAAAAAAAGGGATTTAAAGTAAGTTAAAGTAATAGAATACGATTTAGATTAAAAAAAAATGGCTGATTGGACTTGAGAAGCTACCGTGCCCGTCCAACTCTGATGGCCAACATCAGGCCTTGGGACATAGTCCATGGCAGGCTTCATAACGCGCAGCAGGCCAGGCTTTGGATGGCATGCTGACCATTAATATGTTGACTTTTATTTTTTTAAAATATAAAAATTAAATTACAATCGAAATATTAAAAACAACATTTATTTTATTAAATGAAACAATATAAAAAAGTTTATACAAATATATTAAAAAATCAATGTTGGTGCCGGTCGGAATTAGTGCCACATAGGGGTGGTCGACGGTTACGCGCTGGATTCCTCCTTATTCTAGCTTTCGGCTGGGGTTGTGGTTGCTCAGGCAGGGATTCTGGTTCCTCCGGCAGGGGGTCTGGTTGTAGGTGTTGGGAGGATGACCCATCTTGATAAAATATTGACTACGGATGTGTTTGCATCATCCATGGCGGAGGTGTCTGAATCTCATAAGGCGAAGGAGATTGGTAAAAAGAAGAGCTCCCCGACGGCGCCTCATGCGATCCCTCATGCGACGGCGGCCTACAGATCGGCTGGCCAGTCGGAGTAGTCGGGAACGGACTCGAACCAGCAACCTGCCATTGGACTGGGAAAAGGAAACATATAAGGGTTAGAATACATATAAGGGCTAGGATATGCACCTGGCATAACTGGAAAAGGTTGTGATGTGGGTGTCGTCGGCTGAAGTGTTGGGCCCAGTGACTGTGTGGGTGCTGTTGATGGCCCAGTGATTGTGTCGGCGCTGTTGATGGGCCCTTCCCATCATCCCTTCTCCTTGGATTTAAAGGGTCCTATCGTTCCCTTTGTTCACGAAGTTGTCGTTGCCTCTCCTCTTCTGATAGTAAATACGGCTTGCCATGCATCCTAAACCATGGCATGTATTCCAGCACCCACGCTAACTCAGGAACGATGATCGGTTCCCAAGTAAGTATATAATCATACCGATTTTCCCACAATTCGATATATGCTGACCAAAATCTTGGCCAATCCGTATGCAACTGCCGTAAGTCGACTTTGTGCTCATCATCAAGCACCTCAGGTGCCACGAGAACCGGTTGTCAGAGTCCAAATTGATTCAGAACCCGATCTGACTGGTGCATCTTCACGGTGGCATAGTTGACCAATGGCACCTTCACATGCCAAATGTTTGGATTTTGAAAGAACTCTTCCAGAATTACTGCCCGAATTGATGAATCCTCGTATGGTGTCCACTCAAACTATATTAACATGATAAAATATTAGTTATATACTAAATACTAAATACTAAATACTGAATACAAAATACGAAATACGAAACACGGAACGACTATTTTATTACGAAAATATATTTTATTTTATACTTACTTGTGCTTTCGACCGTTGCTCTAATAGAAGTCGTATATCTTCAAGCGAGGTAGGTATTCCAACATAACTCGCCGAATGGTTCCACCTAATTAAATAAATTTTTAGCATACAAATTATATTTTAAATCTACGTAATAATTGTAAAATCTAATATTAAATTTACCTCGTTATGAGTGAGAATGTATATGGGTGGTCTATTCGAGGACGTAAAAATAGAAAGTGAAACCGTGCCTATGATTGCAGTAGTGATAGGTAACCTCCGATTTTCGCTTTATTCGGCTGCGTCGCCCCGCATATCTCCCGATACAATTTTGCTAGCACGGTAGACCCCCAACTCAATTCACTGGCTACTCTAAAATCAACGAGTTTCAGCAGCCATCTCAGATGTACGAGGTTTCGTGACAAGTCCAGCATTTGATAGCCTCTAATCATCTCAAGAATGTATGCCTGAGCATACCGTATTCTTTCTATTTCAGTTGAATCATTATCCAGCTCCGAGAATATGTCTTGTAACCAGCCCATCTCGATTTGACCTCCGTAAATGTTATCCGGAATAGCACCCAAAAGTTGTAGCATACGGCTCCCCAATCACCAGAAGTTGCGGACCCAGTGACTACGTACCCATCCACCGGCAATCCCAATTGCAAATGTACGTCTTCCAGAGTGATAGTACACTCTCCGCATAGAAGGTGGAAAGTGTGCGTCTCGGGTCTCCACCTCTCTATCAACGCACTAATTAGCTTCGGGTCCAACTTGCACCCCCGGCCTATCGTGGCCACGTGCCAAAAACCCGCTTCACGCAGGTAATTCTTGATCAATGGCGATGGCAGACCAGGCATATTACGAATATAGTATTGCAACACCCGATCTACAGACTGTTTAAAAAATTATAAAATAAAAGTTAATTAAAATTGCATAAACCTAAAAAATATTAAATAGTATTGAAAAATTAAAATTAAAACTTATCATTGTCATTTGATCGACAGAGATGAGTTTATTGTCGAGACGAATTAATTCTCCGGTCATTGCTAATACGATCGAATATTTTTAAATAACAAAAAAAATCTTTCAAAAAACTTTTAAACAGGGCTTTTTTGTAAAAATTAAAGGACTATTGTGAAATTTGAGAGGAATTTTAAAGGACTTTGAGAGAAATTTGAGAGGAATTTGAGAGAAAGTTGAGAGAAAATTGAGAGAAAATTGAGTAAGGACCTTTGTGTGAAAAAAATGAAAGGGTGGAGGGTTTAATATTTTTTTTTTACCGTTGGAAGCGGGCAAAACGCGTCCCTGGGGGAGTGTTTTTGCCACATCAGCAAAGCGCGCCCTCAAGGACGCGATTTGTGCTGATGTGGCATAAAACGCTCCCTCGGGGACGTGTTTTCCTTCTGCATCCCCTGAAATCGTGCTGACGTGGACGCGTTTTCAGGGGAAATGGCCCATTCTGGTAAATAATTGATGAATAGGTCCAATTCCATAAATTTAGAAAAAAAAAGGTATTTTCTGGTAAATTACCCTTTATTTATCATTAAATTTTTATCTTTTTACACTTTAAAATATAGATTATTTGCAATCCTTTAAGTACACATTTTCATTATTTTATTACTTTTTTTTGTATTACTTCATTGCTCATTCATTTGTAAATTTTTTCATGTTTTTTTAAATCATACATTTACCATTTTATTGTCTTATTTAGTGTCGCTACTTAATTATTAATATTGCATTCAATTTTGTAATTACATCATTATTATTATATTTTATCATCTATTGTATGTTATTATTAAATATTACATTAATTTTTACCCAAATACGCAAAAAAAAAAATCAAAATAAGGCAATATTCCATATTTGGGGAATTTAAGAAATCGTACCCTAACTTACGGGGTTTCAATTTTCTTGTTGAACCCAAATAACCGAATATCCTTCTAAAATTAAAATACTTGACATTTCAAATAAAAAATTAGAAGGCAAGCTTATTCTCGAGGATTCAAATATCGTATCCTAACTTACGGGATGTGACATTTTGTTATCTCAAAACGAGAGAGCCTTTAATGCTCGTTTCAATTTGTTCAAGTTTTTTTTTAAATTTAACATTAATAAAAATGGATCGTACTTCAATTTTTTTTTTTGAGTTTTCAGCTTTCGACATTAATTAATCAATTAGGTACCAATTTTGGGCATGACGAGGATGCTAATCCTTCCTCGCATGTAATTGACTCCCGAACCTGTTTTCTCGAATTTCGTAGAATCGTTGTTTTAGTAAAATCAAAACATTTTATTAAAACGATCAAATTACGAGGTGATCCGATCACATCTCATAAAAAAGATCGGTGGCGACTCCCATTTTTCGTTTTTAACTAAAAGTCGACCCCGTTTTTCAAAAAAAATGGTTTCGACAACATCATTTACAAACATTTTCAAAATAACAACTACAACAACCTAGGTACATGCCATATACCAAAAGAAAAGTATTTCACCACAATGAGTTCGGGATTGGCCTTGGATGCTGATTCGGCAATTTGACTTTTATCTAACCTGCGCACGGAAACAAACTGTACACTGAGTATAAAACTCAGTGGTATTTTTATAATCCGAATACTTATTAAACAAAAAATTACAATGTTTAATACATAATTGCACATAACAAAAATCATTCAAAAAATAATCAAATTTCATAAACACATCAATCATAACACTTCCAAACATCATATCTTCTATTTCAAACTCTTAATTGCTATTCAATAACATTTCACAATAATATACTCAATTCAATCTCAATATCATCATTCATTTCATGAATCCATAATTCATGCAATTTTAAGCGTTTCAGTTATATTTTTCATTTCATAGTTCTTTTCAATTCATAATCAATATCAGTCAATATCAATCAATTGGCCAATTCACTTGTATACCCCTATTAACATAACTCGGACTCGGAAGGATACACGGATCCAACCAAAACACACCAATACGACATTCAGTGCCTCATCGGCCTTGTCGAAGTAAAACAATACGGTACTCAGTACCTCATTGGATTTATCCGAAGCAATAATAATACGACACATAGTGCCTCATCGACTCGAAGCCGAAGTATCCCTGAACACTTCCAATCCTATGGCATGCCAACTATATCCAACTTAGCCCGACATTGTTAATAGCGTATTCAATTCACTTTCAAATTTCAATCAATACACATTTCAATTCAATAATCCATACATATTTACAATCCAATTCAATACCATAATATCAACACTTACCTCAATTTTCACTTACCATACATATCATAAATAAATACATTAAATAATTATTAAATTCAAATTATAGAAATACAAACTGTATTTTTTGAGCTAATCCTCGTTGACTTTCTCTTTTCCTTTCCTAGTCGAGGCTTCCGGCTCAACGTTAGCTACGGAATTAAAACAATTAAAATTTATCAATACACTACAATTCCAAATTGAACATTTCAATTTATACTCAATTCTTGCATAATTTTCAATTTAATCACTAACCAATACTAACTTTATTTCTTTACAATTTATTCTTTATTTTTCATTCAATTTATCACTTAAAACTAAATTTAACTCTAATTTCACAATAAAACCTTAATTTTGAATTTCTTTCAATTTATTCCCTACTATATAAAACTTATGATTTACTTTACAATTCAATCCTTTTCCCAATTCTAACTTGAAATTCTATCAATTCAAACCTTAATTCCTCAATTAACTCAATATAAACCACATCTAAAAATCAACTAACTTTCAAAATTTCCACATAAATCAAGTAATATTTTGTTCTAGGATTCCAAAAACATCAAAATTACAAGAAAAATGGCTAAATTGACTTACCAAATTAACTTTGAATCCTTAGAACCCTAATTTCCCCTTTCTTTTTCTTTCCTTTTTTGTTCTCTCTTTTTCGTTTCACTTCTCTGTTCTATCTTTCTTTTTATTTCTTTTACTTTCTTTTATTTTATGTTATGTTTTATTATATTATTATATTTTAGTAATAATTATAATTAACTTAAATAATAAGTAAATACATACATGTATTACAAATGTATGTATAATATCTAATACACATGTATTTAACTTTTACCATACATTTGGCACTTATGGCTTAATTGCTAATTTAGTCCTCCAACTTTTCTTGATTCTATAATTGAACTTTTACCCTATATTCAATCTAGTCCTTACACTAAATTAACCTTAATTCAAGCTAATTCACCTAGCCAAAATCTAACTAACCACACAACTAACTTCGTAAATATTTATTACGAATCCTTTTTTCAAAAACAGTGACCCAAAAATGTACTTTCCAATTACACGACTATCGGGTCATTATAGTGTAGCACACACGACTGAGACACATGCCCGTGTCTCTGCCCGTGTGCTCAATTCTAAGCATTCTGTTTCTCGAATTTAAGATGCAGGGGACACACGGCCAAACCACACACCCATGTGCCAGGCCATGTGTCACACACGGTCAAGATACACACCCATGTGTCTACTCGTGTGGACAAAATAAAGTCATTTTCTAACTTTATTTCTCACCCAAACTTTGTCAATAACCTACACCAAAACTTACATTCCTATACCAACCAATTCAAGCATTCAAAACAAGTCCAAATCATGTCTTAAACATGACATAATATCATATACAACCAATGTACCCTTAGGTACCACAAATGACAATTTATTATCATGTTAATCTATCTTTCATATTTATCCATTTACCAAATTTACACATGCATGATTACATTCATTTTCAAACATGATAGATCCCTTATAAACATATCAAAATATGTCAAACGCAAGCCATCCCAATGGCTAGTTTATTTCGAAACATTTACATGCCATCATTGGTTAAATAACTTATACATGCCATTATAACCATAATTGATTTACTGTATATACCAAAATGGACCGATGGATAGTGTGAGTGATCTCCGCCAAGCTTCCAATCCAACGAGCTTCCGAATCACTATAGAACAGGGGAAAAATAAAATAGAGTAAGCATATTATGCTTAGTAAGTTTGTATAACTTGGAACTTAACTTACCACTATCTTAAATTTAGGTAAGCATTTAATTTATTCCCAAATCATGTTGGCCAAATGCCTAAATACATATCCTCATTAACCATGTCAGTCATGTATTCCGAGTAATAACTCATAATCACAAATATACACAATTGTCAGACAATTTCATACACATATTTTCAATATATCACGAAAGTACAAAGTCATTAAGCATGTTCCACATTCTTGTATCAAGTACATCATACCTCAACATAATAAATGCTATCATTTCCATGTATCTTAGGCTTGTTTCAGTAATAGTTTGTTTTGGATTCATGTTAAACATATATTTTTCATGAATATCAGAAAATATATTTCTTGACACTAGCCAAATTTCCATTTTCAAATATTTCTCATATCATGTGTTCATGTAACAAGTATAATTCAAGTACATTTTCATAATAATTCATCTCGAGTTCAGATTATTTCATGTCAGAACTTTACCCATTAAATCATTCGAAATATCAATATTACACGAGTAGTACACTCAAGGTGTACGAATCTATAATCATGGATGAATGTATTCATCTAATAAGTTACATGTACATATATCACCATCTCATATTTTCCATATATTATGTATTATCACTTCCAAGTATTTTAGGCAGATACGTGTAATAACTCATTTCTTATTCATATCTTCTCATGTCAGGATATTTCCCATTAAATTTATCTGAAATATCGATGGATACACGTGTAGAACACTCGAGGTGTACAAATCAGGATCCGTCAATTTATATTCAGGAGTACCCATTAGGGAACTTAATCAAAAAGCACACTCTCGAGCCACCTATCATGTAACAGGATTACCAGCCCAGGCTAAATCCTTTCTGTAACATATGCTCAGAAGAGCTCAATTAGGATTATCAATCTAGGCTAAACCCTAATTTTAACATATGCTCGAGAGGGATTATATCAAGATTACCCGTCCAGGATAAATCCTATCTTTAATGAGGTTAATAGGATTACTCGTCCGAGCTAAATCCCATCAGCAACAAATGCAGGATTCAACATTTTCATTTATTCAACATTTATCCATCGATTTTCATTTATTCAAACGGGATTCAATATTTTTCAGATATTATCAGGCATATAATTATTTCATACATCTATAACATTCATATAATTCAAATAAACACATTCCACATTCATTTCAAGTATAAAAGTGACATTTTTTTACCATTTATCATTTATCGGGCATTATCATTGATCGAGATTTGTCAGATATGTTTTTCAATGTCATATATATATATATATATGATATTTATATAATTCACATACACAAAATATAATTCAAGCATATAAACAAACAATTTAGTTACACGAACTTACCTCGACAAATGTTCATGTACATAAAATCTACTAATCCGACATTTTCCTCTTTTCTTAGCTCTAGCTCCAAATTTGGTCTATCTTGATCTATACAAGTAAATTTAACATTAATTTAATACAATTTAAACTCAATTCAGTCCAATTTACATCTTAGGCAAAAATTACCATTTTGCCCCTAAACTTTTAATTAATGACGATTTGGTCCCTAGGCTCGGAAAATAAAATTCATGCAATTTAATCCTTGTTCCAAGCCTAACAAAAATTTCAATATAAAATTTACAGTACATGTGTTTCATAAAATTTAGAATTTTTCCATGATTTTTACAACTTTTAAATTTAGTCCCTAAATCATGTTTTCATCAAAATTCACTTTGTAAAAGTTGTTTATCTATCAACAACCTTTCATATTCTACCATAAATTTCAAATTTTCAGCATATTCATCCATGGAAAAATTTCTATACTTTGATAACTTTTCAAATTAATCCCCAAAATAGATAGATTAAACTATCCCGATTTCAAAAATATAAAAATTACTAAAAACGGGGCTTGAATACTTACCTAATTTGGCCAAGAAAGCTTGCTTTCTCTTTCTTAGGGTTTCCATGTATTTTGGGGAAGAATATGACATAAAATGATGATATTTTGTTACTTAATTAATTTATCACCTTTTATTTTTCATCTTTCCAATTTCATCCTTTTCTTTATTTTATTTTCCATGGATGATTCATCATCCTTAACAACTAAGCATTTTTAATGGTCTAATTACCATATAAGGACCTCCAATTTAAATTTCTATAGCTATTTAATCCCTTTAGCTATTAGAACTCAACTTTTGCACTTTGTGCAATTTGGTCCTTTATCAAATTAAACATGTAATTGATAAAATTTCTTTACGAAATTTTCACACAATATTATTATCATACTATAGATCATAAAATAGTATTAAAATAAAAAAATTTCTGGACTCAGATCTATGGTCCCGAAACCATTATTCCGATTTTATCAAAAATGGGCTGTTACATAGTTGGCATGCTATAGAATTGGAAGATTTCAGGGATACTTCGACTTTGAGTCGATGAGACACTGGGTGTCAAATTATTACTTCAGATAAATTCGATGAGGTACTGGGTACCAATTTACTTCGGCATGGCCGATGTGACACTGGGTGCCAAACTGATGTGTTTTAGTTGGATCCGTGTATCCATCCGAGTCCGTGTCGTGTTAATAGGGGTAAATAAATGAATTGAAAATATGATTGATATTGAATGACATTGTATGTGAATTGGAATTGGACAATGAGTTGAAGTATACAAATGAAATGTATGAACCAAGGGTTCATGAAAAGAATATTGTTATTGATGAATGATATGTAAATCAAAGTAAGAAAAGCTATTTGAAATTGTTGTTGATGAAAAATGAAAAATGAAAAATAAATGAATAAATTGATTTTTTGATTGACTAATGTTCTATTATGATTAAAAATGCATATTTTATAATGTTATTTTCTTTAAAGTATTCAGATTATAGAAATACCACTGAGTTTATACTCAACATACGGTTTGTTTTCCGTGCGCAGGCTAGGTTAAAGTTAGATCATTGAATCAGCATCCAAAGCCGATCCTAAACTCAAAAATGTGGTGAAGTATTTTTTTTTTTTTTTTGGTAATGGCATGTACCTAGGATGTCATATGTATGTCATTTTGGGAAATGATTATAAACAATGTTAAAAGATGTTATTAGCTACTTATATACATGAGTTTCTGTATGATATGCTGAGGTATAATATGATATGTTTATTTTGATACCTAAGTGGATACAGAATAAGCAAAATAAGTGGATATGGAATAAGCAAAATTAGGGTTGAAATGGCATGAAAATTTGAATTAGCTTGAATGATGACTTGTTGAATTGTTTTGATAATATGAGTAAGGTATTTAAGAAAGTTCTTTGATTAGGTACTAGAATGTCTATTTTAACAAGTTTTAGAAGTGTTTAATCGTGTTTTGGATTGGTTGAATAAATGGTTTTTGAATTTCTTGATGTTCAAAATTTGCAGGGTTGGTAAACTTGATTATAAGGCTCATTTTGAGTCCACACGACCTGGCACACGGACGTATGATCAGACCGTGTGAGACACGCGACTTACAGATGGGCATGTGGTTAGGCCGTGTATCCCCTACACTTAGAAATTTCAAAACAGAATGCTTAAGTAATTCCACACGGGTAGAGACACGAGCGTGTGTCTCAGCCGTGTGTGACACAAGGTCTAGCACACAGACGTGTGGTTTGGTCGTGTGAGGTAAGTTAGAGAGTTACACGGGGTAGGACACGGCCTGAAGCACGGGCATGCCATAGGGTCACACGGGCGTGTCCCTTGGCCACATGGGTGTGTATGCCCTGCACCTAGGAAAAAAGTTTTGAAATTTCGTGAAAATTTCTCAAAGAACCCAAATTAGTCCCGAATTGTTTCTAATACATATTTAGGGCCTCGAGGGCCCAATAAAGGGATGATATGATTAATTTATGAAGTGTATGCTAAGAGATTTGTTTAATGTTTGTATTTGATTTGAAAAGTCCAATAATGCTCCGTAACCCTGTTCTGGCGACGGATAAGGGTTAGGGGGTGTTACAGCATGAAATTGTGATTCTATGTCATCTCTATCTCTTTCTAATAGGAGAATGACAAATCAGATTTTTCCTCCTGATTTTTAGAATTTTTAGTTGGATTTGAATTTCTCCTATTGAAAAAGGATAAGAATCACAGTTTCATACATCTTTTCTCAAGTTAATTATTTAATATAATACTTGTAATAATCAATTTTAATTTACCATGGCTTAAGTATTTTTTTAGTATATATTATTGTTTCTACAGATGCATTTCCCAAATTATCTTTTAATTCTACAATAGTCCCTTCGCTGCCCAATCACTTTTCTAGGTATATGAAGGTAGATTTCCTAACCTTGCACTAAGAAAACTAGAGTTCGAAAAATATTTTGCTTTTAAAAGATGGGCTAATAATGAATTTGGATAACAAATAATACGCCACCCTTGCTTTTCCAATAAAGCAACATTAAAATTGGAAAGACTATAAAAGCCCAACCCTCCATTTTCCTTAAGCTCGCACAAGTATTCCCAACAACACCAATGAATACTTTCCTCCCATGCCCTTTTTGCCATAAAAAATTAGCTATGATACTCTCTAACTCACCACATAGAGACTTTGGTAGCAGAAAACACGCCATAGAATACGTGGGAATGGTTTACAATACATCCTTGACAAAAACCTCTTTACCTTCTAAAGATAAGTATCTCACACTTCAATTTTCAATCCGCTTTTTAATCCTATATTTTTGTAATAGCCCAAATTTCAGCGATGTCAGAAATAGTGGCTTGAGACCACCAAATCTGACAAATAAATTCGTAGATTATATTATTTAATATTTATGAGTCAAATGTAGCTTTTAAAAGATTTTTGAAATAATAAATTGTGTTTTATAAAGATTTATTTGGTTAAGAAATTAAGAAAAAGAGGTATCGAGATCTCGGTGTTATAAACTGAGTCATAAATATTTTTATGAATATTTACGGAATGTCAATAAGGTAGTATTAAAATTTCGTTAGAAAATTTTGACGTTTAGGTGGTTAATTAAATAAAAAGGACTAAATTGAAAAAGGCGTAAAAATTGCTAGAAAGATTAAATAGCTCAATTGTCAAATGAGGAAGGACCTAAAGTGAAAATAAGCCCAAAGGAGATATTTTGGGCCACAATAGGAAATGAGTGAAATAAGAGAAAAATTGGAAAATTGCCAAAATTAGCTAAATAGAAATGGGACCAAATTGGAATATCTAGAATTCTCTTCATTTCTCTTCATTTTCATTAGCTGAAAAGCAGCCATGGAAGAGGGTTCAAGCTGGTTTTCATACTCTAGCTTCATGTAAGTTTAATTCTTGCTTTCTCCTTGAAATTTCTATGTTTTTGGACTTTTACAATTGGGTCCAACTTACTATGTCATTAGATTTTGATTCCATGGCTAATTTTTAAAGTTTCTATGGATGAATGTTGGAAGCATATAATGAATAAACATAGAATTGAAGCTTTAATTTTGATATATGATAATTTTATCAAGTAAAATTGATGGAAATTGACTTTAGGACCTAATAGTGAAAGAGTTTGGAATTAAGGTCTAGTGCTAAAGTTTTAATTTTCAAGGGTTATGAAGTAGTTTAAAATGATAGAATAAAATATTAATTGATAAAAATTAGCCCAATTGAGGGGTTAATTGGACAAGGACTGAATTGTATGAACTGTGAAATTTGGGGCAAAGTGGAAATCAACACTTTGCACTAAAACAGTTTTGGACAGCAGTAGTAGTCTAACTTTGAAAAATTACCAAAAATTGTATAAATTGAATTAGAGGATGAATAAAATATAGAATTAAATCTTATTGAGTCTCGTTTCTTATAGAAGAAACAGTGTAAGCAATGGAATTGTATCACGAGATATAATAGGTTTTGTGAGATAAGGTTAGAATGATTTCGGGTTCCCCTGTTTTGACTTTGAAAAATCATCAAAAATTGGATAAAAATAATTAGGGCCTTAAATTTATATTTTAAAATCTTGAATGAGTCTATTTTCAATAGAAATAAACGAGAACATCATCTGAATCCCGTATAAGGAGATAATTAATTTTTAGTGAAGAAGGGTCGGAACTGTCAGACAGCAGAACAGGGGTGACTTTAAAGAATAAACTGTACTTATTGGCTAAACCAAAAATTCTGAAAATTTTATGGTAAAAATATATGTGAGTCTAGTTTTAGGGAAAATTAGCGGATCTTAATTTGGAGTTCTGTAGCTCAAGATAAAAATAATTTAGTGACTATGACATGGATAGACAGCTTGAATATTCACATAAATAAACAGTGAAAATTATAGATAATGTTACTTACAAGTGTGTTATTTATACTAAGGATGTGGATGGAGAGGAGGAGGAAAAGAATATATGAACAACTTGTGTATAAATTGATCACATTCCCGATTATAATTGATAAATGTTGAATTAGAAATGATATAATGTTTTATTTGGAATATTTATTATGAAATTATGATTATTGTTATAATACAAAAAATTGAACTTGTGAGTTTATATGGCTAAATTTTAGTGATCATTTGTTAATTTTATGAACTTCATGATTTGTTATTTCATATGTATTGATGATAAAATCGTGAATAATGTAAAAGCATGAAAATTGAATAAATGATCAAATTGAACACTTCAGTTCAGTGACAAGATGAATTGACGGAAAAGACTATGGTTGAACCATGGCAACAAATGATAAGTGATAGCTTCAGCTGCACTTATCTGATCAAGGACAAGTGAAAGTGAGAAGTGATAGCTTCGGCTACACTTATCTAATTAAGGACAAGTGAAAGTGAAAAGTGGTAGCTCCGGCTACCTGATCAAGTGAAAAGTGGTAGCACCGGCTACCTGATTAGTGAAAAGTGGTAGCTTCGGCTACCTGATCAAGTGAAAAGTGGTAGCTTCGACTACCTGATCAAGTGAAAAGCTATAGCTCTAGCTACCTGATTAGTGAAAAGTGGTAGCTCCGACTACCTGATCAATGAATAGTGGTAACTTCGGCTACAAGTGACAAGTGATTTCCGCGTAAGACCATATCTGGGATATGGCATCGGTGTGATACGTGTTTAAGATGTAAGACCATAGCTGGGCTATGGCATTCTAGTGAAAAGTGATGAATTGACAGATAAATCCATGGTTTCACCATGGCATAATTATAGTGAAGATGTAAGACCATGGTTGAGCTATGGCATTCTAGTGAAAAAACCATAGCTATGTTATGGCATTAGTGATTATCAGTGAAATTCAGTGCATATCGGTGCAGGCCAATTCCGTAAGACGTTCACTAATTTAACAGAGTTTGGTAAGTGTTACATAGAATTATGTGATATAAGGAAATACGAGTTGATGAGACATGAACATAGAACTTGGTTGATGAATGAGTTCATTTATGATTATATATTTGTACACCATTGAGTGTATTATCCGTATGAATTGGTATTCCAAATGAGTTAATGAGAAGAGTTCTAATATGAAATAATCTGAATTCTAAATGAAATATTATGAAAATGTACTTGAAATACATTGGTATATTTTGTATATGTTATTTGAGTTCATAATGTGGAAAGTAAATGTATGTGGAAATATGAGATGATGATACCTATACATGGAATTTATTGGTGGATACGTACATCCAAATTTATATGATAAATTTTAGTGAACATTGGAATTGGACTCAATAAGTGATTTGTCAATCTAAATTGTGATTGGCAGGAAGAGTTAGTGAGTTGCATATTTATGAATTACTACATGTATTTGTCTAAAATACGAGGAAATGATGGTACTTGATACATGGAAAATATGATACTGTGACATATATAAAAAAAAGCATGGAATATGTTTGATAAATGTGTTTATTCATAATTATAAAACTGTACACCTCAAGTGTACTATTTGTGTAAAGATGATGTTCAAATGATTTGATGAGTAGAACTCAAATATGTACTAGTTAGAAACCAAGACAAATTGTTATGAAAATGTATATGAAATACAGAGGTATGATTATTATATGTGATATGAATACATAATGTGAAAAAGTATAGGTATAAGAGGAATTTAATAAGAATTGAGCCTATATAAGTTTCTTGTTATTTATAAGAAGTGTACGACTAACAAATGGTGATAAGTATAAAGCTTGGTTGAATATCTTAAATTGGTTCTTGACTGTATTAAAATGTTGGGAAAGATAAAGGATTAAGTGAGTCAGAAATATGGCTTGGAAAATAGCCTAATTTTCGTCCACACGGGTAGACAAGGGCGTGCGTCTGGGCCGCGTGTGACAAGCAGTCTACCTCATGGACGTATGGTCCGGCTGTGTGTCTCCAGTCACAAGGGCGTGTGACCCTTATATGTGAGAAAAATTTTAAAAGTTGCAAAATTTTTTTCCTAAGGATCCGATTTAGTCTCGACCCAATCTTATTGCATTGTTTGGACCCCGAAGGTCTGTTAAAGGAACATTTATAATTAGTCTCGGTATTTGAACGATAATGATTTCAAGTTATCTGTAAGTGTTCTGTACTCCTTGGTAATCCCTCGTAACCCTGTTCCGGCGACGGATACGAGTTGGGGGTGTTACAATTTCAAAATTTGAAAAGAAAGTTTTTTATTTCTTCCAACCATATTAGGAAGGCCAAGGTACCTATCAAGATTACTTGAGTAACGCACTCCTAAAAAATCATAAATCGATTGTTTGTCCTCTTCGGAAGTATTAGAACTAAAGAAAATCGTTGATTTATCATAGTCCACACATTGACCAAAACACCATTCATACTCCCTTAGAACCAATCTCAAAGTTTGTGCTCCATTTGCATTTGCTTCTCCAAATAGATGCAATCATCAGCAAATAAAAAGTGTGAAATTTGAGGGCCACTTCTACTTGCCTTAGCCCCTCTCATCAACACATCTCTCACTGCTAACCTCATCAGAGCTAAGAGACCTTTGATACAAATCAAGAAAAGAAAATGACTCAACAGATCACCTTAACGGAGACCCCTAGTAGGTCTAAAAATTTGTCCAACTTTCTCATTTACTATTTGAATAAGAAACAGAAGTAACACATCTCATAATAGGCTCAACCCACAAAAGATTAAACCCTATGTGAAGCATCATCTCCCAAATAAAGCCCCACTCAACTTTATCGTATGTTTTACTCATATCAAGCGTCACTGCCATAAATCCTTTTTCCTCACTTTCTTCTGTCGAAAAGTATGCAAAATTTCATAAGCTAATAACACGTTATCCGAAATTAATCTTCTCGGAACAAAAGCACTTTGAGCATCATTGATGCACAAATCCAAGACATCTTTGAAATGATTAACGATCATCTTAGCTACCAGTTTATAGAGGATATTGCATTAACTAAGTGGTCGAAAATTCCCTAAATTCGTTGGGTGGGGAATCTTTGGAATTAACACTATATTGGTAACATTCATAGAATCAAAATTCGTACCTTCATTTAGAATATCCAAACAAAACTTCGTGACATCATTCCCAACAATGTGCCAACACCTTTGAAAAAATAAAGTTGGAAACCCATCCTCCCTAGATGCTTTTGTTGGCCCCATCTCTTTTAAAGTTGTCAAACCTCTTCATCTGTATACTTAGTCGTTATCTTCAAATTATCCTCTATCGAAACACACTTTTCAATTTCCAAAAAGATATGGTCCAAATTTCCAATACCATTAGAAGAGAATAATTTTTGGAAATAGCTCCGAGCAATTTCCTGCATTTCAACCTCATCTCTTGTTTCTCTCTCATCCTCATATTTCAAACTTCTAATACAATTCTAGCGCCTACGATGAGATGCATAATTACGGAAAAAAGTTGTGTTCTTATCCCTTACCTTTAGCTAATTTTTACGAGCTCGCTGCTCCCAATACCTTTCTTCCTTCTCAATCTCCAAATTTAAATGGACCTTAGTGTCTATAAGCTTCACAAGGTTTTCATCACTATTCTCCATTGACATCAGCTCCTCTAATCTCTTTGTCAACTCCTTCTTAAGACCCTCCTTATTTCACCTATTAGACCTTGCCCATCGAGATAATCCCTTTTTTAGTTCTTCTAATTTAACCAACAGATCACCCATAAAGGACAACCACAATTTATTCACTTCATCTTCAAATAATTCCTCTATAATCCACCATGCCTCAAAATGAAATCTCTTTTTTTTCCACTCTTGTACTATCTTGGTCTGTATGACTAAGTGATGGACAATGATTAGAAAAAGAATGTGGGAGATGTCTTACTATTCCATTGAGAAACATATTCATCCAATTCTCATTTTCCACTCCTCTGTCCAGTGTTCCCTGATATTTGTTTTCGGTAAATTTCTCATTTCCAATGTAAACCAAGTCCCAGAATAGCCAACATCCACTAACTGACACTCCTCCAAAATTCTTATAAAAGCCTCCATTCTTCTCTCATCACGTGGTATCCCCCCTCCCCAATTTTTCCTGAGCATGCATAATTTCATTAAAATCACCATCGACGTGGTTTTTCGAATAACTTCTGAGACTAATAATAACATTCTCCCTCTATGCCAAACAAAGACCACCTGATACGGACGCGCCTATGGCGGAGATTAACCGAGACACCTTGAACTACCCAATGGACCAATTACGCGTAGCCGGGCTAAACAATTTAAGGAGGCCACTTCAGTTTTAGTGGCACAAATTTGGAACGAAGAAAGGAAGTACTCCAAGAAACACGCTAACATTTACAATTTATTTAAGACCGAATATATTAGCTAGTTTGGATGCTAATTTATTATTTTATTACATGTTATTTTCATATTAATTAAGTTGTTTAATTAGTATAATATTTAATATATCTAGTGTTTAAATTAAAGTATTTTAATTTTTATTTAAATTAATGTTTGGTTGTGTTTTATAGGAAGTAATAAAAGGCATAGTGGTGCAACAAGCTAAAATTTTTAAATGCCATGAGTTTAAGAGAATGTGATGACAATCGTTGGAATCAAGCTACTTGGGTGGAGTATTAGGTGATGGATGGCTAAATGGAGAGCTAATGGGGGAATAACTGAATTAGGTATAAATAAACAAATGAAGATAAATGAAGTGGAAGCATGAATGGAAACAAAACATTAGCAACTTGAAGAATATGGTGGAAGACAAGATCAATTGGATTGAAGAAATTAATGTGTCATATTGGAATTAAATATTTATGTTTATTTTTATTTATTTTTATTTTTATTTTTTTATAGCCACTACAAGCTACCTATAAATAGCTTGTCAAACTTCAATTGTAGGACTTGATTTTTATTGAATGAATTCTCATTTTGGTGAGTTTAATTCACTCTCCTAAATTCTTCAAGGTTCGAATTGATTTATCTAGTTTCTAGTGGCATCAATTTTAACTTTGTTACGAACTTATCATCCTCTCGGGTGTGGCGTTCAATTTTATACCATGGGTTCCTATCTTGCTAGATAAGCGGGTCTCGATTTATTCAACTTCCTTTCATTCATTTGAAACTTATAAGATTCGGGTCTTTAATTTTTATTAAAGGTTCATTCTTGTTTCAAATCCCTATCATCCACTTGATTATCTTTATTTTCAAGCCGTTACCATTAAAATTATCCTTTTGTTCAATTTAATTGAAAAACTACCTAATTTACGATCGGGCAACATCTACGACTCGTTTCAAACCTGAGGTGAACCGTATCACCACCTCTCAAACCATCTACTGGCACCTCAGTGCCATTTAAAAATCCATACATTCTTCGAACACTTTCCATCCATACGATACTTTTTATGCATGGTGTTTTAATTCAAATCTTATTATGGATATTTTTTTTTATTGATTTATAGAAATATAAAAAAAAACACCCACATAATTATATAACTTAACAAATAAAATAACTTTTTTAACAAATCTCTATTTGAATTGAGATTCGTTGATGAATGACACCGACTCAATAAAAAGCTTAATAAATAGTGTATGTATAGAGTTTTAGTTCATTTGTAATAAAAAAAATAGCTTATTGGATGCATTCTTTGGACAACATTTGGCAGCATATTTATATGCCACGTGTAATTTTAATTTGATGTGTCACAACTTATGAATCATGTTTTACGAGCTTTCATTGGCAAATCATGTGTTGTTTATTTTGATGACATTTTAGTGTACAGTAAATCTTTGGAGGATCACATCCAACATCCACGTGCGATCTTCGAAACACTGCGGAAAGGGGTATTGTACGCCAATCTCAAGAAATGTTCTTTTTGTCCTGACAAGGTTGTTTTTTTAGGATACGTCGTAAGTGCAAATGGCTTAGAGGTGGACCAAGAAAAGGTTCGAGCAATCCAAGAATGGCCCCGTCCTACAACGATTAGCCAAGTACGAAGTTTCCATGGGTTGGCTAGTTTTTATTGCCGATTCGTGCCAACTTCAGCACGATAGCTGCTCCTTTAATGAGCATGATCAAGAAGAATTCAGCTTTCCATTGGTGTGATGAGCAAGAACGGTCTTTTAATGCCATTAAAGAATGTCTTGTTAAAGCTCCATTGTTATCCCTTCCTGACTTTACTCAAACCTTTGAAATTGAGTGTGATGCATCAGGTGTAGGGATCGGAGTCGTTTCTAACTCGAGAATAGAAGAAGGTGGTGTGTACTTCAATGAGAAATTGAGCGGAGCGCACTTAATTACCCCGTGTATGACAAAGAGATGTACGCTCTAATAAGATCGCTTGAAACGTGGCAGCACTACTTGAGGCCGAAAGTGTTTGTTATTCATTCAGATCATGAAGCGCTAAAGTACATTAAAGGTCAGCATAAGCTCAACAAACGGCATGCGAAATGGATCGAGTATTTAGAATCATTTCCGTACGTAATTAAGTATAAGAAAGGTAAGGAAAATGTAGTAGCAGATGCGTTATCACGAAGGTACACTTTATTAACCTTTCTTGATTCTAAATTACTTGGTTTCCATCACATTAAGGAATTGTATGCTAATGATGCTGATTTTGGCAATGTCTATAATGCTTGCGAGAGTGGTGCTTTTGATAAGTTTTACAGGCATGAAGGATTCCTTTTCAAGGAAAACAAGTTATGTATACCGCAAGGTTCTATGCGAGACATGCCTGTGTTAGAGGCACATAGTGGTGGCCTTATGGGTCACTTTGGAAGAGACAAAACATAGCCCACTCTTCAAGAACATTTTTTCTGGCCAGGAATGAGAAAGGATGTCGAACAGATTTGCGAACGTTGCATAGCGTGCAAACAAGCAAAATCGCGGGTCCAGCCTCATGGTTTATATACGCCCCTTCCTATTCCAGACACTCCGTGGGCCGACATCTCCATGGATTTCATCCTTGGAATACCAAGATCAAAAACCGGGAAGGACTCGATTTTTGTTGTAGTTGATCATTTTTTTAAAATGTCCCATTTTATCCCTTGTTCTAAGACTGACGATGCTGTGCATATTGCAAACTTGTTTTTTTAAGGAAATCATACGATTGCATGGAGTTCCGAAGACGATCGTATCTGATCGGGACGTAAAATTTTTAAGTCATTTTTGGTGAACTCTGTGGGGAAAGTTAGGGACGAAATTACTATTTTCGACCACTTGTCATCCTCAAACGGATGGACAAACCGAAGTAGTGAACCGAGTCCTATCAACCTTGTTGCGAGCATTGGTGCAAAAAAATCTCAAAACGTGGGAAGACTCATCGCGCCCACATCGAATTTGCTTACAACCGAGCTGTTCATTCTGCATCTAAATTTTTGCCTTTCGAGATTGTTTACGGGTTTAACCCTCTCACTCCTCTTGATTTATTGCCATTGCCTTCAGATAAATTTATCCATTCTGATGCTAAGAAAAAGGCAGACTACATAAAAGAACTGCATCGAAAGGTGAGCAAGAATATTGAGGCAAGAACCGAGCAATACGTCCAACGGGCTAACAAAGGTCGTAGACGTATTCTCTTTGAACCAAGGGACTGGGTTTGGGTTCATATGCGAAAAGAAAGGTTTCCCACGCAAAGGCGATCCAAACTTCTCCCAAGAGGGGACGGTCCATTTCAAGTCCTTGAACGAATAAATGACAACTCATACAAATTGGACTTACCAGGTGACTATAACGTGAGTGCGAGTTTTAATGTATCTGATCTGTCTCCTTTTGATGTAGGTGTTGATTCGAGGACGAATCAACTTAAAGAGGGAGGGAATGATACGGACGCGCCTATGGCGGAGATTAACCGAGACACCCTTGAACTACCCAATGGACCAATTACGCGTAGCCAGGCTAAACAATTTAAGAAGGCCACTTCAGTTTTAGTGGCACAAATTTGGAACGAAGAATGGAAGTACTCCAAGAACACGCCGAACATTTACAATTTATTTAAGACCGAATATATTAGCTAGTTTGGATGCTAATTTATTATTTTATTACATGTTATTTTCATATTAATTAAGTTGTTTAATTAGTATAATATTTAATATATCTAGTGTTTAAATTAAAGTATTTTAATTTTTATTTAAATTAATGTTTGGTTGTGTTTTATAGGAAATAATAAAAGGCATAGTGGTGCAACAAGCTAAAATTTTTAATTGCCATGAATTTAAGAGAATGTGATGACAATTGTTGGAATCAAGCTACTTGGGTGGAGTATTAGGTGATGGATGGCTAAATGGAGAGCTAATGGGGGAATAATTGAATTAGGTATAAATAAACAAATGAAGATAAATGAAGTGGAAGCATGAATGGAAACAAAGCATTAGCAACTTGAAGAATATGGTGGAAGACAAGATCAATTGGATTGAAGAAATTAATGTGTCATATTGGAATTAAATATTTATGTTTATTTTTATTTATTTTTAGCCACTACAAGCTACCTATAAATAGCTTGTCAAACTTCAATTGTAGGACTTGATTTTTATTGAATGAATTCTCATTTTGGTGAGTTTAATTCACTCTCCTAAATTCTTCAAGGTTCGAATTGATTTATCTAGTTTCTAGTGGCATCAATTTTAACTTTGTTACGAACTTATCATCCTCTCGGGTGTGGCGTTCAATTTTATACCATGGGTTCCTATCTTGTTAGATAGCGGGTCTCGGTTTATTCAACTTCCTTTCATTCATTTGAAACTTATAAGATTCGGGTCTTTAATTTTTATTAAAGGTTCATTCTTGTTTCAAATACCTATCATCCACTTGATTATCTTTATTTTTAAGCCGTTACCATTAAAATTATCCTTTTGTTCAATTTAATTGAAAAACTACCAAATTTACGATCGAGCAACATCTACGACTCGTTTCAAACCTGAGGCGAACCGTATCATCTAGTATCAGAGCCAATTAAATTAGGCACGTTTTACAATCTTGAGCTTTTCCGAGTAAGTTCAAAAAAAAAAATTAAAGTTTTAATTTAATTTTTTTTCTATCTTTCTTTGTACTTCACATATAGTGCATTTGGTGTTGTAAAAAAAAAGATACGAAAATTTAAAAAAAAATTGAGTTAAAAAAAAAAGAGAGAATTCAAAAAACAAGGTGTGTAAAAAAAAATTACAAGTTTTGATTCATTACTTCTTTCCCAATCTTCAAATCACCCTTCTTCACCCCAACGCCACTATACCGATTTTTTTTTTTTTTGCCTACCCTTAATTTTATCCTTTAACTCCTTGAAACCGACCTACAAGTTACTAGTAAAAAAAAATCGAGGACAACCTTCTAGAATTTAGATAAGTGAATTCGAGTAAAAGAAAAAAAAAGGCCAGAAATTGAGTGAGAAACACGAGCGTGAGTGTTAAATATTTATTTTCTTTGTGAGTGAACAAGTGAGAATTATGGTGAGGTTTCTTTAAATTTTGTTCAATATGTCTAGAAGTTCCGAACGTCGAGTAATGGGCGACGAGAGTCCGATCAGCTGGTGGCGGGCGGAAGAAGATTGCAACCACAAAGAAATGTTCGGAGGTAGAGATCTCGATTTACAAATGCAAGTTGCATTACGAGAAGTCACACGCTTGCTCCATTCTATCACCGAACGTTTGGACCAAAGAGATGAACGGATATAACGAACAAACACCCCTCCAATTCCGAGAAGGGAACAAGAACGACTTGGCTGCATGACAAGGACACATACAAACAAAGTGAAGCTGACAGTAATCAAGTTTCGAATCAAAATGAACAAAAAAGAGGCCCATGAACACGTGAATAAAGAGATCGGAGGCGGGAAGATGATGATCTCAAGAACATCAAGTTGACCATTCCTCCTTTTCAAGGCAAGTCAGATCCTGAAGCCTATTTAGAATGGGAAAAGAAGATCGAACTTGTGTTCGATTATCGTAACTACTCTGAAAATAAAAAGGTCAAATTAGCCGCCATAGAGTTTTTCAACTATGTCATGATCTGGTGGGATCAGTGTCGTCGGCGCAATGGCGAACGTCCAATCACTACTTGGATCTAGATGAAAGCGGCCATGAGACGAATATTCATTCCCTCTTACTACCATCGGGAGTTACATAAAAAACTCCAACATCTTACACAAGGGACGAAAAGCGTCGAAGACTATTACAAAGAAATGGAGGTCGCGATGATCCGAGCCGATATCCAAGAAGAACGAGAAGCCACCATGGCTCGATTCCTAGCCGGACTCAACCGGGAGATAGTAAATGTTGTGGAACTACAACATTATGTCGAAATAGAAGATATGGTCCATATGGCCATTAAAGTCGAAAAGCAATTGAAGCAAAAGGGAGCATCCCGGAGTTATTCCAATGCTAAACCCTCGAAGTGGAGCCAAAGTACCAGCAAGGGGTTCCCCGTAAACAAGCCGAAAGACTCCACTTTCACTCCTAAGACGAACAAGCCTTTGGCCGAAACAAGCAAAGGCAAGGTTCTAGAAAGTTTTAATGCTAGATCGAGGGACATCAAATGCTTCAAGTGCCTTGGTCGAGGACATATTGCAAGCTAATGCCCGAATAGACGAACTATAGTGATACAAGCTAACGGTGAGATTGAAACTGAAGACGAAGAAGAAATTGAATTCGAATCCAATTCTGGGGCCGATGGGGACATAGAAAAACCTGTTGAAGGCGAGTTGCTTGTCGTGAAGCGAAGCCTCAATCTTCAAAATGTAGGAAGCAAGGAGCAACGAGAAAATATCTTTCATTCGAGATGTCAGGTGCAAGGCAAGATTTGTAGTCTTATCATCGACGGAGGGAGTTGCACGAACGTAGCCAGTACCTTCATGGTGGAAAAGCTAGGATTGACAACGACAAAGCATCCGACTCCGTATAAGCTTCAGTGGCTTAATGACGGTGGAGAACTTAAAGTTACTAAGCAAGTCTTAGTATCCTTCAGCATCAGAAAATACTCCGGTGAAGTGCTATGCGCCGTAGTACCGATGCATGCGGGCCACTTACTTTTAGGACGACCATGGCAATACGATCGCCGAGTGATGCACGATGGCTACACTAATCGGTATTCCTTCAAGCATCTTGGAAGGAATGTAACACTTGCCCCCTTAGCGCTTAAGCAAGTCTTTGATGATCAGTAAAAACTCAGGATTTCCATTAATCAATCAAAAGAAAAGGAAAAGAATACAAAAGAGAAAGTTAAGAAAAATGAGCTAGATAAGAATACAAGTGCAAAAACAAATGAGAGAAAACAAAAGAAAGAAAAAGATGAAGATGAAAAAGAAAGTGGAAAAATGAGTGTTTTTGCAAAAGCAAGAGATATTCGAAAAGCTTTGTGTGTGAGACAACCGATGTATGTCTTACTATACAAGGAATCATTTTTGAACACTAACGACTTACCCGAGAATCTTCCTTCTTCTGTGTTGTCTCTGATTCAGGAATTCAAGGACATCTTTTCAGATGAGATACCAAGTGGTTTACCGCCCATTTGAGGCATAGAACACCAAATTGACTTGGTGCCGGGAGCTTCTCTGCCCAATCGACCTGCGTACCGGAGTAATCCCGAGGAAACAAAAGAGCTCCAAAAGCAAATCACTGAATTGCTAGAAAAGGGATATATCCGAGAAAGCCTTAGTCCATGCGCGGTACCGGTGTTACTAGTGCCAAAGAAAGATGGTTCGTGGCGAATGTGTGTCGACTGTCGCGCCATCAACAAGATTACCATCAAATACCAACACCTGATACCCCGACTCAATGACATGCTCGACGAGTTAAGCGGAGCTCGAATCTTTACAAAGATTGATCTCAAAAGTGGCTATCACCAAATTAGGATGCGAGAAGGCGATGAATGGAAAACGGCTTTCAAAACAAAGTTAGGTTTGTACGAATGGTTGGTAATGCCATTCGGACTTACAAACGCTTCAAGTACTTTTATGCGACTTATGAATCATGTTTTACGAGCTTTCATTGGTAAATCATGTGTTGTTTATTTTGATGACATTTTAGTGTACAGTAAATCTTTGGAGGATCACATCCAACATCCACGTGCGATCTTAGAAACACTGCAGAAAGAGGTATTGTACGCCAATCTCAAGAAATGTTCTTTTTGTACTGACAAGGTTGTTTTTTTAGGATACGTCGTAAGTGCAAATGGCTTAGAGATGGACCAAGAAAAGGTTCGAGCAATCCAACAATGGTCCCGTCCTACAACGATTAGCCAAGTACGAAGTTTCCATGGGTTGGCTAGTTTTTACCGCCAATTCGTGCCAACTTCAGCATGATAGCTGCTCCTTTAATGAGCGTGATCAAGAAGAATTCAGCTTTCCATTGTGTGATGAGCAAGAACGGTCTTTTAATGCCATTAAAGAATGTCTTGTTAAAGCTCCATTGTTATCCCTTCCTGACTTTACTCAAACCTTTGAAATTGAGTGTGATGCATCAGGTGTAGGGATCGGAGCTGTTCTAACTCAGAATAGAAGACTGGTGGCGTACTTCAGCGAGAAATTGAGCGGAGCTGCACTTAATTACCCCGTGTATGACAAAGAGATGTACGCTCTAATAAGATCGCTTGAAACGTGGTAGCACTACTTGAGGCCGAAAGAGTTTGTTATTCATTCAAATCATGAAGCGCTCAAGTACATTAAAGGTCAACATAAGCTCAACAAACGGCATGCGAAATGGATCGAGTATTTAGAATCATTTCCGTACGTAATTAAGTATAAGAAAGGTAAGGAAAATGTAGTAGCGGATGCGTTTTCACGAAGGTACACTTTATTAACCTTTCTTGATTCTAAATTACTTGGTTTCCATCACATTAAGGAATTGTATGCTAATGATGTTGATTTTGGCAATGTCTATAATGCTTGCGAGAGTGGTGCTTTTGATAAGTTTTACAGGCATGAAGGATTCCTTTTCAAGGAAAACAAGTTATGTATACCGCAAGGTTCTATGCGAGACATGCCTGTGTTAGAGGCACATAGTGGTGGCCTTATGGGTCACTTTAGAAGAGACAAAACATTGTCCACTCTTCAAGAACATTTTTTCTGGCCAGGAATGAGAAAGGATGTCGAACAGATTTGCGAACGCTGCATAGCGTGCAAACAAGCAAAATCGCGGGTCCAGCCTCATGGTTTATATACGCCCCTTCCTATTCCAGACACTCCGTGGGCCGACATCTCCATGGATTTCATCCTTGGAATATCAAGATCAAAAACCGGGAAGGACTCGATTTTTGTTGTAGTTGATCATTTTTTTAAAATGTCCCATTTTATCCCTTGTTCTAAGACTGACGATGCTGTGCATATTGCAAACTCTTTTTTTTTATGGAAATCATATGATTGCATGGAGTTCTGAAGACGATCGTATCTGATCGGGACGTAAAATTTTTAAGTTATTTTTGGCGAACTCTGTGGGGAAAGTTAGGGACGAAATTACTATTTTCGACCACTTGTCATCCTCAAACGGATGGACAAACCGAAGTAGGGAACCGAGTCCTATCAACCTTGTTGCGAGCATTGGTGCGAAAAAATCTCAAAACGTGGGAAGACTGTCTGCCCCACATCGAATTTGCTTACAACCGAGCTGTTCATTCTGCAACTAAATTTTCGCCATTCGAGATTGTTTACGGGTTTAACCCTCTCACTCCTCTTGATTTATTGCCATTGCCTTCAGATAAATTTATCCATTCTAATGCTAAGAAAAAGGCAGACTACATAAAAGAACTGCATCGAAAGGTGAGCAAGAATATTGAGGCAAGAACCGAGCAATACGTCCAACGGGCTAACAAAGGTCGTAGACGCATTCTCTTTGAACCAAGGGACTGGGTTTGGGTTCATATGCGAAAAGAAAGGTTTCCCACGCAAAGGCGATCCAAACTTCTCCCAAGAAGGGACGGTCCATTTCAAGTCCTTGAACGAATAAATGACAACTCATACAAATTGGACTTACCAGGTGACTATAACGTGAGCGCGAGTTTTAATGTATCTGATCTGTCTCCTTTTGATGTAGGTGTTGATTCGAGGACGAATCAACTTAAAGAGGGAGGGAATGATATGGACGCGCCTATGGCGGAGATTAACCGAGACACCCTTGAACTACCCAATGGACCAATTACGCGTAGCCGGGCTAAACAATTTAAGGAGGCCACTTCAGTTTTAGTGGCACAAATTTGGAACGAAGAAAGGAAGTACTCCAAGAACACGCCGAACATTTACAATTTATTTAAGACCGAATATATTAGCTAGTTTGGATGCTAATTTATTATTTTATTACATGTTATTTTCATATTAATTAAGTTGTTTAATTAGTATAATATTTAATATATCTAGTGTTTAAATTAAAGTATTTTAATTTTTATGTAAATTAATGTTTGGTTGTGTTTTATAGGAAGTAATAAAAGGCATAGTGGTGCAACAAGCTAAAATTTTTAAATGCCATGAGTTTAAGAGAATGTGATGACAATCGTTGGAATCAAGCTACTTGGGTGGAGTATTAGGTGATGGATGGCTAAATGGAGAGCTAATGGGGGAATAACTGAATTAGGTATAAATAAACAAATGAAGATAAATGAAGTGGAAGCATGAATGGAAACAAAACATTAGCAACTTGAAGAATATGGTGGAAGACAAGATCAATTGGATTGAAGAAATTAATGTGTCATATTGGAATTAAATATTTATGTTTATTTTTATGTATTTTTATTTTTATTTTTTTATAGCCACTACAAGCTACCTATAAATAGCTTGTCAAACTTCAATTGTAGGACTTGATTTTTATTGAATGAATTCTCATTTTGGTGAGTTTAATTCACTCTCCTAAATTCTTCAAGGTTCGAATTGATTTATCTAGTTTCTAGTGGCATCAATTTTAACTTTGTTACGAACTTATCATCCTCTCGGGTGTGGCGTTCAATTTTATACCATGGGTTCCTATCTTGCTAGATAGCGGGTCTCGATTTATTCAACTTCCTTTCATTCATTTGAAACTTATAAGATTCGGGTCTTTAATTTTTATTAAAGGTTCATTCTTGTTTCAAATCCCTATCATCCACTTGATTATCTTTATTTTCAAGCCGTTACCATTAAAATTATCCTTTTGTTCAATTTAATTGAAAAACTACCTAATTTACGATCGGGCAACATCTACGACTCGTTTCAAACCTGAGGCGAACCGTATCACCACCTCTCAAACCATCTACTGGCACCTCAGTGCCATTTAAAAATCCATACATTCTTCGAACACTTTCCATCCATACGATACTTTTTATGCATGGTGTTTTAATTCAAATCTTATTATGGATATTCTTTTTATTGATTTATAGAAATATAAAAAAAAAAACCCCACATAATTATATAACTTAACAAATAAAATAACTTTTTTAACAAATCTCTATTTGAATTGAGATTCGTTGATGAATGACACCGACTCAATAAAAAGCTTAATAAATAGTGTATGTATAAAGTTTTAGTTCATTTATAATAAAAAAAATAGCTTATTGGATGCATTCTTTGGACGACATTTGGCAGCATATTTATATGCCACGTGTAATTTTAATTTGATGTGTCACAACTTATTTAATGTTAAATCTAAATAATACGTTTCCTTATTGTTTAATGACCAAATATTAAATAAATTTATATTAAAACACAAACTATGATAAATAAAGTCCAGTTATGAAAGAAAAAAACAAATCATTTCCTACCCATAAATAAATGCAGTTTATTCTTTTCAATTTTGGTCTATCGGTTTAATCTTTATAATATAATTTTAGTTGAATTTTTTTGGCTAAATTATTATTATTTAGTATCATTAACTTTTTATTAAAATATTATATAATTATATATAAGTTAAATGTCATATAATTTGATAGGCTAACACGTGCTGTTTTTTTTTCTTTTCTTTTTTAGATTTACATCGCTTCTTTCCACTGTAAGATAATGATCTATTAACTCATATATTATGCTAAACTTTAAGATTTAATCTATACACTTTAATCTTAGACATAATTTAGTTAATTTATTTTTATAATTTTATTAATCAGTTTAAATAGTTAATATTGTTAACTATTTTGTTAACACCAATTTTTCTTAAGAACACTATAACAAAAAAAAATTATTATGATAATTTCGAATGTAGTATTTTTAAGAAAAAAACCTAATTGCTGATTGGGGTAAAAATCCAGAAAATACCAAAAAAATAAAAATTACCGGAAAGGATAAGGTTGGAAAATATTAATGGGAAGGCAATTTCCCAAAAGCGCGTCCCCATCAGTAGCGTTTTTTTGGAACACTCTGCCTAAAGCGCGTCCCCGGGAGCGCTTTAGGCCGTAATCTAAATTTTTTTTTTGACCGTTGGCCCAACAGTCGAAAAAAAAACTATAAATATCCCCCCAACCCTTCATTTTTTTCACAATTCAATCCTTTCTCAATTTTCTCTCAATTTGCTCTCAATTTTCTCTCAAGTTTCTCTCAAAGTCCTTCAAATTTACGCTCAAATTTCAAAATAGTCCTTTACTATTTATAAAAAAGCCCTTTATAATTTTTTTAATATATCTATTTTTTGGAAAATTTTTAAATTCTTTATCGGAGTACAATGGCGGGAATTATGTCGCTAGACAACAACCACATCATTAGTCCAAAGAAAAGAAAATGGTAAGTTTGAATGTTAATTTTTCAATATTATTAAATTTTTTTAATTATGCAATTTTAATTAATTTAGAATTTTATAATTTTATAATTTTTTAAACAGTCTGTAGATCGGGTGTTGCAATGTTATATTCGCAACATGCCTGGTCCCCCATCGCCATTGATCGAGAATTACCTGTGGGAAGCGGGTTTTTGGCACGTGGCCACGATAGGCCGGGGGTTCAAGTTGGAGCCGCATTTGATCAGCGCGTTGATAAAAAGGTGGAGACCCGAGACGCACACTTTCCATTTGCCATGCGGAGAGTGTACCATCACCTTGGAAGATGTGCGATTCTGATTGGGATTACGGTGGGCCGGGTCGGAGTCACTGGGTCCGTAACATCTCTCGATTGGATGGCCGTATGCTACGAGCTTCTGGGTGCCATTCCAGATAAAATTCAAGGAGCTCGGATCGATATGGCTTGGTTACGAGACGCATTCCCGCAGCCGAATGAAGGTTCGACCGAAGAAGAAAGAATACGGTATGTGCGGGCATACATACTTCAGATAATTGGAGGCTATCTGATGCCGGACCTCTCTAGAAACCTCGTCCACCTGAGATGGCTCTCGAAATTTGTTGATTTTGAGAGCAATGGTGAATTGAGTTGAAGTCCGCCGCTGCTATCGATGTTATACAGGAGAGATGTGCGGGGCGACGCTGCCGAGTAAAGCAAAAATCGGAGGTTGCCTATCACTACTGCAGTCATGGGCATGGTTTCGATTTCCATTTTTACATCCTCGACTCGACCAGCCATATTCATTCCCACTGATAACGAGGTAAATTTAATATTATATTTTACAATTATGTCGTAGATTTATAGTATAATTGCACCCCAAGGTGAATGACTCGGTCGGACAAAACCTCTATCGACAAGTTCTCAGAATCGTGTCTTTAATTCCTTTAATTTCTGTAGGAGCCATTCGATGCGGAGCTATGGAAATCGGAGTAGTTCCGGAATCAAATCTATAGAAAATTCCACTTCTCTTCTCGTGGCAACCACGGTAACTCTTTCCGAAACACATCGGAAAATTCGCATACCACCGCTTCGCTTGAATCTTCGACTCGAGATACCTTGGTATCTAATACATAAGCAAGAAAAGCATCATACCCCTTTTTGACATACCTCGAGCGGTAATCGCGAAATCACATCGAGATAATCCCTGCTGATCGGATTTAACCCGAAGTAATTCACCATTCGACACTTCAACACAATATATTTACGTTTTACGATTTACTCTCGCATCATCTTTGAGTTAACCAATCCATGCCCAATATCACATCAAACTCATCAAATGGCGGTAACATCAAATCACCAGAAACAATAACCTCTTACCATCGAGTGGACAATTTTTACAAATTTTATCCACCAAAATAGATTGGCCAAAGGGTTCGAGACTTTAATGACAAATTCGATGAGGTTCAACAGATAAATCTTTTGCGCATGCAAGTTTTACACATATATATGAATGCGTAGAAGCGGGATCAATCAATGCGATAATATCGGTCTCAAGTAAAGAAAATGTACCGATAATAACATCGGTCTTTGAGGCATCTTCTCCGCACGCATGACATATGTCCTAGGAGGTGCTCGTGTCTCGTGCCTACTTGCAGTATCTTTTGTAGCTCCTCGGCTACCACTAACATTACCGGATGGTCGAGATGGTCTACCCTCAAAGATGGATTACTTGGCTTCGATATATTCAACACTTTTTTTCACTTTTTGGACAATCTCTGAGGAAATGGTCAAAAGAACCACATCGGTAACAAGCTCCACTCTTAAATCGACATTCACCAAAATGAGCTTTATTACAATACTGGCATCTAGGCTTAGGGGTACCAACACTGCCAACACTGGTCATTGATGGAATGGAAGGTCTTGAATTAGTGTACTGTGAACCTCGCACTCTATCCGAATACCCAGTGGTTGAGGTAGAACGATCCTAGTACTTCTTCAATTTCTTTGGAGCAGAAAACTGAGATTTTCCCATTGGTCTTTTACTAAAAATTCGAGCTTCCCTCTCAGCCTGTTTCTTTTCTTTGCTCCATTCTTCTGCTTTATAAGCACGTTCTGCTAGTGTAGCAAACTCTCGAATTTCAAGAATTCCAACAAGTAGCTTAATTTCTTCATTCAACCCTTCTTCAAATCGTTTGCACATTTCAGCTTCCGACTGTACCCATTCTCGAGCATATTTACTCAACCGAACAAATTCTCTTTCATACTCAAATATCGATCTATTATTGCCTGTTTTACTCAAGAAATTCTTTTCTTTTCTCGATCAAGGAATCTCTGGTGATATATTTCTTTTTGAACTCGATGCGGAAGAATTCCCATGTAATTTCTTCTTTCGGAACAATGAAGCTTTAGTATTCCACCAATGATAAGTTTGTGTCTTTTTAGAGTGAAACGGCACATTTCAAACATTCTTACGGTGTGCAAGATAATTCCTCCAAAACCCGAGTAGTATTCTCTAACCAAAATTCAGCCCGTTCGGGATCATCATCAATCGCTGCTCAAATTCTTCGGCCCCATATTTTCAGATTTTATCAACAGGAGCTTTTCCTTTTCTCGACAGATTCGACTGCACTGTACCTGTGGAATCTCGGGAACCGGTGGAGGATCGGGAGGGAGAGCTTGAGTTTGTCGCCTTTGTAGGGTTAGTTCTTATATATTGGGTAAACCATTCATTCATCATTTGAAAGAAGGCTATTTTTGCCTCCTCCCTTGACCTCTATACAGGGCCTCTCATCGCTAGTTTCTTCTCTTTGTATTGAAGTCGGAGCATGACTCTCGGCTTCCTCAGTTGAGCTCGGTCGGATGACATTACTATAAGGAAAACACAATTTAAGCGGTCAGGAGATATCACACTATCAAAAAAATAATTTAAATGGCATGTATAGCTAATCCAGTATTCACTATATCGGTCCTAGAACCGACTAAACCGTAGCTCTGATACCAACAAATGTAACACCCCCTACCCGTATTCGTTGTCAGAATAAGGTACGGGGCATTACCGTAGTTTACAAATTTTTTTTTTTTTGAAACCGAAACCATTCTAATTCAACATATTTTCAAAATAAAATTCATGCATATTTATAAAATAACTTTATGAGATAAGCCATATCGTTGGCTAACCTTATATTCATTTCATATTAACATTTATTTTATTAGCTTATACATGCCATTCATTTCCAAACTAAAGTTTCTTTAAATACAGAAATCTTTGGGGTTGATAGTGTGATGAGTCTCCCACCGATCCGACCTCAGAGCTCTTAACACTACAAAACAAGGGAAAGGAAAACAGAGTAAGCACTTTGTGCTTAGTAAGCCCATGTAACAAGAATTATACTTACCTAATATTTTCAATACAATGTAATAAGCATTCATATATCCATTCAATGCATTAATACCCTAACATGCACAAGCTCAACATTCAAGTTAGTTCAATAATTTCCATATATCAATAATATACACACCATGATTGATGAGCTCATCAATACCGTGATTTCCATTTCCTTGTTATTCTTTTTCCATATTTATCCCGTTGAATTTCTTGGAATTTTGATGGATTTTCATAGGTACACTTTAGTGTACAAACCGGTCCGTCAATTCATATTCATGTGCGCACATTTCCATTTCGAGAGAGCACACTCCGTGAACCTCATCCTTACGGAGGATTACGGTCCAGGCTAAATCACTGTAATATAAACTCATAAGTATTGTCGGGATTACGGTCGAGCTAAATCCTCGCAACGACAATTACTCTAATGAGCTTGGATCCAATTACAGTCCAGCTAAATCAGACCTAATTCGGATTACCCGTCGGGCTAAATCCATTTTCCACATATTCTTCTTGGAGGGCTATATCAAGATAGGATCACCCGTCGGGCTAGATCCTTTTTACCGTCAATTCCTTTCGAGAGATCCATCGAATTTTCCTTTTATTCAACCAGGATTTCTTTCCTTTTTATCAAATATATTAATGTATCATCAATCTTCATACAATGAACATTCAAATTATTTTCACATCAATAACATACATTTCAAGCATTTAAGAATATAATTCAAGTTACACGAACTTACCTCGATACTAGTTCGTTTATAAAATCTACTAATCAGGGACTTTTTCCTTTCCTCGATCTAGCTTTGTATTTGAGTTTTTCGGATCAAATTAAACTCCAAGCTTTAAAAACTATATTATCCTTTTTTTCTTTCTTTCTCTTCTTCTTTCTCCCTTCACGTTTGCTCTCTGTTTCTTCCTTTGTTTTTATCCCTTTTGTTTCTTTTCTCCTTTCTTTATATATATATAATAATATAATAATAAACTAAAAATCTCTGATTTTTTCTTCAATTAATCCGCCTCAATCTAGACAAAATGGCTTAATTGCCATTTTGGTCCTTTATACTTTCTTTTAATCTATAATTAAACTTTTACTTTCATTTCAATTTAGTCCTTTTCATTTAATTACCTACCCAAACGTTAAAATTTTCTAACGAAAGTTTAATACCACATTACTAACATTTTATAAATATTTATAAAAATATTTCCTATCATATAAAGACTCATGCAAACATATTGAAATAAATTTCTATTTAAATCGGATTTATGGTTGCGAAACCATTATTCCGATAATCTTGAATTTAGGCCATTACAACTCTCCCCTTTTAAGGATTTTCGTCCTCGAAAATCTTACCGATAGAAAGAGGTTTGGATATTGTTTCCTTATTGCCTCCTCCGGTTCCCATGTCGCTTCCTCGATCCCGTGTTTTTGCCACAATACCTTCACCAAATTTATTTTTTTATTTCTAAGCTCCTTTGTTTCCCGTGCCAATATCTTGATCGGTTCTTCATCGTAACTCATATCAGGTTGAATCTCCATACGCCGGAAAAATAACATGTGAAGGATCCGACCGATATCGTCGTAGCATAGACACATGAAAAACATTATGGATTCTATCAAGTTCTGGTGGTAATGCCAACCGATAAGCGACCGGTCCAATTCTTTCTATGATCTCATATGGCCCGATAAATCTTGGACTCAATTTACCTTTTCGACCGAACCGGAGAACTTTCTTCCAAGGAGACACTTTCAGAAATACCTTGTCACCGACGAAATTCAATCTCTTTTCGTTTAAGATCGGCATATGATTTTTGGCGATCGGAAGTCGCTTTTAAACTATCCCGAATAACCTTTACTTTTTCTTTCGTTTCCGGATTAAATCAACCCCATGTATCTTCTTTTCACCGAGCTCTGCCCAATACAATGGTGTTCTACATTTTCTACCATACAAAGCTTCATATGGAGCCATTTTAATCTTCGGACTGATAAGCTGTTATTGTAAGTAAATTCAATCAAAGGTAGATACCTCTCCCAATTACCTTTAAACTCTAGTGTACAACATCGAGAGCATATCTTCCAATACTTGAATTACACGCTCAGATTGGCCATCTGTCGAGGATGAAATGCGATCTTGAAATACAACCGAGTACCCAAAGCTTCTTGCAATTTATCCCGAAAAAGAGGCGTAAATCGGGGATCTATCTCGATATAATAGAGATAGGCACTCCATGTAGCCTGACAATCTCAGATATGTACAATTCAGCCAGTTTATCTAAAGAATAATCCATACGTACCGGAATAAAGTGTGCTGACTTTGTCAATCGGTCAACAATCACCCAAATAGCATCTTTTTTCCTCGGAGACAACGGTAACCCGATACAAAATCCATAGTGATTCTTTCCCATTTCCATTCCGGTATAGTAATTGGTCAAGTAACCGAAGGTACGATGTTCTCGCTTTTGACTGTTGACATATCAAACATCTTGATACAAACTCAGAAATATCACGTTTCATACCTGGCCACCAGTACATCTTTTTCAAATCATTATACATTTTATTACTTCCCGGATGTACTGGACATAGTACCACTTTGCTGGAGCCTCGTGTAAAATTTTACGTATGAGCTCGAATTCTTGGGTACACATACCTACCTCGAATAATAAACAATCATCAATCCCAACTTGAAATGAGAATCGATGACTGACTCACATTGTGCCCGTTTAACTGTAACTTCTCATCATTCTTCCGAGCTTCACATATTTCTTTGTAAAAATGTTGGTTTAGCTCTCAATTCAGCTAAGATTGAACCATCATCAACCAAAGACAATCGGGTATTCATAACTCGTAAAGAAAATAGAGATTTTCGACTCAAAGCATCACCACAACATTAGCCTTACGGATGATAATCAATAATCAAATCATAGTCTTTTATCAATTCAAGCCACACTGCTTTGTCTTAAATTCAGATCTTTTCTGTGTCATCAAATACTTCAAGCTTTTATGATCGAGTATAAATATGACATTTCTCATCATTACAAGTAATGCCGCCATATCTTCAATGCAAAAACAATAGCAACTAACTCAAGATCATGTACCGGATAATTTCTTTCATGTGGTTTAAGTTGTCTTGAAGCATAGGCTATTACTTTACCTTCTTGCATCAAGACACAACCTAAACCATTTAATGAGGCATCACTTTGTAAATAACAAATTCCTTACGGTTCAGCCGCACTAATCGGTGCTTTCGTTAATAGATCTTTTAATCGGTTAAAACTCTGTGACATTCATCAGATCCTTTCGAACTTTACATCTTTCTACAATAATCGAGTCATCGGAGAAGCTATCATAGAGAATCCTTGTACAAATCTCCGATAATAACCAAACTAAACCCAAGAAACTTCTAACTTCAGATCTGATCTTGGTGGACTCCAATTGACAATAGTGAGATTTTACTTGGATCTACCCCGATGCCTTCATGAGATACAATATGTCCAAGAAAACCCACTTCGAAGCCAAAATTCACATTTACTTGAATTTAGCATATAAGCTGTTTTTCTCGCGAGAACTTGCAACACAGTTCTCAAATGTTCGTATGTTCTTCTTCATCTCGAGAATAAACCAAAATATCATCAATGAATACTACCACAAATCTGTCTAAATACAGTGCGAATATTCGATTCATCGGATCCATAAATCTGCAGTGCATTAGTCAACCCAAGCGGCATAACCAGAAACTCATAATGCCCGCACACGGTTACGAAAGTTTGTTTTGGCACATCGACTCCTTTACTCAGAATCGATAGTAGCCCGATCGGAGATCAATCTTTGAAAATATAGTAGCACCTTTCAACCGATCAAACAAATCATCAATCCGGCAAATGAGATACTTATTCTTTATAGTTACCTTATTGAGTTGTCGATAGTCAATACACAATCTCAAAGACCCATCTTTCTTTTTCACAAATAGAACCGAGCACCCTAAGGTGAATGACTCGGTCGGACAAAACCTCTATCGACAAGTTCTCGTGAATCGTGTCTTTAATTCCTTTAATTGCAGGAGCCATTCGGTATGGAGCTATGGAAATCGAGAGTAGTTCGGAATCAAATCTATAGAAAATTTCACTTCTCTTTCTCGTGGTGGCAACCCGGTAACTCTTTCGGAAACACATCGAAAATTCGCATACCACCGGCATCGCTTGAATCTTCGACTCGAGATACCTTGGTATCTAATACATAGCAAGAAAAGCATCATACCCCTTTTTGACATACCTCGGCGGTAATAATCGAAATCACATCGGATAATCCTCATTCGATCGGATTTAACGAAGTAATTCACCATTTCGACACTTCAACACAATATATTTACATTTACTGATTTTACTCTGCATCATGCTTTGAGTTAACCAATCCATGCCCAATATCACATCAAACTCATCAAATGGCGGTAACATCAAATCACCAGAAACAATAACCTCTTACCATCGGTGGACAATTTTTACAAATTTTATCCACCAAAATAGATTGGCCAAAGGGTTCGAGACTTTAATAAACAAATTCGATGAGGTTCAACAGATAAATCTTTTGCGCATGCAAGTTTTACACATATATATGAATGCGTAGAACCGGGATCAATCAATGCAGTAATATCAGTCTCAAGTAAAGAAAATGTACCAGTAATAACATCGGTCTTTGAGGCATCTTCTCGGTGCACGCATGACATATGTCCTAGGAGGTGCTCGTGTCTCGTGCCTACTTGCGGTATCTTTTGTAGCTCCTCGGCTACCACTAACATTACCTGGGATGGTCGAGATGGTCTACCTCTCAAAGATGGATTACTTGGCTTCGATATATATTCAACTTCTTTTTCACTTCTTTTTGGACAATCTCTGAGGAAATGGTCAAAAGAACTACATCGGTAACAAGCCCCACTCTTAAATCGACATTCACCAAAATGAGCTTTATTACAATCATCGGCATCTCGGCAGGGGTACCAACACCGCCAACATCGGTCATTGATGGAGTGGAAGGTCTTGAATTAGTGTCTTTGTGAACCTCGCACTCTATCCGAATACCCAGTGGTTGAGGTAGAAACGATCCTAGTACTTCTTCAATTTCTTTGGAGCGGCGAGATTTTCCCATTGGTCTTTTACTAAAAATTCGAGCTTCCCTCTCACTGTTTCTTTTCTTTGCTCCATTCTTCGCTTTATAAGCACGTTCGCTAGTGTAGCAAACTCTCGAATTTCAAGAATTCCAACAAGTAGCTTAATTTCTTCATTCAACCCTTCTTCAAATCGTTTGCACATTTCGACTTCCGATTGTACCCATTCTCGAGCATATTTACTCAACCGAACAAATTCTCTTTCATACTCAAATCTCGATCTATTGCCTGTTTCACTCAAGAAATTCTTTTCTTTTTCGATCAAGGAATCTCTGGTGATATATTTCTTTTTGAACTCGATGGAAGAATTCCCATGGAATTTCTTCTTTGAACAATCAAGCTTTAGTATTCCACCAATGATAAAATTTGTGTCTTTTAGCAGTTGAAACGGCACATTTCAAACATTCTTCGGTGTGCAAGATAATTCCTCCAAAACCCGAGTAGTATTCTCTAACCAAAATTCAGCCTGTTCGGGATCATCATCAATCTTTGCTCGAAATTCTTGGCCCCATATTTTGATTTTATCAACAGGAGCTTTTCCTTTTCTCGACAGATTCGATGACTGTACACTGTGGAATCTCGGAACCGGTGGAGGATCGGAGGGAGAGCTTGAGTTTGTTTGATTGTAGGGTTAGTTCTTATATATTGGGTAAACCATTCATTCATCATTTGAAAGAAGGCTATTTTTGCCTCCTCCCCTTGACCCTCTATACCGGGCCTTCTACTGCTAGTTTCTTCTCTTTGTATTGAAGTCGGAGCATGACTCCCAGCTTCCTCAGATTGAGCTCGGTCAGATGACATTACTATAAGGAAAACACAATTTAAGCGGTCAGGAGATATCACACTATCAAAAAAATAATTTAAATGGCATGTATAGCTAATCCGTATTCACTATATCGGTCTTAGAACCGACTAAACCGTAGCTCTGATACCAACAAATGTAACACCCCCTACCCGTATTCGTTGTCAGAATAAGGTACGGGGCATTACCGTAGTTTACAAATTTTTTTTTTTGAAACCGAAACCATTCTAATTCAACATATTTTCAAAATAAAATTCATGCATATTTATAAAATAACTTTAACAGATAAGCCATATCAGTGGCTAACCTTATATTCATTTCATATTAACATTTATTTTATTAGCTTATACATGCCATTCATTTCCAAACTAAAGTTTCTTTAAATACTAGAAAATATGGGGTTGATAGTGTGATGAGTCTCCCACCGATCCGACCTCCGAGCTCTTAACACTACAAAACAAGGGAAAGGAAAACAGAGTAAGCACTTTGTGCTTAGTAAGCCCATGTAACAAGAATTATACTTACCTAATATTTTCAATACAATGTAATAAGCATTCATATATCCATTCAATGCATTAATACCCTAACATGCACAAGCTCAACATTCAAGTTAGTTCAATAATTTCCATATATCAATATATATACACACCATGATTGATGAGCTCATCAATACCGTGATTTCCATTTCCTTGTTATTCTTTTTCCATATTTATCCGTTGAATTTCTTGGAATTTTCGATGGATTTTCATAGGTACACTTTAGTGTACAAACCGGTCCAAAATCAATTCATATTCATGTGCGCACATTTCCATTTGAGAGAGCACACTCCGTGAACCTCATCCTTACGGAGGATTACCATCCAGCTAAATCCTGTAATATAAACTCATAGAGTATTGTCGGGATTACACCGAGGCTAAATCTCGCAACGACAATTACTCTAATGAGCTTGGATCCAATTACGATTCGAGCTAAATTGAGACCTAATTCGGATTACCCGTCCGGGCTAAATCTATTTTCCACATATTCTTGGGAGGGCTATATCAAGATAGGATCACCCGTCCAGGGCTAGATCCTTTTACCGTCAATTCCTTTTCGAGAGATCCATCGAATTTTCCTTTTATTCAACGGGATTTCTTTTCCTTTTTATCAAATATATTAATGTATCATCAATCTTCATACAATGAACATTCAAATTATTTTCACATCAATAACATACATTTCAAGCATTTAAGAATATAATTCAAGTTACACGAACTTACCTCGATACTAGTTCGTTTATAAAATCTACTAATCCGGGACTTTTTCCTTTCCTCGATCTAGCTTTGTATTTGAGTTTTCTGGATCAAATTAAACTCCAAGCTTTAAAAACTATATTATCCTTTTTTTTCTTTCTTTTCTCTTCTTCTTTCTCCCTTCACCTTTGCTCTCTGTTTCTTCCTTTGTTTTTATCCCTTTTGTTTCTTTTCTCCTTTCTTTATATATATATAATAATATAATAATAAACTAAAAATCTCAGATTTTTCTTCAATTAACCGCCTCAATCTAGACAAAATGGCTTAATTGCCATTTTGGTCCTTTATACTTTCTTTTAATCTATAATTAAACTTTTACTTTCATTTCAATTTAGTCCTTTTCATTTAATTACCTACCCAAACGTTAAAATTTTCTAACGAAAGTTTAATACCACATTACTAACATTTTATAAATATTTATAAAAATATTTCCTATCATATAAAGACTCATGCAAACATATTGAAATAAATTTCTATTTAAATCGGATTTATGGTTGCGAAACCATTATTCCGATAATCTTGAATTTAGGCCATTACAACACGTGCCTTCCCACGATTAATTTGTTGCAAGACCTTCTGGCTCCATACATGGCCTCCTTCCATTTGCCCTCTATAACTCGCTGCTCTCCTCGGATGATCTTCTGTTACACCTATCAATGAAGTACGTTAAATAATGCAACATTACATAATATTAGTGTTATTCGAAATCATTGAACACATAGTGGTCTTGTCTGCAGGTAAGACATGTATGCGGACCTTTGTACTTTTCACCTCCCACAGCCCTGTCCTTTTCCTCAACGACGCCATGATTTTCCGTGAACATGTGCCGTCTTGCACTGCACACTTTGCCTTGTACCTATCGAGCTTTGATTTAACCATAGTGTAGTTAACCCTGTTCCTGATGCTGTATTGTTTCAATGTAGCAAGAAAAGTATTCTTGTTGGAAAATCGGTTACCAACTTCTAATTGCTTGAATCCAACAAAGAATTTGTACGGTCCACGCGTCCGGTGTGGTAGTTCAGAAACTCCAATGCATCATCTTGAGATAGATCGACATTATGCATGTATTTGGAGGTGAGTATGCCTGAATAGCGGATCTTCTTCTTCTTCGTCTCAACCGCCCTCAACGTCTTTGGTACAATTGGAGCGGGCTCCGCTCGAGAAAATAATCCAACCACGCCCCATCGTGCCCGGCTCGAGGTGGATCCACATCGGATTCATCGTCCGATCCTCCATAACTTCGCAACAAAGCGAAGGCCCCTCACTGGTGGATGTCGTCGGTAATAACGAGGCCCCTCTTTGGTGGATGTCGTCGATAATACATCATCCTCCTTAAACATCTTTCGTAATTGATCCCAATCGTATGTGGATTGCCATCCACTAGAAGTTGATGACGTCCTCCAATACGTATTTCTGTCATCCGACGTCGAATGACGAATATGCATGTCCCATCCACCAACCGAGTGTCATGCAGGGGTTATGTTTTCCATACTACCACCGCACACGGGCACTTCTGTGTTTTGCCTCCCACTTACAGAGTGTCGACTTGGGGTCGTGTATTCCTCGAACGATACTAGATGTTGAGGTCGCGATCGGATCACTTGGAGATGAAAATTCTACATATACCTCGATATAGGGTGAACCACTGGCAAGATGAGTCTCCATCATTGCCTCAAGGCTCCGAGGACCTTTGATGTCGAATGAGTCATATCTCACCGGATCAACCGAAGCGCAAAATCTATACTTAATAGACTGAACTTTTATTAGCGTTGTTCCGAATATTTTACGCCTAATTCTTTTGCGAAGTTCTACCAAATCGATGTTTCGATTAAAACTCAATCGCTATTTGTGTTCTCCGATAAGAAAACAACACCATTTTCGGTGTCACGCACTTCACCATCGTAGTAAATAACAAAGATTAATACGTTCACTCATTGCAAGTGGGACGGTGTAAAAGAGTATAATTATCATCTTGAAAAATTACACTAAGTTCAATTCCGGGAAAGAGAGGTGGATCACAAGGATCACATAAGTACGAGATCTTTCCTAGCGAATATCCTCAATCGTAATTTAATAGCACAATAAATAACTACGATCACACTCACAAGATATGAAAAATAAATAATAATGAACACCAGAATTTTAACGAGGTTCGGCAAATTTTGCCTACGTCTTCGGGCACTAACAAACATATTTCACTCCAAAAATACAAGTGAAAATTTACAAATAGGGAGAGAGAACAATGCCTTAAGTAGAGAATGGCAAATTGTGGGATGAAGAAAATGAGAAATGGTTAGGCCTATTTATAGTTGAGGTTTAGGGATCAATCTTACAAAGTACCTATTCAAATAGGGACCAATATTGCAATTACCCCATACCAATTTTCACATCACATCAACTTTCGGTGCCTAATTTTGGTGCCATTTTCTTCCCACTTGCTATAGCCCATTTTCTTTCCACGTCGCGTAGTGTTTTGGAAAAAAAAAAAGGCCTAAAGCTCCCCGGGACGCGCTTTTGGTAAAGTTTCCTCAAAAACGCGCTTACGGGGACGCGTTTTTGGGGGAAATTGCCCTTTCCGGTCAATATTTTTCAACCCTATCCTTTCCGGTAATTTTTATTTTTTTTGGTATTTTCTAGATTTTTACCCTTGCTGATTGAGTCTTAATTGCTGATTGATACGTATTATCCTCTTATCTATGAGTTGGAGAGGGGTTTTAGGTAATTAGATATTGTCTAACAAAAAGTACAGATATGATCACAACTGAAATTATTTAAGAAAAGAAACAAACCTAATCAACATTTTCAACTTTATTTTTAGTATAACATGACTCTCAAGTTATTTTTTTATTAGTGAATTTAATAGAAGAATTTTAACAATTGTAATAACTAGATTTGAATTTTTTAATTCGAAAAATAGAAATAGTAAATTCTTAAAAGAAAAATAGAAAACAGAAATTAACTTTCAAGAATAAAAAATTAAGAATATTAGCTTTAGATATTAAAATGTATGTATAAAATTAAAGGAAAATAAAACTTGAATGCTAAATAAACAAAAAGGGTAAAGCGTGAGTGAGATTTAAAACCAGAAAGGAAATCCTTTAACTCTTATTATATTTCATAATTCTCTCCCGTGCCAACGGGAGAGTTTCATGATTAAAAACCCAGAAATTACATACAAACCTTTCATCTTCAAGAAAAATAAAGATTAGAAGAAAAGAAAGTTAAACAATTAGAGGATCAAATTCTACTTTCTTTTTCTTTTTCTTTTTATTTTTATCAAATGCATGCGAAAAATAGGATTTCTAGTAGTGGCCATAGCACCCCATCACCGCCGCCATCACCACTACGGTCACCAAGGTACCGCCACGGAAGGAAACCGGGACGGTTTAGCCCGTTCCAACCAGGGCGGACCGTTGCCCATCATGTCGCTTGGTTACTTCTCTCGGCTCTTCTTCGTCGACAAGGGATTTTCCTCTTTGCTCCTCTCATTTACATCTCTGGGATGCTTCTTTACATGGGCACCGTTTCGTTTGATGTGGTTCCCCTTGTTAAACACCGTCCGGCTCCGGGTTCCGTTTACCGAAGTCCCCAAGTTTATGAGAAGCTTAAAATTGAGATGAATGAAGATTATTCCTCTGCTGATGCGGTGAGTCACTGTTTATTGATTTCTTCTGTTATACTCATTTTAATTAATTCTTGGTTTTTATGATTCCGTATCCGAGTTTTGTGCAAGGTTTTCTATCTTGGGTCGGATTTGTTTCTTGAACCATTTCAACTTTTGAGTTTGTCTTTGATTTCTTTCTTCTGTTGGGTTTGGGTCTTAATAGAATTTTGAGGAAATTGGAGAATGTAGTTGCATTTTTCCTGATGATTTCATGTTGTGTTATTTATTTGAATTGAGACTTGAGTATTTCCGAATGATTCTATAAATTCTTGAAAGTTTAGAAATTTAGCAATGTTTGTCTTTTTAAATGCTGAATCAAGGAATCATTGTAGCTTTATTTAAAATATTCACTATTGATCTCGAGGAGTAGCACCTGGTGTCTTTGTTTTACTTGCTTCATTTCCTGCTGTAACAATCTTTCAGATCGTATCTGGATCTGGAAAACATGGGTTAAATTTATTGTTTTTCAATGATTAAATCTTAAGTCTGTATGATACAGGTGGTTTTTAGATAATTTGATAATAATCTTTTACAGTTCCAGGATGGTAACAATTGCCATGGTAGCATTTCATAATTGATTAGCTGATTAGGACCATTAGGTCCCTTGTATGGGTGTTAGCTCCTTTTTGTTCTCCAGCTTTTCTCATTTTGATTCTTAAGGGCAATACAAATTATATACTGTGATGGTATCTAATCGTGTAATGTGAAAATTTTTTATCCATTCAACTTGTTATCGTAACTGTTTACTGAAATAGTTGCATGTTTAGGCTTTGTGCATTTTAAGTTGATTGCCGATATTTTCATCTGATGATTATTCTTGATTCGTGATTATATCTGCCTTAAAGTTATTGAATTGTTGTAGATTTTGACTATTTGGAAAAATTCCTATAAAGGGGGGGAGTGGAGGCCTTGTGTGAACAAGCCTTCTGAAGGTATGATTTCATTCCCTTTGTTTTACTGTAAACAGTTTACAGTTCATTCCCTTTATTTTGGTTGTTCATTATATTTGCTAGTTTAATATTTGATTGTTCTTTAAACTACTATAGGTTTACCTGAATCAAATGGCTACATTTATGTAGAGGCAAATGGAGGCTTAAATCAGCAGAGGACATCGGTTGGTTTTATTCTCCATTAAATTCTATTAAGTATTTATGCTTTACCTCCTTTTTCGAACAGCTTGCCTATTTTATGATCTTGTTATTTAAATTTTCTCTACGTGGTTGCTCTGGGTATTTTGTAGATATGCAATGCAGTTGCTGTGGCAGGCTATCTTAATGCAACACTTCTAATCCCTAATTTCCATTTTCATAGCATATGGCGAGATCCCAGGTCTGTAGTCATCTATTTTTCGTTCTCATGTTGCTTGTGTATCTCAAGGAAAAATTATAAATTTATTAGTAACCAGTTCTATAACAAAAAAATATATATATGGAGAAGCTTAGCCTTGTAAATATTGTATGATCTGATTCTGTTATAAAGAGGTTCATTATCATCACTTCTAATTTGTGTCCTGGTATTTTGATCTTAGCTGTACTGATATTCAATGTTGTTATTGTTGATTAAAATATTACTGAAATTAGCTGTGTGCTTGCATGCTATTTTTTAGTTTGAGCTGCGAATCAATTAATTCAGGACGCTTTAGGTTTGCAATGTGAAATGTTAATTCTAAAAGTTGGCAATGAGGGGGGGGGGGGGGGAGAGAATGATGTTAAAAAGATATTATTATAATTTAAACAAGTTTTTTCGATGCCTAACAATTGTTAAAATGCTATAATTTACATTTTCCTTAATCCAATCATTGTTTTGATTTTCAATTATCTTGGTTCATTTACCTTTATAAGTTCTACGCATCATTCCTTCATTTCTTCATTACATGTGCTCCTTGTAACCATTATTTGATAATATTTTACACGTCAGTTTGTATCGCATTGACTGAAATCTGTCCGTGGTGCTTATTTTTCCAGCAAGTTCAAAGACATCTATGATGAAGATTATTTTATCAGTGCGTTAGAGAATAATGTACAGGTTGTTGATAAGATTCCCGAGTACATAATGGAACGGTTTGACCACAATTTGACCAATGTCTACAACTTCAAAATTAAAGCGTGGTCATCCATTCAGTATTATAGGGATGAAGTGCTACCCAAGCTCCTTGAAGAAAAGTGAGTTTGAACATTGATTGTTTCTTTTTAAGTTTAGCTTGTTTGCTTCAGCAACAACTACTGATTCCAAACTTTATTGCTTACAGCAACACAATGTGAACAAAAGTATTTCTTTTTGTATTTATCTATGGATAGAGTAATTATTTTCTGTTTTGTTAATTTAAGCTCATTATTTTATGATTGAATGACAGGATTATAAGGATTTCTCCTTTTGCAAATCGCTTATCGTTTGATGCTCCTCCAGCCGTACAAAGACTCAGATGCTTGGCAAATTATGAGGCTTTACGGTTTTCAAGTACAATACTAAGCCTTGGAGAAACTTTGGTTGCAAGAATGAAAAAGCTCAGTGCAAATACAGGGGGCAAGTACGTCTCTGTTCATCTTCGCTTTGAGGAGGTTTGTATTATTTAAATAGAAAATGTATTTTGACAATTGATGGCCTTTTTTAACATTAAAAAGGACTGCTGTTGCTATTAATAATAGCATTCTTGTTGACTCCATTTTTGTATGACGTTTATAATGTACCGTTTCTGTCATATGCAGGATATGGTTGCTTTCTCTTGTTGCGTATTTGATGGTGGGGAGCAAGAAAAAGAAGATATGAAAAATGCAAGAGAAAGAGGCTGGAAAGGAAAATTTACCAAACCTGGTCGAGTTATACGCCCTGGAGCAATTAGGATTAATGGGAAATGCCCACTTACTCCTCTAGAGGTATTGTTGGTTGCATTGTTGTCTGTTTAATAAAGTTGCTTTCAGTTGAAAATTGAACTGGAGCAAATTTTGCCAGATGATGAATTTATTGCTCTTACTCGAAAGAAAGGAGGTAATTTTATTTTGTTAGAGTGGGACGGCACTAGGTAGAATTAGGGTAGGCCAATGTTGCTTAGGAATGGATTTATAGGTTTTCTTGATGGTTTGTTAATATCTTCTTGCACATACTAGGTTGGATTGATGCTAAGAGGAATGGGATTCGGTAACAATACATATATCTTTTTGGCATCCGGGAAAATATACAATGCTGAGAAAACAATGGCTCCATTATTGGACATGTTTCCCAACTTGCAGACAAAAGAGATGCTGGCATCCGAGGAAGAACTTGCTCCATATAAGGTCTGAAGCATTAGCATATAAGATTTGACCACCCATTTTCCTTTAAGTAATGCCTTTGAGATTGGATTATTATCATCTCTTTGATGGGATTACTGCTTTCAGAACTTTTCTTCCAGGATGGCTGCCATAGATTATACTGTTTGCCTTCATAGTGAGGTATATGTGACAACTCAAGGTGGAAATTTTCCTCATTTTTTGATGGGCCATAGAAGATATTTGTTTGGAGGACACTCTAAGACAATTCGACCTGACAAGCGAAAGTTGGCATTGCTATTTGATAATCCTAATATTGGGTATGCTTTTATCTTTTTTTCAAAAAATAAAGATCAATTGATTTTGATTTAGAGAAGAGAAAAAGATTGAAAATGCTCTATTTCTGTCATGATTCAGGTAAGACCAGTATTAGACTACTGGGGAAAGGTTTTGCGAGTTTTGAAACATTAGCATCTAGATAAACATGAAGAAATATCTTGAAACAGCTACTTTAGACACTTCAGATCTTTATATCATTTAGATTTCTTTTGCACAGTACAATCTCAATGAGAGGTTTTAAACTTTTGATCATTTTGGAGATGTCCCTAGAAATCTAGGGGGTCTTCCTATGTTCTATGAGGAAACACATCATCATGGATTGTTTTAGGATGCTTCTAAGATGTGATAATTGTGAATAAGAACTGTTGGATTCAGTTTACCTTCCCTTTTTATTCCAGGTGGAAAAGTTTCAAGCGACAAATGCTGAATATGCGGTCTCATAGTGATTCAAAGGGATTTGAACTGAAAAAGCCAGTTGATTCGATATATACCTTCCCCTGCCCCGATTGCATGTGTCGTACAAACAAATCCGCAATCTCGGGATCATCATCAGCAACATGACCTGCTTGGAGAGGGATCTCGATTGCTGTCTCTTTTCCCTGTGATATATCAAGCACATCTTGATGCTGACCCTTATTTTGTGTGTCTAATTTGTTCATTCTTTTCGTCCTCTTGATGTTGCAAGGGGGCATACAATTCAATTTTGGGAGCTTTTGAGGAACTTTTTTTTTTTTTTTTTCAGAGATCACATTTATCTATTGATCTAATTATTTCACTGGGATTGAGTTGATGAGGCAAAGCATCGTTTTGCATATGATGTTGGAGAACATGAAATTTGACAATTTTGCAATTGAAGCGGTTAACCTCCGGCATTAACAGGAGGTCATTTCGCCATTGATGTAGCAGCTGCAGAATCTTACACATGGTATTCTTTCAGTCATACTCAGGTTTTGTTTTGTTTTTTTTTTTTTTTAACTTTTTTTGGAAAGTAGTTGCAGTTTGAACTGTAAAACACAGGAAGGAATTTGGTGTACATTTGTTAGAAACCAGGGTATTGATTTTTGGTGTACAATTTTGTTTCATGGTTTTCAATTTTAATCCGATTTCACTAGCGATTTTTGCTTAGATATATTTTTCCTTTGAATCCTTTTAGGCACAGGTCTTTCACAAAGTACACATCGGCAGTAGAGTAGGTCTTTTTTTTTTTTTTTTTTTTTTTTACTACTACATAAGCGTGGTTAAGAGAAAGAAACTAGAAAAAGCCAAAACAAAGAGTGAACAACTAAAATTTAAGTCAATACACTGGATCCACAATGCGTCCGAAATTAAAGACAATTTGGGATTGTCTCAAACGATGCGATTCGTATGAATAAAAGTCATTTTTGCAAGAGCATTCACTTGATTTGTGCTTCTACTCATCCAAAAGGAAGGGAAAGACTTGAAATTGTGCCTTAAGATGAAGAGAGTGCTGAACTCTGAGATGTACCACGGCATTGAAAACGTGTTGAGAATTGATCTCAACATAAATTAAATCCTTCACATATGGGCAGGGTTTAACCATAAAAATGCCTCCCGAACAGCAGAGACTTGTGCTAAATGTGGTGGCATAATCAGCTTAAATGTTTTAACAAGTAATTACTAAATTAAAAAATACAAGTAGAATTGGTTTACAACAAACAAACCAAGAATTAGCCATATTTATATTAATAAATAGTATAAAACTAAATTAACATTGTGTTAGAGTAGATGCATTTTAATCCCCTTACCAAGAAAAATGATAAGCGAAGGTAATAAAATAAAGGAGGTGAAACAAATTAAGAAATGGAACAGAGAGGGTATTTCAGTCATGGTATATAAGACAGGAAACTTTGACCAAATAGACAACTTGCCTGTGACAGAAGCGAATGGTGGGTTCTGGTACAATACAAGAGTTTCAACTTTTGTTCTACCAATAATGCTATTTTATAATGGTCATATACAATATCAGATTTTGAATATATTCCCCAGACAAGGCCTATTAATACTGGACAGTCCCACGACACCCTCTCCCAGCAAACATTGTTACGTTGAGTTTTAAATAATTACAAAATGAAAAACAAATACAAAAACTAGAAAACAGATACTTGTAATAGAAAAATAAAATGCGAGGAGCAGTGGAAGTGGTGGTGGTTTGAGAGTTGAAAAGGTGCAAAGTCCAAAGATTTTCAGAAAGGGAAAAAAATAAAAATAAATGTGTATGTATATAAGATATTTATAAGAAGGTTCCAGGAATCAAGGGCCAAGATCATGTGACAGACCCATAAGATAAGGAGCAAACCTAAGTTAAAAGGTTTTTTTCTTTTTGCTTTCACTTTTTCTCAAAATTCTCAAACTTAAAAAGGGAGGCAGCCAGGCATGGTTTGAGAGATTCAGAGAAGTAACTCAAAACCCACTTCTTTTTTAACACTATATAAAGCAAGTTAAGATAATCCTATTTGGCCTTTTATGGTCCTAATCCTATATCTTTCTTTCAGAGTCTAAACTAAAGCCTCCAAAAGCATTACAGTTTCTGAGTTGGGGCTTGGTGGCGCCACTACTACACTTGAACTGGTCCATCAGTTGAGACGACAATGTTAAGAGTGAATACAAGACCGGGCAGATATAGTGGAGGGGCCAAAGTGGCTGTTTTCTTGTTGTGGATTTTGTTGTTTTTTTCTCAGTTGGGTTTGCATTTCGCTGTTCATAAACAAGGCAGTCGGCATAGCTTTCAGTTTGTTAGGTCCCCTCCCCCAAGGAAAGTCTGGTTTTCCAGCGCTGCTAATTCTTTTCATGCTCCATCAAGCTCGCCTCACTTGGCTGGAAATGAAGGTGATGAAAAGAGAATAGTTCATACAGGCCCTAATCCTCTTCACAATTAGGGGAGAAAGAAAGAAACAAAACCAGTTAGGGTGTAAGTTACTACATGTTTTGAAATGCTAAATGACTGTAAGAAGGATATTATTATTATTATTATTAGCTTTTGCTTCTTTTCTTGAATATTATTACAGTGAATGATGATGAGAATAGAGAGCATTGGCTTTAGCCTTTTCAGTGATGTTTCTAAATGAGGGTTCTTTTTTAGGGCAGTGTAAGACAAGGGGAAAGGCTAGTGTTAATGCCCTTGTTTCTTTTGTTTGTCTTCTTCTTCTTCTTCTTCTTCTTCTTCTTCTTCTTCTTCTTCTTCTTCTTCTTCTCGTGTACTGTACCTTTCTCTCTGTTAATGCTAAGATTGAAGATATCATTTAAATTAAATAGGTTCAGTTCCTTTCACTCATCTGCTTTGCTTTCGTGTACAACTGTTGTGCCAGCCTATATTTGCAGGTTCCCACACTTCCCTTCTCCTTTCTGTCATGGGAATTAAGAGAGCTTCAAATAATGTTACAAGGAATGTTATTGTAATGAATAGGTAATAAATATAAACGATTATAAAGAGACCAAACCCTGAAAACGAATACAATGTTAATCCCACCACAAAAAGGAAATCATAAAACGTCGGGAAATAATGTTGAAGCTGAAGAATTCATTTCTGACATCGAGAATTTCTTTTTTACTATAACTAGGGTTTTAGCCCTAGGGTGTAGGTTACAGTTTTAATAATCCAAACTGTACCTAGTAATTAATAAGGTGTTTCATGTGGGTAATTAACATAAATTAAATTCATAATTATCCTCATCGTCTAACTTGTTCATTACATAGTAACATATGAAGAATGAGGTATAGTGACAAAGAGAGATGACGAGACAGACAGCTAATATATAGGCCACGTTAGCTGGTTTGGAATAAATCACGAAATGAATCGAAATTGAAATCTCATTTAAAAGAAAGAGTATGAACTTGTTAGCAGTGGGGGCATAGGGAGTGAGGGACTGGTTTTGATTGATTATTCCTAGAAGTCCCGGCCATATCTGGTTTTATTGACTTAAATGCGTCCCTCTTTCTCAAAGAGGATGCCTGTCTCACAGGGCTAACACGTTTTCTCATGACTTAGGATACCGCACCTTTCCAACATATATTAATTGGCATACTAATTTACACTGTCTAATTTAATACTACTACTAAAAATATTTTTGCATTCCGGTCATTTCCCTGCTCCTTCAATTTTTATGTTTTCCCTATATTTATGTTCTTTTTTTCGTATTTTTAAATGTCTAAACAATGAAGGTGAATTCCCCTTATTTATATCATCTTTGTTTTCTGTAATTATATCATGTCGAAAATTACTATTTTGATGTTTAGGGGATGGGTGTGCCATGAAGAAAGTCCTACAACAACTCCAAATTAATATATCAAAATAAAAAAGAATAATGACTTAATTTCACTCTTCAACTTTATAAAAAAAATTATTTTAATTCTTTATTTATTATTTTTTTTAGCCCTTAAACTTGCGTTTTTGTCAAATCACCCCGAAATAAATAGAAAAGTTAACTTTTTTAACTTTGCTGATATTGCATACACGTGGATGACACATCAGCATTTAATTATTTTTAAAATTTTAAAAAATTCAAAAAAATTTAAAAACTGTATTTAAAAAATAAAAATCATTAAAAGTATTTTAAAAATTATATTAATTTTAAGATTTTAAAAAATTAATTAATTGATGATGTGTCATGTGTGGCAATCTACGTGCCATGTCAGCAAGGTTAACAAATGTTAACTTTTTCATCCATCTTGAGGTACGTTGATTAAAAAAAAAAAGAGACAAGTTTAAGGGCAAAAAAAACTAAAAAAATTAAATGGATGGCTAAAATAACTTTTTTATAAAATTAGAGGGCCAAAAAAATCATTATACCAAATAAAAAAAACATTTAAATACTAAATATATAAATATATATTAGTAATTTGATTCAGTAATGTGTGACCTAAGGACAAGGCATAGTTGAAGCTGTCAAGAGAAATCTATAAATTAAAAAAGAAAAAAGTCATAAAAACTTCCTTGGAATCAGCTTTTGTCAACTAAACACATAAACAAAATAAATAATAATAAAAAAGTTCTGAAACATAAGATTGGTTGGAGAAATGAGAGATCTTTCTTCTCTAATTAATATATTGAGAGGTTCAAAAGATTCTATTCAAGTGTGAGAGAGAAGAAGCAAATTTATGAAGGCAAGCTATTAGTCTGTGTAAGGAAAGAGTTACCCCATGAAATGAATGTTTGCTTGCGAGCCATTATAGTGGGAAGTGGTGCATTTAAATGAGTGAGTTATACACTGCTTGATGAGAGTGCAACAACCTCTTATCTCTCACTATTTATTTAATAATTTTTAAATATTCCTATCTTTATATCATATTCATATTACCTTTTAATGATATTTTGTGTCCGTCTTTTTTATTGCTTGCCTGCGTTTTTTTGGTTTTGTTCTTTTATTTTATTTTGTAAATTGAAGGTGTTCATAAATTAAATCAGATTCTAATTCGCCCCACTAAAAAATTATTTTTATATGAAAATGTATATACTTTTATCATTAAATATAAATAAAATAAAATAAAATAGAGATGGAATCAAATTAAACCGATTTACTTTGCATTGGTATGACTATTTTTAATTTGGGCAAATAAAAGAAGGCCCCATAAGAGTTTCATACTTAGCTGGAATGCTAAATTTATGATAATATATCAACTACCCAAAGACCTTGAATTAATGTTTAATCAATGTAGGTCACATTCTTGCTCATCCTTAATGAATTGCATGCTTTGGTTGTTGATTTTTATTTTTATTTAAAATATAAAGCAAGCCTAAGCTTAGACATCCACAACCTAAATCCCTGCCATACAGACACAGTAACCAACAGGCAGGCTTAAAGAAAGTAATGCTTTAATTGGGCTGTAGAACATTCATTATAAAAATTCTTGACAAGGTATAGACTTGGAAATCCTAGAACCTACTTAACATCCAACTATTACTTTAATTGATTATAGCGTATGAATCAATCAATCATACAACTTGAAGAAAATAATATGTTGACCAATCAACCTAAACAAATACAATTAAAAAAATCAAATCAGACCGCTTCAGTTTGCCGTAACACTACAGATTGAGTTTGTCAAGTCACACCTCTCTATAATATCTTCACCAATCAACTTAAACAAAACAGTATTTTTTTTTTTAAAAAAAAAAAAGAAAAATCAAAGGTGTAAAGCCGATAGGGACTAAATTTTTAGTTGGAGTATGCATTCAGCTGGTTGACTGAGCAACTGTGTATCTCATTCAACGTGTCTCACAGTTTTTTAAGCTTTAAACTTGAGAAAACAAGCTGCTGGTTTTTGGCACTTTGGGATGAAATTTTAGAAAAAAGTAACATAAATATTGAAACATTGGATGTGTTCATAATGATAACAAATGAAATGCCATTAAGGTGCTAAGGCTGCTACAATATCTAAATTAACTAGGAATAAGATACAATTGGAAATTTGGGTTTGGTTGAAAAAATAATAATAATTAATTTCGACTTAATTGACTTGTTGTAGTTGAATTTTTGAAATTTGAACTTGCCCCATTTTATCACCTCTATGAGAATCCCTAATTCGAGTTCAAATGTTTAAAATCCAGTACGAGAACATTATAAATTAATTTTAATAGATAACATAATTTAATAAAGTTAATTAAGAATTGATTCAAACTTCAAAAATAAAATTAAGGGGTAAAGTAATATTTAGTCTCTAAATTTTTAAATTTGATATTTTTTTTTAACTTAGCCCTTAAACTTTTGTTGGGTCTACATTAATCTTAAGATTTGACAACTTTTTTCAATTTTAATTCATGTTGACGTGACACTCTAAAATTGTAACGCGTCATCATCTAAACTTTCAAATCAAATTTTAATGACTTTCTATTAATTGGATTTTGCTTGACTTTATACCATCTTAGGATGTTTATTTTATGCCTTTGCCTATCTTAGAACCGATGCAGGTATTTCATGTAGTTTGACTGAATCATATGAATTTACAAGTGTAAAGGAGGAAAATTATTTAAGACCAGCTAGACTTTAACTAAAAATTTTTAAAGAAGTCCAAATATAATTTATTATATTAACTTAAAATTTCATAAATTTTGAACAAAGTAAATGACAATTTTATTATTTTTAGGATCAATTCCTTCACTTTTCCTGCTTGCCCTTGTGTGTGTATGTGTTTTTTTTTTTTTTTTTGTGCATAAAAGAAAATAGAAGAAAGCTAAATTCTAACTACCCCATTACCACAAGCAACAGCTGGTAGCAATGGTCTAAAATTTGATGGCGACTCATCCAAATGCACCACCCCCACACTCAAATCTTATGCCGAGTTCATCAAGTGCTTCACACATTTGTTTCCTTCCAGAAAAATATGTCAAACTTCCCCTACCCAGCCTTTACTAATCAAGTCCAAGTAAGCTTTTATCATCATGTTTATTAGGTGACAAGGTTCATAAGGTTGTTTCAAGAATTGCACTACCAATAACGCATCAAGTTCTACAATCAAGCATGAGATGCCAAGAGTTTTTACAAGGCATAAGCTAGCATGAATACCCCAAAGGTTAATTGTACACTATCAATAGCACTGATTATCATCATAAAGCCTCCAATCCAGTTAGCATTCTCATCTCGCAAAATACGTCTAGTTGAAGCTATCCAGAAACCTAATTTTGCAACTCCATATATATTAAGAATACATACCTTAAGAGGAGGTTTATTCCAATTAACCCATTATTGCCTTTAAACTAACATTGGCGTCATAAGACTTGTAATTTTGCTGATATCCGTTGCAAACTTTTTTGCATGATAAAAAACCTGCACCAATGGAGTGGACTATCCTTGTAACATAAATTTGTCATGGCACTTTCGAGGGCTCCGTAAAGATGTCATAAACAAACACCCTAAGGTAATGTAACACCCCATACTCGACCCAATCATCGAGTCCAAGTTACAAGATGCTACATTCGTTTCTGGAACAACTACGATAAACTATATTCCAATACCATCATTAAACATTTATATACAGGTATTACATGTATCAAACACGATAAATAATCATTGTCGGGTCAAATACAAACTTACAAATGCTTAATACCATTTCAAGGTCAAATAAGAACCAAATTACAATATTTTCAAAACATCTCAAGTGGATGTTACGACTTCCAACGTCTGATGTCGCGACTTCCAAGCTTCTTAACCTAATGATCAATTTGTAGAGTTTTCAAAATAAAACAAAGTCGACATCGCGACCTCAAACATGAGACATCATAATGAGATAACCTGATTTTACGACATTCAGGGTGTGAAGTTGCGACTTCCATAGCAGGCTACTAACTTCCCATTTTTCCCTTGATTTAACCTATCATACTTAACATTAGTTGGCCTTAAGGCCCCAATCAACCATTGCACATAATCAAAACGTGTTCAAAACATAACTATCAAACTATTAGTATTATTTCTAAGCATGACCAAAACCAATTTCTCATAATCACAACTTATATACAACCATTTTGACCATTCTTATCATTTGACAAAATATTTCTAGGTACATGCCATTGACATAATGAAAGAGTTATACAAACTAAGGTTAAGTCGATTGTTGTTGCTTGGATGCTGACTTCACTTTCCTAGGGCTTCGAGAATACTTGTACTTGTGTACGGAATAAACAAATCGTACATTGAGCGATAAAGCTCAATGATACTTTTATGATCCAAGATAATCTAATATAAGATAACAATAACAATTTGACATGATGCACATAGTCACAATGTCTACCAATACTTATTCCACATTATAACACATTTAAATAACCATTTTTACATGAAATTGCATATATATCAAGTGGCAAGCCAATTCAACTATCATGGCAATGAAAATGATCCAATCCAATTACATATACCAAAAACTTATTTTAAAACCTTTTAGCAATCAATACCAAATCATAATTCAAACATTTATAATCTTAACATTATAACATTCAATCACAATTTCATTACACGTCATTTAACCATTTACGAATTATTCAATTTACTTTTTTAGAGTCTGTCGACTCATTCATGCTCATCTGGGCCCCCAAGGCTCATTTACAGCTAATATTTATAACCATTCAGTTGCTTTCATTATTTTTTTATTCTCATATGCATATTAATGATCCTATATCATTACACCATTTTAATTCAACACCACTACATAAGTTTACCATTCATAATCCTTATTCACATGACTTGAACTCAGACGGATACACAAATCATCCAACCAACACACCAACTGGCACTGAAGTGCATCATTGGATAAACCAAAGTAAGGGAAACTAGCACATATAGCGCATCCTGGCACAGAAAGCTCATACTAGTACACAAAATGCATCCTCATATGCATCTTGGCACATAATCCTGTACACAATCCAATCATATGGCATGCCAACTATATCCAACTCAGGTTGACTAGTTAATAGGGTATCAATGTTTAATTACATTTTACAATTTAGTACATATATCATCTCTCGTTCACAATCATAATTACAATCGATTTCATCACCAGTATGTATATATTTCATGTCATCCAACACATTTCTATCCTACTTCTATATCACATATCATAATTCAAGTAATTTAGACAATTTTATATTCTATTCATTTTAGTACTATATCCCAATATTTCATATCAAACTCAACACAATAATTCATATTATCATAATGCACTCACATTGACATTCCCTCATTCAATTAACATATATATGCAACCAATTAAATCTATCTTGAATCATAAAAGTAAAAATCAGGATTTTCGAGCCACTTGTTGAAAATTTTTGCTTTTGCTTTTCCTTTCCCTTTCGAAAGCTTATGTAACAACCCGTTTTTAGTCAAATAGGAACAGTGATTTCAGGACCACAAGTCTGAGGTTGAAATAATTATTTTATTAATATTTTAATATCTACAGCATGAATATATGATTGTGTGAAAATTTCATTAAGAAATTTTATCGTTTGAGTGCTTAATTTGATAAAAAGGACTAAATCGCATAAAGTATAAAACTTGTGTTCTATTAGCTAAAGGTGTCTAATAGCTATGGAATATTAAAGTGGAGGTCCTTAAGTGGTACTTAGACCATTGGTTGCTTAAGTGGACATCTAGGACATGCATTAAATGATTTTAATGTTTTATAACAAAGGTTAAATGTGTAATTCAATAAATAACTTAAGTAAAATAACATAAAATTTAGTTATCATATTCTTCATATCATCTTTCCTCCGAATTTTGAAGATATAAAAAGCCATAGTTAGGTTTGATATTCGACCAAGCTTCTCTTGCTCATTAGGTATGGTTTTTGTCCCCTTTTTAATAATTTCTATGTTTTTGAGATCGTTGCAACTTAATCTAGCTAGCTTAGGGACTATTTTGCAAAACTGTTAAAGGTTTAGGTTTTTCCATTGATGAATGTTGGTGTGTTTTGATGTTTGATGATAGAAAATGCATGCTTGTTGTTAGATAAACAACATTTGTTAAATGATTTTTAGCAAAATGTCCAATTAGGGATTAAATAGTGAAATATGTAAATTGTGTGCTTAAATTGTGAAATAAATGAAAAATATGGACTGCTAGGGACTTAATTGAAATTCAGCTAGCATGGGTTTGGGTTGAATTGCATGAAATTGTGTTTTTTTGAGATAATGACTAAATTGTAAAAATGTGAAATATTAGGGGCAAATGTGTAAAATTACCTTAATGTATAATTTGGACTAAATTGAATAGAGAGATTATTAAATAAGTTAACTTTGATTATATTTAGAAAGGCGAAATACGGATTTAGATAGAGGAAAGAACAAAGTTTCGGATTAATCTACTTAATTCGTCATTTTTGCATTCGAGGTAAGTTTGTATGTAATAAACTTTGTCATAATTGTGTTTTATATGTTTTGATATTGCATAAAATGTGAATACGACTCTACGGACATGTTCGACGACAATTCAGCAAGTGTGAAATCCCGGTTGAACCTTAGGAATAGATTAGGATACGAATGACATGTCATTATGGGTTATTATTTTTTGGGTGTTGGTCCGTATGTCCTACCAATGGCTGAGTTATCCAGCATGTGTTGCGAATTCTCATCAGCTTGTGTGAGCAGCACCGTGTAGCTACGTCATGACCGTCAGCTTGTGTGAGCAAACTCGTTGATAGTTTGAGAGTGAACATTATTGAGATATGATATTGAGATAGCTTCGACTATATATTACCACTTCGGTGCAAGATTTTATTAAGATAGCTTCGGCTATATATATTGGCACTTAGGGTGCGAGATTCTCGAGTATCCTATATTATTCTAAATGGTTCAACGGGTATATCGAGGATATGAAATGATGAGAAATAGATACGTATCAATACAGGTATATACGGAAACTGAATATGTATTGAAGATATGAAATAATTGAGTTCATGGTTAAATAGATTATTGAATATATGTTAACATTCTGGTTATATATATATCTTTTATAGTATGTTATATGCATATTTTGAACAGTAACTAAATGGTGAGTTTTGCTTATTATTCTCATACGAGCTTATTAAGCTTTATAGCTTACATAGTTTATTTTTCTATGTTTTATAGTGAAATCAAGCTAGCTTGGATTTGGGGATCATCGGAGACTTCATCACACTATCCAACTATCATTTTGGTACTTTTGAATTTAAGTATTTTGAGTATATGTCATGTATAAGGATTTTGGGTCATTTTGGTATATGTGTTGATAATGAATTTAGCCATTTGAATTGGCTTGTAAATTTCTAAATTTTGGTTTTGTATATAACTATGAGAGTTGGCTTAATTTGGTTAGTTTGGTTGTGTATACATAGGTACATATGGTTTTGGTTATGTGTTAAATGATGAATATGTGATGCTTGTTGATAATATGTATTGTGGATGTCAAATGGTTAATGAATTGAGAATTAGTATGTTTGTGGGTTTAGGTAAATTGATTCATGTTTGAAAGTGTCCATTTAGTTTAATTGGGAATATGAATTTGGTATAAAATGGAGTAGCATATTGTGGTACATGTAAGACTTGTTGTTGTTGGTATTGAAATGGTATGATTTATGCTTGGTTGAGTTAGAAAAATGCCTATATATATGCTATGTTTTGGTGCCAAATGGGTTGGTTTAGGTGTGTGCAAGTTTGGGTGGCAAATTGGCTTGGTAAATAGCCTATTTTTGTTCACACGGGCAGAGACACAGGCGTATGCCTCAGCCGTGTGTGACACACGATTAGGTTACACAGCCGTGTGTCCCCTGGTGTTGAATTAAAAATCAAGTCAGTATGATCTACACGGTTTAGCACACGGGCATGTAACTTGGCCGTGTGGTATAAGTCAGTATACCCTACAGGTTTGGCACGGCCTAGTACACGGCCTAGCACACGGGCGTGCGTGGCCATTTTTAGGGCACACGGGTTGGCCACACGGGCATGTATGTTGGCCGTATAACCCAAGTCAGAGAGTTATACGAGGTCAAACACAGGATGGGACATGGCCATGTGATCCCATTTCAAATGTCCACACGTCTTCTGACACGGGCGTGTCTTTCGCCGTGTGAGACACACGGTCGGGCCATACAAGCGTGTGTCCCTTGAAATTTGAAAAATTTTCTAAGTGTTTCAAAAATTTCTTGAGCTATCGGTTTAGTCCCGAACCACTTCTAAAACATGTTTAGGGCCTTGTAGGCTTGTATTAGGGACAATGTGATTGAGTTTGAATGATGATTGCATGAAATTTGAAAATGTATGTGAAATTATTGTTTAATTGTTTTATAAGTCCGATAATGCTCCGTAACCCTATTTCGGCGTTGAATACGGGTAAGGGGTGTTACAACTTACCGTTGACATTAGCTATATATAGTCACAAAGCATATAACACTATCAAATTCCATCCAATTCACAATCAAATATCAAATCATGCATTTTTTTCAATTTATTCAATTTAGTCCCTAAACTTGGGACAAGCATAACTTTCGATCTAAAACTTCAGGTTAAAATCTGATTTCACTTTAATTAACTAAGGATCTTATACTTTCTATGCCTACCACAATTTCATAAAATATTTTCATTTTATTCAATTTGGTCCCTAATGTAACAAAGCTTACAATCAAGCTTGTTAAGGTTTACAATTTAGTCTTTTTTTACACTCTAAGTTTAATTTCTAACAATTTCACACCTAATTCATCCAATTCTCAACAATGAGAAATTATCAAAATCTCACCAATTGAACAACTTGATACATGGGTTAACTTAATCAAGATTCCATGATAAAAAAATCTACAAAAAATTAAAGAAAAATAGCTAGGGACTTTCTTGAAATGTTACTCGAATATCAATAGGTTTTCAAAGCTTTCTTCTTCAACCCTTTAATGGTGGATGGTAGAAACTTGGAGAACATGATGTCTTCTCCACTAATTTTTTTCTTATATAGTATGATTTAGTTTTAATTAAACATAATTAATTAGTTTATTCTTAATTAATTAAACTCTAATATTTAATTTACTTAATCTAATAGCATCCACCATCATATCTCACGATCATATATTTAATTTGGTTTATTTACCATTTTGATCCTTTTGATAATTACTATCTAAGTCCCCAAGCATTTTCCTAATTAAAAATCTATAGCGATTAAGCTTTTACAATTTAGTCCCTGAGCCTTAATTAACCACATTTTCAGCTAAATTACTTAACCAAAATTTTAATATATCAATATAATGACTCCGTCGATATCCTTATGTAGTATTTACAGACTTGATTTATACAAACAAGGTTTTGAAATCGCAATTTTCGACACCACTGAAAATCGGGTCGTTACAAGTAAGTTAAAGTTCACCATATAAGTGTCCTTGCAATTTTGCTTCAACTAATGTCTAAAAGATAAGGAGAAAAATTTAGTTATCTTTATATAACATGAACAGCTAACTATAATTCTTTAGCACCCAAGGATTCACAAAAAATATGATCGAGAAACTCCATGACAAACCCACGCACTACACAAATGCATTATCAGTTAAAGACATTCTCATGCGTACTTGGTTCATATTCAAGCAATTAAAATAAGACAACCAAATGAAGAATCTAACCCGTTCAGGGTAATTCATGTTCATATTCAGTCTACTCGTAACTCTATACATGATGGTTCTTCAAGCTTCACTAGTGTAATGTATGCTAATCCAACGAGTATTTGCCATCATTTTCCAAGCCCCAACAATAAGTATTTGAAGTATTTTAGTGACCTGCAATTAGTAACAGCACCACAACAATTTCAAGACTAACACTACTCGATAACTCACCAGAAATTGATTCTGAGTTCTATTGTCCATCATTGTTAATGTAGTCCGCAATCATAGCATTTCTCTACTCAACTTCTAAGTGCATCAATTGCTTACAAAGAAGGCCTTTTCCAACCCACTGATCTCGCTAAAAATTATTACATTTTCCATTCCCCACTTTCCACTTACAACATTGAGCCAAAACATTTTGAGCTTTCAAGAGACCTCATCAATGGGTCAAAGCATTTGCCTTCAGTTCGACCTCCATAAAAGAGGTGTTGTGCATGTATTTCTTTATTAAAACTTGACACCAAAGAGCATCATGGTTCATATGTATACGCTAACTAGCCTTGGCATGCATGGCTAAATTGTTAATTCTTGCTTTCCTCAACCCTGAGCTGATTGTCCTATTCATATTGCATACTTGGTTCCGGTTCACTACATGGTTGTGACCCACTTCAGTGGAGCCTCCCCATAAGAATCACGATTAAGATGATCTAACTGGTCACAAATTGAAAATGGTAATAGAGCATGTAACACCCCAAACCCGGCCGACGAGCCTTGACCGGATCTGGTATGTCACGGAGTAAAAACATTTTGAAAGATTTGGGTTAACAGTGTAAGTCTGAAAAAATATTGTTGAAGTTATAAAACGGTGTTTGCTAAAACTCATGTGGGATTGATTTTTCTTTTATAAACATAGTCGAGTTGAAACCTTTGAAAACATTGGATCGTGTTAAAATTTTAGAACCATCAGAGTTATCATTAACTTGATGAAATTTGCTACCCGATGGTAACATCTTTAAAAAAAACGCGTACTAGTAAAATTTTGAAAAACGTTACTTTTACCGGTTTGCTTAACAGTTTATAAGTTCGTTAGTAATATAATAGAAATAAGGTAAAAGCAACTGCTTAAACATCCACAATAATAACTAGCGGCCATATTACAAACCAAATCGAAATTTAGTAAATAATAACTTTAACGATGCGAAATAAATTTCAAAACCGAGGAACAAGCACGGCCGCCTCGAGTCCTCTCCGGCTCCGTCTCCGCGATCTACTCACCTGCAAAATGATGGGGGAAGGGGTGAGTCACCAAGACTTAGTGCATAGATATTACACATGTCTCCACATATGGGCTTAGCCCATATCCACACAGTCCATACACATGAATATGCAATTATGAAGCCCAATCCATCCTAAGTCCATCCGTTACTCCTACCTTAGTAGACTCCCTGTTCAAGGCCGTGGCTAATCCACTGATCACATAGTGATCCACATATCTTACCTTGGCAGACTTACTGCTCAAGGCCGTGGCCAAGCCACCGATCCCATAGGGATCCCACATATCAATCAGTCCACGGTGATGCACATAGCTATCAACCGCCGAGATGGGCACTTAGCCAACACCTCCCTTGATGAAGCACATAGCTAACATCAAGTGCTAATGTAGCACGGGGCTAGCATTAGACCACGCACATAGCGTACACCCATTCCTCCAATAGTCACATCCCAAGTCCCATGCATATATATATGTACCATGGCAACATATTACTCGAAACAAATATACATCACATGCCATCATATTTTATACATTCATCAATAATCATTTATAACACTGAAAGGTTAATACCATAACCACTCACCTGATCATTCGATCACCCACCTTGGGTATCCATCATCTTAGCCCTTATTTCGGCCAACATGCACAACATATACATTTACATATAACACATACATACAAGCAAGAGAACAGTGCGATAACTACGCACCTGATTATAGCGAGATCCCGATCTATTGAATCTAATACAATCTAAAATCCCAGACTTGTCCTACTGCTGTCGATTAGCCTTTAAAACTAAGGTTAGAAATCGGTCACACTTAATACCAATAATATAGCCTTAGGCCGAATACCATGAATCACTTACCTAGCTTATTTTGATCCCGAAACACCACTTGTTCCTGACGATTTGCTCCTAAGAACCCTAATACACAATCGGTTATCAACAAGGCCCAAAATATAGCCTATAGCCGAAAGTCATACTTCCTTACCTTGCTTATCCAAAACCTGAATACTTGCTTGCTCTCGAAGTTATCGAAATCCCTTGATGATTCAAATCCCGAAGGCTCCTTAGTGCTCCCTTCCTTCGACTAAACACCAAAAGAACACATAGCAAGGCTTAAAGAACATTCGGCCATACTCAAGGCCTAACAACATGATGCGGCACACGAAAAATAAGGGACCAAACCGATTTCTAAAGAAGTACTTACCACTCTTACGTTGCTTGAAGAGGAACCAAAAGCAGATAGTCGACAGCACCTTCCTAGGTTCGGCCACAGAGATTTGCGAAATAGAGAAGAGGATAAGGGGGTTGGAAGATTTGGCAGTAGTGACTAATATTGGAGAGGCTTGGTGACTTAACACTTTCGGCACCTTCCTTGCACACTCAAAGCCGATTGAAGAAGGACCAACAAAAAGATCTACTCTTTGTTGATATTCGGCTAAAACCACAATAGAAAAAGAGATGGAATTGAACAAGGTTAGAGAACTAATTTTGGCCAAGAACAAAAAGGAAGAAGAGAAAAACAAAACAAAGCAATGGCCATCCCCTAGCAAAATTCAAAACCGAGTATCAAGGTTCCAAGCAGCTCCACATTCGGCCAAGAAGAATTTTGAAAGAGAGACATTCGGCCATGCTTCTCTTTTTACTAAACCCAAGGCCGGCCATCCCCATTTGAAATAAACAAAATTCATTAATAACCTTCCCATCACTTATTCCACCTTCCCATACATATAATAATAAAACACAATAAAATAAAACAACCCCATCATCCTATGCATAAACTAATAATAATAATAATAATAATAATAATAATAATAATAATAATAATAATAATACCCATCAAGCATAAAATAATAAGATAAAATAATAACAATCCCATACCTCTCATAACAAATAAAATAAAAAAAAAGGAAGCAACACCCATGCTGCATGCGTGCATGTGCCATGCAGCCACAATTCCTACGCTGGCATAAAATAAAAACAAAGCCCCCCAGGTGCGCCCCCAAAGTCTCGAACCCGAGACTTGAGGAAATATCTCCTCGCCTTCTGCCACTCGGCCATTGTTCCTTTCATGACAATATCCCAACGCAAATTCTTTTAAACATTCCCTCGCCAGCTTCCTGATCTGAACGCTAAAACAAAAACAAACGCCTCAAGCGCGACCCTCAGGACTCGAACACGAGTCCTCCTAGCCGCAGCCCTCAAGCAATGCCCTTAGCCACTCGGCCAAGGAGTCGTGTGTGACCTAAACCCACCACAAATTCCTTTTAAAGCCTCTTTCAACTTTAACGCCACCTTGCAAAAATAAACACGCTTATGCCACGCCCAAGGCTCGAACTCCCGACCTGTAGTGGCGTCACTCCCAAGCCTTAAGTGGCGCACGGAAGCCACTTTACCAAGGCGATTCTTATGTCTAGAATCGCCAAAAATTATCCTTAAGGCCTCTCCAGCCCGATTTCCTCATTTTACACTTAAATCCAAAAATTTTCCAAAGCTCCCCCTTTTGTCCTAGAGTTTTAAAAACTTCTAAAACACACCCAAACCACTCTTAAAGCCTACTAACGCATGAGTTATGCACTAAATGCATAACCCCTAATTTAGGGTATTACAATTCTACCCTCCTTAAAAATAATTTCGTCCTCGAAATTACTTACTAACGAACGTCCGTACATTTCAATTCACCGCACTACGCTTATGCTGCGCACTCTGATCTTAACAAAACTAACACATTCCTTAGATACTATTTCAAGATTCGTATTCAAGTTCCATACTTCACTAGCATACACACACGAACTATCTCATAACAATCCAGGCAATAAAGAGATTCCAAAATTAGGGAACATACCCGCTATCTCATCTCGCATTTGAACCTTCAGCACCTCTTCTTGGAGTTCCACGTCCTTGACCTCGAGCCCTATCCGTCACTTGAGGACAGTCTTTAATCAAGTGAGACTTAGACTTACACCTAAAACATACTCGCTTCCGGTTCCAACACTCACCGACATGATACCTTCCACACTGAGCACACGGACGGTCCCGATTTCCCGTAGCTGGCTTAGTCACACGAGCAAAATTTTCAACCCTCGGTCTTTTCCGAAGACCCTCAGATGATTCAGACGATCCAAAATTTCTCCTATCCCCATTCTTATTCTTCTCTCGATTCTCTGTTATGGTCTTCTTAACTTCTTCAGCTATCCGAGCTTTCTCCACTAGAATGGCGAAGTCTCTTTCTCTGTGCGGAGTAATCAACTCTCGCAACCCGTCACGTAACCCATCTTCGAACCGGACACACCTTTCGTAATCAGTAGCCACGATCCCTTTGGCGTAATGACTTAACCGCACAAATTCTGTTTCATACTCTGCTACCGACTTGCTTCCTTGTACCAAGTTTAGAAACGCCTTCCTTTGCGAGTCCAAGTAGCTAGCTCCAACGTACTTTCCTTCAAACTTAAGCTTAAAATATTCCCAATTCACTCGATCTGCCGAAACACCTTGCCTGACAGTGAGCCACCATCGATAAGCTTCATCTCGGAGCAACGAGACAGCACCCTTCAGCTTTTCCTCATCAGTACAGTCCAAATCATCCATGATTCTCTCGACTGCCTCCAACTAATACTCCGCTACATTCGGAGCTACTCCCGATACTCCTCTAAAAACTTCGGCTCCGTTCGACCTAAGCCTTTCCGATACTGACTTCCGAGCTCTATTTCCCACATTAGCTCCTGCTACTCGCTCTAGCACTCGTAACATAGCCCGCGATACTGCGTCATCCTTTTCCGTCTGATTTTGATCCTCGCGCCCATCGGCTTTGGCGGCGACTTCGCTTTTTGACCCATGGCGAGCCCTACCGATTCGATGTCGCCATTCTACCTCTACCGCGTCCACGACCACCACGTCCCCTAGAATTCATTTCTAACGTCACGATTTGATCTGATTAAGAAGTTTTATGCATTAGTACTTTGGTTCCACTGATTAACCGCGAACAATTTTATGAAATGAAGTTCCAGAAGTGGTTCTTTCGATCACACAAAATTGTAGTTCAAGTTCGCTATTCTAATCCAGGGAGTCACATACACATTCATAAGCAGAGACACATTCATTCACCACACCTCTATGGTCATTTCAGTCCTTAAATCTATGCACTTATTTTTGAGTAGACTAGTCCTAGGGTTCAACCGATCCTAGTTCACTAATCTACGAGCCCAATTATACCCATACAGTTCACATATTCAAAACACCTCAATAGTCAGAGGTACTTACCCGAGCGGATTGGTGCTGGAGACTTGGTGCCATGATGTTCAAAACCAAATCATTTTCATAATATTTCATAGAAGCCTATCAAGAAAACATTTTTGGGCCTTGGGCCCCCACAGCCGAGTTTTGAACTGGGCTCTGATACCAATTTGTAACACCCCAAACCCGGCCCACGAGCCTTGACCAGATCTGGTATGTCACGGAGTAAAAACGTTTTGAAAGATTTGGGTTAACAGTGTAAATCTGAAAATATTGTTGAAGTTATAAAACGGTGTTTGCTAAAACTCATGTGGGATTGATTTTTCTTTTATAAACATAGTCGAGTTGAAACCTTTGAAAACATTGGATCGTGTTAAAATTTTAGAACCATCAGAGCTATCATTAACTTGATGAAATTTGCTACCCGATGCTAACATCTTTAAAAAAAACGCGTACGAGTAAAATTTTGAAAAACGTTACTTTTACCGATTTGCTTAACAGCTTATAAGTTCGTTAGTAATATAATAGAAATAAGGTAAAAGCAACTGCTTAAACATCCACAATAATAACTAGTGGCCATATTACAAACCAAACCGAAATTTAGTAAATAATAACTTTAACGATGCGAAATAAAATTTCAAAACCGAGGAACAAGCATGGCCGCCTCGAGTCCTCTCCGGCTCCGTCTCCGCGATCTACTCACCTGCAAAATGATAGGGGAAGGGGTGAGTCACCAAGACTCAGTGCATAGATATTACACATGTCTCCACATATGGGCTTAGCCCATATCCACACAGTCCATACATATGAATATGCAATTATGAAGCCCAACCCATCCTAAGTCCATCCGTTACTCCTACCTTAGCAGACTCCCTGCTCAAGGCCGTGGCTAATCCACCGATCACATAGTGATCCACATATCTTACCTTGGCAGACTTACTGCTCAAGGCCGTGGCCAAGCCACCGATCCCATAGGGATCCCACATATCAATCGACCCACGGTGATGCACACACGACTATCAACCGCCGAGATGGGCACTTAGCCAACACCTCCCTTGATGAAGCACATAGCTAACATCAAGCGCTAATGTAGCACGGGGCTAGCATTAGACCACGCACATAGCGTACACCCATTCCTCCAATAGTCACATCCCAAGTCCCATGCATATATATATGTACCATGGCAACATATTACTCGAAACAAATATACATCACATGCCATCATATTTTATACATTCATCAATAATCATTTATAACACTGAAAGGTTAATACCATAACCACTCACCTGATCATTCGATTACCCACCTTGGGTATCCATCATCTTAGCCCTTATTTCGGCCAACATGCACAACATATATATTTACATATAACACATATATACAAGCAAGAGAACAGTGCGATAACTACGCACCTGATTATAGCGAGATCCCGATCTATTGAATCTAATACAATCTAAAATCCCGGACTTGTCCTACTGCTGTCGATTAGCCTTTAAAACCAAAGTTAGAAATCGGTCACACTTAATACCAATAATATGGCCTTAGGCCGAATACCATGAATCACTTACCTAGCTTACTTCGATCCCGAAACACCACTTATTCTTACTTCGATCCCGAAACACCACTTATTCCTGACGATTTGCTCCTAAGAACCCTAATACACAATCGTTATCAACAAGGCCCAAAATATAGCCTATAACCGAAAGTCATACTTCCTTACCTTGCTTATCCATAACCTGAATACTTGCTTGCTCTCGAAGTTATCGAAATCCCTTGATGATTCAAATCCCGAAGGCTCCTTAGTGCTCCCTTCCTTCGACTAAACACCAAAAGAACACATAGCAAGGCTTAAAGAACATTCGACCATACTCAAGGCCTAACAACATGATTCGGCACACGAAAAATAAGAGACCAAACCGATTTCTAAAGAAGTACTTACCACTCTTACGTTGCTTGAAGAGGAACCAAAAGCAGATAGTCGACAGCACCTTCCTAGGTTCGGCCACAGAGATTTGCGAAATAGAAAAGAGGATAAGGGGGTTGGAAGATTTGGCAGTAGTGACTAATATTGGAGAGGCTTGGTGACTTAACACTTTCAGCACCTTCCTTGCACACTCAAAGCCGATTGAAGAAGGACCAACAAAAAGATCTACTCTTTGTTGATATTCGGCTAAAACCACAATAGAAAAAGAGAGGGAATTGAACAAGGTTAGAGAACTAATTTTGGCCAAGAACAAAAAGGAAGAAGAGAAAAAAAAAACAAAGCAATGGCCACCCCCTAGCAAAATTCAAAACCGAGTATCAAGGTTCCAAGCAGCTCCACATTCGGCCAAGAAGAATTTTGAAAGAGAGACATTCGACCATGCTTCTCTTTTTACTAAACCCAAGGCCGGCCATCCCCATTTGAAATAAACAAAATTCATTAATAACCTTCCCATCACTTATTCCACCTTCCCATACATATAATAATAAAACACAATAAAATAAAACAACCGCATCATCCTGTGCATAAACTAATAATAATAATAATAATAATAATACTACCCATCAAGCATAAAATAATAAGATAAAATAATAACAATCCCATACCTCTCATAACAAATAAAAAAAAAAAGAAGCAACACTCATGCTGCATGCGTGCATGTGCCATGTAGCCACAATTCCTACGCTGGCATAAAATAAAAACAAAGCCCCCCAGGTGCACCCCCAAAGTCTCGAACCCGAGACCTGAGGAAATATCTCCTCGCCTTCTGCCACTCGGCCATTGTTCCTTTCATGACAATATCCCAACGCAAATTCTTTTAAACATTCCCTCGCCAGCTTCCTGGTCTGAACGCTAAAACAAAAACAAATGCCTCAAGCGTGACCCCCAGGACTCGAACACGAGTCCTCCTAGCCGCAGCCCTCAAGCAATGCCTTTAGCCACTCGGCTAAGGAGTCTTGTGTGAACTAAACCCACCACAAATTCCTTTTAAAGCCTCTTTTAACTTTAACGCCACCTTGCAAAAATAAACACGCTTATGCCGCGCCCAAGACTCGAACTCCCGACCTGTGGTGGCGTCACTCCCAAGCCTTAAGTGGCGCATGGAAGCCACTTTACCAAGGCGATTCTTATGTCTAGAAACGCCAAAAATTATCCTTAAGACCTCCTCAGCCCGATTTCCTCATTTTACACTTAAATCCAAAAATTTTCCAAAGCTCTCCTTTTGTCCTAGAGTTTTAAAAACTTCTAAAACACACCCAAACCACTCTTAAAGCCTACTAACGCATGAGTTATGCACTAAATGCATAACCCCTAATTTAAGGTATTACAGAGCATATTTTATCACATAAAAGGGAATAACACAAGTAGTAGATTGAATTAAAACTTTCTTTCTAATCAATAATAGTACTTTTCTTTTCCATTCCCCAAGTTTTTTCATAAGTCAATCCACAGGATATGTATATTTTGTTTTAGATAATCTTTTATGGGTTATTAGAACCTCGCTTCTCAAGTCATCCGTAAGAGGGATATAACATAAGGCACTCAAATTGGCTACTATCACCCTATTTATATTAGGTGATGCAAAAAGTTTAGACTTCTCCAAATTAATAGTTAGCCCCGAAGCCAAATTGAATTCTTGTAAACAAGAATGAATTACCCAAACTTGATATGCATAAGAAAAAATTAAATGTGACAACATCGGGCCTTGTTTGGATTTAAAAGGTTGCCACTAATAACACGTTTCCCGTTCAAGGATCATATGAAAAAGTTTTTCCATAACAAGGATGAAAGATACGAGAATAGTGGTCTGCCTTGATGCAAACCCCTTTGTGGTGTAAATTCCTCTAAAATTTGATCATTCTTTATAGTAGATATTTTGTTGGAGTGGGCGCAAAATATAACGAAGTCAATCATATTTTACAGTAATTTAAAGCCTACCAAAACCAATCTCAGAAAGCCCCAATGTATGCTACCGTAAGCCTTGTGGATGTCAAATTTAAGAATCATTGCACCTTTTTGTCCTTGCATCCACATAATTAAGTGAACCGCCTCAAGTGATTGTCTTGTGTACTTCAACCTGTCAAAAAACTATTTTGAAACAACCCTACCACCCGTTGTAAGATAGGTCGTAATCTATGAACCAACACCTTAGAAAGCACCTTATAGGAAGTGTTAAATAAAGTGATTGGGCAAGAAATATTTATTCTATCAGCATTAGACACTTTCCGAATAAGAACTAGAAATACATTTTACAATGACTCGACAAATCTATCTTCTTTAAGTCCATTTGAACAAAATTTAGGAATGTACCTTTGACCATATCCTAGTGTCTTTAAAGAAAAATCAGTTGTACCTCGTTAGGACTTGTATCTTTCAACGCTTTCATAAAAAAACAAAGCTTATACTTTCTCTTCAATATTGACATTTTTAGTCATGCTAATCTGATCCTCTTCTAATATTGTTCAACGAAACCTAGTATAATTATTATGCAAGGCCCCAACACATTTTTCTTGAAAGAGTTGGTCAAAGAAGCCCATCACATGTTTATGAGTTGTTGCTTGATCCGTAACCCATGGATCCTCAAAGAAAAAGCCAATCAACCTGCTTCTATTTCTATGATGAGTGTTGTTAGATGAAAAAATTTTGTATTTCTTTCTCGACGTACAATCTAGTCTTATTGTGATTTCTATAACCATAAAAGCTCTTCTTGGACCAGAACCTGTTAGTACTCAGCACTTGACTTCACTTCCAGTTGTTGGAAGAACTAAGAAAATAGATTAAAAAAAAAGGCAAGGGTTTAACACCATGTAAGGTTCAAATGATATTTTGTTTTCATCTGAAAATATCGTCAAAACTAGTTTCTTTGCAAACCTTCACCATTTTTGTCACCCCATCACTTGCACTTTCCATCGAATCAATTATAATGGTTACCGAAACATCTCACCCTTATACAATTACACCTAAATTTAATTACTAGGTGACTTTCTAAACACTACCTTAATTTTAGTTCAAATTATATTTTTTAATGACGGAATAACATATTTATGCGATTGAAAATTCCAATAGAATATTCCTATTTGGTGCTTTCATGCAAATTTAACAAAGCACCTAATTTTAGCATTTACTGTTAGATGCTTTGGTGCTAATTAGATAAAGCACCTACACCAATGTAAAACAAATTATTTAGTTGGGATACGTGGAGATATTTTCGCAACTATAATTTTCTTTTCTTTTTGCGAACAATATTCAATTTATTATATATTAGATTTGTAATACCCCGAAAATTACTATGGTAAGAAAGTAAGATATTATCCTTGATATAGTTAAGTAAGGAAATAAAGTGACAAAAAGCGAAAATTTTGGATTATGTCAACATTAGGAAGCATATACTAAAAATTGTAAAAGTGAGAAGTTTTGTTGCTCAAGAGTAAATATGAAAAAGTTGAAGGACCAATAGTGCAAATATTTTAGGGGTGGAATAATCTAGAAACTAAGGAAAATGGATGAATTAGGACCAAATCGAATAGGTAAAGAATTATGAGGGACTAAATTGTAATTTTTCCAAATTAAGTGATGACTCTAAATGATGGAATTTTAAAAGATCATGAAGGGCAAAATAGTCAATTAGAAAGAGAGAGAGTTCTAGAATGTAATGATTATGTTGATGATATTTTAAATTAATTAATTAGATAAATATTACTTTATTAATATTTTAATAAGATATTTATTATTATTTTATTATTTTATTTAGTATATATATGTGTGGGGGGGGGGGAAACAATAACAACACACCATCCATCTTCTTTCCCATGCACCAACGTAAGAAGAAGAGAGAAAGAAAAAAAATTTTGCTTTCTTTACAAGTTGGTCATTTCACCAAAAATCCACCATTTTCACTTAGAATTCAAAAGAATTTCTATAGCCATCAAGAGAGAAAGATGACAAGAAGACTATGGGGAGCAAGAATATCAAGTTAGATTCAAGAAATAAAAGCTGGAGGAGAGAGAAAATCAAATTAAAGATTGAAATCAATAAGACAAGGAAAGAACATCAAGATTTCAATATATTTTTAGTTTGTTATTATTGAAAAAGCATGGAAATGATGTTATAGTGGAGTTTTCTTATATATGGTCCTATGTTCTTCATATGTTAGTGAAGGAAAATAAGAGAAAGTGATTGGAAATATTGTAGAGAAAGTAAATAAAAGTGTTACAAACTTGGTAATTAAAATTTTGCATTAAAATAGTTTTGGACGGCAGCAGTAGTCTAACTTTGAAAAATCACCAAAAATTGTGAAAATCGAATTAGAGGATGAATAAAATATGAAATTAAATATTTTTTAGTCTAGTTTTTCATAGAATAAGCATTGTAAGCAATGGATTTGTAAATTACGAGTTATAGTAAATTTTGTGAGACAAGGTCAGAATGATTTTGGGTTCCCCTGTTCTGAGTTTGGAAAATCATAAAAAATTGGAGAAAAATAATTATGGGCTTAAATTTACATGTTTAAGTAATATAAACAAACGGGAATATCATCCAATTTCCGTGCTAAGAGATAATTAATTTTTAGTGAAGAAAGGTAGAAGCTGTCAAACAGTAGAATAGAGTCAAGTTTGAAGATTTTACTGTACTTATTGGCTAAACTATAAATTCTGAAATTTTTATGATAGAAAATTATTTGAGTCTAGTTTCTAAAAAATCAAGCGGATCTTAAATTGGAATTCTGTAACTCAAGATATAAATAATTTAGTGACTATGACTCAAATGGACAGCTTTGAATAAATTTATAAGTAAATAGTGAAATCATAGATAATGTTACTTATAAGCATGTAATATAAATTAAGGATGTGGAACGGAGAGGAGGAGGAGAAAAATATATATGAATATTCGACTAGCATGGCTAATTTGCATGTTTTAGACTCAGGGACTAAATTGAATAAAAGTAAAACTTTAGGGGCAATTTTTGTAAAAATATCAAAAATGACCAAATTGTGTAAAATGAATTATTTTATTGTTTAAATTAATAAATTGAATGAAATTATTAATTTAGATCAAGATCGGTTAAAAAATCAATAAAAATAGAAAATTACCAAAATGCCCCTAAATCTTGGTATTTCTGCAATTTAGCTAGCTAAGTTCGTGTAATCTAATTATGTTATATAAGGAAATACGAGTTGATGGTATATGAAATATTGATATAATGAATTAATTGATTTATATTTATGAAGAAACGGCAAGAGAATGATATTTATCATGACATGTAAATATGTGATTATCTTTGATACGTTGATACAAGAAAATTAAGTATGTTGAGACGAGTAATAAATTCAAGTAAGACAAGTCGAGAAAAATAAATATGTTTAAGCGATAATATGTTTGATTTTGATTGGTTCCAAATATTAATGTTAGGTGAAATAAAATGTCTGATAAATAAATTTGTAACTTCGGTAATGCTCCGTAACTCTATTCCGGTGACGGATTCGAGTTAGGAGCGTTACAAGATTATTTCATTTAATTTGAAATAATTCACGCAAGCTCACTTTCAAATATTACAATTTTTAAAATGGATTAAATTGCTTGTATTTAGTCCAAATATTTAATGTTTAACTTAAAATTTATTATTATTTAGGGATGAAATCGTGCCAATTCACTTTGTTAATTCTATGGCCATTAATGTTTTATTTCTTAAAGTTGGTTTATGAAGCCAGAAATTCCGCAACTTCGTTTAACAATACCATGGGTTCATCGCAATTGGGTGATGGAACTGCTAAACTAGGGCTTACGGGCTTTAGTTAGAGGCCCAACTTAAAACAATCTTTTATTTCAAAACTTTCTAAAACTTATCCTTTTTTGGTAGAAAAATAACTATATTTTTCGTACAAAAATTATGGCTAACATATACTTTTTTTTTTATTTAATCTATACTATTATTTAAACTCCTAATTGTATTAGTGTTATAAGTCAACAGGCACTAACTCAGTTAGAAAACTTGTAAAAATGTCCATCCGTAATTAAATTAAATTATATTATTCAAAAGCACTTTAACCTTTTTTAATTTTTTTAAACTAATAAAAAATTGCAAATGATGGGATTCGAATTCGTTCTATTTACATCACCAAAACATTAATTTTACTACTAAACTAAAACTTTATCTTAATATAATATTTACATCTTAATTGTATTATGCATATAATATTACCTCCATCAATTGTATGTCTTTACTTACTATTATTTAAGCCCTTAACTGAGTTGGTGTCACGAGTCAACCAGACACCAACTCAGTTAGAGAAATCATAAAAATATCATTCCTTAATTAAAATAAATTATATTATTCGATGGTACTCAATCTTTAAAAAAAACAATAAAAAATCCATATGTGCTGGAATTTAAACCCATATTATTTACTTCAATTAAACATTAATTTTACCACTAAACTAAAACTATCTTAATATAATATTTACATCTTAATGGTATTATACATACGATATTACCTCCATGATCAATTGTATATCTATACTTACTATTATTTAAGCCACTCACTAAGTTGATATCATGAGTCAACCAATGACCAACTCGGTTAGAAAAATTACAAAAATATCATTCCGTATTTAAAATAAATTATTTTATTTGATGGTACTTTAATCATTTTAATTTTTTTTTAAAATCCAATAAAAAAATTGTTTGTAGTGGGGTTTAAACTCATGCTATTTACTTCAATAAAATATTAATTGACCAGTAAACTAAAATTTTATTTTAATATGATATTTACATTTTAAGTGTAATATGCATACAATATTACCCCATCAATTGTATATATGTACTGTTATTTGAGCCCCAACTGAGTTGGTGTAATGAGTTAACCGAACACCAACTCGATTAGAGATTTATGAAAATATCTTTCTATAATTAAAATAAGTTGTATTATTCCATTGTACTTTGGTCTTTTTAATTTAAAATAATAATAATAAAAATTTACCCGTGGTGAGATTTGAACTCGTAATTTTTACTTGAATAAAACATTAATTTTATCACTAAACTAAGACTTGACTTTACATACTATTTACATTTTGATTATATTATGCATACGATATTACTTCCATCAATTGTATATGTACCCTTACTGAATTAGTGTCACAAATGAATCGACTCTGAAAATTTACAAAAATGACTATTTATAATTAAAATATAAAAATAATAAATAATGAAAGTTTTCACTTTTGGCGAGGGGTGTTGGATTATATGCAACACCCTTTTTGTATAAAATCTTGTTTATTTATTTTATTATAATTTTTATTGGTGTGGCACACTCCTCCGTATACAACACTACACTGTAAACTATTGTAAAAAACATATGTGATTTTGATGGTTGTTGACGATTTGGTTTTGGCTCTTCCTCTGTTGGTGTTCTAATCGGTCTAGTGGTGCCATGCATGTTAGGACAACCTCATCTCTAGTGCTCTCTTCTCTCTCCCCCCCTAGTTTGCTACGTCAAAATTGGCTATTAGGTTTTTTTTTGGTTAGGCTTAGGCCTTATGCTTTATTGATGTATCTTTTTGAGCCTTAGACCCTTTATGCTATAACTGGCCTTTTTTAATGAACGTTTTGAATAAAAAAATGTAATATTTTGCAGAAAACTGTTATACATTTTGATCTATTAATTATAGTTTAATTATTAGTCAATTATCTTTTTTTTTAACTTAAATTAATCGGAGAAAATACAATAAAATTTAAAATTAAGAAAGGGGTAAAAGACACTTACCCCTTAGGTTTAGAGTAAAATATACCTACCCCATTTGGGAAATGCCCACTTACCCCATTGATATTATTTATTTATGTATTTTCTATTTCGTTTATTCACTTTTTCAATTACAAAATAATTGAAAAAAAAATTGGTGTAAAAAACAAATTAATTAAAGAAAAACAAATCTTAAATCTATAATTTTATTCTACTACTATTCTTAAATTCTACTCAATTTCTCTATTTGTATCTTGAGTTGGATCCTGCATATGGGAGTTGGTATACTGTCTCACCCAGCAAACAGAAATCTTGATGGTTTCTGCTAGACTCCATGTTAAACCTTGGAAAACAAATAAGTTCCTATTTTTCCATATTCACCATGCAACTAGCCCAAAAAGGGTCGGCCAAAAAGTATTGGCCAATGTGAGCCACTCGTGATGCTTTAAATTTCCTCTACCCAATTAAAAGTATTATTATTTGAAAAGAATTGGGTTTGCCAATTTGGATGAACAATGTTTAACCAAATTTCTTTAGCTGTCGGACAATCTCTGAGAACGTGTAGAACATCTTTTGTATTATGATGGTAGATCGGACAAGCAGAATTGTAGTTGAGCCCTCTTCGTGTTCTTTCTAAATTAGTGAGCAACCGTTGTTTGCACACTAACCATAGGAAAAACTGAATACGTTGGGGACCTAGATATTTCCATATTTCCTTCCACCTGGGGTCCCGATTGTGCCATGAATTCTTTGTTATCATTTGGTATGCATTTTTGATCGAAAATTTTCCGGTGGAATCAAACATCCATTTAATTTCATCGGCCCCTGCTAGATGATGTGGAAGAGGTATACCAATAATTTTTTGTATTATTTCATCTGCTAAATTTTCTTTGAATGCTTCTATGTTCCTGTCCCCTTCTGATGTTATCATATCTTTGAGTAGACAACCATTTATTGGTCTATTTGAATTTTGGACATGGTTGATTAGTGGTCCAACTGTAGGAATCCAGTTGTCCTTCCAGCAGCGAATTTTCGTTCCTGCTTTAATCGATCAACATATATTTTCTTTTAATATTGGCCAAACCTTCTCAATTGCTTTCCATAATGCCGAGCTATTGCTTTTTTCCTATTTCTTCTGGAATTATCTTTCATTCCATATTTCGAACGTAATACACGCGTCCACAAGATATTTTGATTGGAGATAAGATTAATTCCTAATTTTAACAAGAATAAGTTATTTTGCTCTTGTAAATGTCTTAAGCCTAACCCGCCACATGGTCTGGGTTGGCATATTGTTCCCCAATCAACAAGTGCTAGCTTCCTACCTCCTGTGCTGGCTCCCCAAATGAACTGTCTTGCTAGACGTTCAATTTCATTACACACCCCTTTTTGAATTTTCATGGATTGCATGAAATAATTAGGAATAGTTAAGAGAACTGATTGCATAAGGGTAAAGTGACCTACTATTGATAATTACTTTGCATCCCAGTTGCATAATTTTGACCGGACCTTATCGACTATAAATTGCATTGTTGATTTAATGATTCTTTGTGGAATAAAGGTATACCTAAATATTTGCCTAATTTTTGTACTTTTTGGTACCCCAAAATCCCACCAAGTCTATCACTTAAGTCTTCTGCTACCCCTTTTGAAAAAAATATGTTCGTTTTACTTGTGTTGACACTGTGCCTTGAAAAACTACAAAATTGATCAAGAATTTTCTTCAGTAGTAAACCATGTTTGATATCTGTTTTTGAAAAAAAATCACCAAATCATCTGCGAAGAATAAGTGCGACAAGTTGGGTCTAGCTCTGGATAATTTAATCGGTATCCAATCTTTTTAAGAGATGGAGGATTGAAAGCTCTGCCCTAGCCACTCCATGCATAGAATGAATAAGTAGGGTGATAAAGGGCAACCCTGTTTTATTCCTCTTGCAGGCTTAAATTTTTCAGTGGATACCCCATTCCATAAGACTTGCATAGTAGCCATTATGATGGCTGGCATGATGACTTTTTGTAAATAGTCTGGAATTCCTACAGCTTGGAGAGATTTATTAATAAAGTCTCATCGAACTCTATCGTAAGCTTTTCCCAAGTCGATTTTAATCACCATCCATTTCTTATTTTTTCCACGCATTGAGTGGATGACTTCTTGTGCTATGATAATGTTGTCAGTGATGTTCCTTCCAATAATAAACCCAGCTTGTTCTTGTGAGATAATTTTAGGGAAAATTAATTTGAATCTATTGGCTATTACTTTCATGGCCAATTTGTAAAGGACGTTGCAAAGGCTTATTGGTCTGAATTGGGATATTTCTTCTAGTCGGCCAATCTTTGAGATAAGAACGATTAGTGTGTTATTAAGTTCTGGGTCAATGGGACGTCCATTGAATACTTCTTTGACCCAAGCATATACTGCACCTCCTATATTATCCCATTGATTTTGGAAGAAAAAGACATGGTATCCATCGCTTCCAAGAGCTTTTAGGGAGCCATATCAAAAAGTGCTACTTTGATTTCTTCATTCGTGACTTCTTTTTGTAGAAAATTGATGTCACTATCTTCTAATGAAAGAAAGTGACTTGAGGGTATCTCTCCTAGTCTACCCGGTTTCTCACTATATAATTTTTTAAAAAAATTAACTGCTTCTTTTTGTATGTCCTCCGTGTCATACAGCCAGTCTCCATTTGTGTTGCGGAGTGCAATAATATGATTAATTTTCCTTCTATGCATCATTCGGCTGTGAAAGAATTTTGTGTTCCTATCCCCTAACTTGAGCCAGTCACACCTAGATTTCTACTTCCACAATAACACCTCATGACTAAGTACATTCTCGAGTTCTTCTCTAATGCTTATTTCTTTCTAGACTAGTGAATACAAATATGTTCTTCCAATTTCATTTGTATTGAACTTAAAGATTTCATGAGTTTTTGTTTTGCGAACACCAATGTGCCTATATACATTTTTGTTCCAGACTTTGAGATTTGTAGTGAACTGATTTAAGAAACTAGACATGTCTCTAATGTAGTTCCATGAGTTCTTGACTATGTTTGAGAAGTCTTAGTGTTGTGCCCAACCAGCAAGAAACCAGAAAGGCCTTCCTCTAGGGAGTTTAAAATTGGGATTATTATTAACTAATAATGGCCTATGATCAGATTTAATTCGGGTGAGATGTGTTATTAAACACTGAGGAAACATTTGGCACCAAGCTTCATTCGCTATCGCTCGATCCAATCTTTTGAAGACTCCTTCTCGTTGCCAAGTAAAAAAGGGTCATTGGAAACCCAAGTCTTGGATATTCTTGGATTCAAGGAATTCTCTGAAGTGTGGACACCTTTTCCCTATGATGCTGCCACTTTTTTTGTCTTCTTCAGAGAGCAGTGCATTAAAATCCCCTAATGCCATCCAAGGGGTATTATCAGATGGTATGGTTGCTTTTAGAGCTTTCCATAAACTCTTCCTCTTAATGGGGTTGGGATTACCGTAGAATAGCAGTTAGGATGGGTTTTATTAGCATCACATTATGGATTTTTACAAGAATAAATTGGGGATGATTTTGGATTATTTCAAGTTGAATTGTATCCTTCCAACCAACACAAATTCCACCAAAAAAGCCTTCTGCTTCAATTCGATGAGAGTGATGAAAGCCTAATTTAGTAATTATGTTATCTGCCTTACACCCACTCACTTTTGGTTCTAAAAGGCCGATAATGTCCGGTTTAAAATCCACATTATATTCTCTAAAAAGGCGTAGAAATTTAGCACCTGCGCATCCTTGACAGTTCCAAACGAAGAATGATAAGTTAAAATTAGAATTCATCATAAATGATTTAAAAGGTCATACTCAAATTAGTTTTGCTGTCGTGCGGCACTCTTGCTTTCTTTGCATTCGGCTCCTTCCTCATTTTCTACGTTGAACAATCCTTGTTTGACTTGTTCTTGTAGCATTTCTACCATATTAGTGATTGACTCTGTCAAAGGAACTTTAGAAGAATGGCTTTGAATGGGCTCCATTTATCTCGAATAATTTTTTTGAGTTTTTGCCCCTTCGAACTGCTGCTCATTTCCCCCCACTGGTGCACACTAATGGTGTATTCTTCCGTTGCCCTATTTTATTTGTTAAACGCTCCTCCTATTTTCCCCCAAGAGTACCAACTTCTTTAAACATTACTGCCGATTGCTTAGTAAGATCTAATGTTTCATTAGACAGGATTACCTCAATTTCCAGCAAATTGTCGGTAGTGAAGCAGTGACTAGGATGTGAGATTGAATTTGCTGTTGTTTGTGTACCATGGATTTCTCTTACAATCTGTATCGTATTGTTTGTTTGGACCTCCATTGTGCCTGTCCCTGAATTTTCTTCTAAAGGTCGTGACTGCATAGTATTCATGTTTGTTGTGTCTGCCCATGCACCGACAGCTGTGCCTTTTTCCTTTGTTATTTTGGATTCACATTGTATTGGGCCTGATTGGCTGTGTTCCTTTGGGTTTAGTCTACTCTGATCTTTTTTCGAGGATACGTTGGGCCCTTTATTTTTGAATTGGTTTTGGTTGCTCAAGCCTGGAATAGTTGTAGTTTCCTTACCAGGTCTTTGCTGAAATTGGCCTGTGAATAAAGGTCGAACTGGTACAATTGTATATTCGGCTGCAAACCCTAACTCCTTTTGGGGCATGTGGGTTTCTTTAGTGGGTCTGTACACATGTGAGCCCAACTCATCATTTAGGGTTTCAAGTGGCTGAAACCAAGTGCTTCCTTGTGCCTTTTCTCTGGCTGCGCCGCTGGTAGTTTTCTTTTCTTTTGACCACCATCGATTTCTTTTTTCCACAATCATCCATAGACCATAAGCGTCGGAGCTAGTTGTAAGGTTGCTCTTCTTTTGCTCAGGTCTGGTTTCTTGGATTTTTTCACACTCAGTATTATTTTTCCCCTCTCTTGATGTTCAGAAGTCGATTTTGGGTAGATGTCCTGTGTATGTCCATAGTGACCGCAAGAAAAGCAAACTGTGGAGAGATACTCATACTCAATTCTTTGCAGGACTCCATTGATAAATACTTGAAATATAAGGGCCTTTCCAAGATTGACATAAACCGCCATTCTTGCAAATCTTCCTCAAACTCCATTATAGGTATTAAAATCCAATTTTGCAACCCTTCCTATCATTCCCCCTATTTCCCAGAGTATTTTCCTTTTGTACATGTGCCCAGGCAATCCTGGTAACCTTATCTAGGCCATAACCATGTTCGGGTAAGGCTGTGAAGGGCTAAATTCAATGCTCCAGGGTTGAACGGTTAAGTACTGACCATATACTATCCATGGCCCCTGGCTTAATCAAAATCATTTGGGTTCTGGAATTTGGCCAGATAGTAACCGTTTCTGATATCCATTAGTCGGAACGGTTGATTCGGGCGCCATAGAGAATGAATCTTGTTTTGTAGAGTTTCGTATCTAATGTTCCTTCCTAATAGTTTTATAACCACCATATGTTCCATATCTCTTATGAGCAGTTGGTTAATCCGATCAGAAAAGTTGATTGCTGGTATGCCGTTTACTGAAGATCTCACAATATCTTCATCAAGTAGATCTAGGTCATCGCCGTTTTCTTCTTTAGTTTGTGTTTTTGTTTTGTCGTCGGCTTGTAGGCCTATACCCATGAGGCGATCTTTCCATGACCTTGGCCTATCTGGGGCCGAAACAACTTCCATGGCCACATCTGCGTTGCCTTCTTGAGAACTGGCTATTCCGATTTTTGATGATTAACTATCGCTCCTCCCTTTTCCAGTTCCCTCTCACTCTTTAGACTCCATCTTTTGCATATTCTATATTTCAAAATAATGGAAATTTAATTACATATTAAATTGTTATAAAATTTAATGTATTTGACTTTGCATAAAAAAATATATATTTGACTTCAATTAAAATTAAATATTTTACATTTATATTTAATTCAGTTATATATTGAATTTGTGATGAATTGAATTAGAGTGGGTTCAACTCCTACTATATCCATATTTTTATTTTTTAAAATTTAAAAAAAAATCCTTAAATAATATAACTTATTTTAAATATGAAAATATATTTTAGTAATTTTCTTAATTGAGTTGGAGCCAACTCAATTGCGGTTTAAACAATAGTATAAATTAAGAATTTAGGGTGTATTTTTACGTGATATAACAACTATAAGAAAGTGTAGTAATCGAGGCAAAGTCAAAAAAAAATTGAAGGAGTAAATTTAAGTTATATATTTTTATGATAGTAAAAATATAATTTTATTATTTTAATAGCCTATATTTTTATAATTTTTAAATGATTAAATTAAAATTTTATCATTTGGGGGGAAAAGTACAAATTTACCATTATTAATTTAAATTTTTATAAATTATAAAGATATTAAAAAAAATTCTATTTTAAAGGGGACCAAGACCCATGCTAGTTCCTTTAATTTCACCCTTGGTAGTGATTGCACCCTCTTTTTAGGTACGTTTATCTACGGTTGGTGTAAAAATAATAGTGGCGGTAAAATTAAATATTATAACAATATTATGGCATAAGACAAAAAGTAAACTAAACGCACTGTACTACAATCTACCGCCCATCCAAATTCATCCTTACAATGTGTTTGAAATATACTAACAAATTAGAATTTTCAAACAAAAGCTGGCTATTTTACTCGTTTGACCCAAAAAATATTTACAAAAATGACCCTGGTTCAAAAACATTTACCCAAATGACCTGAAATGAATAGTAAAATTAGGTTATGGGAAATAGATGGTCGACACCACTATTTTTCTATTAAAAATAATTTTTGGGGTTTTAGACACTAGATGGTCGACACTCATGTATTTTTTTTCAAAAAAAAATTCGGAGTACTGGCACACTGATGGTCGGCTCCCCTTTATCTGATTAAAAAAATATTTTTTTGGGGTGTGGTGCCGACCAACAAATGGCCAAAATCACCCAACAAAAAAGATTGGGAATATTGCAACATAACCCCTCATTGTTTTCCCAATCTTTTTTATTTCCCAAGTTTAATTACATATTTTATATTTTTAAAAAATATTGAACTACTTATCATGTTTTTTAATTATTATTGCATCACTCACATTATTATTAAATTTAAAATATATTCAAATATTTTATAAATATATTACTCATTATTTTTTAAAATAAAAAACAATAATTTAGCTATCCAAATATAATACAAATATATTTAATTATAATAGGTATCCAAATATAATACAAATGTATAATTAAAAGGATTCCATCAAATTCAAAAACACAAATGTATAATTAAGAGAATTACATCAAATCCAATTATTAAATTGTATCTTAATTATTTCAATTATTTAAATTTTAAAATAGATTTAAAATATGGATATTTTAATTTATATGTAGTAAAGAAGTTTACCAAAAATAGAAATAAACTAAAACTAAAAGAAGGTTAATGAGGAGCCACGTGTCATGCAATGTATGAAGGGGTTGGTGGGCGTAAATTAGCAGCCCCTAGTCCCAAAATCGAATTCTAGATTTCTAATATATTGGTACCAAAATCAGAACTTTTTGGGGGGTCATAAAAATCACAGCCATTAATGCGCCCTCCTTCATTTCTTATATAAATATCCTCTCAAAACTCTCAAAAGACTCAATCGGCTCTCTCTTCCCGCAAATTCCCCTCCTTTTTCACCAATTCTGCCACACCCGGAACTCGTTTGTCTTTTTCTTCTTTATTTTTTTAGATTCGAGACGAATTTTTGTGAATGGTGGAAACAATTCAGATTTCTAGTAATTTCATGCTCTCCCTTTGTAAATCGAGGGCGAGCACCCTTTTCTCCGTTTCTGCAGTCTCTGTTTTCGCATTTGGTTCTTGTAAAGCTGGCTGGTATTACCGCTGCCTTGGCCTTGACCCACAAATCCCTTGCAATCTCCGCCCATAACCCAGATTTCTTTAAAATCTAAGAAAAACAAAATAAACCCATTGTTTCTGTTTTTCTTTTTTGTTTTTTTTTTTTTCAAATCTCGGTTTTTTGGTGAAATATTCGCTCATTTGATTGTTTTATTTTGATTAAAAAAAATGGTGCTTTACAAGCAGAAGAAGAGCCAGGGTCCTAAGGGCAACAGGCTGTTGGTTAGCATCACTGTTTTGGGAAGTGCTGGGCCGATCCGTTTCGTTGTTAACGAAGAAGAGCTGGTTTCTTCTGTTATCGATACTGCTTTGAAAGCCTATGCTCGAGAAGGTCGGCGCCCGGTTCTCGGATCCGCTATCAGTGATTTCTTCCTTTATTGCCCCAGTGCTGGATCAGATGGTAAGTCGATTGAGATCCCTCTTGATCTATCTCATGAAATTTCGTCATTAATTTCACTTCAATCATACGAATGAAAATTTCCCTCTATTTTTTTGGTGAAGTTGTACAAGTCAAAATAACCTGGGTTTCTAATTAATAAAACTCATGTTGTTGGGTTATTGTATTGTAATTGCAGCACTGAATCCATGGGAGACAATTGGATCACAAGGGGCAAGGAATTTCATTTTGTGCAGGAAGCCAAGCAATGAGAAAATGGAAGATGATGGAAGATCAGCAAATTCAATTACTGGAAAAGGAAGTGGTAATTGGAAGGCATGGATCAACAAATCACTCAATCTTAAGATTTCTTCCCATTATTAGAAAATTCTCATACCCTTTATCATCGTGTGGTTCTTGGGCTAGCTTTACTTTCAAGCTAAGGACTTGTACAATGGATATGACCATGTTAGAATCTTGGTTATCATCCATGGGATGTTTATTCAGGAATAAAATCAAGCTGTTATTCGGTGTTTTTGCTTTGAAAAGTGTTGCATTCTGTTTGAAACCAATATTCCAATTTTTGAGTTGAGCTGTTTACTCGTTGATAACAATTTGAGTTTTTAGATAGAGGTTTCAGCAAGGAAGATCAATCAATCTCAAATTCTTATCTAATCATATAAAATACATATACAATATTCAAATCCAATTAGGGGTAATCGATGGCCGGTTCATTATTAATCAAAATAAATTATTTAAATAAATATTCAAAAAATATATAAAAATTTATTTTATTAATAAATTGAAATAAAATTATTTAAAAATATCCAAATTAACATATTTACCTTTCATCCAAACTAACTTCAAAATAATACAAAATATTATATTAAGAAGATTAAAATTAAAAAAAAATTAAAAATCAATTATTATATTCCGTACTTAAATCTACTAATTTATCTATTTATAAAATTTAAAAGTGAAAGTTTAATATTTAATTTTTCAACACTTTTAACTTTCAGATTATCAAATACATCTTAATTTATAAATATATATATATTTTTAATGACTTGCTTTTTATCTATGACTAATACGATTTTGTTTTGGGTTAATTATTTTTTTGACTAAATTTTCATAAAACCACTAAAATTTTAAAAATTCTCATTAAAAGGTTTAAAGTTGTTAAAAATGATAGTTAGTGTTCCCTCTCCAAAGTATTAGAATAAAAGTTGAAGTAAAAAGTTGCAGACTAAAACTTTAAAGATTTTAAGATTGCTTTATTTAATGGTTATGTTTATTATTTGAAAAAAAAAATCAATTAAGAATAGAAATATGTGGAAGAGTAAGTACATGCTTTTTGTTAGACTTTCTATATTTTTAAACTTTCCTTTATTTTCAGGGTTATATCTTTTTATTGGTTTTGGGCGATGAAAGAGGGAGAAACCGCACACCTCTTTTATCTTTTAGATTACATATATACACATTACTTTATGCACCCATTATCGTTGTTTTAGTTTCTTCTTTTTCACTTTTTTCTTTACAATAAAATTTTCTTTGATTATTTTGGTGTTAAATTGTGAGATCGGAACCACATTTTAAACTTTTATTATCTCAATATTTGCTCTCTTTTTCATATTACAATCAAAATAGGATCGTCTCTTATCATAGTTTTTGACATTGTTTTAAAAAGGATTTTTGTTCGATGTTTTAAACAATACACTATTGATATTTTACCGAAAAATAAATTTGTATGGTTTGATTGGGTTTGTAGTTAGATGATACAATGGGATTAAGCGATTTAATTTAAATGATCCATGTTGTTGAGATCATTAATTAAAGTCCGATTCTTCTCATTTCGCAAGGTTGTCAATGAATTAAATTGTAAGAGTTGTTCTTAAGGTTGTTTAATTGACAAGGGTTAATTGTCAGTGATAAGGGCAGCTTAACATTATCAAATTAAGTTGTTGAGCACGAGAAGACCAAACCAGAATTTGGAAAAGAAGAACTAAACATATTAGAAACCGTGCAAGAACATGAGAAAATAAAGCGCAAGCATAAGAAAAGTAATCAATTTTGAGAATAAAGAAAGATCTCATCAAAATATGCAATTTTGAGGGCAATACAATCAATCCAAGTTCTTGACTGTTTCTTGATTTGAAAAAACGAACAAGAATACATTAGAACTAGAAAAACTGAGATTAACAAGAAAAGAAAATATATAAAGATATGTCTTATGAAGCCCTTTCAAGAAGAACTCCAACAAACACCATCAATGACTCTAATCTACCCTTTAAAGTCAAACCCTTGAAGAAACCAACTTAAAGAATTGTATTGAATCAAATAGTTTTGGTGGAACTAAACTTTCTTATTGACTAAGAAATATAAAACTTCTAAATAACTTAATATACTTAAAAATATCCTAAAATTAAAAATAAAAAGATTAAATTTTAATAAATAGAATATTGTGATCATATATAATCAAAATTAAACCTTAAAATCAAACTCAATATGATTTAAACTCAAAATAAAGCCCGAAACTCATAATAATTTCCTCTAATAATCTCGTCAAGAAATTCTAATCGCCCAGTCTTCACTAAAACAATCATAACTTGAGCTCCCAAACTCACAATCAAAACCAAGCGATTTAAAATGCGTTTCAAAGCTAGTAGATAGAACTTCAATCATTACCAAATATCTCAACCTAGAAATGCCTCAGTTCAAGTCGGCTGATCTTTTGAGCTTGAAAAACAACTTCTATGAGTTTAAGTTAAAATTTACCCCATCTATGCATGTATCGCATCCAAATTTGGGCTTCAATTTTTGTGATCTATTGGACTTATCAAATGGGCCTTGTAAAAGATTAAACCAACATGTTCCTGGGCTAAAATTAGGGTCCCCATACTTGTACCATTTTCCTTTCCTTAAAAAGATTCGTCCATGAATCGTGTGTGTCATTAATAAGGTAGAAATTAAGATGTTAGGTACAAATTTGTGGTAGGATTCAAAGTAACAAACTCGTCCATAGGCATAGTCGCATGTGAACTTTTCTTACTGACAATACCTGCTTGGTTGTTGAATTCATCATAAAAAAATTTTCTTTGTCACTAGAGGAGATCTCAACAATAGGCATATGATCACATAGAATTTCTTCACAAATAACATCATTAGAAGCTTCTTGCTCAAACATATCTTCATCTTCAATTGTAACACTAGGAGAAAACTTCTCAATAAGCTCAGTGTCATACTTACAATCCTCGATTTGAAAAGATAAGAAGTTGAATAAAAATGTTGGACATGTAATGACTTGGTGGCCTTTCTCACCACAAGGATGGAAGTAAGTGTTGGACACGTAAATAGTAGACACTTAGAGTTTTGGTGATCTTTCTCATCACAATGCATGAATTTGCTAGTTCGTTCTCTTTGTTCTGTGATGAGTCATTTAAGTGTGTGTATCTTGCTATGACTTTTGTTCAAATATATTTCTTGACAAATCCATGAAAATAGAATATGTTTGGGCATTGGAAACAACATGTTCATGCGGGCTTGGAACACATACAATATATATGTTTCGCTGTAGGTTTATTATTCTCCTCTTCAATACTACGTGTGCACACCATATCTAAAAGCACAAACACTCAAAACAAAAACTTGTCCAGATAAACAAACCTTACCTTTATACACCCACAAAGGAAAACAACTCCAAGAGACAAATAAAGTAACGATGATAGTCTTGCTTGTAGGTTTTAAAGTGTAATCACACTTAGAATTCTAAATGAATGTGTAGGAATACTGTCTACTAAGAGCTAACTTAGGGCTTTAAGGGCTAGTTTAGCTTTACTTTTGAGGAGTGCTTTTAAAAAGTCATGTGGAAAAGTGGTTTTTAGAAGTACTTTTGAAAAGTTTGGTTTAAGATTTAGGTGTTTAGTATTGCTGTCAAAAAGTAATTTTGAGAAATAAAATGTCCATTTCAAACAAGGTATTATAAAGTAACAAATATGCATTTAAATAATGTTTAAATTAGTTAATATTATGATATTTTAGTAAGAATATAAAAAATAATTTATTATAAATTGTTGTTTATATTTTAATATATGAAGTATAAATTTTAAATATTTTTAAGCAATTAATATTAATTATTTATAAAATTTAATTTGAATATATAAACTATATTTTAAATATTAAAATATAACCAATACAAATTTAAATATATAATATTATATATTTAAAATAAATTTCAATAAACAAAATAATTACATAACCAATATAAATATTATATAAAATGTTTTATAAGGGTTAAAATTGTTATTTTTTCTTAAAAGCTTCTTTGCCAAAAAGCATAAGCTAGAAAAAATTACTTTTGCTTTTGGGCTTAAAAGTGCTTTTCAAAAACATTTCTTACTCCAAAAAGTTACCTGTTTATTATTTCTTATGGCTCCAAAAGTGTTTTTGACCCGAAAAATACTTTTGAGAAAAATGCTAAGCTAACCCGGACTTTTGGTATGCATAATTGAGATCGTTAATTAGAGTTGATTTCTTCACATTCACAAGACCGTCAAGGAACTAAATTGTCGAGATGTTCCTATAATTAATTTACAATCAAAGAAAGATTGATACAATATGTAAAATATGAGAACTAAATTTATCATTATACCAATTGGGTACTGTTACCACACCCACTTGTAAAACATTTAACAAGACTTAGCAGAAAAAAACCAAAAAAAAAAAAAAAAAAACCTAAAATAGTTGCAGGGTGATTTTGAAAGTGTGATGACAAAAAAACAAAAAAACAAAAAAACAAACCTAGAGTGCAATTGAACTATAGTTTTAATAAAAGTATCGGTCCAGCTCAGTTGTACTCGATTGTCATCAGGCACCCCACCCTTTGCTGTAAATTCTCCCTTGTGATCTCCTCTACATGGCCTTTTCTGATTCGTCATAGTAAATCTGAAACCCCGCTCTCCTCTCCTACCCTTCCTTTCCTTTTTTTGTGTTACTTTTGCGCAGCCGGTGGTACACCTTCGACGCATCAAAAAGGAAAAAACCTTAATTTATTATTGTAACTGATGTGATGAATTCAAAGCAGAGAAGGAATTTATTAATCCGAATCCACGTCATCAATCCTCGTAGTGTCGCATGAAATAAATGGATACCGTTGGATAAACCCCCCCAATAAGCTATCCCTAGCCGTTGGATTATAGCTCCTACCATTGTTCTTCTCCCTTTCCTCCCATCTCACAGCTAAGTTTTCCCTTTTAAATCCTAAAGCCTTCTCAACAAAATCAACAATTAACAGTTCACTACTTCGTCTTCCTCTCACTCTCTTCTTCGCTTTCTCTTAAATAATACCAAAGCTAAAGAAAAAGATCTAAATTTCAATGGCGACAGAAGAAATTAGTCGAACTCAAGGCCTCAATCCTTCACAACAATCTTCTTCACTTCCAGACTACCCTCAGGTAGTTTGCATTTCGTTGTTTTGTTGGGCTTTTCCAGATCATTTCATTTGATGTTAACTTTTTTATTCTTCTGATTTTACCGGATAGATGATTTTGGAAGCCATAGAGGCATTGAATGAGAAAGAGGGTTCCAGTTTGTCATCCATCGCCAAGCACATCGACTCCACTCACTCCGATCTCCCAGCGTCTCACTCCACTCTCCTATCCCACCACCTCAACCAGATGAAACAAATGGGTCAAATTGTTATGTTGAACAACAATTACTCGAAACCCGACCCCAATGCCCCACCCAAGCGTGGACGTGGACGTCCACCTAAACCCAAGGTTCCTCTTCAACCTGGCGTCGTCGTCTCGCCTCCCAGACCTCGTGGTCGTCCGCCTAAGCCCAAGGACTTATTGGCTCCCCCCAAGCCCAAACCCGTCAGCACCGGAAGGCCACGTGGACGCCCCCCTAAGAAGGCTAAGACTGGTACCGCCACCGCTCCTCCACCTCCTCCCGGCGTGAAGCGAGGCCGCGGTCGACCTCCCAAAGTGTTACCGTCGGTGGGTTTTCAGTAAAGTAGCAAAGTTAATAAATCAAAGAGAATGGAGAAAATGACTCATTCCGTCACTACTCCTACCCCTGCCGCGTTAGGTTTAATAATTTTTTAACCTTAATTTTTTAGGTGTCGTTTAGTTATCAGCTAATTGACGTTTTAGCTTTTTCGTTTTTTTCTTTTAGTTAACTTTGGGTGGAGTACTGTAATGAATTTAGTGTAGGGTTTAGATTTTACTTGCGTTCGACTCTTTGTAATTTCCATGTAATTGTTAAGGATTTTTTTAATGAATTACAGTATGATATTTTAATGGTGTGATTTACATGCGACCCGCAAGCCCTTAAATTTGTAAACCTATTACTGTTTCAACCGGTGATGTCTCTAAACTTTAATTTGTTGTGGGAATTATGGCAGGTTTGATGTGACTTGTCTTTTTTTCTTCCCCCGCTTCTTTTTCAATTTCTTTGTTTTTCGCCATATTTGGTTGCTTTCATTTTTTAAATCTAATTGTTAATTATTTTCTTCGTCAATGTTTTGAATTATTTTTTATTTTAATTATTTTGTTTAAAAATTCTTTATAGTTACTATTAAAAATTTAAAATTAATTTTTATATATTAGTATGAGATATACATAGTATATAATGTTACCGTTTAATTATTTTATTAATTATGCTAATTTTAATATTTGGTAGATTAGGTCAAATTGTTTTTTTTAAAGTAAGGTATCTAGTGTAATAATTTTCATACTTTTACCTCTTGTTTTTTGTGTATTATGTTTTCCATATCTAATTTTATTTAGTATTATTTTCTAATATTATATCACGCTACATTAAATTAAATTAAATTAAATTGTAAGAGCTAAGTTTTTAAAAAGAAATTAAATTTTATGTAAATTTTTTAAAAAATTTAAAAATATGCTTGAAAATAATTTTAGAATGATATAAAAATTTGATTAATGGAACTTTGAATTTATTTTATTATATAAAAGAATTTAAAAATTAAAGTTAATAATTTCTCCCTTTTTCAAGAAAAAAATTGATGTAAACTCTCCTAAATCAAATTTTATTTTCAAGTTGCACTCTCCCTATTTAAAACATGAAGACATTTTAAAAGAATTCATTTTGAAAAATTGAAAGTTTATATTCTAAAATATGCTCTCAACTTTGCAAAATTTCGGCAACGATGGGGAGGGTGACACCCACCCCGACGATGATTGAAATACCAAAAAAGTAAGGTTTAAAGAGAGCGCTGTTGATAAAGATACTATTATGGCTGTGGATCCCAAACCACAACCTAGTATGTCGTGGAAAGATAAATTGTTGGGGAGATACGATGTAGTCTCTGAATCTGATCGAGATGTGCTTTCCGCAGGGAATGAGAATTATTTTGAGTTACTCGAAGGAGACGTTAATACGTCCATCATTGATGGGATTCTTGCTATCGATTTTTCGGATCGTGTTAAGGATATCCTTTTCAAAGAAATGGAATTGACGGTCATCGTCAAACTCTTAAGGCGTAATATCAGCTACAACGCCCTCTATAATCGCATTCTTTTCTTTTGGAAACCTGCGAATCCTATTCGAATAATGGATATTACTAATGGCTTTAATTTTGGTGAAATTTCAGGCTTCTGATAATATAGTTTATGGCCAGTACCTGACCGTTCAACCGTGGACTAAACATTTTAGCCCTTTGCAACCTTACCCGAGTGTGGTACTAGCATGGATACTATTGCCGAATCTCTCGGGTTATCTCTATAAAGGGGAGATCGTCGAAGCCATCGGGGGTCTCATTGGTAAGGTGCTTAAGCTGGATGTTCAGACCGATAATCAGACCAGGGGTCAGTTTGCTAGATTAGCCGTCTACATTAATCTGGATAGGCCGCTGATTTTACAGGTTTTTGTTGACAGAGTTGCTCAACGTGTCGAATATGAAGCCCTTCCGACCGTGTGCTTCGTTGTGGCAAGTATGGACATGTAAAATAGATGTGTAATTTGGTTGTGTCAAACCAAAACCTTTCGGGTTTGGCTAACACGGCAGATAAACCTTTTGGTGATTCGACGATCGTGGTGGGATCTTCTCCTGCCGATTGTTTGGACGAGGAGAAATCTGTTTTATGTATCAGAGAAAAGGGCCCGAATTTTGAGCCGTGGATGTTGGTGGAAAGGAAGTCTTCACGGCGGGGGAAGCGTGATTCCATGGTGGGAGTCTTGGCGAAACAAGACAAACATCCATTCGGTTCCATATTCTCGGCGCTGATAGAGAGGAAGGATTTAAGTGTTAAATCGGGGCAGTCGGCTGAAGATTTTTAGGGATTTTTTTGATTGATGAATCGGCAGACAAGTTAAGGAGCCTAAATCCTAGGGATAATAAAGACGTTGGAAATTCCTTTGTGGCTATAGGTGTAACACCCCCAAACCCGACCCAATTGCTACAACCGGATCTGGTATGTCACTAAGAAAAATTCTGTAAAACATGTCCTATTTTCAGAAAAGCCCAAATATATTTTTATATAAAATATGCCTTGTTTAATTAAAATAAATGATTTCAATAACTAAAAACAAAAATAAGTTAAACCCATAATAAAAGGAAATAAAACTAGTGGCCCATGGCCTTATTACATCGAAGTTTAAAATCCATTAATTAAAATACAATATGAAATAACTATTTTGAGTCTCTTTGCCAAGCCCACGTATTCTCCTGCATGGCCACCTTGCGCTCCTCTCCAGCCCGGTCTGAAACACTAGGTATCACCTGAAATGTTAATTAATAAGGTGAGTCGCGAGACTCAGTGTGCAACCCTCATGCACCACTAGATTTTGGGTCTTAAGCCTGTTAAACAAAGTAAACAGTTTAATACTCATAATAAAAATTAATAACAAATAATATGCAAGGCCCAACCCGTTTGCCTAGGTTTCCATCTGCTACACGCCCCCGTACCAACCGTAAACACCATTGGGGATTTCTACAATCGACCCACACCGCTACACACCATGATGGCAGTCATGCTGCTCATCCACATATGATGGCCGAAGCCCTTATAACATATAATGGCCGAAGCCCGTATAACAATTCACGGTTAGCTGCTACATCAGATCACGGTAAAACCGCTACACATATAACGTATAACTTCCTCCTTTCATCAACCCAACCCATGCAATCACATACAAGTATTTTACTTATAACATATAAACAAATTATTTACTAACCTGGTGAACCGCTTTTACCCTCCTTGGGCTTTCATCAATAAATCGAGATGTCGGCAATTATCAAAACATATAAATCTTATGATCATGTATTTTATGATTAGATCTAGATGGTGGGGAAGTATTACACACTGTTACGCGAAGATCTATTATCCTTAACGTAGAGCCTTATTTGTCGAATCCGAAAATCCCTAAGAAACGCCACCTCCTACCTTCGACTTTTCCACCAAATCGGCTTTAATGGCATGATTTGGCTTTTAGAGGATAAAGAGTATAATCAGCAGGCCTTTGAAATAATGATTTGAATTAGGAGCTTGATAAAAATAAAGGAATCACAGAAAAGGAGAAATCCCAAACTCACCGGATTAAAGAGGAGTATACGCTTTACGGTGCACCTTCCGGAAGCAAGTAGATTTCACTTGTAGATTCAGCTTTGAAAAGAGAAGAGGGAAAGTAAGCTGTGTTTGGAGAGTTTGCGGCAAGGAAAAGGTTTTGAGAGAAAAGAAGAAGAGAAATTCGACCAGGGTGAGGAAGAAAAAGAATGAAAGCATGGATGATCACTTGGCTTATATAGATTTTGGCAATGCTCCCCTTCCCGAGTTGGATTTTTACCAACTCTGTTGTCATCTGATAGCTTTTATCTTAATCCCTTATCTCCTCAAAAATAGCCCTCATCTTTCTCTTCATTATCTTCCTATTTATCAATAAAATAAAAGAATTAAAATTCCTATTTTATAGCTAGTGTGCCGTCCACTCCTAAGGTTCCTAAGTACCGAATTTTTGACCCAAAACTTGGGCTCTAAGTAGCCCTCACTTGGCCCAAACTCCTCCCCCTTATGACGCCACCTTATGCCCACTTAAACTCCTCAGATCTTTAGGCCACAAGCCCAGCTTGTCACTTAATTAACTATCGACTTAAATTATGAGCTAACACCATTTATTAGCCACCTAACCTAAATTATAAAGCCCAAAATATTACTTAAATTACCCAGAACATTAATCTAAATCCTAATCCAAATATTTAATCAAGGCCTCAGTCAACCTCAACTTCTTAAATTACAGATTAATCAAGTGCCACATATGAATGCACAGGCCTATATTTAGGATATTACAATAGGCCAAGGAAATTACAAGGGTTTGGGTCTTTCTAAAGTACCCATTTTGAAGGAAAACCTAGGCAATAATGGAAGGGAAAATTGTGCCAAAAATCTAAAGTTTCTTTAGATAAGAATTTAGGGAAAAGGCCTATAAGGTTGGGTGGAGTTATGGAAAATAATGGGGGGTTTATTGGAAATTTATCCAATTCTAAATTGAACATTTCTGAATATGAAGGGCCGAAACAGGTAACTTTATCAAAAAACATTTCTATGGATGACGCAATCAATCAAGGCAAATTGGATTCTAAAGTGAAGGAGAATAACGAAGCTGAAGTTTTAGAAAAAATAAAAGCACATTACAATCCTGTATTTGATGAATCCGAGGGTTTTATTGTTTCTTTATCAGATAACACTCTTGATCCAGGTAAGCACTCAGCAGTTAGTTTTAATAAAAATAATTCCTCCATTCAACAGGATAATTCTGATCCGAGATCTGTGGAATTCCTGGATTCAGCCTTGGTTTCAAAGTCAAATGGCCCTAAAGACCAAAAAAGTAGTGGTAGAAACAGTGGTAGTCGAAATACTAGACCTACTTCGATCTACGAGGTCGAGGGAATCGTTTTTAACCTTTTGGGAAGACGTGAGTTCCTTTAGCTGAGTCTATGGTGGCAATGGCGGAACTTTTATCTCCTTAAATTCTCTGCGAGAATTCGAATGCCAAGGTTGATGGTGCAGGATCAAATTCGAAATGTAACTTTAACCTTGAAAGCTAGGTATGGTCCCCTAATTTTTTTTAATGAATATAACTATCTTTTCGTGGAATTGTCAGGGTTGTGCAAACGTTAAATTCCCTAGAATTTTTTGGGAATATAATATGGAGCATAAACTGGATATTGTTAGTTTGCTTGAATCGAGAGTTAGTGGAACCAAGGTTGATAGCATTATTGCTAAGTCAGGTTTCCAGTATTCCCATCATGTGGAAGCAATTGGATTCTCAAGGGGTATTTGGCTAGGATGGAGGGATTCTGTTCGTCTCGAAGTGGTCCGTAGCCATCCGCAATTTATTTTGTCACGGGTTTGGCATTTGTATTTGTCACATCCTATTTTCATCGCTTTTGTCTATGGAAGCCCAAACATACAAAAGCACCAACTTCTTTAGAATGAGTTGAGGAATTCTATTCCACTTGGTTAGAACCCTTGGATTGCTATTGGAGATTTTAACGCAATTCTCTCCTCTTCTGAGAAATCCGGGGGCCTTTCAAAGGGCAGAAGGTGTCCATATTTTGGTGATTTTGTAGCTTCTGCTGAACTACATGATTTAGGTTTTAGGGGGCCTCTATTCACTTGGCATAGAGTATCTCTGTTTGAGAGGTTAGATCATGCTCTGGGTAATGAAGCCTGGTTACACAATTTTCCTAATTGCATGGTTGCGGACCTTCCAAAGATTAAGTTGGATCATCGTCCCCTCCTTTTGGTTCTAAATTCGAGTACTCAGCTTCCCAGGGGAAGGCCTTTTAGATTTTTGACTGGTTGAGCTGAGATCTTGACTTTGATGGTTTTCTAAAAGAAAAATGAGAATTCTCTGGTAATATGTTTGAGTCCATTGGAAAGCTCACTTAAGACCTCAAGGACTGGAATAAACATGTTTATGGCAACATTAGCACTCGCAAGAGAGATCTTTTCAAAAGAATTGTCAACATCCAAAGGAAAAGAGATTTCTTTCGTTCTCATCATTTAAATTAAGTGGATTTATCTTCACGTCAAGAATTTGAAAGTGTTCTTCATCATAAAGAACTTCTTTGGAAGCAAAAAGCAATGTGCGATTGGTTGAAATTGGGAGACCAGAATACAAGGTTTTTTCATACTCGTACTCTGCAAAGGAGGAAACATAATCGCATTACCGTTATTCGCAATGCTGATGGTAATTGGATTTATGACCCTGAGGATATCGAAGGTGAGGCAAATGAGTTTTTTCAAAGAAGTATAGAGAAATTCCTGCTTCTTTGGGCAGTTTGCTCCTAATGGATTTCCCTAGCTTGATCTAGTTGATAATAGTTTTTTGGGGAAACCGGCGTTGAATGTGGAGATTAAGGAGGCTCTGTTTGATATGGCACTTCTTAAAGCTCCAGGCAGTGATAGTTTTCATGCCTTTTTATTCCAGAAGCAGTGGGAAACATTAGGGCGAGCGGTTTGTGAGTGAGTCTGGAAGGTTTTCGATGGAAATCCTATTGATCCTAATTTGAATAACAGTTTGATCGTTCTTATTCTGAAGGTTCAATCCAGATGCTTTTGGCTAATTCCAACCTTTTAGCCTTTGTTCAGTTCTTTACTAGTTGACAATGAAGGTAATTGCGAATCGTATTAAGCATACCTTCCTTAAAATTATTGCGCAGGATTAGGCTGGCTTCATTTTGGACAGAACATTAATGAAAACATCATCTTAGCTCAAGAGGTGATTCATACCAAGCGAAGTCAGAAGATTCAGAAATGGATGGCAGTTAAAATTGACTTGGAGAAGGCCTATGACAGAGTTAGTTAGGAGTTCATTGACACCTTTCTTCGAGTGGCAGGTATCCCCGATTATCTTAATAATGTTATTATGTCATCTATCTCCAATTCTATTATGTAGGTTATATGGAATGGAGCTCCTTTATCTAAATTCAAACTTGTTTGAAGAATCCGGCAAGGGTTTCCTCTTTCCCCCTACCTTTTTGTGCTTTGTATGGAGTGGCTTGGTCATTTGATTTAGTCTGCTATTTTGAAAGGTAAATGGAGCCTTATTCGACTTTCTAGAAATTGGTCTGCTATCTCTCATTTATTTTTTGCAGATGATTTGGTTATCTTCAATAAAGCTGATTCAAGGCATGGTGGAGTTTTAAAAGCCATTCTGGATGATTTTTGTGCATTGTCTGGGCATAAAATTAACGCTAAGAAGACCACCATTTTCTTTTCTAAAAGAGTGGATGAAATCATGGTGAATACAATCAACACTATGTTTGGTTTTCAACGTGTTCATAATCTTGGTCATTATCTTAGAGTTCCTCTTTTTCACCAAAAGGTTATTAGTAGCACTTTTCAGTTTGTGGTGGAGAATGTGCGTGGTAGGCTTTAAAGCTGGGAAGCCAAAAAGCTATAGTTAGCTGGGCGTGTCACTCTGGCGCAATCAGTCCTCTTATCTATCCCTAGCTACTTCATGCAATCCATGATGATACCTAGGAAAATTCGTGATGAGATTGAAAGTTTGGTTAAACAATTTATCTGGGGGTCTTTCGAAAGGAAAAAATGATGTATTTGGTTGGCTGGAATTCCATTTGTCAACTTAAAACGTGTGGGGGTTTAGGTCTGAGGAAGCTCCATGATCAGAATATTTCCTTTTTAATGAAGCTGGGTTTCAAATTGGTGTCGGAGGAGAGGGAAGCTTTTTGGGTTCGGGTGATTAAGTCGAAGTATCAAATAAAGGACGAGTTACCGATCTGCATTGATAGGAATATGAGCTCTTTTCTTTGGAAATCTCTCTTCAAAATTTGGATGTTATTTCGTGAAAACCTGCACTAGTCCATTTGAGATGGCCATAAAATTCGGTGCTGGAAGGATAATTGGATTCCTCACATAGGACCTCTACTTTGATACATTTCTTCTAATATAAATTTGAATCCTGAGTGCCTTTTGCATGAGATGACTACAGAGGATGGATCGTGGAACCTTAATCTTTTTCAGGTTTGTTTATCGGAAGATGTAATTCAGGCTATTAAGGGTATCCCTCCTCATCATCATTCTGAAGGTCCCGATAGAATTTCTTGGAGTCACAGATCTTCTAGTGCATTCTCTGTTAATTCTGCTTATAAGGTTCTTAAAGAGGGAGATTGGAATATGAGAGATGAGAAATAGAAGACTGTTTGGAAGTGTCCTGGTTCTCAACGGGTTAGTTTATTAATTTGGACGGTCTTACAGGGAAGAATTCTAAGTAATGTTAAAAGAGTTAGGAGGGGTCTCTCAGATAATTCTTGTTGTCTTATTTGTGGGCATTACTCGGAGGACCTGTTACGTATTCTACGTGATTGTCTTGCTGCTAGGGATGTTTGGTCCCAGGTTAACCCAGTTAAATATCTCTCTAATTTTTTCTCAATTCCTTCTCAGGACTAGATTCTTCTTAATTTGCAGGTTAATAGGTTGATTCACGAGGGGGAGCCAGTTGGGCCTGCCTTTTTGGTCTACTTATTTGGGGTATTTAGAAAAATCGTAACTTATACATTTTTCAGGCAAACGAGCTCAAAAGAAATTGTTCAAGGATCCTTTAGTTGGGCAGTTCAAATATTCTCCTCTTCTCAAGAAGTTCCTTTCGTTTACCTCGGTCACTTCTCTGAAGCACACTTCATTGAGGAACGAGTATACCTCAACACTGATGGAATCGTACAACTGGATTCTGGACTTGCTGTAGCTGGGGGCATTATTCGTGATAAAAAAGGAAATTAGATCGCTGGTTGTCATGGTAAATGTTTAGTTTTTGACACTGAACTTTGGGGCATTCTTGATGGGCTCAAACTTTTTCAACGACGAGGCTATGATCATGTTATCATCCTTTCTGATTGCTTGGAAGTAGTCAAAGCCATCCTTGGAAGTTCATCTACAACTTCTAATTCTGCTTTAATTAGGCGTATTCATAATATTTTATCTCAGGAAAATTAGTGGATTTGACGATACATTCCGAGGGGAACAAAATCAAGTTACGGATTGTCTAGCTAAGCAAGCTTTGTTTGAAAAAGCCAATATGTAAGTGTTTGACGCTCCTCCGGAGAGGTCTCGTAGCCTTTTTGATAGAGATAAGATTATGACTGATACATTCACTCAATCATTGTTTTTGTAATTTTCTAAGGATTTCTTATTTTACCAAAAAAAAATGAAGACATTTTTTTGAAAAAAATATAAGCAAATTGATTGAATTTCAATAAAGGATAGAAAATGGAGTTGATTGAAATTCATATTTTTTTATAACTTATGAGCAATGTTCTAAGATTGAGAAAATTTTGTGTTGCCATTGCTTATAGCGTTTGTGAACTTTGGAAAATTTTGTGGGACTCCCTTTTGGCTTTTTTACAGTAATAATGTATATAAAAAAATTATATATTAAAAAATTAGTATGTCAGTCAAGTTATATATCAAAATGATATATTAAAGGCAGTGGAAGGTGGTGCATAGGCGACACCACCTTTTTTTTTTTCCTGAAAATTATTTGTTTAATGTTTAAAAAATAATAATAATTTTATATTAGTGGTACCTTATTGGTAGGTGGTACCAAAAAAAAAAAAAAAAGAGGTGGTGCCATATGCAATATCGGCACTAGTCACAGCTTCTTGATAGGCAACACTGGTGCTAGCGGCACGTCCCCTCCCTTAGCCGCACAGTGCACTGCATATATAGTGTTAAGTCCCGTTGAAGCACGAGAAGAAAGAGGCAGGAGCAGATGAAGGACCTTATAACCATGGTCTCCCTTGTAGAGAAAATCCCGTAGAGAGAAAAAAAGAAGAAAGAACGAAAAGGAAAGGAAGGAGAAGAAAGAAAGAAAAAAAGAAGAAGGCATGTTTGTTAGTAATTACTTCTTAAAATTTGAAGGGATTAGTAATTTTTTTAAATAGAAGGGATTAGTTTTTTTTTATGTTGTTTTTTATTTATTGTAAAGTTTTTTAGTTAGTAATTATTATAAATTGTTTGTGTTTAGTTTAGTGTTTTATTGTGATTTTTTATGAATGTAATTTTTTTAAAGTTATTTTGTTAGTAATTTATGATTAGGTTATAAATTTTTTGTGTTTAGTTTAGTGTTTATTTTGATTTTTTATGAATGTAAATTTAAAACAAAATATTTTAAAGTTATTTTGTTAGTAATTTATTATTAGGTTACAAATTGTTTGTGTTTAGTTTAGTGTCTATTGTGATTTTTTTGTAATGTAATTTTATTTTTTTTGATTTATTTGACAAATTTTTTGATTTATTGAAATGTTGATTAAATTTGTTTTTATATTATTTTATAGGTTGTTTGAAAGAAGCTAAACATTTCCGTTTCTATTTTATTTTTTGTTAATTAGTATGCTTTTTATGTTTAGATACTTTATGTTTATTTTAATTATGTTATTGTTGTAAACTAACATAAATTTTTTTATGTATGTAAAATATCGGAATTTATGAGATTTTTTTTATTGTAATTATATTATTATTGTACTATATTTATCATACTATTTACTATATGTATAATATTAATGTGTTTTGATAATTATTGAAAATGGCCCCTCTCTGGAAATTAATTATTGAAATTTGTTATTGTCAACAAATTGTTAGGGTGTCTCAGTTCTGTATTTTAATATTGCTTTTCCTATTATTGAGATAAAAATGCTCAAATCCAAATTATTTACCTATCGTACTGTGTTTTTTTTTTTTTTTGCACCGAACTAATTGAATTCTTTTTTTTTTTAATTGCAGATTTGCAACAAATGAGTTCTTTGATTAATAATGATGATCACATATAAAAAATTGTTAATGAGATAGTAATAAAATTGTTATTTGTTACGTCATTTACGAAATTAAACTAGGTTATATTAACTATTTCGCTAATTTAATAATTTCAGGGCTCTTACCACGCATTCAGGGGTCGTGTGAATGGTGTAGGCTATTTGCCGGATGAGCATCAACGGCATTGATCTAGACCTTTGATTTGAGATACGACTTAATATCCACTTTGGTGAAGCGATGACGCTTAGAGACCCACACATTTCATTTTCTGTGTAGGGAGTGCACCATCACTCTACAGGATGTTGAACTACAACTCAGGCTCCCAATCAACGGGAATGCAATTACTTGGATTCTCCCTAAGTGAGGGAAAATTTACGGGTTTGGGGTTTTCATGGCTAAAGGTCAAATTCTAGCATTTACCGAGTACTGCCACTAAATGGGAGGTGATGTATGCCATTCGAGCTTACATTGTACACATTTTAAGGGGTGTACTCACGTCGGGTGCAAACAATAATAAGGTCCACTTGATGTATTTGCTCATATTATCTGATTTGCATAACTTCCATTCGTATAGTTGGGGCTCCAGAGTGTTAGTTATGTTGTATTGCGAACTTTTTCAGACGATTAATCCTTCTACCATGGACATAGGCAGATGCCTTATATTGCTACAGTCTTGGGCCCTTTACCGGATGCTATTCTTGGCATCGATTAGTCACCAATCATATGTATTTCCATTCGTGAATAGGTGATGAATTTTTACTCATTATAAGAATTATTTGACATTTTTTTCCGGATGATATTATTCTAACAATTTGTTTTTGTAGATGGAGTACTAATCTGGGTATTGGGAGGTCATACACGGTTCTAATATACAATCTAATGATTGAGAATAATGTTGGAGAAGGGGTAAGTTTTTCCAATATTCATGAGATTTTATTATTTTATCTTACTCGATCTGCGTTAATATAATAATGTTATTAATTGTGAAGTTCATCTGGAGGCCCTATTCTGTCCTGAAAATTATGGTGGTTATTCCCTTGTCTGCCCACATCCACTTAGATATAATGTGCATTAACTCACCCATTATCAATTTTCAGACAGTGGAGTGGTATCGCGGGGATCGAGTATTCCGGCAGTTTGGTTGCATACAGTATATCTCGACACTGCCAGTACAGTTGGGGGACATCCACGAGATTAACAAGAGGAGGAAACATGGAAATAATTAGGCGGTAGTGCATAAACAATATATTGCAGCATGAAACAACCGGCTGGGGTGGATACCTCAGATAGATCGTGCTTTGGATCTACAACCCTAGTTAGAGTACATACAGTGGTACTCTGAGATGGGGAAACCGTCTTTATTTGGTGGGTGGTCGATGATAGTCACTCCGCATATGGCACGAACCCTCCCATCCCATTTTACATCTGCCTCCTACACCCGAGCCAGAACCAGAGCTAGAGCTACATTCTTGGGATAGTTCTTATCATTAAGACTTAGGGTACGATAAGTATTTCCCAAGCTCTTCAGGCCACAGGTATCATTCAGAGTTTGATATCTCTGGCCCACTACAACCACAGTATTCCACTTCTCCCGTTTAAAGTTCATCGATGACGTTTGAGGCATATAATTTTTCTTCTATGTTTCACACACCTCCACATGCGGGTAAAGGGAACATTGATCGTAGCAAACACCCAGAACGTGAATGTCGACCTCCACAAAAATATACCCCTAGTACCACACCATCAAACCTTCAATTTTAGGGGTTTTTGCAATTTAAATAGTTAAGTTTGTATTTATTTAATTCTACAAAAATATAAATGGAAAAAAATAAAAACTTTGTAATTCAAATTAGATTAATTGCAACAAACTTTAGACAAACTTTGTATTTATTTAATTGAGATTCATTGCAACATTAAAACTTGAAACAAACCTTGTAATATACATTAGATACATTGGAGTACACTAAAATGAGGAACAAAATTTGTAATATAAATTAGATATATCGGAGTGCATTAGCTCAATTCCTACTTGATCACGACGATTGTCCAATATAGTAGTTTCAGTACGGGCATTTACCCCGATTATGACTAGCTAATCTGCATACGCTGTAACACCCCTTACCCGTGTTCGATGCCGGAATAGGATACGAGGCATTACCGAAACATAACACATACAGCCGTACTAAACTGAGACATAAAATTTACTTCCAAATTTAAAACTTTTCAATTTTCATAACACACTCATTCAACCTAGTCATGCATCTCATAAATTGTATCATCATAAACATATAACTTGATCAATAATAGCCAACATCAATGGCCTTGTACAAAATGAACTATCAAATAACATAGGCCAATATTTTAGGCCAAATCAATTATGACACATACAAAAATATCCAAGTCCCCTATACATGCCATGACCTTAAGTGTAAGAATCATTAATACCCAATTTGTCATTAATACCCAATTTGTTAGTTTGATAGTGTGATAGGTTCTCCGACGACTTCTAACCCGAGCTAACCTGAGGACATTACAAACACAGAAAATAAATGGAGTAAGCTATATAGCTTAGGAAGTTTGTATGTAAATAATAAGCAATTAATTAACATGCTTTTACCAATTCTCAGAATATATTCTCAAGATAATACAATCATAATTGCACATAGTTCCACTATTTACTCATGTTCATCTCAAGCTATCTACTCGAGTTACAGTTACTAAATTATTTATATCTGGAGTTACAGAACTCCAAATTAAGATCTGCTAATTTTTTCTGAACCTGGACTCACATATCTTCTTACCATAAAATTTTCAGAATTTTTGGTTCAGCCAATAAATACAGTTTATTCTTTAAAGTCTCCCCTGTTTCGCTGTCTGACAGTTCTGACCCCTCTTCACTAAAAATTAATTATCTCATTGTACAGAACTCAAATGACGTTCCCATTTATTTCTCTGGAAAATAGACTTATTAAGAAATTCAAAAATATAAATTTTATCCCATGATTATTTTTTTAAAATTTTTAATAATTTTCTAAAGCTAGAACATGGAATTCCAAAATCATTCTGACTTTGTCTCATAAGAATTCAAATATCTCATAATATGAAATTCTTTTGCTTACACTATTCCTTTTATATGACAATAGACTCAATAAGCTTTAATTTCATATCTTATTCAATCTCTAATTCGATTTACACCATTTTGGTGATTTTTCAAAGTCATACAACTGTTGCTGTCCAAAACTGTTTTGTTGCCAATTTTACTCTTTCATGATTCCTTTTATACACCAGATATGAACTTCACAAATTAATTCATTTCAATGTTCATATGAACCAAATACATTCATACCAATTCATTCACATCTTTAATAATATTTCATCACATATTGATCTCATTCTTTAGGAGTTTCACATACATACCTGTGTCAATTCACAACATACCCACATGTTTTCACACTTTGCTATTTAGTTGAACTACCCGTTGGGCCATGTGGAATGCTAAAGGATACTCAGAAGTCTTGCACATAGTGCCACACTTACATGTAGCCAAAGCTACCACTTATATGTAGCCGAAGCTACCACTGATATGTAGCTGAAGCCACTACTTATCACATATCACATAGGAGCTCACTCTCGAGCTATTCACATTCACGGGTCTGTTCACACAAGCTGTCGGTCATTGCTTAACTACTTAGTGCTGCTCACACAAGCTGTCAGGTATCTGCAACACATGCCGGATTACCCAGCCACTGGTAAAACTTATAAGACCAGCACCCGTTTCACTTAGTCACAAATCTCGGGTCTGCTCACACAAGTTGTCGATCATGACGAAACTACACGATCTTCGCTCACACAAGTCGCCGAGTATCCGTAAACACACGCAGGATAACTCACCACGGTAGAAACGTCACGGACCACCACCGGATCACTTATTTCACTTAGTACAATGCCATGAACTTATTTCACTTAGCACAATGCCATGGTTTAACCATGATCTTTTACCGTCAATTCAAATTTCACTATGCAACGATCGTGATCGATCCTGCATTTTACTTAATTCGAACATTTACTGGAATTTCCACAATTTAATCAAATATATGATAATGGTGCTTAATTAACACAAATCAATAACATTTATCAACATACGAACTTACCTCAATACCAAAATGGTAAAAAGGGACCTAACCGTCAATTTCTCGTTTTTCCCCCGTTCTAAGTCCGAACCTCGTTTTCTTTGATCTATAATATCACATTTAGCTTACTTATTAGTCACATTATTCATTGTGACCCAAAAATCATACTATGGCAAAATTATGTTTTTACCCCTAAACTTTGTCATATTTACACTTTTGCCCCTGGGCTCGTAAAATAATTGTTATTCAATTTCCTTGTATTTTAGGCCTAACCGAACCATTTTAATAACTATAGCAATCCACAATTTCCATTTATTCACACATTTACACACATTTTGCAACTTTTTACAGACTAGTCTTTTTTGACAATTTCACCGAAAATCACTTAGTAAAAGTCGTTTCTCACACATCAAGCATGTATAATCTACCATTAAACATCAAAATACATAAATTTATAACATGATTCAAACCCTAGACCTTCATCATATCTCAGATAAATGGTAGAAATAGATAGATCTTGTTACGAGGATTTCAAAAACGTAAAAATCATTAAAAAGGGGCTAGAACGGACTTACAATCGAGCTTGGAAGCTTGAAAAACCCTAGCTATCGTTTATCCATGCAAATTTCGGCCAAGGGGTTGAAGATGGACAAAAATTGGCTTTTAAATTTGTTTTTAATTCATTTTAATAACTAAATGACCAAAATGCCCTTAATGGAAAAACCTTTGGAAACATGCCTAACCATGTCCATTTTTGTCCACCAACTTAACCAATGGTCTAATTACCATGTAAGGACCTCCAATTTAAAATTTCATAACAATTGGGCACCTCTAGCATGTAGAACTCAACTTTTACACTTTTTACAATTTAATCCTTTTGACTAAATTGAGTGCCTAAACGTCAAAATTTTCGAACGAAATTTTCACAAAATCAATTTGTGAAATTATAGACCATAAAAATATAATAAAAATAAGATTTTTTACGTCGAATTTGTGGCCTCGAAACCACTATTTCTTTTAGGCCCAAAATCGGGCTGTTGCATATGCCACAAAGCTTCTTGTCAAATTTCTCCTTAATGTCCTTTTCATTATGGATTTTAGAGTATTGTGAATGACCTTTCAGGTTCTTACGCAAACCCTTTATCTGGGAAAAGCTCGAAAGTCATCGGAGGCACCTACCGTCTAGACAGGTTAGACAGGACGAGGAACTCATTCTCCCAGACATGCAATGTGCGCTCGAGGGTGTACACTTCATCGATAAATTGTTTAACATTGAGTGAGACTTTAGCACAAGCTGTTATGACTATCACACAGGGATAATAAAGTGTCTAAAATCTCCTGCAATCACACCGTCTATTTCGAAGATCAACTCCGTAGGACCTAGGTGGTATACTGGGTCGACGACCAATGGTCTCCGTAACTCGAAACATTTCAAGACATCGTGAATATACTTCTTGTAACGCCCTAAGTTTTTAAATATGTTTCTATAATTCATTGACATAATGTCTATCTGCTTCGGTGGTTATGTGTTCTGGGTGTGTATGAGAGGTCCCGAGTTCAAGCCATAACCTGGGTAAATTTTGGTATTTTTATGAATAAAGCTCAGTCTCTAGTGAGTAGGCTTAAGTTTAAATGTTTGTAAAATTATATCAGACTGGGCCTGCTAGTCTGGTGGTTGCGTGGAGTGTTGGTTGTGCTAGAGGTCTTGTGTTCGATTCTCTGGGTAAGTAGGGGGATTTAATTTTTACCTTGGTTGACTGGAAGTGTTTGAATGGAGTCAGAATTCTGATGAGGTTGGGGGTTAGTGGATGGCTTTAGGGAGCAAATTTAGGGATTAGGGGTGATCAGTGGGTTTTTATTTTTATTCTTTTTCTCAATTTTGGTTTTCCCCCTCTTCCAAACTTCTGACGTCAGTTTTGCTAAAATATTTCCCCTGCCGTTTCATCTTGTTCGATCAGCAAATCTTTCCTTTTCTTTTTGTTTCCTTATCTCGCCTTTCTACTTTGCAACGAATAGAGCGTTGGGCGCATGTTGGTAAGTTATGTTCTTGCTTCCTCTTAACTTTTTCTGGATTAGTGAATTAAGGGGACTTTCTTTTGGTTGTTAGGAGTTGATCAAGGGGCTGGAGAGCAGTCATTAACATTTTAAGGGTTCGATGTTTTTGCTTTTCGATCGAGGGTAAGTTTCAATCGTTCGTTGCATGAATACTCTGTTTTGTATTCGGGTTTTGTTTGATTTTTAAAGTGATTAATCGAGTGTATACTGATTAATTTTAAGCTCGAGATTACTTGAAGTTGCTTTGGCATCACAAGCATATCTGGTGTGTACCCGAAAACACAGAAAACGAGAATTAGCGAAAGTTGAAAAATGAAACTGTCGACGCCAAATGGGCGTGTAGTCACCCGTGTGGTAGTACACAGCCATGTGATTGATAAGGCCAGGCCGTGTGCGAAGGACACAGCTGTGTGATGGCTGGGTGAGGCCGTATGCAAGACACGGGCTCGAACAATTAGGCCGTGTAGGCCACATGGGCATGTGGGCCTACACGGGTGAACCATACGGACGTGTGGGATTCTGGGCTAGGCCATGTGACCCATACGACCAAGGCGAATTTGGGCCGAGTGGGCCACACGGGCAAGCCACATGGGCGTGTGAGCCCATTTTTCTAAAAAATGCTGTAAGGTTACACGGGTCGCCCAAGTTGACTGTGGACCTACTGTAGGGTCGATAAGCGTTATTTAGACCCCTACTTATGTGATCTGACTATATGATATCTGTACTGAACTGAATGTATTTTAGGTTATTTGCATGTTTGCTTGTCAAATTGGTATGTTGCATTGCATCGGAGTGGGGTTGATGTTATTTGGAGGAAGTGTTCTAAAAGGCTCTTAAGCCTAGTATCTGGCAGCTCAACTGTATTATTCTATTTATGTGTCGCATTTCGGTACAATATGGTGTGTAGGGTTGGACGGAGATGGTGTGTAGAGGCTGGTGGGTAGGATTTTCATATCCTGATCTGCACTCTATATCCGATTGGGCTAAGGCCCTTGTATATATATGATTCTGTATCCGGTTGGGCTAAGGCCCTTGTATATATTTGATTCTGCATCTGATTAGGCTAAGGCCCTAATCTATATCTAATTTTGCATCTGAATGGGCTGAGGCCCGAACAGATTCTGTAATGGGCTTCTACCCCATACTGTTATTTCTTACTTCTGATGAGTGTTTAATATGTATGATGTCTGTGGGGATTACACACTAAGTTGCGAAACACACTCTTTTTTTGTTTAATATGTCCAGGCAATCCCCAGCACTAGGCGGATCAATGTAACGGAGGACCCGACGATGGCCACACGTAAAACTTTTGAAATGCTTCCGCTGGTTTTCTGTTTTGATTTTTAGTTTATGATTTTGGTTGTAATTTTTGGGACACTGGAATTTTGGTTTTAATTTGGAAATTTAACTATTTTATAATTTACGGATATTTAAAATGCAAACTCAAGAAAACTTGATTTTTCACTAAAAACGAAAGATTTTCAGAATCAGAGACAGTTTTCTAAAATAAGATATTTTTCAAAGCTTTCACTAAATAAGAAAGACCCTTTTAACTTAACGATGAATTTGCGTTTTTCCGGACTAAATAAAAGTTAATAACTGGAATGGTTTTTACTTGACAACTCATTTTTTAAAACACTTTCCATGTGACATCGCCAGATTCGGCCATAACGTCTAGGCCAGGTTTGGGGTGTTACACTGCTACATTCATAGACCTCGTCACCCGGTGATTTTTAACCATTGCATCCCTGACATATTCGACAAACACGTGTCCTACCTTTGTCTGGTTGACTTGTTATTGTCCCGTTCTTAGCATTAAGGTAGCCAACCTATAGAACGTAGCCAAGAACACAGATAAAAATCGAAAGATGTCGTGTTTTTATCAACACGGAGTTAACCCCTTTCACCATGTTAGTGGTTATATGACCATAACGAAAGCCAACCTATAGAACGTAACCGAGAACACAGATGAAATCAAAAGATGTCGTGTTTTCATCAACACGAAGTTAACCCCCTTCGCTAAGTTGATGGTCATATGATCATAATGAAAGCCCTCGTCGAAACTTTGAGCTCATTGCCACGACTCTAAGGTACCCAACCACTGTTAGAAAAGTGTGTTTGTTTCACCCTCCATATCACTCTCAAGTCGAGTCATCCTTTACAGAAAAATATGTGATTCTAGCTCGTATGCTGTGTTTGTATTAAGAAAAGATAACTTATAGTCTCGCCCTAAATTATTAAAATGTATATTGAAAAGATAAGGTCATCTTTTACACATTCTCACAACTTGTTTTCGCCAGTCTGTATTCTTATAATCTCAGTGAAAGTTAGTCGCGATGTGCCGGATACAGTAAACGGATCTCCATGGTACACTGAAATGCAGAAAGGCGACAATTAATCATTTCCCTCTATCAGAGATGATACAAATATTATCGTTACTATTAATATACCTCAGCAGGTTCATAAGAAATAATTCTCATAATTTTATGTTCTCCTTATCCAAAATGGCACACGCTATCGGGAGCACATTCTTGCTCCCATTTTAAGCAACCCCAAGAAACAGGATATGTGTATATTTACCATATTTCCAGGTCCCATCTACTTGTACAAACGACTTGCTTGGGTAAATGTGCGCACGCATGTATCAAACGTCCAGAACATCCATTGGAAATTTTTTTTTCCAGTTGTAGTTTGTTATCCTAGCTGTAATAAGGTCGTGTCTGCAACTCAATTACAGTCCCTGGCACGTACCCCCACATAACAGGTATCTATCCCTGTAGCTCATTGTATGATGCATCGAAATCTTCGTAGAATTGTTCAATTGTCATATGTTTAGCTATCTATGTCTTTCGATATGATACTCGATACTGGAATCGTGCCTACATTTCAGCAATCTATACCGAAACTTTAATGGTCGGCATGTCCTTCACCATTGGCATAATACACGTACAGATTGTTTTGGAATCAAGTTTCTGATTATCTTCTGTCATACGTATTGAAGTGCATATGTGAGGCCTAACAGATTTTTGTATCTCTCACATCTATGACTTTTCAATAAATGCGGCTCGTAGTCGCCAACTGCAACCTTCCGTCGACCTCCAACACTTCTCAATATATAAGATCGAAATCTACGGCTAGCAGGTGAACATGTAGTATTTTAGAGTACTCCGAGAACTCGGCTTCATGCTTCGCATCAAGGCATATGAGAGACATGTGTGCCCCAGGATTATTGTGTATCACAATACGTCAAATCTAGTTCCCTACTGAAGACGCGTTAACATTTCCCTCATCATTCGTGTCATCATCGTCAATATCATTCGGGACCTTGTCCATATCGGGATCACTATCATTATCGACCTCATAATTAGAAGGACCACTACTATCATATCCATCATCACCAACCACATTAGTTTCGGATGCAGTATTAAGATCGATGTCGATCCCGTGTACAGTCAATTGACTATCGACATATAATATCAGAACCACTATACATGGCTATTAAGCTCCATATTATTCACCTAATGGAGTGAGATCTTTAGTTGGCTCTACACTATCTGGTTTATCAAATAACTGAATCGGTGCATTTTGGTCCCTTGGATTCCCACAATAAAGAACAACTACTGTCTCCACGTCTTCGTCGTGTACAAGTTCCATCTCGGTGAATTTGATGAGATTTGTAAAATTGGAAACTTGTAGAAAAGTTTCGAGATCCTTCTCCCACAACGTCTAACAATTTTTGCACTAATCATTTCCTTCATATCATCAAATGATACATTTCTATTAAATCACATTGCTATTTGTTGGCTACATTCAAATATACATGCAACTGTTGTTGTCAAAATTACTACATCGAAATAAACATATACGAAAAATTGATTCTCCATCTTTAATACGAAATCTGTTAACAAAGAAATAAAAATTCTCAAAACAATTTCGAACAGAAAAAAACTACTTAAATAAAAGATTTAATGAAAAAAAAAAGACAAAAATTATGTCAATATGCAAAACTTTTCATTCATGATCTCAAACTTTTTCAGTTCTCATTTCGTACATGTACAACCATATTTACTCATTTTTTTTCACATTCTCTACTCTCTAATGTTTACTTTATCTTTACATTTAACCACTTAAACTCATTTCTAGGTTTTCTTCCATCTCTGATTTGGGATCTTCCTCCGAGAAATTCTCTATATTAAATTCTGAATTCTTTTCAAATTCATTTTCTACAATCCAATTTTAAAATTCCTCGGGATCTTCTTTCTTTTCAATCTTTATAACGGGTATTGAATTTATAAATTGTCTTGGTAATTTTTGAACAACTAATTTATCCATCCATGGTATGTCAAAGACATTTTGCTTCCGAGTCAACTTTCGCGAACCTAAACTTTCGCGAGCTATTTTCCTTGCTCCATAAGAGATTATAAACTTCACGAAATATATAACTATATTCCAATGGGTTTGTGGTACCAATGTCTTCCAAAGTTGGTCTAAAATGATTTGATGCCCCCGTTCTATTAATGTCCCTGTAAGATTTAAATATTGCACTTTATTCTTTCTAATCAGTTCATGACTCTTCCATAACGCTTCTTGCATATTTTGATTTATGGTAATAAGGTGTTGAACGATGTCTTCTTCTGGTTTTATTCTATAATCTTGCAATTCTCTCATCATCTTATTAACTTTCTCTCTTTATGCTAAAGTTGTTATCTCATTAAGCAATATCAGATTTATTGTCATTTCTACCAATAGCTTTGACAAAAAATAATTTTTTTTTCAAATTTCAGTATTTATCTATTTTCCTCTAGTGTCATCACTAGCTAACAATTAATTTATAATAGTTACTAACAAAATAACTTTAAAATAAATTAAAAATAATAAAATATTACATTCATAAACTAACAAATAGCAATAAACATTAAACTAAATAAACAATTAATCTAATCACAAAAATTACTAACAAAATAAATAAAAAATTAATAAAAAAATTACATTCATAACCTAACAAATCACAATAAACATTAAACTAAACAAACAATTAACCTAATCTCAAAAATTACAAACAAAATAAATAAAAATTTATATTCATAACCTAACAAATCACAATAAACATTAAACTAAACAAATAATCTATAATAGTTACTAACAAAATAACTTTAAAATAAATTAAAAACAACATAAAAATAACAATAAACAAACTACCCAATACTAACAAAATAATTTATCATCATCATAATCCATTCTATTAAAAAAAACAGAAATACATTATCATTTTTTTTTCTTCTCCTTTCTTTCTTTCTTTCTTTCTTCTCTTTTACTATCTTTTTTTTTTTTTTTGTTAAACTACTTCTCTTCTTCACCGGGGACCATTAAAGGGACCTTCAAATATGTTTCATTGGTGCCGCCTATCAGATAGGGGTCATTGGTGTCACCTATCAGATAGGGGTCACTGGTGCCACCTACTAATGTGACACCGCCCCTATATTCCATTCCCGTATTTCTACATGGGCATATACTAAACCCGAAACTCGTATTTTTTTTTTGTGGTGTTGCCTACCAATAAGGCACCACTAATATAAAATTATTATTAATTTTAAACATTAAAGAAATAATTTCCAGAAAAAAAAGATGGTGCCGCCTATACACCACTCTCCACTAACTTTGGTATACCATTATGGTATATAATATGGCTAACATAACAATTTGGTATATAATTTTTTATTTTATATTATTACTGTAAAAAAGCACCCTTTTAATATATAAAAAAAGGATGAATACAAATGAAAGCACAAAATATCCTATTTGAAAATCAAAGCAATTTGGGAGAGAAACATAATGGGCATTTAATAAAATGGACAAATAAGATTAAGATTAAAATTAAAAAATAAATAATCTTTTAAAAATCAAATTTTTTATCAAATAATATAATTATGTTTAATATTTAATATTTATTGATTTATCAAATAAATTTTTAATATAAATTTAATATTTATAAATTTAACAGTGAAAATCCAATATTTACTTTTTTTTTAACACTATTTATCAAACACATTCTAAAATACAACATATAATATACACAAAGTGATGTAAAATCCAACGAAAACAAATCAAGCATCTGATAAGAAAATAGAAAAAGTCCAAATATAGATAAAACACCCAGCTAGCAACCATATGTAGTAAACTAAAATAAATAAAAAAGAAAACCATTTAAGGAAATTCTAATGGTGTGTTTAATATTGTTTCTAAGAAGTATTTTTGGAAAAAAAAATATTTTTGCTACAAAAGTATTCTTAAACAAGTTACTTTTTGAGAGAAGAAGTGCTTCTCTTAAGCCAAAAATTGACACAAAAGCACTTTTTTGAGATGCTGAAAATTTTATCTTCTCCCTAAAAGTGTTTTTTTTTTCTTTTCAAAAACACTTTTGAGAAGAATTGTTAAATTGAGTTGTAACAACCCATTTTTCAGCGATATCGAAAATAGTGGTTTCGGGACCACAAATCCAACGAGTAAATCCGTATTAATTATTATTTAATTCATACTAGTCAATTATAGTTTTATACTGATTTTTTATTAGATAAATTTTAATTTATTGAACAAATAGTTTAGTATAGTGGTTTGTTTCGTAAATCAAGTGGTTTTTCGAAATAAGGTATTGAGAACTCGTTTCTGTAAATTGAGATCATAAATATTTTTATTAAATATTTACAGAGTTATTATTTTGATATATGAAGATGAAGGTTCGGTTCAGAAATTTTAATATTTAGATTGTTAGTTAATTAAAAATGACTAAATCATAAAAAGTGCAAAAGTCAATTGCTAATAGTGTTTTAGTGCCAATTGGATATTTAAATCATTTCATTAGTTAGTGGACCGTAAATGGAAATGGATTAAAAATAAGCGGTAATGGTATTTTTGTAATTAATTTCAATTTAAAACAAAAGAAAATAAAAGAAATTGTCATAATCTTTATGGTATTTTTGCTTGAAAACCGAACACCACTGTTGGGAGAAGAAAGAAGCTTCGGATTTCCATTTTACTATGCATGTAGGTGTTCTTAACATCCGTTTTTCATGAATTTTACGTTTTTGAAATCATTGCAACTAGGTCCAACTAACTTGTATCTTCGTTTCTGAAACTGTTGAAGATTTTGAATTTTTCCATTAATGAATTTTAATTGTTTTTTTTATGTTGGCTGAAAGATGTATGATCTTCATTGTTGTTTAGGATTATTTTGTAAAGGAATTTTAGTTAGTTTTTAGTTAAATACTCAATTGATAAAATATTAAAATTGATAGGGAATTATTGTGAATTTGGAATAATTATGGTCTGTAGTTGTATAAATGAAAATATGGTTAGCATGATAAATTATGAAATTTTGGGTTTAGGGACAAAATTGAGAGAAATGTAAAAGTTTAGGAAAAATTTGTAAATAGGAAATCATTTGTACAGTGAATATTATATGAAATTGAGGTTAGTTGTAACGCCTTAAAATTCTTATTTCTGCTTTTGTGAAAATGTGACACAATTGCGTATCTGCTTCAGTAGTTAAGTGTTCTGGGTGTGTGTGAGAGACCCCAAGTTCAAGCCTTACTTTTGGCAAATTTTGATATTTTTCTGAGCTAAGCCTTGTGTTTGGGGAGTGAGCTTATATTTAGTTATAGGTAGAATCATATCAAAATGGGCTTCCTGGTCTGGTGGATAAGTTGAGTGTTAGTTTACTGGAGGTCTTGTGTTTGAAAGTCCTGCGCAATGAGGGGTATTTATTTTTGTTCGGATTTGTGCAAGTGTTTCAGTGCAGGTAGAATTCTGAGTAGTAGAATAGTGGGGAGGAAATTAGGGGATTCTGATGTTATCTAATCTAAACTGTTTTCTGTTCTTCTTTTTCAAAATTTCTTCTCTCCTCAAAATTCCCCAAAAAGTCTAATGTGAATTGCTAATTCTCCTGCACTTTGCCGATTTCTCCTTCTGTTCCTTGTTGTCGAATTTGTTTGCCTGTCTATTTATTGCCGAATTTTCGCGTTTTATTAGTTCGGTGGTTTTCGTGCAATATCGGTAGGTTTGGTGGTGCGATTCTTGTTTTGACTGAATAAATCAAATGTTCATAGAATTCATTTTGTGTTTAGGAGAGGATCAAGGGGCTGGGGGCTGCTGTCTGGCACCTTAGTAGTGTGTAATCGTTGTTTTGTTCGAAGGTAAGGTGTAACACCTCAAACCCGGCCTAGACGTTAAGGCCGAATCTGGCGATGTCACAAGGAATGGAATTTTGAAAATAATTTATTATGATAAAACCGCGTTCATCTTATTACTTGATGGTGGTGGGAAAGTCTTAAAATTTATATAATAAATGATCGAGCCTAGAAACTAACTATCACCACAATTGAGGCAAGCGCACCTATCGAACAGTAGTATAGTTTAGTGGCAAGATCAGAATATCGAACCCAAGGGAACCAAAAGTACTAATACTGACTTTCTTTTTATTATTTAGCCTAAGAATTAAGGAAATTGTTGTTTAATCATAAAATTAACTAACTACTAAGCTAAAGATGCTAAGACACAGTGAATGAATTGGGGAAAATACTTTTGGGAAAAAACCAATTGATTAAGACAATACCCGAGGAAGAATCCACCTAGACTTCACTTGTTATTTAACTCTGAACCAGACAATTTATTCACTTGACTTGATCCATAGGATTCCCTAATTTATATTAATACCTCTCTCGAGGCTACTAACGTCTAACCCTAGGTTGATTAATTGAAATCTCTTTCTAATTAAAACCCCTAGTGTTGCATTAACTCGATCTATGGGCTCCCATATTAGGTTTGACCCTAATCCAAAAAATTTTCGTCATCCTATCTCTAGGAGTGCGATCAACTCCGCTTAACTATACTAGATCTACTCTTAGACAGGGACTTTTGCTCCATTGCCTAAGCACATCAATAATTGAATCAATATCATGAAATATCAAAACAAGAATTAAGAACAAATCAAATATTTATCATATAGTTCAGAAAACAATAACAAGTTCCTTCTTAGGTTTCATCCCCCTCAGGTATTTGAGGGGTTTAGTTCATGTTCATAAAATAATACATCTCAGAAGAAAGTATAAAACAAAACATAAGAAAAACCCTAAAACCCCTGAAGGAAATTGAAGGGAAGATCTTCAGTCTTGAATATGATTCTGGCTTCTTGATATGAATCAACTAGCTTTTTTCGAGTAAATCCCACAATTTTGACCACTCTGGCTTGGCTCATCGGCCTACCTGAACCGCTCCCTTTCTATTATGTCACACTTAGGGTGTTTATATAGGCTTTTAGAATGTCTTTCTTTGCCCCTAAGTATCGTAATCCGAATGGAATTAAAACCAGTCACGGCAGGGACACGCCCGTGTGGCATGCCCGTATAAATCGAGCTCAGACTGTGTTCAGGTCTGCTAAAGAGCCACGGCCGTGTGGATTTCGTACTTTGGCCCATTTTCTCCGTTTTGGCCCGTTTCTCGTTCTTTTCATCCTCCGGTGCTCTCGTAAGTATAAAACATGAAATTAAAGGATTAGGAGCACCAAATTCCACAATTCAGGGGATAAATCATCCAAAAGTATGCTAAATGTGAGATTAAAATATGTATATATTACAGTTTATCAAATACCCCCACACTTAAGCATTTGCTTGTCTTCAAGCAAAATTCTCAACTCACAATTAAAATGAACTTCCTCAATTCATAATATTCATCAATAGTGTTTCATCATAATTCATAGATAATTTACACATTGATAATTTGAGTAGAAGGGTCCTAAAGATTCAAACAGTCAAAGTCATAGTTTTTATAACACGAAAACATAGGTGTTTCCCCTAAATAATCACCTTTAATTCAAAATCGACAAGAGTTGACATCCTCACTAAAGATTCACTCAAACCACTCAAAGTGTTTAAGGTTTAAAATTAAGCACTCAAAAGTCGAACATGAAATGTTAATCCCATAGGCTTGCATGAAAATCAAATCTCCACCACTATAAAATAAAATGATACACAGATCAAAAGGTCTTTAACGGGTTGTAATGGGGCTTGGTTTAAAGGAGTGGATAAAGGCTGAATTAAAGGGTTAGAATCGAGATTGAATTGATAAATTACCTAACTAGAAAGATGAACTAAGACTCGAATAATTACATTAACTAAAATTTCATAACACGAGCTTCTTCTCAGGATGCCGGATTTTAAACCTATAAGCTCACTTAATCATAGAACTAATAATGAATATACTTCGATTTTTTTTAAGAACAAATCAAGTAAACAGATTTTAACAATAGAGAATGTAGTTATGCAACTGATCAAAACAAATCTCGATATAATGGTAGTCAAAAGAAATTGTGATAACAAATACAGGATGGGTTTTGGGTTAATATTAGTGGGTGAGTCAATAAAAGGTTTGTTAAGATCAAAGGGGTTCACTAGGGGTTAATTGTGAGGGTAGGCTTTTAGTGGAATAAGTGGGTTAAATCCTAAGTGCCTTTATCATCTCTGTATATCAAATCAATGATGTGGTGTTTGACATGTATAATCGAAGCAAGTTCTAGAATAACAAATCAATGTTGACACACTCATAATCAATAAAGTGAGCAAGAAAAGAATGTATGCACTAAAAGGCTCAAAATCTCACAAAAATTATGGGTTTTTGATATCAACTTTGTAAATTTCAAACTTCAAGGTAATAAATAGATTCAGGTAGACAACCTAACAAAATTTTAATTTTTGAAAATAGACTCATCATGCTTGATTCTCTAGTGTCCTAAAGTTTAAATCATCACTGCACAATTATCAATGATTTAATCCAAAACATATCAATAAAAATCAGGAACCAAAGGAAATTTCATTCTAATAGGAATATTGGAAAATTACTTAAAAACAAGACATAATTCAGGGATTTGAGAATAATGCAAAAAGTTAGGAATTTTTCAAAATAAAATTCACCCCCCATACTTAAGATGTACATTTTCCGCAATGTACAAAGATATATATGAAATCATAAGAGATAGGGAGAAGTGAAACTTCCTGAATTATGGATGGATTCCTTGAATTGGCTGTGGTCATGGTGTGGGGATTCCCAAGCAGCCTTTAGAACCTAAAACCAAGAAACTAGAATAAAATAAACTAAATTAAGCATAAGAGAAATAAAGATAAGGAAAATAAAGGAGTAGAGAAGAGAAAAAGAAAAATTAAATGGACTTAAATGACCTTGGCTCGACGAATTAATGAAGCGGCTGGCATGAACTTATGTAATTTGGTCTCGCACGGGGAGACTGTGCTATGGCCCTTTCGCTTCTTTGACATGAGAATGATAGTGTTGGCCTTGCTTTTGGGCATTGAGTGATAGTGGTAAGGATGGTGAAATAAAAAGAGAAATTATGGTGGCTAGGGTTGAGAGGGAAGTGGTTGGGTGGAAAAAGTGAGCAGAAAATGGGGTTTATATAGAAATAAGGGTCTGGTGATTTTTCACGCCCATGTACCTTGGGCGTGTTGGGTCACACGGTCGTATCGCACGGCCCTGTTGTGCTTCGTTCATTTCTCCCACGCCTATGTACAGGTCGCCACGCCCATGTTGATAAAACAATGTCTACCACGGCTGTATCGCACGGCTGTGGTGTTTAGTCGGAGCCCCTGGCTTAGAGATATTTTTTGTCCTATTTCGTACTATCTCTACTACACTGGTACAAAAATCTATGGTGTCCACACGGCTACGGCCACGCCCGTGTGCAAGGCCGTGTGGGTAGAGAAAAAGGAAAAATAAAAGTGAAAATAAAAATGTAAAAATTAATAGGGTTAGTGCTCGGATTGCCTCCTGAGAAGCGCTTGTTTAAAGTCTTAAGCTAGACTTACCTCTCATTCGCATAATCATGGTGGTTTGAGGAGTTGAAAATCCTTTCTCATGCTATCAGTTCTATTATCAGTATATAGTTTAAGTCGAGTAGCGTTTACTTTAAAAGTGCCGAATTTAGGATTACTTACCTCGACTGTTCCATGTGGGATAGTATTGATTACCTTAAAAGGGATTTCTTCGTTTGTATTAAGGTCAGAAAGGATGATTCGGGGATCTTTCTTATCCAACAATACCTGATCTCCGATCTTAAACTGGTTTGTCCCATCTTTAGGTTTATCATGGAGCTGCTTTGGTTTTGCTTCGTGTGTTCCTAGTTTCTCTTTGAAATGTGTCTTCCATTCATCTAGTTCATCAATCTGAAGCCTTCGTTCCTCATGAGTTATTTCCTTGTTGGCATAAGGTCTAGGGTCTGGCTCGATTGTGTAGTTCCGTGGTGCTTCCTGAAAAGAAAGTTTAACCGAATGGTTATTAATAGAATTTATTTTCTCACCTTGATTACTTGATGTCGTAGCCGAGTCAAGAGCCTGAAGAGTGATTGTCTCGTCACCTACACGAAATATGATTTCACCTGTACCAAGAACAATTTTAGTTCTAGCATTTGCTAAAAAGGATGTTCCTAAAATTAAAGGAATATTATTGTCCTCATCCATGTCTAAAATGACAAAGTCTACTGGAATATGAATTTATCAATTTTCACGAGTACATCTTCAATTATACCCCTAGGAATTCTAATAGTCTTATCAGCTGATTGAATGCTCATCCTAGTTTGTTTGGGTTTCCCTAGACCTAGCTGTTTAAACATTTTATAAGGCATAACATTTATGCTTGTCCCTAAATTAGCTAAAGCATTATCAACAGATAAGCTACCAATTAAGCATAGAATTGCAAAACTCCCTGGATCTTTTAATTTTCGTGGTAGTTTATTTTGCAAAATTGCTGAGCACACTCCATTTAGTTCCACATGCGACTCATCGTCTAACTTTTGTTTGTTTGTTAAAAGCTCTTTAAAAATTTCCTTGAATCTGGCATCTGCGAAAGAGCTACAAGAAACCGTAAGTTAATATGTAGTTTCTTTAAAAGTTTAAGAAATTTACCGAATTGCTCATCTGTGTTGTTTTTTTTCATCAAATTGGGGTATGGCACACGAGGTTGGTACTATTTAATTACCGTTTTTAGATTTTCATGGCTTACCTCAACTTTACCTTCCTCTACCACATTCTCTTTCCTTAAATTGGGATCATCTAACCCTTCACTATCATGAGCTGTTATGGCTTGAAGGTACTCCTTTGGGTTTGTTTCAGTGTTACTTGGCAAGCTGCCTTGTGCTCGTTTTGATATATCTTGGCAAGTTGTCCTAACTGGTTCTCGATCCCTTGAATCAATGCTTGTTGATTTTTAAGTGTTGTCTCGGTGTTTTGGAAACGAGTTTCTGACACCACGATGAATTTTGTCAGCATCTTCTCAAGGTTCGACTTTTTTTCCTGTGGGTAGAGCTATTGTTGAAAGCCTGGAGGGGGTTGTTGTCTTTGGTTTCCTTGACCATTCCATGAGAAATTGGGATGGTTCCTCCAACCTGGATTGTAAGTATTACTATAAGGGTTATTTTGAGGTCTAGAATTATTACCCATATAGTTAACTTGCTCGTTATCAACGCTCGGGTTGTAAGGTGGATATTCTGTATTGCTCATCCTTCCTCCATTAATCTCGCACTGCATTGCTGGATGTACCTGTGAAGAACCATAAAAACCATCAATCTTTTTATTTAACATCTCTACATGATTTGATAGCATGGTTCCTGCGTCGAGGCTGAAAACACTAACGGCTTTTGTTGGCCTTGTCCTCATGACTTGCCACTGATAGTTATTCAGTGACATCTCTTCAATGAATTTGTAGGCAGCCTCAGGTGTTCTGTTATTCAGGGTTCCACTGGCAGCTGAACCAATCAATTGTCTAGTTGAGGGGTTCACATCGTTGTAAAAGGTTTGGACCTGTAGCCACAAGGGTAATCCATGGTGTGAGTATCTTCTCAATAGATCCTTGTATCTCTCCCATGCATCGTAAAGTGTCTCTAAATCCATCTGTACAAAAGAAAAGATATCATTCCTCAACTTAGCTGTTTTAGTCGGCGGAGAATATTTTAACAAAAATTTTTCAATCATTTGTTCCCATGTAGTGATTAATCCTCGTGGTAACGAGTTCAACCACTGTTTGACTTTGTTCCTCAATGAAAAGGGAAACAACCGAAGACGGATGGCATCATCAGAAACGCCATTTATTTTGAAAGTATCGCAAAATTCTAGGAAATTCGCCAAGTGATTATGTGGATCTTCATCCTGCAAACCATCAAACTGAACAAATTGCTTGTGTTAGGTTTCAGTTTAAAATTATTTGCAGCAATAGCAGGTCTAATAATACTTGACTCAGTTCCTGTTAAATTAGGTTTGGCATAATCATACATAATCATACATAGTTCGAGGAGCATGATTTTCGGCCACCTCTGGAGGTAGCAGATTATTCTCAGCCATATCTTCGGTAGTATTAATTTTGTCTTCTTGCTCTTCTTGTATGTATTGTAGGCTTCTCCTTATTTCTCTTTGGTTTCTGCGAACTATGCTTTCAATTTCACTATCGTAAAGTAGAGGTCCTGACGGGTTTCTTCTAGTCATAAACTAGAACACCTACTAGAAGCAAGGAAGAAAATTTAGAAAAATAAAATTTAATTGCAAAAATAAAATATGGCTAAATTAATAAAAATTGAGCGTTCTTAATATTTCAGCTCCCCGGCAACGACACCAAAAAACTTGGTGGTGGGAAAAGTCTTAAAATTTATATAATGAATGATCGAGCCTAGAAACTAACTATCACTATGATTGAGGCAAGCGCACCTATCGAACAGTAGTATAGTTTAGTGGCAAGACCGGAATGTCGAACCCAAGGGAACCAAAAGTACTAATACTGACTTTCTTTTTATTATTTAGCCTAAGAATTAAGGGGATTGTTGTTTAATCTTAAAATTAACTAACTATTAAGCTAAAGATGCTAAGACACAGAGAATGAATTGGGGAAAATACTTTTGGGAAAAAAACCAATTGATTAAGACAATACCCGAGGAAGAATCCACCTAGACTTCACTTGTTATTTAACTCTGAACCAGACAATTTATTCACTTGACTTGATCCGCAGGATTCCCTAATTTATATTAATACCTCTCTTGAGGCTACTAACGTCTAACCCTAGGTTGATTAATTGAAATCTCTTTCTAATTAAAACCCTTAGTGTTGCAATAACTCGATCTATGGGCTCCCATATTAGGTTTGACCCTTATCCGACAAATTTTCGTCATCCTATCTCTAGGAGTGCGATCAACTCCACTTACCTATGCTATATCTACTCTTAGAAAGGGACTTTTGCTCCACTGCCTAAGCACATCAATAATTGAATCAATATTCTGAAATATCAAAACAAGAATTAAGAACACATAATTAATAACAAATCAAGTATTTATCATATAGTTCAGAAAACAATAACAAGTTTCGTCTTAGGTTTCATCCCCCTCAGGTGTTTGAGGGGTTTGGTTCATGTTCATAAAAGAATACATCTCAGAAGAAAGTATAAAACAAAACATAAGAAAAACCCTAAAAGCCCCTGAAGGAAATTGAAGGGAAGATCTTCAGTCTTGAATATGACTCCGGCTTCTTGATATGAATCTACTGGCTTTCTTCGAGTAAATCCCATAATTCTGACCTCTCTGGCTTGGCTTTTGGCCTACCTGAACCGCTCTCTTTTTATGTCACACTTAGGGTGTTTATATAAACTTTTGGAATGTCTTTCTTTACCCCTAAGTATCCTAATCCGAATGGAATTAAAATAGGTCACGGCAGGGACACGCCTGTGTGGCACGCCCGTGTAAATCAAGCTCATGTCGTGTTCGGGTCTACTAAAGAGGCACAGCCGTGTGGATTTCTCCAGGCCTTGTGGATTTTGTACTTTGGCCCATTTTCTTCGTTTTTGGCGCGTTTCTCATTCCATTTTCTTCGTTTTTGGCGCGTTTCTCATTCTTTTCATCCTCCGGTGCTCTCGTAAGTATAAAACATGAAATTAAAGGATTAGGAGCACCAAATTCCACAATCAGGGGATAAATCATCCAAAAGTATGCTAAATGTGGGATTAAAATATGTATATATTACAGTTTATCATTACTTTTATTGATTCCAGTAAACGCCTACTCATCTAGTCGATTGCTTAAAACGTAATTTGTTGTGGAAGCTTTAGAAATCATTTATTTTATGAAAACTGAGTTAATTAAATAAATCTCTCCGTTAAAGAAACCCTTTTGTTTTTGAGAAAACCGTCTAAGGAATCGAGGTTTTAGAAAATACTTTAGCGTTTGAAAAAAAAAGTCTTCCTACGTCTAACAGTTATGAATCCATAAAAACAATAAATAAAAACCCCATTTAAGAAAAGTCCCAAAAAGTTCGAGAGATACATAAAAATTAAACCCATAATTATAAAACGAAATAAAAACTATGAGAGTCCAGAACCGTAGTTACCGCTGAGTCCTCCGCCGTACTGATCCATCTAATATTGGGGATTACCTGAACAAATTAAACAGAAAAAGGATGAGTTTTCGTAAACTCAGTGTGTAATCCCCACAGAAAATCTGCACACGGCATTATATCAAAAATCAATCATATATTTACAGTTCGGGTCTGAACCCATTACAGAATCGGTGTGGACCTTAGCCCACTCAGATCCATAATATACAGAACAGAACATCAAAATCCTACCAACCAGCCTCTACACACTATCTCTGTGCAACCCTACATGCCATGTGGGGATAAAATCAACCCATCCAACCATATACACTATGATGTGCCGAAATGCGGCACATAATCAGATATTTGCAGCTGAGCTGCCAGATAACAGGCTTAATAGCCTTTCAGATACTTCCTCCAATATCATCAACCCAACCCAATGTAATGTAGCGTACAATCGATAACATGCTATAATGCAATTAACAGATCACACATTGAAATCGGTATACATGCTAATTGTAACATGCTTAATACATATATCATAGAATCGGGTAACGTAATTAGGGGTCTAAGTAATGCTTACAGTCCCTACAGTAGGTCCACAGTCAACTTGTGTGACCTGGGTAACCTTACAGATCATTTCAGAAAATGGGCCCACATGCCTAGGTGGCCTGCCCGTATGGGCCCACACACTCGTGTGGCCTACAATGCCAAAATTGGCCTTGGTCCACACGGCTTGGCCTAGAATTCCACACGCTCGTGTGGGCCCACATGCCCTCAGGGCCTACACGGCCCAATAGGTTGAGCATGTGTATCACACACGGCCTTTCCCGAGCATCACACAGCCGTGTCACTTGCACACGGCCTGGCTCATCGATCACACGGCCGTGCTGCAGCTCACAACTTTGCACATGGCCTACCACACAGCCTACCACACGACCGTGTGACGCCGACAGAAAAGTTTTTAGCTTTTATCGAAAACCCATTTTCTAGCGATTTGGGTATACACCTGGTCTCGTTTTCGTTGCTAATCCAATTACGAGTACTCCAGCAGCTAAATCAATAATCCCGAGTCCAAAATTAGTTACTTAAAATGAGTTATTATGAATAGATAAAACCTAAATCTTAACAAAAACCTTACCTTTGAGCGGACACTGACAAATACGTGCTTCGTCGATACAGTTGGGGAACCACAGCCACTTACAGAACTCCTAAACACGAAAACACTCCTCTTTAGTAATCATTCATGAGGAACAGATAAAATTAATCAAAAGTTTAACCTACCGACCGCGCGCTAACGTAGAGTGAAAGAGATGGAAACGAAGGAATCCAAAACGAAGGGGTGGAGGGACCATAAAAGAATTCAGCAGAAAAACGTGGGGAGAAGATGGAGAAATTGGCACAGAAGAGAGGAATTTTGATCAAAATTGCAAAAAGAAAAAAGGAAATTGAGATGGAGAAGACTGAATATCACGATAACCACCTAAGTCCCCCTATTTTTCTCTCTCACATCCCACTACATCACAAGTCCTGAGTATTTCACGACACTTCAAACTCCTACACGACCCAAATAGCAAAAATAATGCTCATGTAGCAACTGAAACACAAGACTTTTTTCCACCAAACACTTCTCTCAACCCTTAGATCGGCAAGCCCATTCTGACATAAACTTACCAACACTAAAACTTAAGCCTAGTGGACAAGAGTAAGGCTTTATTCCTTTAGAAACAAAAATTCTGTTCAAGCCAAGGCTTGAACTCCAGACTTCTCAGACACTCTCAGAACACTTAACCACTGAAGCAGATACGCATTTGTGTGTGTGCCAATTTTACAAAAGCCGAAATTAAGAAAAATTGGGGTGTTACATAAGGTTTGGTTGCCCAATTGGTTGAATAACTTGTTCAGGATCAGTTTAGTTTATTGTTTCAAGCGATTAATTAAGACTCTTTTAGATGATTTTAGGTCTTGGTGGTCTCGGGAGCATTTTTGCAGTGAATCAATATCAGGTAATTACCTAAAAACGTAGAAAACGAAATTTCGACGAAAGCTAAAATTATAAACTGTCGAAGCCACACAGGCGTGTGGTGGCCCGTGTGGTAGGCTGTGTGCGAAAAATGACAGTGTGATCGACAAAGGCCAGGCTGTATGCAAGACACGACCGTGTGATGGCCGGGGTGTGGCCGTGTGGCCACATAGGCTAAACCAAATTGGGCGTGTGATAACTAGGCCAAGCCGTGTAATCCACACGGGCTAATTTAATTTGGGCGTGTGGGCCACACGGGCCTATGGGCCCACACAGGCAAACCACATGGGCGTGTGGGCCCATTTAGCTAAATTGTTTTCTTGGGTCACCCAAGCTGACTGTGAACCTACTGTAGAGTCGGTAAGTGCTACCGAGACCGTAAATTGTGTGACCCGAATGTATAATGTATGTATTGAGCATGATAAATTTTTGCATGTTTACTGATTCGTATGTATGACTGATAACTAGATTTTAGCATGTAAGTATGTAATTCTGTATGTCTGCATTGAGCATGTCTAGTTGCATCTACGTTGGGGTGGGATAATTAATTATTGAAGGAAGTGTACTAAAAGGCTTTCATGTCTATTATCTGGAAGCTTTACTACAATATTACTGATATGTGTCACATCCGATACGCCTTGGTGTATAGGGTTGGGTGGGTGTTTTAAACCCCGCATGGTGTGTAGGGATGGTCAGAGATGGTGTGTAGAGGCTAGTTGGTAGGATACTGATTCTGTTACTGTATGGATACTGTATCTGAGATGGGCTAAGGCCCTAATTTATATTTGAGATTGTATCTGAATGGGCTAAGGCCTAATCTGAACCTGAATCTGTAATGGGCTTAGGCCCCATACTGCAATTGACTGATAATTGTTGTTTGACTGTATTCATGTCTTCTGTGAGGATTACACACTAGGTTTACATAAACTTACCCATTTCTATTTTATCTGTACTGGTAATCCCCAGACTTAGACAGATCAGTGCGGCAGAAGACTCAACGGTGACCACATGTCGAGTGAACGGTTTTAATTTCATTTATGGTTTTATTTCTTATTTGCTTTTTGGGTATTTTTATGTAATTTGGGATTTTTGGACTGCTTGCCTTTATTTAGGCTTTTAACTGTTTTCATGAACTTTAGAACAGCAACGAAAACTCGATTTTATTAAATACAACGTTTTTCCTAAATGCGAATGGTTTTCTTTAAATATCATGGTTTTAAAAGCTTCTGCTACAGAACTTGTTTTTAAATGAACCAAATTAAAGAGAAAATAAATTTGAGGTTGACGAGAGATAAATAAAAGATAATAAACGGAAACGGTTTTAACTTGATAAACTCAATTTTGAAATCCCATTCCATGTGACATCGCCAAATACGGTCATAACGTCTAGGACAGGTTTGGGGTGTTACATTAGTAAATTGAAAAAAATATTTTATAGATCAAAAACAAGTAGACAGTCAAGGAAAAGTGAAAGTTGTTGAGTAGTCCATGAACCTTCATTGCCTCTACAGTTTAGCCTAGGTAAGTTCGTATGATTTAAATTAGAATAAATTGTAATATTATATTGACTTGTGAGTTATGATTTGTTGAACATTCATATATATATATTTCTATAATGTTATAATCATAAAGTTAATTCAAGGTGAGAAATGTAATTGATTTGTAAAATATTATGTGATTACTTCTATCGAACCCAGATGAACATAGGATAGGATACAATTGACATGCCAATAGGTTATAGTGTGCGTTGTACGGGATTGACTTGTAATGAGATGATGATTCTTGACTTGTTACTTTCCACTGAATATACCAGAGTTCAGCATCTACTTTGGACTACTGTGATATATTACAGTGATTCTGGTGTGTTACTGAGGGTAGATGTAAAGTCGCCAGGCTTGCCACATGGTGCCTAGGAGTGTTCTAGAGGGATATTAGCCTATGGGCTAGGCATTTGGTGCCCAGGTGTGTCTGATCGTTGTTTTATATGATGTCAAAGTCTTAAAATTTATATAAAGAATGATCGAACCTGGAAACTAACTATAACAACGATTTGAGGCAAGCGCACCTATCGAACAATAGTATAGTTAAGGCAAGATCGGAATGTCGAACCCACAGGAACCAAATAAATTTAGCTTAAGAATTAAATGAATTTTTATCTAATCTAAAATTAACTAACAACTAAACTAAAGACTCTAAGACAAAGAAGAATGAAATTGGGAAAATAACTTTGAGGAAAAACCAATTGGTTAAGACCATACCCAAGGAAGAATCCACCTAGACTTCACTTGTTATCTAACTCTGAACCAGACGATTTATTCATTTGACTTGATCCGTAAGATTCCCTAGGTTATATTAATCCCTCTTTAGAGGCGACTAACGTCTAACCCTAGGTTGATTAGCTGAAATCTCTTTCTAATTAAAACCCTTAGAATCGCATTAACTCGATCTATGGACTCCCATATTAGGTTTCACCCTAATTCGGCAAAATCTCGTCACCCTATCTCTAGGCGCGTGATTAACTCCACTTAATTATGCTAGATCTACTCTTAGGCAGAGACTTTTGCTCCTCCACCTAAGCACATCACACTTGAATTAATATCCCGGAAATATCAACACAAGAATTAAAAACACATAATTAAGAACAAGTCAAATATTTATCATATAGTTCAGCAAACGATAACAAGATTCATTTTAGGTTTCACGCCCCTCAGGTATCTGAGGGTTTAGTTTATAATAATAGAATACATCTCAAAAGAAAAAATAAAACAAAACATAAGAAATCCCTAAAACCCCCTGAAGGAATTGAAGGAGAGATCCTCCGTCTTGAGTATGATTTCGGCTTCTTGAGATGAATCAACTGGCTATCTTCGAGTAAATCCCAACAAGTCTGCCCTCTTTGGCCTAGCTGAACGCCCTGAAAAAAGCCCTGGAAGAAGGCTTCTGCCGAATTCCTCCTTAAGTTGCCCCCTAGGGTGTTTATATAGGCTTTGAGATGCCTTACTTGGCCTCCAAGTATCCTAATCCGAATAGGATTCCTATTTGGGTGTTTATATAGACTTTGGAATGTGTTTCTTTGCCTCCAAGTATCCTATTCCGAGTAAAACTCCTCTTGGCCACAGCAGGGACACGCCTATGGCACACGCTCGTGAATGTCGTAGCCAGGCCGTATTCGAGACTGTTGAATGGGGCACGGCCGTGTGGTCTTGGGCCCATGCCGTATGGATTTCATGATATGGCCCATTTACTCCGTTTTGGGCCCGTTTGTCGTTCTTTTCATCCTCCGGTGCTCTTTTGAGTATAAAACATGAAAACAAAGGATTAAGAGCACCAAATTACACAATTCAAGGCTTAAATCATCCAAAAGCATGCTAAATATGGGATTAAAATATGTTACTTTTACGGTTTATCAGTGTTCTCGGTTGGTTTAGCTCGTTTCAACATTTTGATGTGTTATGGATGGTTAACCGCTTATCCGTATCTGTTTTATCATTCATCAGGCAAATTTCTAAAGGTAGATGACTTGTTATGGAATTATGGAATGTTTGTATGATTTTTTTTCGATATCATTGTGACTTGATGTCGAATGATATCGTGTGATTGAATGGACTATGAAACTCGTACATATATATAAACTCACCTATTGAATGATTATGAATGACATGATTGTTAATTATTAATATTGCCACTGTATAATTGATCTGTTTATATGGTAAGTTTTATTGTTTCGACCGTTGAAATTTTTAAGCTCAATTAAAGCTTACTCGTGTCATTATCATGTTTCTTTGTAGATAACATTTGGTGAAATCAGTGAAGATCACACTATCCATATATTTATAGGTAGATTTTGAATGTTTTCCTTGGGTTATATAACATGTAATAGGTTTGTTTTGATATATGTTTTGAATACTTATTTCTAATGGTATATGTGACAGCCCGATTTAGACTTTAGTTGGAACAGTGGTTTCGGGACCACAAACCCGAGGTTAAAAAAATATTTTAATATTATTTTTCATGTTTACAGTATGTGATAAACTATGTGTGAAAGTTTTGTGTGAAAATTGTATCGTTTCTGTGCCGATTTGTGAAAAAGGACCTAATTGCGTAAAATGAAAAAGTTGTGTGCTAGAAGTTAAAAGTACTTTAATGCTATGTTTTTTTTAAGTGTGAGGTCCTTATTAAGCAAATGGACCATTAACAAGGTTAATGGACATTCATGGGCATGTGATAGTGGTTTTTAAATGTTTTTAGTAAGGGTAAATTGGTAAATGATGCATTAAGTTAATATATTAAAACAAAACACAATTTTTGTTCATCTTTATTCACTATTGCCGAAAATTGGTTGATAAAAGGAAGGTTTTTAGGGCTTTAAACTTTCGGCACTTACAAGGCTTGATTGAGGCATGTTTTGAACTCGATTTTTGATGGTTTTTATGTTTTGTGATCCTTGCTTTGAGTACTAGCTAGCCCGTACCTTGATTTTTAGAATTTATGATGATTTCATGAAATACCATTGTTGATGGTTTGAGCTTTGTGATGTTTGAGGATGAAAACTAAGTGTTTGACGATTTATATACATGTTTTGTAAACTGATTTTTAGTAAAAATGTATATTAGGGATTAAATTGTGAAATATGTAAATTGAGGGATTGAAATGTGAAATAAATGTGAAATATGGGCTACTAGGGGTACTATGCTAATTCGGCTAAGCATGGATTAAATTGGATTTTGTGAATTTGATGTATTTGTAAAATAAGGACTAAAATGCTAAAGTGTGAAATTATGACGGCTAAAGTGTAAATTGCCCTAACTATGTGTTTGTGAATAGTTTTGGATGAAAATTTGATTGAATGAGTTGAATTTGCTATTATATAGATCAAGAAAAGAGAGATTGAAACCGAGATCGAGGTAAAAATAAAGTGCTCAATTGATCAACTAGTGTCGCTGTTTCTATGTCCGAGGTAAGTTTATGTATAATACGTATTGATTAAACAATGTTCATATGTGATTAAATGAATGGAAATGTGATTGTGGAGTTTGGAATGCGAAATGTGAGTTCGAAGATATGTGGCACTAAGTGTGCGTAAATTGAATAGTTACTGTGATGAATGGCACTAAGTGTGGGAAATAAAGAAAGCATCGGCTGTATTATTTGGCACTATGTGTGCGATACCGAGACAAATTCAGTTTAATGTAATGGCACTAAGTGTGCGATGATATTATAGCTTCGGCTAAGTGATCGCTGTAAAATCAGAGTTTTAAAATTTATAAAAGAATGATCAAAACCTGAAAACTAACTCCGACAACGATTAAAGGTAAGTGTACCTATCGAACAGTAGTATAGCTTAGGCAAGACCGGATATCGAACCCAAAAGAACTAAAAGTACTAATACTAACTTTCTTTTTATTATTCAGTCTTAGAATTAGAGTGAAGTTGCTTTTGATGAAGACTAAACTAAGGACACAAAGACAAAAAAACGAATAGGAAAATAACTTTGAAGAAAAACTCAGTTGATTGCGATGATACCCTCAGGAAGAATCCACCTAGACTTCACTTATTAATTAACCCTTAAATTATATGATTTCTTTTTCTTAGCTTGATCCGTAAGACTCCCTAACCTATATTAAACCCGCTCTCGAGGCGAATAACGTCTAACCCTAGGTTAATTAATGGAACTCTCGTTCGCTTATAATAACCCCCTAGGATAGCAGTAAATCGATCAATGGACTCCCATATTAGGTTTCACCCTAATCCGGCAAAATCTCGTAACCTTATCTCTAGGCGCCCGATCAACTCTGCTTAATTATGTTAGATCTTCTCCTAGGCAGGGTCTATTCCTCCTCCACCTAAGCACATTAGATTTGGATTAAGCAACATAATTAAGAACAAACTAAGTAATTTATCATATAACTTAAAAATCAAATAATAAAATCTTTCTAGGTTTCATCCCCCTTCAGGTATCTGAAGGGTTTAGTTCATAATGTAAAAATAAAACATCACAAGAGAAAAGATAAAACAAAACATAAGAAAAATCCTAAAACCCCCTGGAGGGATTGAAGGAGAATTCCGCCGTCTTGAGTATAATTTCGGATTCTTGGGATGAATCAACTGGCTATCCTCACGTTATTCCCTAACTCTTACCCTCTCAGCTTGGCTCCTTGGCCTAGCTTTGACGCCTCTTCAAAGGTGGTACTTAGGGGATATATATATAAGCTTTTGGAATGCGATTCTTTCTCCCCAAGTATCATTCTTCGACTTAAATTGCTCATTCTAACGACTGAGGTACGACCATGTAGCACGTCCGTGTGGCTCGACTCTAGGCTGTGTTCAGATTTGTAACTTGAGGCACGGCCGTGTGAATCGGGGAAGAGACCGTGTTCTAGATGTTAGGCATGGCACGGCCGTGTGGCTTGAAGTCCAGGCCGTGTTGATTTTGTAAATTGGCCCATTTGGCCCGTTTTAAGCCCGTTTTACATTATTTTCATCTTTGGTGCTTTCCTGAGTATAAGACATGAAAAGAAAGGATTAAGAGCACCTTTTTACACAAATCAAGGGATAAATCATCCAAAAGCATATTAAATGTGGGCTTAAAATATGTTACTTTTACTGTTTATCAAATACCCCCACACTTAAGCTTTTACTTGTCCTCAAGCAAAATTCTCAACTTATAATTAAAACGAACTTTCCATGATTCATAATTCCTATCAACAATGTCTTATCCTAATTCATAGATAATTTATACATTGATAATTCAACTCAAAGATTCCTAAAATTTCAAACAAGATAAGTCATACATTTGTAGCACGAAAACATAGGTGTTTCATTTCATCTAAATAATTACCTTTAATTCAAAATCGACAAGGATTGATATCCTCACAAAAGATTCACTCAAATCACTCGAAAAGTGTTTAAGGGTCAAAATTAAGCACTCATAAGTCGAACCTGAAAAGCTAATCCCATAGGCTTGCCTGAAAATCAAATCTCCACCACTGTAAAATGATGTGATAAACAGATCAAAAGATCTTTGTTAGGGTTGTAACAGGGCTAGGGTTAAAGGTGTGGATAAAGGCTAAAATTAGAAGGTTAGAATCGAGATTGAATTGATAAGTTACCTATCTAAAAATTTCTAAGATAATAATTACATCAACTGAAAATAATAATAATCCTACTAATACGAGCTTTTTCTTTTGATAATTAGACTTTAACTTTGTATAAGCTCACTCTTCATAATACTAATACTGAATATACTCTTTTTTTTTCTTTTTCTTTTTTTAGAACAAACTAAATACAAGATAATTTAACTACCAGAATAATAAACTTAGGTAACTTGCTCAAATCAAATCTTGATTAAGGGGTAGTCAAAAGAAAAGGTGATAACAAATACAAAGGGTTTTAGGTTAAAATTAGCGGGTAAGTCAATAAAAAGGGTTGTTATGCTCAACAGGGTTTACTAAGGGTCAATTATAAGGGTAGGCTTTTTAGTGGTGTAAGCGGGTTAAACCTAGGTGCCTTTATCATCTCAGTATATCAAACCATAACTGTGGTCTTGACATGTATGATTGAGGCAAGTTCTAGAATAACAGTTCATAGTTGACATACTCATAATCAAGAAGTGAGCATGAAAAAGAATGTATGCTCTATAAGGCTCAAATTCTCACAAAAAATTATGGGTGTTTTTGACATCAACCTTGTAAATCTCAAATTTCAAGATAACATTCAAATTCCGGTTGACAACCTAAAATTTTAATTTTAGAACATTAGACTTATCATGCTTGATTCCCTAGTATTCTTCAAATTTAATCATCAATGAACAATTAACTATGACTTATTCCAAAACACATCAATAAAAATCACAAATCATTAGAAATTTCATTTTAATTAGTAATATGAGAAAATTACTTTAAAACAAGGTTAAAGTTGGGCATTTTCTTGGATTAAATATTCACCCCCACACACTTAAGATGTACATTGCCCTCAATGTACAAAGATAAATAATGACATTTTAAAGGTAAATCAAAAGAGAAGGGGGAAGAATTACTCCCTGAGTTGTGGATGTTTTCCGAATGAGTGTCTTTGGTGGCAATGATGGTCGATCGGGATAACGCTCCCAAGCTAGATGAAGAAATTGGGTAGCGCTTTGAGAAGTAGCCAGGCTTTACTAAGACCTAAAAATAAACTAAATATATAAATAAAGAAAAGAAAGAGAAAGAGAAAGAGAAAGAGACTAAGAAGGAAAATAGACTAAAGCTAGGAGATAAAGGGGCTTGAGAATCCTTATTGGTAGGTGGTTCGCGAGGTGGGTGTGACTTCTAGGGCGACGGAGGTGCTGGTGGTGGCGGAAGTGGCGTGATTCCCAAGCAGCCTTTAGAACCTGACACTCAGAAACTAAACTAAGTTAAACTGATTTAAACATAAGATTATTAAAGAAAGGGAGAATGAAAGGAAAGAGAAATGAAAAATAAAACTAATTGGTCTCATAGATCATTGGCTTAGTGTTGAGACGAAGCTGCCGGCATGAACTCATGTTGATCGCTCTTTGTTAAGGCACCTACGCTTAGCTTCCTTTGCTTCTTTGGCATGTTGTTGGCGTGCACAAGGATCTAGAGTAAAGAATCTGAGATGAAAGAGAATGAGAAGCAAAAATAAAAGTGAAAATCAAAAGGAGGGAAGGGGAAGAGTTGAGGGGTTTAAATAGATGCTCAAGTTTGGTAATCCCCCACGACCATGTCCCAGGATGTGTCGATTTACACGGCCTCCTCACACGGTCGTGTTCTAGAGGGTGTTGTCATCCTATGCCCATGTTTGAGCCCTCCATGCTCGTGCTCGTGATGTTTTTCTATTGGCATGGTTGTCTGACACGCGCGTGTCTTACCCGTGTCCGATAAGTTAGTAACCTCAGTAATTTTACACGGATGTTGGCATGGGCGTGTGCTGTCCGTGGTATGGAAGTCAGTAGCCTCATACGGTTGGTGCCACGGTCGTGCCATATCTGTCGATGTCCGTGTCGAGAGTGGTTGGATCTGTGACGTTAGTTTGTTGGTTGGGCTGACTGCACGGCCTCTACCCTGTCAGTGTGGCGGTTTTGGTGGTCCACATGGCCACGGCCACGGTCGTGTATAAGGCCTTATGACCTGTAAGTCTACACTTTTGGTTAGTTAAAAAGGATAAGAAAAAGAGGAAAGAAAATAAAGTGTAAAAGAATGCAAAAAGAAATAGGGTTAGTACTTGGGTTGCCTCCCGAGAAGCGCTCGTTTATAGTCTTAAGCTAGACTTTCCTCATATTTGAAAATTTTAGGGAGGTTTATAAGTTTGAATATCTTCGCTCATGTCTACAGGTTTAATTTTATGACAAAATTGAAGTCGAGAAGCGTTTACCTTGAAAGTGCCAAATGTTGGATTGTTTACCTCGACTATTCCTTGTGGGAAGATATTGTGTACCTTAAGAGGGAGTTCTCTCTTTTCCTTCAGGTTTGTTGTGGTGATTTGAGGCTTGTTTTTATCTAATAGAACCTGGTCTCCTATTTTAAAGTGATTTGATGTCCCCCCGAGCTCTTCTGGTGGTTCCTCTGGTTTTATTTTGTGTGGATCTGGCTCTTCTTTGACCTGTGTTTTCTGTTCTTCCTTGTGTAACCCTAGTTTTTCCTTGAAGTGCGTTTTCCACTCGTCTAAGTCATTGGGTTGAATTCTTTGCTCCTCGTGAGTTATTTCTTTGTTGGCACTGAACTGAGGATCTGGTTCAATCGTTCTCTTTTTTGGAGGTTCCTAAAAAGAGGGTGTAATTGAATGATTATCAAAATAATTTTCTTTCTCACCTTGATTCGTCGATGACCTAGCTGAGTCGAGGGCTTGAAGACTAATTGAGTCGTCACTACACAAAGTATGAGCTCACCTGTGGCAACATCAATTTTAGTCTTGGCAGTTGCTAGAAAAGGTCTTCCTAAAATTAAGGGGATTGAATTATCCTCATCCATGTCTAAAACAAAAAAGTCTATTGGGAAAACAAATTTATTGATTTTTACGAGAACATCTTCAATAATGCCCCTAGAAATTCTAACAGTTTTATCAGCTAATTGAATACTCATCTTAGTTTGTTTTGGCTTCCCTAAACCTAGCCGCTTAAAGAATGTATAAGGCATAACATTTATGCTTGCCCCTAAATCAGCTAACGCATTATCAATATTTAAACTACTAATTAAACATGGAATTGTAAAACTCCCTGGATCTTTTTGCTTCTATGGTAGTTTATTATGTAACATTGCTAAGCATGTTGATTTTAACTCCAGATGGTGCTCTTCATCTATTTTGCGTTTGTTGGTCAAGAGCTATCTTAAAAATTTCCTCGAATCTGGCATCTGAAAAAGAGCTTCAAGAAGAGGTAAGTTAATGTGTAATTTCTTTAAAAGTTTAAGAAACTTACCGAACTGCTGCTCTGAATCGTCTCTTTGCAATGCTACGGGATAAAGTATGCGAGGTTTGTACTCCTTGACTACCGGTTTTGGCTTTTCCTGTACTACCTCTGTCGTACCTTCGCGTACTTTACTTTCTGGAGTTGGGTTGGCTGTATCTAACTCCTTGCTATCCTGAACTGTGACGGCTTGAATTTGCTCCTTAGGGTTAATTTCGGTGTTGTTTGATAGGCGTCCTTGTTGTCGTTCAGACATCAGCTTTGCAAGTTGTTCAACAGCATTGTCACTTCCTTAACTGATTTAGCAATTTCATCAATTCGGCTTTCGTTGCTTTTGATTGTTCTATTAGCTTCTTGGATGCATTCCTCGATGGTTGGCTTCTTGTCTTATGGATAGGGCTGATTTCGAAAGTTTTGGGGTGATTGTTGCCTTTGATTTCCTTGACTGCCTTATCCTCCTCATGAAAAATTTGGTGGTTCCTCCAACCTGGATTGTAAGTGTTACTATAAAGATTATTATTAGATCGGAAATTATTACCTATATAGTTCATCTGTTTATCTTCTGCTCCTGGTTGGTAGGGTGGGTACTCAGGATTCGCCATAGTTCCACTAGCGTCGCACTGCATGACTGGATGTATCTATGAAGAACACAAACTATCAAGCTTTTCATTCATCATCTCTAGCTGCGTTGATAGCATGGTCATGGTGTCGACGTTGAAGACTCCTGCCGATTTCATTGGTTTAGTCCTCGAAGCCTGCCACTGATAATTGTTGATCGACATCTCCTCAATGAATCGTAGGCTGCTTCTGGAGTTTTGTTGTTCAGGGTTCCACTGGCGGCTGAATCAATTAGTTGTCTTGTTGAGGGGTTGACTCCATTATAGAAGGTTTGGACTTGTAACCATAGGGGTAAACCGTGGTGTGGGCATCTCCTCAAGAGATCTTTGAACCTCTGCCATGTGTAGTATAGTGTCTCTAAATCCATCTGCACAAAGGAAGAGATATCGTTACGTAATTTAGCCGTTTTGGCTGGTAGAAAATATTTTATCAAAAACTTTTCGGTCATCTGATCCCATGTAGTGATTGACCCTCGTTGTAACGAGTTTAACCACTGTTTGGCTTTATTTCTTAATGAGAAAGGGAATAACCGAAGACGAATGGCATCATCAGAAATGCCATTTATTTTAAAGGTATCACAGAACTCCAAAAAAGTTAGCTATATGCATGTTTGGGTCTTCATCCTGCAAACCATCGAATTGAACAAACTGTTGAATCATTTGTATTGTGTTAGGCTTTAATTCAAAATTGTTAGCAGATATAGCAGGCCTAGCAATAGTAGATTCTGCTCATGTCAAATGCGGTTTCGCATAATCAAACATTGTACGTGGAGCATTTTGATCTCCCACATCGCGTAGTAGTGGGTTGTTTTTGCCCGTCCCTTCAGTAGGATTGGATCTGTTTTCTTCCTCTCTTTCTGCGTAATCTAGGGCTCGCTTGGTTTCCCTACGATTCCTATGAGCGGTTACTTCGATATCACTATCGTATACCAAAGGTCCTCTTGGATTCCTTCTAGTCATAAACTAGAGGTACCTAGAAAAGAGAAAGAAATAAAAATTAGAAAAATTTAAAATTTAACCTAAGAAACAAAAGAAATAAATTGCAAATAAAATAATGGCTAAAGTAATAAAAATAGAGCTTTCTTAATATTTTAGTTCCCTGGCAAAGGCGCCCAAAACTTGATCACTGTAGAATCAGAGTTTTAAAATTTCTAAAAGAATGATCAAAACCTAAAAACTAACTCTGACAACGATTAAAGGCAAATGTACCTATCGAACAGTAGCATAGCTTAGGCAAGACCGGATATCGAACCCAAAGGAACTAAAAGTACTAATACTAACTTTCTTTTTATTATTTAGCCTTAGAATTAGAGTGAAGTTGCTTTTGATGAAGACTAAACTAAGGACACAAAGACAAAAAGACGAATAGGAAAATAACTTTGAAGAAAAACTCAGGTGATTGCGACATACCCTCAAGAAGAATCCACCTAGACTTCACTTATTAATTAACCCTTAAATTATATGATTTCTTTTACTTAGCTTGATCCGTAAGACTCCCTAACCTATATTAAACCCTCTCTCGAGGCGAATAACGTCTAACCCTAGGTTAATTAGTGGAGCTCTCGTTCGCTTATAATAACCCCCTAGGATAGCAGTAAATCGATCAATGGACTCCCATATTAGGTTTCACCCTAATCCGGCAAAATCTCGTAACCCTATCTCTAGGCGCCCGATCAACTCTGCTTAATTATGTTAGATCTTCTCCTATGCAGTTTCTATTCCTCCTCCACCTAAGCACATTAGATTTGGATTAAGCAACATAATTAAGAACAAACTAAGTAATTTATCATATAACTTAAAAATCAAATAATAAAATCTGTCTAGGTTTCATCCCCCTTCAGGTATCTGAAGGGTTTAGTTCATAATGTAAAAATAAAACATCATAAGAGAAAAGATAAAACAAAATATAAGAAAAATCTTAAAACCCCCTAGAGGGATTGAAGGAGAATTCCGTCGTCTTGAGTATAATTCTGGCTTCTTAGGATGAATCAACTGGCCATCCTCGCGTTATTCCCTAACTCTACTCTCTCAGCTTGGCTCCTTGGCCTAGCTTTGACGCCTCTTCAAAGGAGGTATTTAGGGGATATATATATAGGCTTTTGGAATACGATTCTTTCTCCTTAAGTATCTTTTTCCGACTGAAACTGCTCATTCTGACGACAGAGGCACGGCCATGTAGCACGCCCATGTGGCTCGATTCCAGGCCGTGTTCGGATTTCTAAATTGAGGCACGGCCGTGTGAATCAGGGAAGAGATCGCGTTCTAGATGTTAGGCGTGGCACGACCGTGTGGCTTGTAGTCTAGGCCGTGTTGATTTCGTGAATTGGCCCATTTGGCCCGTTGTAAGCCCGTTTTACGTTCTTTTCATCTTTTGGTGCTTTCCTGAGTATAAGACATGAAAAGAAAGGATTAAGAGCACCTTTTTACACAAATCAAGGGATAAATCATCCAAAAGCATATTAAATGTGGGCTTAAAATATGTTACTTTTACGGTGTATCACTAAGTAATTGGCACTAAGTGTGCGAGTTCACCGAACGTTTAAAGAAGATCGAATGAATTATGGCATCGAACATTGCATGGTAAATGTGATAAATAAATATGTGATGGTACAGGTATATACAGAACCTATGTGGTTGATGATATTGTGTATGAAATAGATGGATGATTATGTGAATAAATGATGAAAAGGATTGGATTAAGTAGCATTATAAAAGCTTGTACATAAACCTATAGACGTGATATGAAAATGAGTAATAGCTATGGGTGAGATTGATTAGTGATGTGAATTGAACCAAGTGATAGATAATTTTGTATATTGAATTCGATTTATTGAGTTAATTGTGTTATATTACGAACTTACTAAGCTTTAAGGCTTAGTGTGTGAAGTCTTTCAATGTTTTACAGTGTCATTAAAGCTAGCTCAGATCCGGGGATCGTCAGCAACTCAATCACACTATCAGACATCTATTTTGGTGCCTATTTGAAAGTTGTATATATGGTATATGGCATGTATAGGCTAATGACGTTGTGGAATGATTTTGGTACATGTTTTGCTATATGAAAATTGTGTAGTAATGTGTAAATATGGTCTTGAGTGAATGGCCATCAGGGTATGCCTTGGTGATATTAAAATGGTATATTTCATACCTGATTAGTAGTTGAGAATGGTGAATGAATTTTATGTTATTTAATGTTGGATTTGAGCATGTAGGAATGACCCAAAATGGGTGGCAAAGTGGCCTTGTAAATGGCCTATAATTGCCCAAACGGGTGAGCACACGGGCGTGCGTCCCAACCATGTCCTTTACTGTCCATTTTCAAAGTATGCCAGACTTGCACACGTGCCAGACACACGGGCGTGTGACAGGCTGTGTAGTCCTATTTAGTGTTGCACACGGGGTAAGGTAGGGTTTAAGACATGGTCGTTTGAGGCACACGGTTTATCCACATGGTCGTGTGCCCTGTTTAAGATGAAAAATTTTCTAAGTTTTGTAAAGTGTTTGTATGAGATCGGTTTAGTCCTGAACCCTCTTTAAAGCATGTTTAAGGTCTCGTAGACTTACTAAAGGGACTTTGTGCTATTAATTACTATGATGTGTTGATGTGTGAGCCATGATAGTGTAAATGTTATGATTTGACCGGTAATACCTCGTAACCCTAGTCTGACAATGGATACGGGTTATGGGTGTTACAGTATATGTATGAGATTGTGTGTGCCTATGGCATGACATGAATATGTCTATTTGAACTTACATTTGGCTATTTGATTCAAGTTTCATAATGGTATGGTATTGAAACATGGCAAGTTTGATGTATGCTTTAGGTATGGTGTGCGAACTTGAATGCCATTGAGTAAAGTAAATATGTATTTGTTTTGGATATTGAATTGTGGTGTCAATGAGGACACATTGGTTAGGCATTTAGGTTGGATGATTCTTACATGTTTCGGGCTCATTTAATTGTGTATCGAATGGGTTTAATTAATGGTAAAAGAGTCGTTTATGTCCAAGTAAGCATGTTTTTGTGACATCCCAAAAATTCAAGTATTTCATTTGTTAGATTTTGTTATAAGTTAATATTTGCTTTAGTGTTAAGTGTAACATCCTGAAAAGGGCCTATGCATTTTCGGTTTAATTGTACGAAATGACATGTCTTACGTGTTATGAATAAATTTTGAACATTTTTGGAAACTTGAAAATGCATGAAAATGATTTAGAAATGAACATTTTTGGAAACCTGGAAATGTATGGAAATGTTAGGGTTAAAAGAGGAAAGTGAACATTTTTGGAAACCTGGAAATGTATGGAAATGTTAGGGTTAAGAGAGGAAAGTGAACATTTTTGGAAACTAAGGAAATGTAAGGAAATGATTTAGAAATGATTCAAAAGAGGAAGGTGAACATTTCTGGAAACTTGGAAATGTAAGGAAATGTCAAGTTTAAAGAGGCAAACGAAAATTTTTGGAAACTTAGAAATGACTTAGAAATGTCAAGTTTTAAAGTTTACAAGAGGAAACTGAGGCAAGGTGGCCTTAAAAGAAAAAGTATGTGAAATTTGACACACAAACAGGCTTGGAAAAGTGGCCTGGATATGTCACTTAGGGCCTCTGGAAATGGCGCCACATGCAAGGGTGTTGGGCCTGAGTTCGAGTCACATGGAAAGCAAATAAAAGAAGTTTTATTTTTGCTTCTAGAAGCATAGAGGTGGACGCCATAAGGCTTGCAAAAGAGGAGTCTTATTCTCTTTAAAATTCGGCTAAATTAGGGGATAAATAAAGGATTTTTAATTGGATTATTTTTAAGGGATAATAAGGATTATTCTTTAATTATTTTAAATTAAATAGATAAAGCTATCAATAAGGAAGAGTGGTGGCCAAGCCAAGGATTCTTGGCCTAGTAATTTCGGCACAAAGAGGAGAACTAGGGCTTTCATTCTTTCCTCTTCACAATTCTCTCTGTCGAAAATTCTCCTAGCAAAAATCCCCTCTTCTCTTTTCTTTTTCCAAAGCCGAAAAATCCTATGTTCTAGCCACAACTTCTTTCATTAAGTGTCGAATCTTTCTGAGCCTATTATCCCTCTCTTTTCAATTCAGTTGAAGCCGAATACATCAGTGATCATAGCAAGTCTTCATAGTCGAATATTTGAAGGGCTTCAAATGAAGGTGTTGCCGATTTCCATATAAAAGGGGTAAGATCCAATTCGGTTCTCATTCTTTTTCTCTTAGGCTTGTCGAAAACTAAGATCTAATCTCTACTATTGTTTTATGGCCGAATCTACAAAGGATCTCTCGAGTTTTACTGTGATCGACTACAAGAAGGAATATTTCGGGATTCATAAGGATCTAAGGTAAGAAACTATAAGATTCGGCCAAAGGCCTTGATTTATGTTTTGATGATTAAGATTAAATCTAACGTAAGGTTTTAGGGATTTCGACATTCCTAGGAAAGTAAGGAACAGTTTCGGGATTTGTTGGTATCCCAATCGGCAACAAGGTAAGAATACTAATCCTACTAGGATTTGGATTTTTAGCCGAATGTTTTTTTTAAAGAAGTAAGTAATTAATCAAATGTAGGGGTTAAGGATCTAAACGGTAGATCAGATCTCGGGATCTCAAGGAATTTGTTAAGCAAATCAGGTGTGTACCCTACACCAATCTTTATAGATTCATGGCTTTAACTTAAAATATGTTTTAATCTGAAAATATAAGAATATGGCTAAGGTACCGTGTTACGGTACAAAGTACTCAGGTACGTTTCCTACTTCTACTAGGATTACGAAATACGTTATATTTAACATGTGAAAAGTGACATGAATGTGAATTTAAGTATGATATGCATAATATGAATAATATGGGGCATTCGGGTTATATGAAAAAGGGGATGTGAATGTGGTGACTTGGTCTCACTATCCGAATGTGGTGACTTGGTCACATTATCCGAATCGATAACTTCGGTTACATTATCTGAATGTGGTAACTTCGGTTACATTATCTGAATGTGGTGTCTCATGACACAATTATCTGGTGGCTATGCCACAAATTTTATATGGGCGATGAGCATGTCATTGCAGCGCTTCGATGGTGTGTGTAGCGGATTGAGGTTGACTTAGTAGTCCCGCGGTGTGCGAGTTGAGTACGGGGATGTGTAGCGGATGGCATCTAGGTTTGGGTTCGGGTTGCATCATTATTTTTTTTATCTGTTATATGTATTGATAAGTGACATGATATTGAATGCCTAGGTTATTAAATTTTAGTGTTGGTTACACATTGAGTCTGTTGACTCACCCCGTTGTGGGAACATGTTTGAGTGTGTGAACAGTGATGGGCCAGGGTCGACGGGAGCTTAGTGGTGGCCATGCGAAGTTTGATTTTCCTTATTTTTGGACTCTTGTTATCTTAAGTATTTTATAATTTTATTTCGGGTTTTTATTTGATGTAATCAGCCCACAACTGAACTAAGTTATTTTCTGTTTTATTCGCTTTGTTTCGACATTTTTATTTATTAAAGATTAAGTCAATTTTATTTAAAATAAACTTTCAATATTTTGTCACTTGAAACAAATGGGCTTCCAATATAAAACAAACTTGTTTTCAACTCAAGCCCAACCCAATTCGAATTTTCTTCCAAAATCACTCAAAATTTTTCAAAGTGCCAACGAATTTGTACTAGTTTTCTTTGAGGAACATACCGGATCCGGTCAGGACTCGTGGGCCGGGTCCGAGGTGTTTCAGTTTGGTATCAGAGCCTAGTTTTAAAACTCTCGGCCTGTGGGCTAATGCCCAAAACTTTTCCAATCGAGCCGAATGAGTTTTATGAAAAGTATTTCTGAAGTTAAGCAGGCTTTCTGGCATGGCACCTAAGTCTCCGAGCCGCAGTCCACCAGGTAAGTACCTCTAACCATCTGTGTGATTATGTGAATTATAGAAGGGTAAAAAAGGAATGGAACGTAGAATAGCATGATAGGAACTTGAACCCTAGGACTAGTCTACTCAAACACAAACACATAAGACTTAATTCCACTAAACAAACCTATGGCTAAGTCAACCTAGTTAGGGTGTGGTAACCCCACTGTGTGCATGTCTCAGGATTAGATCCCAGGAAGAGCACAGTATTTAAGCGATCCTAGTGACTCACCTCCTCTTCGCAGAATCCTACCTGCAGTGCGTAGCTTCGGTTCACCCCTAACCTGAGAGGGCTCGGTTGGTGTGGCAACCTGCATGCGCATGTCTCAGGAATGGTTTCGGTGGGAGCTTGGTATTTAAGCGATCGCGTGACTCACCTCCTCTCCACTCGAATCCTGCTCAGTGCGTAGCTTTGGTTCACGACCAAGAGGACTCGGTCATAGGCTAAACACAATAACTAAAACCCGAAAGGGAACTAGCCGTGTTTTTATAAAAACAACAAAACCCTAGTTTAAAAACTCTTAAAAACTTTCTTTTAAAGTTGTGAGTGCCATCTTTACAAAATTTTCCGAAAGATTGCTGATTTATGAGATTACAAAAATACCGTTAGTGGTAAAATTACCAAAATTCCCTTGGTTTATAAAATGACGAACTACCCAACAGTTTTGCCAAAATTTCATTATTTTATAAATGTTCAAAAACCCTAATTTGCAAACTATCAAAATACCTTGATTTAAAAAAAATTATTACAAAATTGCCCTTAACTTACAAAATTACCAAAATAGCCCTGATTTCCAAAATTTTTGCAACGTCACTATTTTGGAAAGTACAATTCTCAAGAAGAACCCTCAACGTTTCGCAACTTTTAAAATATCCCTGATTTATTAGATTTTACGAATTTATCCCGGTTTGTGAAAAATTACCGAAATACCCCCGGATTTCGGAACTTTCCAAAATACCCCGGAAATTCAAACTTTCCAAAATACTTTTTGACAAAATCAGCAAGGAATTTTTTCTTTTGGAAAATTACGAAAATGCCCCTGTAGGACAAAATTATGAAAATACCCCTAGGTAGTGGAGAAACAATAACAATGAAAACTACAACGTTTCTCTGAATGAACGAAAGTTCATAATTGGTTGATGGATGTATGAATGAATGAAAAGACTGCGTGCATGTATGAATACGAAAGAACCACTCCTAAAACTCTTTTCATAAAATTTCTTCGCGGGTAATCAAGTGAAACAAAGACTAATTCATAAAACTTCTTAATTAGATCTCAACGTTAGAAATGAGCTCTAGAGGACGTGGTCGTCGTGGATGAGGTAGAGGAAGGATGGCTGTGTAAGAACCCGTTAGATCGGGTCAAGGGTCTGACAATGAGATACCACCGCCACCACACCACCCCATTTGTTGGTGTTTAGCGATGAAGCTCGGACGGGGATGATCTTTGTGTCGCAGGTGTCTTTGCGAGTTTTGGAGTTGGTGGTGAGTGCGGGAGGAAATTTGGGAAATCGAAAATCAGGTACGAGCGGCTCCGAGCTAATGGAGCCGAAATGTTTCATGGGGTATCGAGTGTGGCACCCAGTACAGCTGAGTACTGGTTGGAAGCAATTGAGCGCATCATGGATGAGCTTGACCTGACCCCTGAGGAGAAGTTAAAAGGAATGGTGACACTATTACGCGATGAAGCGTATCAATGGTGGTTAACTGTTCGGGATGGTGCCACAGCGGAGGATCTGACCTGGGACTACGTTAAAGAAGCATATCAAAATAAGTATGTTGGAACCAGGTATACGGATGAGCAAAGAAAGGCATTTTTGGGGCTGGTTCAAAGGAACAAGTCCGTTGCGGAATATGAGTCTGAATTTCTGAGGTTGAGCCGGTATGCTCGAGGAGTAGTGGCAACTGAGCATGAGCGCTGTGTCCGTTTTCGAGAACGGACTAAGGGATGATTTAAGATTGTTGATAGCACCGCATCAGGAGTGAGAGTTTTCTGCTTTAGTAGAAAAGGCCAAGGTGGCCGAGGGAATTAAGGATGCTACAAAGCAGACTATGGATCGAAATAGGCCCAAAAGAGGTTTTGGATCATCTGAGAAGGTTCAAAAGAGGCCTAGAGTTGATGGGCCGCGAGGTCAGCAAGCTGGTACAGGATGGCAGTATCGTCCTTGTGATCATTATAGAAAGAAGCACTTAGGGGAGTGCTGGAAAAAGACGGGAGGATGTTTTAGGTGTGGGTCCAAGGACCATATGCTCAAGGATTGTCCTAAGAAACCGGATGAAAGTCGACTAGCAGCTCAGAATGTTAGTCAGGCTAGTAGAGGAGGACAACAACCTCAACGAGGTCGTGGTTCGAATAACAGAGGTAATGGTGCTGGCAGAGGACGAGGAACTCAGGGCAGAGGTGCTGCTAATACTGAGGCGAGGCAACCGGGTTTCGTTTATGTGATTTGTCGGAGGGAGGATGGAGACGCGCCGGATGTTATAACCGGTACGTTCTTTATTTATGGCAAGCCCTATTTTGCTCTTATTGATGTGGGCTCGACCCATTCTTATGTTGCATGTAGTGTAGTGGAAACACTGGGCCTAGACTCTGAACTTTCTGATAGGCAAATGACTTTAGTGAGCCCATTAGGCCAAACTGTAGTGGTGGATAAGATCTTTCGGAGTGTACCTTTAGAGATTCAGGGAGTGAACTTTCGGGCTGACTTAATGGAACTACCCTTTGGGGAGTTTGAACTTATACTTGGAATGGACTGGCTAGTAGAGCACCGAGCTATGTTGGGTTGTGCAGCTAAAGAATGGAACTAAGGACCCCGGAGGATGAAGTAGTAGTAATGATCGGAGAAAGAAGAAACTACTTGTCTAATGTAGTTTCGGCGTTAAAGGCTGAGAAAATGGTTAGGAAAGGGTGCAAGGCATTCTTAGCCTTCGTAAGTGCGTTGGGTGGAAAAGAAGAAGGTGTTAGTGGAGCTAGAACGGTAAGGGACTTTAAAGATGTATTTCCGGAGGAATTACCAGGAATACCCCCAGATAGGGAGGTGGAATTTGGAATAGACTTGCTACCGGGAACAGTTCCAGTGTCAATTGCCCCGTATCGAATGGCACCAAAGGAGTTGATTGAGCTCAAGGCTCAAATCCAAGAATTGTTGGATCGTGGGTTCATTCGACCCAGTGTGTCTCCATGGGGAGCACCAGTACTGTTTGTAAAGAAGAAGCACGAAACTATGCGGATGTGCATAGATTACCGTCAGTTGAATAAGCTGACCATTAAGAACAAGTATCCTTTGCCAAGGATCGATGACTTGTTTGATCAGCTGAAGGGGGCTGCAGTATTCTCGAAAATAGATCTACGGTCAGGATATCACCAGTTGAAGGTAAAGGAGGCAGATATCCATAAGACCGCTTTTAGAACACGATACGGCCATTTTGAGTTTGTAGTAATGCCATTTGGGTTGTGAACGCTCAGTAGTGTTCATGGATATGATGCCCGAGTTTTCAACCCTACTTGGATAGGTTCATCGTTGTATTCATCGACGATATCTTGGTGTACTCCAAGTCTGAAGAGGAGCATGATGAGTATCTCCGAGTTGTGTTGCAAGTGTTAAGGGAGAAGAAGCTCTATGCCAAATTCAGCAAGTGTGAATCTTGGCTTAAGAAGGTGGCATTCCTAGGACATGTGGTATTCGCAGAGGGAATAAGAGTGGATCCTAGGAAGATCGAAGCAGTGTTGGATTGGAAACCACCTAGGTCCGTGGCGGAGATCCGAAGTTTCTTAGGATTGGCAGGCTATTACAAAAGGTTCGTGGAAGGGTTCTCGTCAATAGCCGCGCCTTTGACAAAGTTATTAAGGAAGGAAGTACCCTTTGAATGGATGGATACGCAACAGAAGAGCTTTGAAAAGCTTAAGAAGGTGTTGACGAAGGCTCCAGTGTTAATTCAACTGAAAGCAGGAAAGGATTTTGTGGTGTACTGTGACGCTTCGCATACGGGATTAGGATGTGTCCTAATGCAAGATGGAAAAGTGGTCGCGTATGCGTCTCGGCAACTAAGGCCTCATGAGGTTAACTACCCAACTTATGACTTGGAACTGGCAGCGGTGGTTTTCGCCCTTAAGGTGTGGAGGCACTATCTCTATGGAGAAAGGTCGGTGATCTACACAGACCACAAGAGCCTTAAGTATCTGTTGACTCAGAAAGAGTTAAACTTGAGGCAGCGAAGGTGGGTGGAGTTATTGAAAGATTATGATTGCTCGATAGAGTATCACCGGGCAAGGCAAATGTAGTGGGTGATGCCCAAGTCGAGAAAGGTTGTGTCGGATCTAAGGGCTATGTTCGCTCACTTAAGTTTATATGATGACGGAAGCTTTGTTGGCGAATTACAAGTCAAGCCCACATGGTGAATGAGGTGAAAAGGGACGATTAGGTGATAAGGACCTAAGTGCTAAGATACACAAGCAAAAAGACGGAGAATTAAAGGACTATGGCGTTAATAATGAAGGAGTATTGTGCTACAAGGAAAAGTCGTATGCTTGAGAGACGAGGAGTTAAGACAAAGGATTCTTCGGAGGCGCATAGTAGCCCTTATGCTATGCATCCCGGAGGCATTAAGTTGTATAGAGATCTAAGGGAACAATTTTGGTGGTCTGATCTTAAACGGGAGGTTACTGAGTTCGTGGGGAAATGCCTGACATGTCAGCAAGTTAAGGCTGAACACCAAGTTCCATCGGGATTGCTACAGCCAATCGAGATTCCGCAGTGGAAGTGGGAGAGAATTACCGTGGACTTCGTTAGTGGGCTTCCCCTTACGCCTACTAAGAAGGACTCGGTATAGGTGATAGTGGACCGTTTGAGCAAGTCCGCGCACTTCATTCCTGTAATTGTTGACTATTCTGTTCAGAAGTTGGCCAAGTTATATGTGGCAGAAATTGTGAGGTTACACGAAGTGCCGGTGTTAATCATCTCCGATAGAGACCCAAGGTTTACGTCTCGATTTTGGAGAGCACTTCATCAAGCTTTAGGCACTAAGTTGGATTTTACAACAGCTTTTCATCCATAATCGAGACAGGCGATGCGAGCGAGTTATACAAGTGTTGGAAGATATGTTGAGAGGTGTGTGATGGATTTCCGAGGAAGTTGGGAAGACTACTTGCCTTTAGCAGAGTTCGCCTACAACAACAGCTATCAGGCTAGCATTCGGATGGCACCATATGAAGCGTTGTATGGTCGGAAGTGTCGAATTCCTACTTGTTGGACTGAGTTAGGAGAACGTCGAGTTTTGGGTCTAGAGTTAGTGGCAGAAACTGAAGAGAAGGTTGAGATAATCCGAGCACGGTTAAAGGAAGCCTCTAATAGGCAGAAGTCGTACGTAGACCTCAAGTGGAAGTAAATAGAGTTTGAAGTAGGAGACCAAGTGTTTCTGAAGGTCTCGCCTTGGAAGAAGGTGATGAGGTTTGGTCGTAAAGAGAAGTTAAGCCCAAGGTTTATAGGGCGCTATCGAGTATTGAAGCGAGTTGGACCAGTGGCATACCAATTGGAGTTGCCACCAGAGTTGCAGCAAATGCACGACATATTCCATGTATCCATGCTACGTCGTTATCGATCGGATCCATCTCATGTGGTACCAATTGAACAAGTGGGGCTAAGGTCGGACTTATCCTACGAGGAGGAGCCGATTCAGATATTGGAACGTGATGTGAAAGTGCTATGAAGGAAGTCAGTTCCTCTAGTCAAAGTGTTATGGCACAATCATGGATCGGAGGAAGCTTCGTGGGAGGAGAGGAAGAGGCAATGCGTCAAACAATACCCTCAATTATTTTAGCTAGGAAATTTCGAGGATGAAATTATTTTTAAGGGGTAGAAGCGTAACATCTGAAAAGGGCCTATGCATTTTCGGTTTAATTGTATGCGAAATGACATGTCTTACGTGTTATGAATAAATTTTGAACATTTTTGGAAACTTGAAAATGCATGAAAATGATTTAGAAATGAACATTTTTGGAAACCTGGAAATGTATGGAAATGTTAGGGTTAAAAGAGGAAAGTGAATATTTTTGGAAACCTGGAAATGTATGGAAATGTTAGGGTTAAAAGAGGAAAGTGAACATTTTTGGAAACTAAGGAAATGTAAGGAAATGATTTAGAAATGATTCAAAAGAGGAAGGTGAACATTTCTGGAAACTTGGAAATGTAAGGAAATGTCAAGTTTAAAGAGGCAAACGAAAATTTTTGGAAACTTAGAAATGACTTAGAAATGTAGAGTTTTAAAGTTTAAAAGAAAAGCGAGAGGCAAGGTGGCCTTAAAAGAAAAAGTATGTGAAATTTGACACACAAGCAGGCTTGGAAAAGTGGCACGGAGATGTCACTTAGGGCCTCTGGAAATGGCGCCACATGCAAAATTTGTTGGGCCTGAGTTTGAGTCACATGGGAAGCAAATAAAAGAAGTTTTATTTTTGCTTCTAGAAGCACAGAGGTGGACGGCACAAGGCTTGCGAAAGAGGAGTTTTATTCTCTTTAAAATTCGGCTAAATTAGGGGATAAATAAAGGATTTTTAATTGGATTATTTTTAAGGGATAATAAGGATTATTCTTTAATTATTTTAAATTAAAGAGATAAAGCTATCAGTAAGGAAGAGTGGTGGCCAAGCCAAGGATTCTTGGCCTAGTAATTTCGGCACAAAGAGGAGAACTAGGGCTTTCATTCTTTCCTCTTCACAATTCTCTCTGCCGAAAATTCTCCTAGCAAAAATCCCCTCTTCTCTTTTCTTTTTCCAAAGCCGAAAAATCCTATGTTCTAGCCACAACTTCTTCCATTAAGTGTCGAATCTTTCTGAGCCCATTATCCCTCTCTTTTCAATTCAGTTGAAGCCGAATACATCAGTGATCATAGCAAGTCTTCATAGTCGAATTTTTGAAGGGCTTCAAATAAAGGTGTTGCCAATTTCCATATAAAAGGGGTAAGATCCAATTCGGTTCTCATTCTTTTTCTCTTAGGCTTGTCGAAAACTAAGATCTAACCTCTACTATTGTTTTATGGCCGAATCTACAAAGGATCTCTCGGGTTTCTACAACAGTCGACTACAAGAAGGAATATTTCGGGATTCATAAGGATCTAAGGTAAGAAACTATAAGATTCGGCCAAAGGCCTTGATTTATGTTTTGATGATTAAGATTAAATCTAACGTAAGGTTTTAGGGATTTCGACATTCCTAGGAAAGCAAGGAACAGTTTCGGGATTTGTTGGTGTCCCAATCGGTAACAAGGTAAGAATACTAATCCTACTAGGATTTGGATTTTTGGCCGAATGGTTTTTTTAAAGAAGTAAGTGATTAATCAAATGTAGGGGTTAAGGATCTAAACGGTAGATCAGATCTCGGGATCTCAAGAAATTTGTTAAGCAAATCAGGTGTGTACCCTACACCAATCTTTATAGAGTCATGGCTTTGACTTAAAATATGTTTTAATCTGAAAAGATAAGAATATGGCTAAGGTACCATGTTACGGTACAAAGTGCTCAGGTACGTTTCCTACTTCTACTAGGATTACGAAATACGTTATATTTAACATGTGAAAAGTGACATGAATGTGAATTTAAGTATGATATGCATAATATGAATAATATAGGGCATTCAGGTTATATGAAAAAGGGGAAGTGAATGTGGTGACTTCGGTCTCACTATCTGAATGTGGTGACTTCGGTTACATTATCTGAATACGGTAACTTCGGTTACATTATCTGAATGTGGTAACTTCGGTTACATTATCTGAATGTGGTGTCTCATGACACAATTATCTAGTGGCTATGCCACAAATTTTATATGGGCGATGAGCACGTCGACTGCAGTGGCGCGCCCGATGGTGTGTAGCGGATGGAGGGTTGACTTAGTAGTCCCCACGGTGTGCAGGTTGGTACGGGGATGTGTAGCGGATGGCATCTAGGTTTGGGTTCGGGTTGCAGCATTATTTTTTTTATCTGTTATATGTATTGATATGTGACATGATATTGAATGCCTGAGTTATTAAATTTTAGTGTTGGTTACACATTGAGTCTGTTGACTCACCCGTTGTGGGAACATGTTTGGTGACAAGCGGTGATGGACCAGGGTCGGCGGGGAGCTTAGTGGTGGCCATGCGAAGTTGATTTTCCTTATTTTTGGACTCTTGTTATCTTAATTATTTTATAATTTTATTTCGGGTTTTTATTTGATGTAATCAGGCCACAACTGAACTAAGTTATTTTCTATTTTATTCGCTTTGTTTCGACATTTTTATTTATTAAAGATTAAGTCAATTTTATTTAAAATAAACTTTCAATATTTTGTCACTTGAAACAAATGGGCTTCCAATATAAAACAAGCTTGTTTTCAACTCAAGCCCAACCCAATTCGAACTTTCTTCCAAAATCACTCAAAATTTTTCAAAGTGCCAACGAATTTGTACTAGTTTTCTTCGAGGAACATACCAGATCCGGTCAGGACTCGTGGGCCGGGTCCGGGGTGTTTCATTAAGAGTCTCAAATTTGTGATTGAGGCCTTGGGTTCAAATCTTGGCATGATCAAAAAGGGTTTAGTTTTTGCTATTTCGAGTCAAAGGTGCATGGGGTGGAATTAGATTGAAAATCAAATACTGGGTAGTTATCAAGTTGTGGGATAGAGTTGTTGGTATTATCTTAATTTCTTTTAATTTTTTTTTTTTTGGTAACCCTAAAAATGAACTTCATTTTTCCCACGTTCTTCTTCCTTTTTGGCTCTTCTTTTGTTTTTATTATTCCTTCACTCCTCGTTTTTGTTTTCCTTCCTCTGCGAACAAAATTCAAGATTTATTTTGGGATTCTCCTTGTGGCCTTCCGTTTATGTAACATCCTGAATTTTTAGGCCTATGCGTTTAATGGGTGAATATGTTTAATATGTTAATTTAAGTAATAGGGGTCCAAATTGGGCTCAGAATTAGGTAAAGGCCTTGGTTAAATTATTAGATTGGACATTATAGAGTTAAAAGAGTGGTAATTATGTTTAAAATACCAACGTGGGCTTGTGGCCCAACAAAATGTGGCACTGTAAGGGAATTAGAAGGTGACACCACACAAGAAGTTAGGGGCCCAAAATTTAGGTTTAATGAAGCCCAAATCTTTTAATTTAAGTGAGTTAAATTTCGGCATTAAGACTTGATGAGGTGGACGGCTACAAGGCTTAAAAATAGGAAGATATATTTGGATTTTATAATTGATAATATAGAAGATAAAAAGGAGAAAAAATAGGAGCCTATCTACAAGGAGAGCAATGGCCGAAAATCCACCCTGAGAGGAGTAAAGAAAGAAAGCTCTTTGCATGGCAAAGGGGTGCCAAATTTTCCCTTTTATTTAGCTTGATTTTTAATTAATTAGGAAGGGCGTTTTACGTTTTATACAGGAGGTGCCGAAAATCCTATAAATAGGGGGGATAGCTCCTTGATTCTGACACTTAAAACCCTAATTCTCTCCTCATTCCTTGTGCCGAAAATCCCTAGCCTCTTCCTCTCCAATTTCTCTTCTTCAATTTCTTCAAAAGCCGAAACCTTTTCTCCATTCTTCTTTCCCTTGTGCCGATTTCTCTAAAAAGCCGAAATCTCTATAGTTTTTCTTTAGTCATCCTATTTGTGAGTTAAATCTATTCTTCCGACATTTAAAATCTATTACTTTGGCATTGCCGAATCCTCTTTCTAGTGCTAGCCGAAATCCTGTGTTAAGGTAAGTGTCGACTTCTTCTAGTTTCCCATATTCTATTAGGTTTTGAAAGGCAAAAGCCGAAAAAGCTAATAGTTTAATGGTTCTATGTTGGACGGCATTCCGGGATTTGAAGGAAACTTAGTTGACTAGATCTAAAAGCCGAAAATCATTAGTCTCTAATTTCGAGATTTTAAGGTAAGAAGATTTCCCTAGATTTCTATTATATTTGTTCATTGGATACAAGATCTTAACTATATAATGTGGATTAACGATTAAGTATTGTGATAGTAGCTCTGATAAGGATTTGTGATGGAATTAAATATGTATCAGGCAAAGGAGAGAATCCCTAAGTTTCAAAAACGCAGCGATGTCGTGATTCGGGATTGGCGATGGGTTGTGGACCGGCATCCGAACAAAATCTTAGACAGATAGCAATTTTAGCAGCTTCTGATAGTGTCGACATAGAGAGTGTCGTCCTAACGGTAACCATGTGTGTAACACTTTCACACCATTTAGATTGCCTGTTAAAATATGTTTATTAATCTGTTATATTCTGATAAATGCCGAAATCCTAGCATAATGATTGAAACCCAAGGAGGGTAAAAGCGAATCACCAAGTTAGTGATCTCTATCATTCCTAAGTGAATGTTCCTGTTAAGATGACATATGTGATAAGTATGTTGTTTTCTGATTGCTTGGGGTTGGGTTTATTGAAAGGGAAGTGTTGCATTGTGGTGGCGCTGCCGTGACTGCTACAGTGGCTAATGCCATTTCAGCCTGGTGACTCTGTCACAACTTTGACGATGAGCAGCATGACTGCCATCAATGGTATGTAACAGCGTGGGTTGATTGTAGAAATCCCCAATGGTGTGACTGGCAGGTAAGGGTGGCGTGTAGCGGATGGAAACCTAGGACATGGGTTGGGCTTTGCATAATTTCTGTTATATTATATTCTGTTATATATTCTGTGGGGCTAAGGCCCAAAATCTAATGGTGCACAAGGGTTGCACACTGAGTCTCGCGACTCACCGTTTTATTTTAACAAGTTCAGGTGACACTTAGCGTGTCGGACCGGGCTGGAGAGGAGAGCAAGGTGGCCATGCAAAAGAACATTTGGGTTCAGCAAAAAGACTTTAGCTTATTATTTTATATTTTTATTTAATGGGTTTAAAATCTCGTTGTAATAAGGCTATGGGCCACTAGACTATTGTTTATGTTTTTGGGTTTATGTTGGGTTTTATTATTAGACATTTTAAATTATGTTTTAAAAATTAAACTAAGACATGTACAAGATTTCAGTTTTTATTTAAAATTCACCAAGGCAATTTATAACTTTATCTTATATAACTTCGTAAACTATTAAATTTTTGGTATTAACGATTAAATCGAGTAATTGTTTTCCAAAACGCGACATGTTTTGTAAAATCACTCAAGTGACATACCAAATCCGGTTGTAGTGTTTGGGCCGGGTTTGGGGTGTTACAGTTTAATTAGTTTCACTTGGAGATCTTTGTCGTTCAAATTTGTTTTACGGTTGATTTGGGGAGATTTGCGAGGCAGTGAGTGTTCCTTTGGCGGAGTGATTGCTGTGGGTTGTTGTTCTCGAGGAAACTAGGATTCTCATCCTTTGAATTACTTCAAAATCATACCATATGTGTAACGAGAAACCCAGAAAATAGTGCACGATGAAGGTCGAAATTGTGCACTGTCGATGCCACACGGCCATATACGGTACACGGTCGTGTGACAAACCGTGTGCTGGGCCATGTGTAACATACAATCTAGTTTATTTTGGGTCATGTAGACCACACGAGCATGTGTGGGTCGTGTGACAAGCCGTGTGGGCCACACGAGCTAGGGTATTTGGGTCGTGTGGGCCCAAAATTCATAATTTTTTCTTAAGGTCGTACACACCATCCCGATCGACTATGGGCCTTCCATGGGGTCGGTATGTTATGAAATATACCATAAAACATGAAATTTGGTCATTTGATTATGAATTTTGATATCTGTAAGTATATCTAAGCTGTCATATGATAATTCAAGTTGAGTGTGACATTAAATACTTATATGATTTGCATATGAAATGTTATGCATGATTTCTATTTTGTCTATATTAAATTCTAGGATGGGGTACATTATGTAGAGGAAGTGTTCCGTGAGCGGCGATACCTCACCCATTATAATGGCAGCATAGCTGCATATATTTTGAAAGGTGTCATATTGACACTAAGTGGTGTGTAGAGTTGGATGGGTCTTTAATACTCTATATGGTGTGTTGGGATGGTTGGATATGGTGTGTGGCGGATGGGGGTAGGAATGTAAATTTGATATGATTCTGATTTTGTATGAGATATTCATTGGTATCTGCCCTGCTATATTATTAATCTGAAATTAAATTTGTGATTCTATTTTCTAGTAAGTTACACACTATTTTTGAAACTCACTCTCGGTTTATCTGAAATTTTTAGGTAATCCTCAGACTTAGGCGGGTCGGTGCGACGGGAGCTCAGTTATATTAGTATTCTGTTTCTTAACTATTTTAAATTGGTTTAAGTATTTTGTAAAATTTGGATTGTTTAGATATTTTGGGATTCTCTCAGTTCTAGAATTTATTTCGAATTTTTGCATGATGTTGATAAAATAATTTACCAAAAATGATAATTTTTTCGCAACCAACTATCTTCGAGAAAACGAACTTGATTTTCCAAAATATAGTGATCAAAGAATTTCCGCTGCTTGGTATTTGATTTAATTAGGAAATGTAAACCAATAACGTTTTTAATTTAAGAATTATGAAAAACACGTTTCTAATAAACGGGGTTTTAAGTAACAAAAGTTCACGATGTTTTTCAAATAAACGAAAGTTGGATTTACAATTGTTTTACGTAACATCTCTAGATCTAGCCATAATGTCTAGGTCGGGTTTGGGGTGTTACAGCTTTAGTAAATTTACACTTGAAGGCACAATCAGGGGAAACGGCCTAGGACACGGGTTGCCACATGGTTGTGTACTGGACACAGTCTCTTTACATGACCGTGTATTTTTAGTCAGTGTGTCACATGGTTTGGGCCATGGCCTACGACATGGCCATGTGTTCCAAGATCGAATTAAATGCGGCCTAGCACACAGCTTGCGACACGGCCGTGTGGTGGTATTTTGATTGTTACACGGTTGGGCACATGACTTGCGATATGGTCTTGTGAAATTATTTCGAAAGTTACATGGTTTATCACACAATTGGCCATACGACTTTGTGACCCATGTTTCCAAATTTTTTGAATTTTTCTAAAACTTTCGATTTTATTTGAAATTAGTCCCTAATTATTTCTAAATTATTTTTTAAGGCTCTGTAAGCCCGATTTAAGATCAAAAATCATATTTATGCTATGAATGACATTTGAATTTGATTGTTTGTTATTTAGTTTGATTTTTGAATGGTTAAATGTTATGTAACATCCTCAAACCCGGCCCAATCACTACGACCGAGTCTGGTTATGTCACTGGAGAAAGTCGGTTGAATAATCTTTTTGACTTGGAATAATCATGAAAGTTTGTTAACTTTTTGAAAACCTTGTTCATTTACTACCTTCTGAAAAAAAACTTTGAAGTTATAAATTAGTCGAATAAAAACGTTATTGCAGCTATTCTTCATAAATAAGTTGCTAAGATTAAAATCATTTTCACATAGCGATTCAAATTAAATAAACCATAGTTAAAGTGATACCAAAATAATAAAGTGGCTTTTATTACAACCCAATACTTAAAATAAAATACTTATATCTAAATCATGCATAAAATAATTAAACATCATCTTCGGCATGGGCCACCTTGTCCTCTCCAAACCAGGTCCGACTTTCAAAGAATACTGAAAAGTTAAAGGAAAAGGTGAGTCACCAAGACTCGGTGTGCCACCCTTTTCCCGGATTAGCAAAATATCATATACAAACATAAACATGATCATCATGCATCCAATTAATATGCACCCAACCTAGCCATCCACAACACCTTTCTCTACCCGTGTGGTACCAAACCACTGGTGGTGCCAAACCACCGGTGACGTATAGTCACAGATGTGATGCCAAATCACTGGAGGTGCCAAACCTCTGGTGTCCGAAGACACGATATCCGTCAATGTGGTGCCAAACCACTGGTGTCCCAAAGACACGATTGTGATGCCAAATCACTGGTGACCGAAGTCACGAATCAAATGATGGGGCCAACCCATCGTGTGATACCAAATCATTTGGCGTCAATCCTCATACCGCTTGTGGGGCCAAACCCAGCGTGGTGCGAAACCACGGGGGCGAGGATTTGAGGTGCCAAACCTCCGGAGGTGCCAAACCTCTGGTGACCCATAGTCACAAAGTGTGTTACCAAAACACTGGTGCCCGTCGGCACAAAATATCACTGCCCCCTCCACTCGTTAACCCACACAATCAAGGATATGCATTTTAACAGACATATACCCACATGCTTGTTTAGTGACATACATAAGACTTATCATCAACCAATTATTATAGCACATATACCAGGTCTAACATGCTTACCAAAAGCATCACAAAGAAAGCTCATAACAGGGACTTACCTGACCCTTTACCTTATACCTTAATGGTATCTAATCCACCCTTTAGCATGGATCCAAACAACACAATATAGTAAGCACATTTATTAATAGAAAAGTGTGTGTATGTACACACCTACAAGCCTTAACCAAAGAATCGATCTAAGACCCTTGATAACCTCGATAACCTTCGCTCCTCGCAAATGATTTGGTTTCCTACCAAATCCCGAACCAAACACTGGTTCCTCTGACAGTCGGCCTCCCCCCAAATGATCACTCAAAGGTGACTGCTTCACTTGATCGCCACCAAAATCCAAAGGCCCTATAAAGAAATCGATTACCCAAAACAAGAGGTTAACACCTTTCCAACCAAAAGCAAAAACCAACCCTTACCCTTGAAGATGTCGACAGAGGACAAAGGATAGACCATAAGGCATTCGGCCTTACTTATTTACCTTCTCCCACGCTTGAAAACAAAACCCAAAAGCAATCCACACCACACTTAGATTCAGCCAAAATGAACAACAAAAGGAGAAGGGCACTTTGGCACATCAATAGTAGAGATTGAAGGTAAAACAATTGAAATGTGATTCGAGAGGAAAAGAGGAATCGGCAAAGGGGAGTTTAGAAATGGAAGAGAACAACATTCGGCTTTGCAACAAAGAAAAGAAGAAGAAAGCTGTGGGAGAGTAAGTGCTTCGGCCAAGGGTCAAAAGAAAACAATAGAGCAAAATGACAAAACCAAGTTTCTTTGTATTCAAAGGAACATTCGGCCACAACAACATCAAAAGAACAAATGTAACTTTCGGCAAAGTGAAGGTTACTAGGGATTTTCGGTATAGAATAAAAACAACGAGAGACCCTTATGAAAATTCGGCTAAAGGTTCAAAAGGAATTTAAAAAGAAAGCTGCCCATTAAATAGCAATTTCGGCACATGCTTCCCCCCTTGAAGACTCCCAATTTCGGCTGCCACCTTCAAGAGCTCCTAGCCACTAATTCAAGTTAATTTGAATTAAACAACTCCCTCACTATTTTATCCATACTTTATAACCTTATCAAATCAGAAAAATATAACCATTATCACTAATTTTAAACTAAATAAAATAATCCTATGTTTATCAAAAATAAATAAATAAAACAAACTACCCACCAGCCGAATTTAAAAAGCTAAACACTAATCTAATCTTATCCTAGTTGAAGCTCCCCATGTGCCGTCCATCACTTTACCAAGCTGCTGCAAAAGGGAAAAAAATAAAACTCCAACGCCACTCCCCTGGTTCGAACACAGGACCAACTCTTGCACACCTTTCCCCAACGTCCTAGGCCACTCGGCCACATTGACTTTCATGCCATAAAGCCCCCACATTTATTTTTAAACCCTTCCTACTCAAGCCCATAACCGCATAACAAAAATAAAAATGCCAAAGTGCTGCTGCCCCTACTCGAACCAGCGCCCTTTCTCCCTCCAGTGCCTAAGTGGCGCATGAGAGCCACTTTGCCAACTGGACTTCCATGTCCACCAACCTGGCCATTTATTTTTAAGGCCTACCTGACCCAGTCCCTTAACTGACGCAAAAAATAAAACAAAATTGCTGCCTTAGCAGCTCGAACCTTTGACCCCTTAGGCGTCTCCTTCCCAAGCCCCAAGCAGCGCCTCCATGCCACTTTGCCAACTCCTTTCTTGTGTCCTAAACCCCACCAATTTATTTTAAGGCTTTCCTGCCCTATTTCCCCTTTTTCACTAAAAATCAAAAATTTTCCAAAGCCTTCCCCTTTCATCCAAGCATCCTTAAACCTTTAAAACACATCCAAAAACACCCCAAAACCTTCCAACACATGAATTCTACCCAAATTGCCTAGCCCCTAAACCAGGGTGTTACATGTTAGTAATTGATAAGACATGTGTCGTAATACTCTGTAACCCTAATTCGGCAACAAAGACGAGTTAGGGGTGTTACATAAGCCTAAATAATGAAAGAAACGTTGGAAGTGTGACCATATAGCATCGCAAGTAGGATGCGGAGTGGAGGGAGAAAATAAGTCCTCCTCCTCCACGGTATGTTTCGAGTGTTGAAAAAAATTAGTTTAGAAAACATATTTGTTGTACAACGAAAAATTAATATTTTTTAAATTCGAGCTTTTGTGTTCTTTATATCAATAAATACTTTATCAAATTAATATATGTGTATTAGGTTAGGCAGTCTAAGTCGCATCCAAACTTTTTACCAACACGACCCTCTCTGCTATTCTCAAATCCTTAGTTTGCTTAAGTATAATATGTTCTAACAAATTTTCTTATGCTAAAACTCAAATATAAAAAATTGGAGATAATGGAAATTCATTTTCTTACTTTTTTTGGGAGTTTTCTCTCTCTACCCATGACCCTTTTTCAGTAAACCCATAAACCCTTAGCTCTTGAAATGATGAAAATGATGGAGGAATCAAGCTTGGATAAAGTTTTGCTACTAGTTTTTAATGGGAAATCAAGGTGGGTGATGAATTTTTTGGATGAATTAAAGGAAAAGACGTGGAAAATGAAAAGAGGAAAAAGTTCATTTTCCAAAGAGAGAGGGATGGCTGAATTGATTTTGTTATATTTTTTCCCTTTTATTTTACTTAAAATTAACAAAGTCAAAGGACAAAGTCAAATCCTTTTTAAAATGCATGTCCGCATTTAATCTTCATATAAAAATCCAAGCTAATGAAAATTACTTCCAAAAATTTAGTATCTCGTGATATAATATTTTCAGTTTCACATGAAATGACCAAAATACCCTTTGTGTGGAAAGACTACACTTTAGTTCCTTTTTATCCGGTCAATTTTCTTTATTCCATTCAAGGCACATAAAATCCCAAAATTTCCATAATTTTCACTTTTCATCTATAAACATTAATTATTCATGCAAGGATTGTATTTATAACCTTTTTTGATAAAACTAAAAATTTATGATTTAGTCCTTAAACTTTAATTTTCATCCAATTTGATCATAAAAATCCTTATTCTTTACACTTTCTTACTATTTTGATTGTATGACACTTTATTTATGTTTTTTAACTCGTTTCTTCATCGTTGGGCAATTTTCACTTTAGTTCTTATAGTTTTCAAATTTTACAATTTAGTTGCCAAAGTGACTTACATCATAATATCATCATTCTAGGTCATCCTTATGTCCAACAATTTAGTCCCTAAAGTGATTTCCGTCATAATTATATTGCTTGTAAGTTTTAAAGCGTAATTACACTTAGAATTCTAAATGAAGAACCCGTTTCTTTCGTTAGAATAGGGTTACGGAATAATATCAGACGATTCAGAACAATCAATAACAGATAGCATCAAGTTGCTGAATTAATTAACGAAATTCATAAATAATTCAGATCGGAGTAGAACCTACACTTATGGACATTAAATCAAACCTACGAGGCCTTTAAAATAGTTTAGGAATAATTGGAGACCAATTCAAAACAAAATAGAAGATTTGGGCAAAGGTGAAAATTTTCAAATTAAGGGTTACATGGCCTTGTGCCCAAGCCATGTGACAGAGCCCAGACCGTGCGACCCAAACATGATCGTGTGGCCATAGCACACGGCCATTTGGCTACTCCACACGCCCGTGTACTTAGGTCGTGAAGTTCACTGACTTGGCTCACACGCCCGTGTCCTAGCCTATGTGTGCATGCGTGTTAGCCAGCGACTTGGATCACCTGGCCGTGTCATGAGATAGTGTGTGTCAGCTCGTCTGAACCCTGCACCTAACACAATAGGGGCACATTCTCGTGTGGGTTGCTCGTGTGTGGTGTACGACCGTGTGGCACATACAGAAATCATCTCCAATGCTCAAATCAATCCCATACCGCGTGCAACATAATTTATTGGTATGCCGATCGTACTCTATCCTACGTTTATCAGCTCAGGAGATATCAACAGTAATTGGTGTTTAATCAAATCGTTATCTCAATTCTCATTCACATGATATCAATACATTAATCCAAAATCAAAAGATAAGTTTCATTTAATATATATTTTAAACGTATTAGAATTAACCTAACGAACTTACCAGACTAAACTGCAGCAACGACAAAGGTACGTGGACTATTCAACAACTTCTCTATGCCTCGATTTCCAACCCATTCTTGATCTAAAATAATAATTTCATTCAGTTAACTAATTCCAACAGTAAAATTTAGTTAATATTTTACTTTTATGCAATTTATTCCTTGAGCTCAAAACTTTCAATTTAACCAATTTTAACTAAAACTAAGTTTAGTCGAATTGTAAAGCACTCCACTACAACCCATATTTTCTATTATTTCACATCAAGTCCTTTTAAGTTTATCACTTTAACATTTTAGTCCTTCAACATTAAAATTACTAAAAGCTACTTTACAAAATAGTCCTATTTAACAACCAAGATTAATAATCTACCATAAAACTTCAAGAACAACTCAAACTTATCAATGGCATAATTTATAACATTTAAAAATTTTAAAAATTAGTCCCCGGGTTAGCTATATTAAGCTAATATGAGCTTAAAAACATAAAAATTACTAAAAACGGGCAAGGTTTTACTCACCAAATCGAAAGGCCTAAGCTTGGGCGAAGCTTTCTAATTCCTAGCTATGGTGTTTCAGCTATAGAAAATAAAATTCAAGAAGATGATAGCCAATTTGACTGACCCAAAAGACTAATCAGAGAAAACTCTCTAGTAGTATTTTCGGCAGTTATACCATAATTTGCAAAAACAACACTAGCAATATACGAGTGAGTAAACCCAATATCAATGAGAGCATAGTACTAAATAGAATGACTAAATAATCTACCTACTATGACATCAGCATCATCACTATCCTCACGGCATCTCATCCCATAAACCAGTACCGATTGTCGAGGCTCAATTTGACCAGTACCTCTACAAGGTGCTCTTTGTCCTTTCCCCAAACCATTACCCCCTCTACTAGTACCACGAACCTTAGGTGGATACTGAACTACTCGCGGAGGCTGAATAGAACCCGGAGCAAGAGTCTGTGCTGCAACTGGCAATTGATTTGGCCGACAGGGATAATCCCTGATAAACTGTAATAGTAACATTTTTTAATCCCAAATTTAGCATACTTTTGGATGATTTAAGCCTTGAATTGTGTAATTTGGTGCTCTTAATCCTTTATTTTCATGTTTTACACTTAGGAGATCACCGGAGGATGAAAAGAACGAGAAATGGGCCCAAAACGGAGTAAATGGGCCATATCACAAAATCAACACGGCCTGGGCCCAAGATCACACGGCCGTGTATCATTCAACAGACTAGAACACAGCCTGGCCACGATTCACACGGGCGTGTGCCATTGGCGTGTCCCTGCCGTGACAAAGATGAATTTCACTCGGAATAGGATCCTTGGAGGCAAAGAAACACATTCCAAAGCCTATTTAAACACCCTAGTAGGAATTCTACTTGGATTAGGATACTTAGGGCCAAGTAAGGCATCTCAAAACCTATATAAAAACCCTAGGGGGCAACTTAAGTAGGGAGTTCGGCAGAAGCCTTCTGCTAGGCTTTAGTCAGGGAACCCAAGGCTTTAGTCAAGGGGCGTCCAGCTAGGCCGAAGAAGGCAGATTTGTGGGGATTTACTTCAAGATAGTCAGTTGATTTACTCGGAATTATACTCAAAACGGGGGATCTCTCCTACAATTCTTTCAGGGGGTTTTAGGGATTTCTTATGTTTTGTTTTATCTTCTCTTTTGATATGTATTCTTTTATTATTATGAACTAAACCCTCCGATACTTGAGGGGGATGAAACCTAAGATGAATCTTGTTATCGTTTGCTGATCTATATGGTAAATATTTGACTTGTTCTTAACTATGTGTTCTTAATTCTTGGGTTGATATTTCCAGGATATTAATTCAAGTGTGATGTGCTTAGGTGGAGGAGCAAAAGTCCCTGCCTAAGAGTAGATCTAGCATAGTTAAGCGAAGTTGCTCGCACGCCTAGAGATAGGGTGACGAAAATCTACCGGATTAGGGTCAAACCTAATATGGGAGTCCATAGATCGAGTTAATGCAATTCTAGGGGTTTTAATTAGAAAGAGATTTCAATTAATCAACCTAGGGCTAGACGTTAGTTACCTCGAGAGAAGGATTAATATAACTTAGGGAATCCTACGGATCAAGTCAAATGAATAAATCATTTGGTTCAGAGTTAGATAACAAGTGAAGTCTAGGTGGATTCTTCCTCGGGTATTGTCTTAATCAATTGGTTTTTCCCAAAGTATTTTTGCCAAATTCCTTCTCTTTGTCTTTGCATCTTTAGCTTAGTTGTTAGTTAATTTTAGATTAGATAATAAATTCTTTTAATTCTAAGGCTAAATAATAAAAAGAAAGTTAGTAGTAGTACTTTTAGTTCGTTTGGGTTCGACAATCTGGTCTTGTCTTAACTATAGTACTGTTCGATAGGTGCGCTTGCCTCAAATTGTTGTCATAGTTAGTTTCTAGGTTCGATCTTTCTTTATATAAATTTTAAGACTTTGACATCACATAAAACAACGATCAAGTTTTTGGCGCCGCTGCCGGCGAACTGAAATATTAAGAACGCTTAATTTTTATTACTTTAGCCATTTTTTATTGTAATTTATTTTTGTTTTTATTTGTTTTTACATTGCTAATTTTTCCTTTATTTGCTTTTGGCAGATAATTTTATTTTATAGAGGAGATGGCATTGAATAATTATCAGTAGCAATTCATGAGGACAAAGCCTACTGAAGCAGCCAGTGTCTTCAACCTTGATGCGGTCACCATGCTATCAAAACAGGTAGAGATGATGAATAAAAAGATTGATGGTGTATGTAATTGTTTGCAGGTACATCTGGTAATACAGTACGATATGAATGGAAGAGGGGTGAACAACACAGAATATCTATCCTACAACCCTGGCACAGAGAACAAACAAGTCCACTATATGGGTAACTATTCTAGACCTCAAAATAATTTTTATAGTGACACTTATAATTCAGGTTGGAGGTACCATCCCAATTTCTCATGGGATGATCAAAGTAGCCAAAGACCGGAACTTCCTCCAGATTTTCAGCAACCACCTCACCAACAGGAAGAGGAGTCGAACCTTGAGGAGATGCTGACAAAATTTATAGCGATGACAGAAAATCATTTCCAAAACACCAAAATAGCACTCAAAAATCAAGAAGCATCGATTCAAGGGATCAAGGATCAGTTAGGTCAGCTTGCTAAGCTGATCCTAGAACAACCACAAGAAAGCTTGCCAAGCAACACTGAAACTAACCCAAAAGAGCAAATTCAAGCCGTAACAGCTCATGACAGTGAAAGGTTAGTAGAATTTGAACCAAGGCAAGAGCCTGTGGTAAGTGAAGGTAAGGTTGAGGTAAGCCATGATTTACTAAACCCGATAATTACAAAGTACCAACCTCGTGTGCCATACCCCAATGTGATAAAGAAAGACCACACAGAGGAACAATTTGGTAAATTTCTTAAACCTCCAAAGAAGTTACATATTAACTTGCCGTTTCTTGAAGCTCTTTCGCAGATGCCAGATCCTAGACCTCATGTCGATAAAGAAGAAATTCATAAGGAACGAAGGCTTTGGATCGATGAACTAGATGAGTGAAAGACACACTTTAAAGAGAAACTAAAAACACACGAAACAAAAATGAGGCAACTCCATGACAAACTTAATAATGGGACAACCCAGCTTAAGATAGGAGATCAGGTACTCAAAATCTTCCCAGATGGAACAATCGAGGTAACTAGTCCTAAATTCAGCACTTTTAAGGTAAAAACTACTCGACTTAAACTTTACATCAATAACCGAATTGATCGCATGAGAAAGGATTTCCACCTCCTCAAACCACCATGATTATGCGAATAACAGGTAAGTCTAGCTCAAGACTATAAACGAGCGCTTCTCGGGAGGCAACCCGAGCAATAACTGTACTAATTAGTTTGGTTTTATTTCTTTTTGTATTTAGGCGTAGGTTTCCATACCCACATGGCCTTGCACACGGCCGTGGCCGTGGCTGTGTGGAAACCACGGGTAGGCACATGGGCGTGGACCGTATCTCTATTGAATTATTTACTTTTATTCCTATTTTTATTTTTATTCTTATTTCTATTTTTTTACTTCCTTTATTATTTTCTTATTATTCTTCGTGCTATTTAGATTTAGCTGAGGATACAATAAAATCAGGATGGCTGCTTCGAGGATTCAATCTTAAATGGTTCGAGGCGCTTCCCCACGTTCACCTCCAATCTTATCTGAATTCTTCTCATTGACTTTATCCAAAATTTAGGAAGTTTCACTTCTTCCCCTATCTTTTGATTTTCTCACTATGTTGTCATTATATCTATCCTTGTACATTAAGGGTAATGTACATCTTAAGTGTAGGGGTGAATATTTATTTCGAGAAAGTGCCTAACTTTTTAACTTTTTGCATTATTCTCAAATCCTGAATTATATCTTGTTTCTTAAGTAATATCCTCATATTACGATTAGAATAAAATTTCCTTTGATTTATTATTTTTATTGATATGTTTTGGATTAAGTCGTAGTTAATTGTGCAGTGATGATTTAAATTTTAGGATACTAGAGAATCAAGCATGATGAGTCTATTTTCAAAATTTAAAATTTTGTTAGGTTGTCTACCTGAATCTAATTATTACCTTGAAGTTTGAAATTTATGAGGTTGATCTCAAAAACCCATAATTTTTGTGAGATTTTGAGCTGTTTAGAGCATACATTCTTTCGTGCTCACTTTTTTATTATGAGTGTGTCAGCATTGATTTGTTATTCTAGAACTTGCTTCGATTATACATGTCGAAACCATGCCTTTGATTTGATATACAGATATGATAAAGACACCTAGGTTTTAACCCACTTACTCCACTAAAAAAGCCTACCTTCACAATTAACCCTTAGCGAACCCCGTTCATCCTAACAACCCTTTTTATTGACTCACCAGCTAATATTAACCCAAAACCCTTTGTATTTGTCATCACCATTCTTTTTGACTACCCTTATATCTAGATTTGAATTGATCAAGTGCCTAATTATATTATTTTATTAGTTGAATTCATATTTTATACTTGATTTGTTCTTAAAAAAATGAAGTATATTCATTATTAATTCTACTAAGTGAGCTTGCATGTTTAAATTTTAAATCTTGAAGAAAAAGCTCGTATTATTAGTTTTCAATTGATGTAATTATTTTGGATTAGTTCATTTTTTTAGTTAGGTAAATTGTCAATTCAATCTCGATTCTAACCTTCTAATTTAGCATTTATCCACACCTTTAACCTAAGCCCCGTTACAACCCTTTTTTAAAGACCTTTTGATCTGTGTATCATCTCATATTATAGTGGTGGAGATTTGATTTTTAGGCAAGCCTATGGGATTAACTTTTCATGTTCGACTTTTGAGTGCTTAATTTTGAACCTTAAACACTTTGAGTGATTTGAGTGAATCTTTAGTGAGGATGTCAACTCTTGTCAATTTCGAATCAGAGGTAATTAATTAGGTAAGGGGAAACACCGAACATTTTCAGGCTATAAATGTATGCCTTTGATTGTTTGAAACTTTAGGACCCTTTGAGTTAAATTATCCATGTATAAATTATCTTTAAATTATGATAAAACATTATTGATGCATATTATGAATCGAGAAAGTTCGTTTTAATTATGAGTTGAGAATTTTGCTTGAGGACAAGCAAAAGCTTAAGTATGGGGGTATTTGATAAACCGTAATAGTAGCATATTTTAATCCCACATTTAGCATACTTTTTATAATATCCGGGATTTATGGCTTATGCATTAATGCTTAATTGTATGAAGTAGCATGCCTATGAGTATGTTGAATATGTTTTATGAATTTTGAGAACTTTAGGGGGTAGGTGAATGCCTTAGAAAATATCAGATTTTAAGTTTAAAAGAGGAAGCTAGGCAGAGGAGGCCTTAAGGAAATTAGTAGGGGAAATATGACATAAAAATCAACTTGTTCAAGTGGCATGGGAGCGCCACTTAAGGCCTTGGTAGGTGACGCCACAAGCAATGGAGAAGGGCTTGGGTTGAGCAAGCAAAGGGAAGCAAAAGGGAATTTTATTTTCTTTGCAAGATAGAGCGATGAGTGGACTGGCAATGGGGCACTAAGGGATGAGTTTAAGATGTGGTCTAATCCTTTTAAAATTTCAGCTAAGTAGAAGATAAATGATGATTTTATTTTAAATTATTTTGAATGAGCAAAAAGAGAGAAAATAGGAGAAAAGGAAGGGATGAGATAGGGGGAAGGAGTTGGCCAGCCTAGGGACTCTATGAAGGTGATTTTCGGCCAAGCTAGTAAGGGGGGAATAGCTGAATTTCATTAAGCATTTTGGCCTCTCTTTCAATTACTCTTTTCTCTCCAAAACCGTTACTTTTCTCTTCTTTTTCTTGTTCTAGCCGAAACTTCTCCCTAAAGACCATCATTGTCGATTCTCCCTAAGTCCTATACTTGTCTTTTCTTTCCTTGTTGAAACCCAATCTCTTTAGTGATCATCAAAAGCTGAAAGTTGCCACTCTTTGAATCGATTTCTCCTGCAAACTCTCTCTTGCCGATTTCTTGAGGGTGGTGATCAATTACGTTTTAGTCATCTTTTTGGTAAGGATCTATCTAACCGAACTCTTGTTCTTTTCTTCCCCTAACTGTCGAAAATCAAGGTACTAATCCCATTATTATTCTTTGGCCGAATACTTGAAGGATCTCTCGGGATTTCTCTTGTAGCCGCTTTCAAGAGGGAATCTTTCGGGATTTCTAATCTAAGGTAAGCAAATAAGATCTTAGGCCGAAGGCCATTTTATTGTGTTTAAGTGTTAGATTAGATCTAACATGAACCTATAGGTATTTCGACATCATCAGGAACAAGGATTAATTTCGGGATTTAGATCCACAAGGTAAGTAAAGGTGATATTCGGCCAAGGCCATAATTAGTGATTTAGATATGTTTCTTAATTGTTCAAAAGCCGAAACAAACCAGTTAAGTGATTTAGTAGTTGGCCGATTGCAAGAGGGAACATCACAAAGTTTCGGGATTTGACTAGTATTCAAATCGGCAGCAAGGAACTAGAGATCTAGAGCATTAGATCGGGATTTTCGGGATTTCAGTGAACTCGTTAAGTAAACCAAGTGTGTAGCCCCACAGTGAATCTTAATAGATTTATGGTAATGTTTTAATATGTGTGTTAATAAGAATGTGAAAGATATGGCTTAAGGTACCATTTAATGGTACGGCATATTCAGGTACGTTATTCTCCAAAGCTATGTTAATAGTTATGAATATCTGTTATGACACATATGTGAAATTGTTAAGAATGTGAAATAAAGAATAAGGCATGATAATTGCATGATTTGTATGACATGGGGCATATGGGTGATATGAAAAGGGAAGTGATCGGTGGTTTTACCACAATATTTGGTGACTCATGTCACATAATCGAATGTGGTGACTTATGTCACAAATATTATATCAGTGGCTATGCCACAATTTATAAGGCGATGTGCTAGCCGTGCATGAATGACGCTTCGATGATGTGTAGCGGATGGAGGATCGACTTAGTAGTCCCCACGGTGTGATGGTTGGTACGGGTGATGTGTAGCGGATGGTTACCTAGGTTTGGGTTCGGGATTGCATCATTATCTATAATTGCTATATGTATATATGTATGAACTGAATTACCTAAATCGTTGGGACTTGGTGATGGTGGTTATACACTGAGTCCGTTTGACTCACCCCGTTGTGGGATATATTTTTAGGTGACACTCAGTAGATGGACCGGGTCGGCAGGAGCTTAGTGGTGGCCATGCTCAGCTCAGAATTTACTTTATTTTGGACTTCCTATATTTTAAGTATTTTGGATTTATTCTGGGTTTTGTTTTTGATGTAATAAGGCCATTAGCATGAAACTGTTTACGCATGCATTTTAATTATATTAGTATGATACGATTTTTATCAAATTAAAGTTAAGTAATTTTTCTTAAAGGTAAACTTTTAAACGTTTTGACACTTAAACACAAACGATTTCCAATGTGCAAATAAACTCTAAACAAATTCGGCATGTCTTTTAATTTAAAAACAAGGTTTTAATAAATCCCTGATTTCAAGAATAGCAATGTTTTCAATTAAACTCAACACGAATCAAACTTTCTTCAAAACCACCCAAGTTTTCCAAAGGAACAAACGAATTTTGAAAATGTTTTACTCAAGGAACATACCAGATTCTGTCAAGTCTCGTGGGTCGGGTTTGGGGTGTTTCAGCTTGGTATTAGAGCCCAGTTTTAAACTCTCAGCCTTGGGTTTAAAGCCCATAACATTTTCAAAATTGAACCCAAATAAATTTTGTGAAAAATTTTGTGAAATTGAGCAGGTTTTCTAGCATGGCACCTAAGTCTCCGACCCGAAGTCCACCAGGTAAGTACCCCTAACTATTGTGTAATTTATGGTATGATCTGTATGTGGGTACAACGGGAACGTAGAATAGTATATTAAGAACTATTGAACCCTAGGATTTGTTTACCCCAATATAAGTATTACATAAGATTTTAATGCCTAAGTAAACAAACCTGTGACTAAGTCGCCGAGTTAGGGTGTGGCAACCATTGTGCGCATGTCTAGGATTGGATTCAGGAAGAGCCTGGTATTTAAGCAGTCCTAGTGACTCACCTCCTCTTCGCTCGAACCCTACCTGGTGCGTAGTGACGGTTCACCCTAACCAAGAGGACTCATTCTCAGGCTAAACTCAATAATTAAAACCCGAAAGGGACTAGCCATGTTGTTTTATAAAAGCCCTAGTTTTAAAATCACCAAACTACCCCTTTGATTTGTGGAAAAACTATTTTGAAAATTTTTCCAAAATATTCCTGATTTACAAAATTACCCAAATACCCCTGGTTGTAAAATTACTAAAATGCCCTTGGTTTATAAAATTACCATACTACCCTCGATTTTTACTAAGATATTCTTACTTTAAAAAATACCAGAAACCCCTATTTTGCAAAATATTAAAATACCTACCTTGATTTGGAAAATTTACTAAATTACCCCTGAAGTACAAAATTACCAAAATAACCCTGATTTCCAAAATTCCTGCCATATCTTGGGTTTGGGAAAATTTATCTTTCAAAAAATACCCATGAGTTTTAAAAATTTCGGAATACCTTTTTAGATTTTTGAATTGACCCTGCTTTGTTACTAAAATACCCCTATAGAACAAATTACGAAAATACCCCTGGGATAGGAAAGACAAAAATGTTGGAATGATGAATGTGTGTGTGGTAGATACTATTGAATGAATGTATTTCTCTGAATTAGGATAGAAAAGTTGAACGAAAACTCTGAAATGATCGAAAGAACCACTACTAAATTTTTTTTCATAAAATTTCTTCGCAGGTAATTAGTGGAACAAAGGCTAATGCATAAAATTTCTTAATCAGATTAAAGCGCGATCGTAGAAATGAGTTCTAAGAGACGTGGTCGTAATGTGCGAGGACGTGGAAGAGGCAGAATGACTGTATCGGAACCCGTTAGATCGGGTCAAGTGCGAAAATGAGGTACCACCACCACCCACCACCACATTTGTTGGAGTTGAGGTTGGCAAGATCGGATGGGGATGACGCGAGATCGCAGCGATGCTACGAGTTCTTGAGATGGTGGCTGGAGCAGGTGGAAATATGGGAGCTTGAAACTCTGTGCGGCGACTCGAGCCAATGGGTGAGGTGTTCCGAGGTGTATCTCAGTGTGGCACCCAAAGATCTGGTGAGTATTGGTTGGAAGCGGCCGAGCAAATTATGGATGAAATTTGGATTTGATCTGCCGAGGAGGCGAAGAGGAATGGTGGCGCTACTTCGCGATGAGGCATATCAGTGGTGGCTCACAGTTCGGGATGGTGCCACGGCTGAGGGTCTCACTTGGGAGTATGTTAAGGCCGCGTATCAGAAGAAGTATGTTGGTACTAGTTATACTGATGCACAAAGGAAGGCATTTCTGGGGCTGGTTCAAGGAAATAAGTCCGTAGCGGAGTACGAGGCTGAATTCTTAAGGTTGAGCAGGTATGCTCGAGGGATTGTGGCTACGGAGCATGAGCGATGTGTCCGGTTCGAGGGCGGACTGAGAGATGATCTGAGGTTGTTGATAGCTCCACAGCAGGAGCGAGAGTTTGCCGTGTTGGTAGAGAAGGCTAAGGTAGCCAAAGGGATTAAGGACTCGTAAGGCAGAACACTGACCAGAGTAGGCACAAGAGAGGTTTTGGGCCGTCAAGGTCATCTGGGAATGTTCAAAAGAGGCCTAGAGTTGATGGGCCGTGGGGTCAGCAGGCTGTGATAGGAGGGCAGTATCGTACTTGTACTCAATGTGGAAAGATGCACCTAGGAGAGTGTTGGAAGAAGACAGGAGGATGTTTTAAGTGTAGGTCCAAGGACCACATGATTAAGGACTGTCCTATTAAGATAGACGGGAGCCGACCCACCGGTCAGGGTTCTAATCAGGCTGGAAGAGGTGGACAGCAGCCTCAGCCAGGTCGTGGTCCGAATGGTAGAGGTAATGGTTCTGGAAGAGGACGTGGAACACCTGGCAGAGGTGTTGGTAATACAGAGGCTAGACAGCCAGGACTGGTATATGCAGTTCGCCGGAGGGAGGATGAAGACGCACCGGACGTCATAATTAGTACGTTCCTTATAGCTGACAAGCCTTACTTTACTTTGATTGATGTTGGCTCGACCCACTCATATGTTGCATGTAGAGTAGTTGAAACATTAGGCATAGCCTCTGAACTGTCTAATAGGAAGATGACTGTAGTAAGCCCATTAGGTCAAACTGTAGTGGTGAATAGGATATTCCGGAGTGTACCTCTAGAGATTCAGGGAGTGGTGTTTTCTGCCGACTTGATGGAACTACCCTTCAGAGAATTTGATCTCATTCTTGGCATGGACTGGCTAGTGGAACATTGGGCTATATTGGATTGTGCAGCTAAGCGAATGGAGTTAAGGACACTGGAGGATGAGACGATAATCATAATAGGAGAAAGAAGAAACTACTTGTCTAACGTAGTCTCTTCCCTAAAGGCTGATAAGATGATTCGGAAAGGGTACAAGGCATTTTTGGCCTTTGTTAGTGCGTTGGATGCAAAAGAAGGGGGAGTTGGTGGAGTTAGAACCGTAAGGGAGTTTGTGGATGTTTTTCTGGAGGAGTTACCTGGAATACCCCCGGACAGGGAGGTAGAGTTCGGAATTGACTTGTTACCAGGGACAGCTCCTGTGTCAATTGCCCCGTATAAAATAGCACCAAAGGAGGTTGTTGAGCTTAAGGCTCAAATCCAAGAGTTACTTGATCGTGGGTTTATCCGACCCAGTGTCTCTCCGTGGGGAGCACCAGTCTTGTTTGTAAAGAAGAAGGACGGAACTATGCACATGTGTGTAGATTATCGTCAGTTGAATAAGCTGACCATCAAGAACAAGTACCCGTTGCCAAGGATAGACGACTTGTTCGATCAGCTCAAGGTGGCAGCAGTGTTCTCAAAGATAGATCTAAGGTTGGGATATCATCAGTTGAAGGTGAAGGAGACAGATATCCATAAGACAGCTTTCCGGACAAGATACGGGCATTATGAGTTCTTAGTAATGTCGTTCGGGCTGACGAACGTCCTAGCCACGTTCATGGATATGATGAACCGAGTCTTTCAACCTTACTTAGATAGGTTCATCGTTGTGTTCATGGATGACATCTTAGTGTATTTCAAGTCTGAAGAGGAACATGATGCGCATCTCCGGATAGTGTTGCAAGTGTTAAGGGAGAAGAAGCTCTATGCCAAATTCAGCAAGTGTGAATTTTGGCTTAAGGAACTGGCGTTCTTAGGGCATGTGGTGTCTGCGGAAGGAATAAGGGTGGATCCTCGAAAGATTGAGGTAGTAGTAGATTAGAAACCACCTAAGTCTGTGGCTGAGGTCTGAAGTTTCTTAGGTTTAGCAATCTACTACAGAAGGTTCGTGGAAGGGTTCTCATCGATAGCCGCACCTTTGACGAAGTTGTTGAGAAAGGAGGTACCTTTCGTATGGACAGATAAGCAACAGGATAGCTTTGAGAAGCTTAAAAGGGTTTTGACTGAAGCTCCAATTTTGATTCAGCCGGAGGCAGGGAAGGATTTTGTGGTGTACTGTGATGCTTCTCACACAGGATTAGGATGCGTATTGATGCAAGACGGGAAAGTAGTCGCTTATGCGTCTCGGCAATTAAGGCCACACGAGGTTAACTACCCGACGCATGACTTGGAGTTGGCGGTAGTGGTCTTTGCTCTTAAGGTGTGGAGGCACTATCTCTATGGAGAAAAGTCGGTGATCTACACAGACCATAAGAGCCTTAAGTATCTGTTAACTCAGAAAGAGTTGAATCTGAGACAGCGAAGGTAGGTGGAATTATTGAAGGACTACGATTGTTCCATAGAGTATCACCCGGGCAAAGCGAATGTAGTGGCGGATGCCCTAAGTCAGAAAGTAGTGTCGGATCTGAGAGCGATGTTCGCACATCTGAGCTTGTATGACGACGGAAGTTTGTTAGCAGAATTGCAAGTTCAACCGACATGGTTGAATGAGGTGAGGGAGAGTCAGTTAATGGATGAGGATTTAAGTGCAAAGTTACGGTAAGTGCAGAATGGGTAGTTGGAAAACTATGGTGTTAACAGTGAAGGAGTGCTGTGTCTTCATGGCAAGGTCTGTATGCCTAAGGATAAGGAGCTAAGGCGAAGGATACTTCAGGAATCGCATAGTATCCCTTATACTATGCATCCTGGAGGTACTATGTTGTACAGAGATCTAAGGGAACAGTTTTGGTGGCCTGGTCTTAAGAGGGAAGTTACGAAATTTGTAGAGAAATGTTTGACGTGTCAGCAAGTTAAGGCTGAACCCCAGGTTCCGTCAGGATTGCTTCAACCGATAATGATTCCGCAGTGGAAGTGGGAGAGAATCACTATGGACTTTGGTAGTGGGCTTCCCCTTACGCTTACTAAGAAGGACTCGGTGTAGGTGATAGTGGACCGGTTGACAAAGTCCGTGCATTTCATTCCAGTGCGGGTTGACTATTTCTTACAGTAGTTGGCGAAGTTGTATGTGGTGGAAATTGTGAGATTGTATGGAGTACCGGTGTCAATTATTTCAGATAGGGATCCAAGGTTTACGTCTCGGTTTTGGAAAGCACTACATCAAGCTTTAGGTACCAGGTTGGATTTCTCTACGGCATTTCATCCGCAGTCGGATGACCAGTCTGAACGAGTAATTCAAGTGTTGGAGGATATGCTGAGGGGCTGTGTGATAGACTTCAGTGGAAGTTGGGAAGAATATTTGTCGTTAGTTGCTTATAATAACAGCTATCAGGCCAGTATTCGGATGGCACCGTATGAAGCGCTGTATGGACGGAGGTGTCGCACTCCTACATGTTGGACAGAATTAGGGGAACGTCAGGTTTTGGGTCCAGAAATTGTGGCAGAATCCGAAGAGAAGGTTAAGGTAATTCGGGCACAGTTAAAAGAGGCATCTGATAGGCAGAAGTCGTACGCAGATCTTAAGCGAAAGGAAATAGAATTTGATGTGGGAGATCAGGTGTTTCTTAAGGTTTCGCCTTGGAAGAAGGTGATGAGATTTGGTCGCAAAGGGAAATTAAGTCCCAGGTTTATAGGACCTTATCGGATATTGAAGTGAGTTGGGCCGGTGGCATACCAGTTAGAGTTGCCTTCGGAATTGAAGCAGATGCACGACGTATTCCATATTTCTATGCTACTTCGTTATCGATCGGATCCATCTCACGTAGTACCGGTTGAGGAGGTGGAACTAAGGCCAGACTTGTCCTACGAGGAAGAGCTGATTCAGATTTTGGAATGAGATTTGAAGGTGCTACGGAGGAAATCAGTTCCTCTAGTCAAACTGTTATGGCGTAATCATGGATCGGAAGATGCTTCGTGGGAGCCGGAAGAAGCGATACGACAGCAATACCCTCACTTATTTTAGCCAGGTAATTTCGAGGTCGAAATTATTTTAAGGGGGTAGAACTGTAATATCCGGGATTTATGGCTTATGCATTAATGCTTAATTGTATGAAGTAGCATGCCTATGAGTATGTTGAATATGTTTTATGAATTTTGAGAACTTTAGGGGGCAGGTGAATGCCTTAGAAAATATCAGATTTTAAGTTTAAAAGAGGAAGCTAGGCAGAGGAGGCCTTAAGGAAATTAGTAGGGGAAATATGACATAAAAATCAACTTGTTCAAGTGGCATGGAGGCGCCACTTAAGGCCTTGGTAGGTGACGCCACAAGCAATGGAGAAGGGCTTGGGTTCGAGCAGCAAGGGAAGCAAAAGGGGAATTTTATTTTGCTGCAAGATGGAGCAGTAGTGGACGGCAATGGAGCACTAAGGGATGAGTTTAAGATGTGGTCTAATCCTTTTAAAATTTAGGCTAAGTAGAAGATAAATGATGATTTTATTTTAAATTATTTTGAATGAGCAAAACGAGAGAAAATAGGAGAAAAGGAAGGGATGAGATAGAAGGAAGGAGTTGGCCGGCCTAGGGACTCTATGAAGGTGATTTTCGGCCAAGCTAGTAAGGGGGGAATAGCCGAATTTCATTAAGCATTTCGGCTTCTCTTTCAATTACTCTTTTCTCTCCGAAGCCGTTACTTTTCTCTTCTTTTTCTTGTTCTAGCCAAAACTTCTCCCTAAAGACCATCATTGTCAATTCTCCCTAAGTCCTATACTTTTCTTTTCTTTCCTTGTTGAAACCCAATCTCTTTAGTGATCATCAAAAGCTGAAAGTTGCCACTCTTTGAATCGATTTCTCCTGCAAACTCTCTCTTGCCGATTTCTTCAGGGTGGTGATCAATTACGTTTTAGTCATCTTTTTGGTAAGGATCTATCTAACCGAACTCTTGTTCTTTTCTTCCCCTAACTGTCGAAAATCAAGGTACTAATCCCATTATTATTCTTTGGCCGAATACTTGAAGGATCTCTCGGGATTTTTCTTGTAGCCGCTTTCAAGAGGGAATCTTTCGGCCTAATCTAAGGTAAGCAAATAAGATCTTAGGCCGAAGGCCATTTTATTGTGTTTAAGTGTTAGATTAGATCTAACATGAACCTATAGGTATTTCGACATCATCAGGAACAAGGATTAATTTCGGGATTTAGATCCACAAGGTAAGTAAAGGTGATATTCGGCCAAGGCCATAATTAGTGATTTAGATATGTTTCTTAATTGTTCAAAAGCCGAAACTAACCAGTTAAGTGATTTTGTAGTTGGCCGATTGCAAGAGGGAACATCACAAAGTTTCGGGATTGGACTAGTATTCAAATCGGCAGCAAGGAACTAGAGATCTAGAGCATTAGATCGGGATTTTCGGGATTTCAGTAAACTCGTTAAGTAAACCAAGTGTGTAGCCCCACACTGAATCTTAATAGATTTATGGTAATGTTTTAATATGTGTGTTAATAAGAATGTGAAAGATATGGCTTAAGGTACCATTTAATGGTACGGCATATTCAGGTACATTATTCTCCAAAGCTATGTTAATAGTTATGAATATCTGTTATGACACATATGTAAAATTGTTAAGAATGTGAAATAAAGAATAAGGCATGATAATTGCATGATTTGTATGACATGGGGCATATGGGTGATATGAAAAGGGGAAGTGATCTGGTGGTTTTTACCACAATATTTGGTGACTCATGTCACATAATCTGAATGTGGTGACTTATGTCACAAAATATTATCTGGTGGCTATGCCACAATTTATAAGGGCGATGTGCTAGCCGTCTGTAGCGACTGCCTTCGATAATGTGTAGCGGATGGAGGATCGACTTAGTAGTCCCCACGGTGTGATGGTTGGTACGGGTGATGTGTAGCGGATGGTTACCTAGGTTTGGGTTCGGGATTGCATCATTATCTATAATTGCTATATGTATATATGTATGAACTGAATTACCTAAATCGTTGGGACTTGGTGATGGTGGTTATACACTGAGTCCGTTTGACTCACCCCGTTGTGGGATATATTTTTAGGTGACACTCAGTAGATGGACCGGGTCGGCAGGAGCTTAGTGGTGGCCATGCTCAGCTCAGAATTTACTTTATTTTGGACTTCCTATATTTTAAGTATTTTGGATTTATTCCGGGTTTTGTTTTTGATCTAATAAGGCCATTAGCATGAAACTGTTTCTACATGCATTTTAATTATATTATTATGATACGATTTTTATCAAATTAAAGTTAAGTAATTTTTCTTAAAGGTAAACTTTTAAACGTTTTGACACTTTAACACAAACGATTTCCAATGTGCAAATAAACTCTAAACAAATTCGGCATGTCTTTTAATTTAAAAACAAGGTTTTAATAAATCCCTGATTTCAAGAATAGCAATGTTTTCAATTAAACTCAACACGAATCAAACTTTCTTCAAAACCGCCCAAGATTTCCAAAGGAACAAACGAATTTTGAAAATGTTTTACTCAAGGAACATACCAGATTCGGTCAAGTCTCGTGGGTCGGGTTTGGGGTGTTTCACTTTTGGATGATTTAAGCCTTGAATTGTGTAATTTGGTGCTCTTAATCCTTTGTTTTCATGTTTTACACTTAGGAGAGCACCGGAGGATGAAAATAATGAGAAACGGGCCCAAAACGGAGTAAATGGGCCATATCACGAAATCAACACGGCCTGGGCCCAAGCTCACACGACCGTGCATCATTCAACAGACTCGAACACGGCCTGGCCATGATTCACACGGGCATGTGCCATGGGCGTGTACCTGCTATGACAAAGATGAATTTCACTCAGGATAGGATACTTGGAAGCAAAGAAACACATTCCAAAGCCTATTTAAACACCCTAGTAGGAATTCTACTTGGATTAAGATATTTAAGGGCCAAGTAAGGCATCTCAAAACCTATATAAACACCCTAGGGGGCAACTTAAGCGGGGAGTTCAGTAGAAGCCTTCTGCCAGAGCTTTAGTCGGGGAACCCAAGGCTTTAGTCAGGGGGCGTCTGGCTAGGCCAAAGAGGGTAGATTTGTGTGGATTTACTCGAAGATAGCCATTTGATCCATCTCAAGAAGCCGGAATCATACTCAAGACGGGGGATCTCTCCTTCAATTCCTTCAGGGGGTTTTAGGGATTTCTTATGTTTTGTTTTATCTTCTCTTTTGAGATGTATTCTTTTATTATTATGAACTAAACCCTCAGATACCTGAGGGGGATGAAACCTAAGATGAATCTTGTTATCGTTTGCTGAACTATATGATAAATATTTGACTTGTTCTTAATTATGTGTTCTTAATTCTTGTGTTGATATTTTCGGGATATTAATTCAAGTGTGATGTGCTTAGGTGGAGGAGCAAAAGTCCCTGTCTAAGAGTAGATCTAGCATAGTTAAGCGAAGTTGCTCGCGCGCCTAGAGATAGGGTGACGAAAATCTACCGGATTAGAGTCAAACCTAATATGGGAGTCCATAGATCGAGTTAATGCAATTCTAGGGGTTTTAATTAGAAAGAGATTTCAATTAATCAACCTAGGGTTAGACGTTAGTCGCCTCGAGAGAGGGATTAATATAACTTAGGGAATCCCACGAATCAAGTCAAATGAATAAATCGTCTGGTTCAGAGTTAGATAACAAGTGAAGCCTAGGTGGATTCTTCCTCGGGTATTGTCTTAATCAATTGGTTTTTCCCAAAGTATTTTAACAAAATTCCTTCTCTTTGTCTTTGCATCTTTAGCTTGTTAGTTAATTTTAGATTAGATAATAAATTCCTTTAATTCTAAGGCTAAATAATAAAAAGAAAGTTAGTATTAGTACTTTTAGTTCCTTTGGGTTCGACAATCCGGTCTTGTCTTAACTATAGTACTGTTCGATAGGTACGCTTGCCTCAAATCGTTGTCATAGTTAGTTTCCAGGTTCGGTCATTCTTTATATAAATTTTAAGACTTTGACATCGCATAAAACAACGATCAATCCCTAACCTGATACTCCATCGACCCGCAACAGAGGCACACTCCTAACTTCCTCCAGCACTTGTCTGGATGGCATTTCCCATAATTACTACTGAGCTAAATCTCGGTCACTACAACTAGTATCTCAGGCCTCGAGGGCCTATCAAATCTTGCTTGTTTCATAGGGCGCTGATCAGAACCAGATGGACCTGAATCCCTCTTAATATTAATCTGATCCCTCTTGCGGTCACGTCGCTCACGATCATTATGTTTTACCTCTTCCATGATCTTTGCTTTATCAACCAGAGGAGCTATCAGAACCCGCAGATAGTATTGCAATCCCTCCTTAAATCTCACGCACTTATCATCGTTAGACGCTACCAGTGCCTATGCATACTTACTCAGGCATAGAAACACAACTTCATATTCAGCCACAACTTCATAAACTTGTGTTCGTGAGCCTTCACATAACTCGCCCCCTGTACTTGCTCTGGAAGGCATTCTTGAAATAATCTCAGTTAACCTTTCGGACGGAGCACCTTGCTCAACTGTTAGCCACTACTAATAAGCCTCATCCCGAAGTTTACTAATGTTTATAGATAATTTACTAATGTTTCAATTTTTAGATTAACTCATATATCATATTTTCTCCTAACTACTCTTTATCTCACATTATGAGCCCAAACATAGTCCGAGTGTTGACTAACCTGGCTCTGATACCACTAAACATCACACTCTAAACCCGACCAATACGTCCAGACCAAGTCTAGAGGGTTACATTAACGATTTTAGAAAAACTACATTTATAAACGCAGTCAAAATGAACTCATTCAACATATTATAATTATCACACCAATTAATTATCTATATAATCTCCAAACTTTATGATATCGTAGAAAGTTGCAATTACTAATAGTAAAGTCAAAAGGAAAGATAAACGGATTGATAGAGCTCTCGTAGCTTTGACCTGTTCAAGTCTAAGAACATCCTGAAATTTAGTCAACAATAAAATGAGTTTTGTACCCAGTGCATAAAAGACATTCGTTCAAATAAAGCATGTTTATAGACAATTTCGAATCCCAAGATTCGGTTAGATAATAGAAGCAATTTCAGTTCAGATATAGAATAGATCAGATGCATACGTAGAAGCAATTTCAGTTTCAAATACAAAATAGATCAGATACATATGCAATTATTCCCACCCCCCATCCGCTACACACAATCTTCGGCAATCTAAACACACCATTAAAGGGGTTCAATGCCCAGCCATAGATTGTCTGATTGACATGTTTACAGAGATGCAGACTAGCTACTAGATAGAAAATGAGACAAAGCGCCAGATTCACATATCCCTGTATATATATAACGTGGCTTAGCCATTAATTCAGAGCAGATCTCTTCCTCCTTCGCAAAATCCCAACCTATGCAAATGCAGATTACAAATATCAGCAACATGTAGGGGTGAGCATTCGATCGAATCGAATCGAATCGAATTGAAAATTTTCGAGTTAATCGAGTTTTCGAATCGTATTTTATCATTCTAACTTAATTTGAAATTTTCTCGAATCGAGTCAAGTGAGATGAAATTCGAGTCGAATATATTTGTTCGAGTTAAATTTTAAAAAAATGACTTTAGTGTTGTTTATTTTTATGTAACTTTTCAAAAAAATAATTTTCTTTAAAGTTTTTAAACATGATCATACAACAAAAAATTGAAGTAAATAAGTGAATAAATAAAAGCAACACAACATCAACCTAAATAAACAATATGAGTCCAAATAAACAACAAAAACAATACAATAAGATTATAATAAAAAACATAAGTAAAAGTCCAAGTAAACAACATGAGTCCAAGTAAACAACATGAGTTGATGTAAACAACAACAACATTATAATAAAAAAAACATAAGTAAAAGTCCAAAATATAATAGAAACCTACACCAGTCCAAACAAACAAAAAAAAGAACACAACAAAAGTCCAATTAACCAACAACAATAACAAACCAAACCAAACTAGTAACAATAACACCTCAGTTCAAAAACCATTATAGAATAGTTTAAGTTTCTTCTTGTGCTTCAAACACCGTTGGCGTTGATAATCTTGAAACATCTAGTAAAAGTATTGAATGAGTTAGTTAAATGATAAAAATGTTCGCAAAAATAAATTAAATAAACATTTAACTTTATAAACTAATGCTAAGTATGTTACCTTCTTGATCTTCATGTATTTTTGACAAGTCTAGCAAATTTAAAAACAAAAGTGTTAGATAAATTATGCTTACTAATATAAATAAAACAAAAGCTTATTTTATAAATTAAAATTTATATATTACCATCTTCCATGTTTTGAAGTTCATCACCATAATCTTCAAGATTGATGGCATCATTAGATTTCCGAAGCCAATCTTGTGTGCAAACCAAAGCCTCGACCGTGAGAGGAGTTTGAGAACTTCTAAAACTATCGAGAACACGTCCACTAGTGCTAAATGCACTTTCTGAGGCAACCGTTGAAATAGGAGTAGCAAGAATATCTCGAGCCATTTGTGAAAGAATAAGGAATCTAGGACTGTTTATTTTCCACCACAACAGTAAATCAAATGAACTTGAATTGTTTACTTCTTCATCCTCACCCAAATATCTATCCAACTCAGATTTGTTTTCTAATCCAATTTGTTTCTTCTTCTTAAGGTATTTTTGTTTGGCTAAGCCCATTTTCATTTCTGACTGGTCTATTTCCATTGAACTACAAAGATTTGTCGAAGAACTAGATCTACTTTCAAACAGTTGAATTCTCCCAGCATTAGAAGAATACTCGTTGAACAAGTAATGCAATTCTTTATCAATCATTTTCATAATGTCATTAGCAACATTAGGAAAAAGCAAGTTGACCCCAAAGTCCAAAAAACTCATTTTACATCGTGGATCAAAGATGACCGCCAAGTAAACTAGCATGTTGATCTTGTTTCCTTCACCCCAATACTTATTATATTTATCTCTCATTTTGGAAGTCACAGAAATTATGTCTAGATCTCTACAAATTTGCCACTCATCAAAAAGACAATGCGCATCTGTCAATACTTCAAAAAGTGAATGAGAGGTAACATGCAAAGATCCGGACACCTTCAGTGTAAGATGATAAAAAGGCTCTAATACTTTTATAACTCTTCGAACAATTTCCCAATCATTAAATGTAGGAACTCCATCTCTAGCAGTAAGGTCAAGAAAAAAAATGGGTCATCACGTACATACGATTCAAATGCACGCTCATATTTTTCGGCCACATTCAACATCATATATGTTGAGTTCCATCTAGTAGGCACATCTAAACACAATTGAGCCTTACTATCTATCATTTCTTCTTTTACCCGTTGATTGAATTTTATCAACCTCGACGGTGATGCTCTTATATACCTCACAGCACCTCTAACTCGATCCACAGACACAGAAACATCCTTAATACCGTATTGCACAATGAGATTAAGAATGTGTGCAACACATCTCATATGAATAAATTTTCCATTTGCAACAGAAGCATTTCGATGATTCAATTTCTTTCTCAAATATTCAATGGCAACATTATTGGCGGATGCATTATCAACCGTAATAATGAAGACCCTCTCAATCCCCCAATCTCGAAGATATTTTTCAATAGCTTGACCTATGCTTTCACCTCTATGAGCGGATATTGGGCAAAAATTATAATTCTTTTTTGCAAACTCCACTTATCATCCAACCAATGTGCTGTTAAAACCATGTAAGATATCCTCTGCAATGAAGTCCAACTGTCTGTTGACAAACAAACTCTACTTATATCTTTTTCAAAACAATTCTTCATCACACTCTTCATGGAGTTAAATAAATCAAGACAATCCCTTCTAATTGTCCAACGAGATGGAAGACTAAACCGTGGGCATGCTATAGAAAGAAAGTATTTAAAACCCTCTCCCTCTACAATTTTAAAAGGTAGTTCATCCACAATTATCATACAAACCAATGCTTTTCTAATAGCCTCTTTATCAAACACCCAAGTTGATAAATCCGTTGTTTCTTGGCTAATATTCACAAATGCTAATTCCGATTGCTTCGGATCAGAAGTATTACCTCAAGGTCTTTTTAGGCATGTTTTCAAATGGTTATTCAAATTTGTTGTAGAACCCGAAGTTGTTTCCATGGTGTAAGTAACATCACATGCATTGCACCTTGCTCTTTTCTCCCCCTCTTTAGTCACAAATTTGGTGAAATGGTTCCAACAAGCTGCCCTTGGAGTAATATTTTTTCGAACATTTTCCTTGGTTGTTGTTTGATCATCTCTACTTGGGGAAGAATTTTGTGAACTTTGAGTTGAACCATCTCGCTTTGGATCACTCATCTACAAGTAAACATTTGTTGCAATCACTAATGATGACCAATAATTGATTTAAAATCAAACTTAATAACATTTATGCTTTAATTCATTTTCTGAACCAAAGTTATCATTCAACTAATTCACAAAAATGGAAAGCAAGTCAACTCCAACCATTTAAAAATAAACAAATAGAAAATATATGTATAATTCAAGAAAAGCAGTTCATGAAGTTCTAGTAACCATAGAACTAACTTGATTATCCCACTCAAGCTATAACACCCTTTAACATCGATTATTACAGCCAATGACATTAAACAATTTTCTCAAATCTTATCATTTGACTTAAATTTTAGTAAAATCGCTAATTATTTTCTAAATACTAACAACAAAAATTTAAATTCCACTAAAAGAAAACAGATACGAGCAGTAAAAATCTGGGCTCAAAAATCAAGGACTTAACTTCACTACAGCTATGAAAATGCAATTTTGCTAGAAAGTATCAACATTTTTCTTTTGATCATCAAAAAATGATCAAGCTCTAACAATTTTAAACTAACCAAGTAAATGCTAAGTGGCCTTAATAATTATAAAGTTCAGCTGGCACTAGATCTGAATTACCCTAAGTAAAAAAAAAAAAAAACAGAAAGAAATACAAATATCATATATGATTTTTATTTTATTTTTTGAAAAAAAATTAAGGTTGGTTTGTTTCCAAAACGACAAAGCAATGAAATTACCCGTGAATGTACCATGTAAGTGGGCAACAGTGACAAAAAAGCAAACCCACCTTCAAATATAATTACCAATTTGACATCCCACCTTTTTTTTTTACCCCAGTTCCTCGTCAGTCTACAGCTATGAAAATGCAATTTTATTAGAAAGTATCAACATTTTTCTTTTTATCATCAGTAAATGATCAAGCTCTAACAATTTTAAACTAACCAGCTAAATGCTAAGTTGCCTTAATCTTTTAAGGCAATGAGTGAATCAGAATTGACTTTTCAACTCAAATAGATTGACATACTTATCTCACGCATGATGGCATGTTATTTTTGTGCTTACATGATGCTGATTGAGATTCAACCTGGGTGTTGACAGGGATTAAAAGGGATATGGTAAAAAAGAAACCATAAACCGGAACCCAAACATGAATACACTTAATTTGTTGTAATGAGCTCTCTAAGAATAAATAAATAACGTAGCAGTATGCTTTGACTGATCGAATAACAATATTGATCAGCTTCATTCCCATAACCAACGCTATTTAATTTCAAAAGAATCCTCTTGTCTTCTTTCTCTTGATTATAAAGAGTGATTTGAACCGTTTTCTTCATATCCATTTTTCTATGCTTCACTACCTTTTCTAAGGAAAATTAACAAAGAAATTGCAAAAGTGAATCTAAGGGGCTTATTAAAAACTTGAAATTAATAACAAAATAATTTCTTTTCAGAACATATATACATGAATTTGCATATCCAAATTTAATTTAGAAAAGCTTTCCTTAGGAACCCTTTGCCAGTGGTGAAGAGCTTATTCCATTTACAGGAGGGAAAAGAATAGAAAAGAATATATGCATGAATTTTCACTTTCAAATTTTTTCACATCTAAGATTTTTCAAGAAATTTTACCACTTACAATTTTCTTGAAATTTCATGCATTTTGAATTTTTACATGCATAATCAAATTAAAATGGCAAGCAATACAAACAGTAATGGAAAAACAAATCCTAAAGGCCTACCGAACGCTGTTCATGGAAGATCTAAGACTACTTCCTCAGTCCTTATCTAAGAATTTCTGACTTAAATTCCCTAACATTTTCATTATTAAAGAAAAATTCTCTAATAACCATTTCAGCTTAAACAAAAAGAAAAATACTAATTTTCTTTGTAAAAAAAGAGAGATATATTAATCTAAAAAGAAACGAAAGAGTAATAAAAACAACACCTTTCTTCTTATCCTACCGTCGCCGAGGTCTACCTGTCGTTTCTATTTCTTTTCCTTTTGCTGTGTAATTTTCTGCTGGATAAGTCAAAGCATACTGTAATACCCAATTTCTGCCCGGGCCCATTTAGTCAAAATAAAACCAAATTAAAAAACCAAAATGTCATAAAAAGTCCAAATAGTAACAGTCCACTTACAAGCCCAAATAAAAAATAGGCCTGATGTACCCCTAAGCCTAATTAACAGTCCATTTTGACTAAAAACCCGTAGCCCAAATGTCCCTTTTACAAGCCCTATTTACAAACCCAATTCCAACACCCAATAAGCCCAAAACCTAGAACTTCAGCAACCCAAACTTAACCCTAGCTACTCTCTAAGCGCCGTCAACTTTTCACCTGCCTCACACGCACCCTTCTGATGTCTCGCGTGCGTTCCACGCGTGTCCCTCGGGCTCCTTGCGTCGTACTCGTGCCCACATGCGCCGTTCTCCATGCCTTGGCCGAATATGCGTCTGACATCGCTGGCACCACCAGCGCACCTCGAGCCTCGGTCGAACAGCCCATACGCCACTGTCCTCCATTCCCAGTTATCCCCCATACCTGCGAAAGAAGACACAAAGAACAGCGAAGCCACAAAGAAAGAAATTGTATTTTACTCACAGTTATTCGGCTATAAAGGCCATGGAAAAACCATGTAAAGGGGAGTTTTTTTTTTCCCGCAATAAGAAAAGAAAACAATAAACTGAAACACAAAAGGTTTTCGTTTCCCCTTTTTTCTCTATTATTATTTATTCCCGATTTTATTTCATTTTTTGCTATTTGGAGTCTTCCAAAACAAATTCGAAAGAGGAAGAGACAAAGATCTTACCTGAGTCGTCGGGAAGAAGACCTGCACCGTCGTCGGGGTCGGGTTCGAAGAGGAAGGCCGAGAGCCTTCGGCCTTGACGCCCATGGTGGTTCAAAGGCCCAGCCTCGAACGGGGTTAAACCCCCTTTTCCCATGCCGTTGGCCACCAAGCACAGTGCTGACGCGACAGTTGGCCGGGGATCTCACTCGCCGGAGAGGGGTCGCGAAACCCCTTGATCCACAAGGCCAACCACCATCGGTGGCGGACGAACGGACGGACGAAAGTCCTACCGTCGCGCGCAAGAGAGAAGAGAGGAAGAGAATCTTTTTTAGAGGCAGAGGGATTTCAAAAAAAAAAGGGAAAGAATATGGGTTTAAAATCCATTTTGCTAAACGGCGCCGTTTCATGCAAGGGGGGTCCGCGCGTTGACCCGGATCTGACCCAGGATCCGCGCGTCCTCCCCTGATGGTCTAATTGCGCCCTAGGTCCCTCTACATTTCATTATTAGACTTCTCTTTTATTTTAATTGTGCCCAAAAATTTCACGCAGTTTCAAATCTAGTCCCTATTTGAATGTTGGGTTTAATAACTCGGGTAAATTACACTCGCAGTCCTCTCTAGTTTCGCGCGTTAAATTTTAACCCCCATTTACCTTTTATCATTTTAATTTCTTGCAATTCTTACCCCTGATTTCCTCCTGGTTCCAATTTAACCCTTCTTAGCCTATTTTTATAATTATGTTATTATCCTATTATTATTACCATACCACTATTTTATTATTATCATATTATCATATGGTAAATGCTTTGCATATTAGTTATCATTATTATTATATTTTTGTACATATTTTTATTATTACTTTATTATTATTGCTATACTAATTACTATTACTATTATTAATATGTTATTATTATTGCCATGCTTATATTAATATTGTATATATTGTATATTGCTATTATTATTACGTTTATATTATCATTTCATATATATTTTGTATTATCCTCATTATTATACTATTATGTTATTATTCTTCCTATATTACTATTATAGTACCATTGCTTGTATATACTTACTGCTATTATTATATTTATTATCACTATTATCATCATCATCATTATTTTTTCCGTCTTCTTGTAAAGATTTCATCCCGCTTATCATCCTTCCGCCATCGTTTATTATCCTTCAGCATATTGGTTTTACTCATTTTATCTCTATTTTCGTCTTGTCGTTATCGTTGGAATTGGACATATTTGTTCCATATGCTTGCTAACATTGTATTTCATTTTTTGCATTTCGTTACAAATTCGTGCTACTTTTCACCCAATACAAAATTGATTTCTTTCATAAAGGTGACATTTCGTGTTTAGAAATTCGAGAAAATCGTGCCTTAACTTACTAGGTCTCGAATTTTCTCGTTTAACCTAAATAACGAAATCTCTTTTAAAATAAAATCTTTTTGAATAAAAATAAAAAACTTATTTTCAAAAATTCGATATGTCGTGTCCTAACTTACTGGATGTGACATTTCGTTATTTCGAAATAAGATTTTTCTAAACGAGGCAATATTCATCTCTGGTTCGAGGATTTGAATTATCATGTCCTAAAGTATTGGATGCGATATTTTATTCCTTCGGAACGAGAAAGTTTTGATATTTAATTCGAGAAAATTCGAATATCTTTATAGGGATCATATTTTTAAAATCCATTTTTTACAATTTTCAACCGTCGACATAAGGACATTAATTGATCAATTTGGTACCAATTTTGGGCGTGACGAGGGTGCTAATCCTTCCTCGTACGTAACCGACTCCCGAGCCCATTTTCTCGAAACTCGTAGACCAAAATATTTTATAGGTGGCCCGATCGCACCTAATAAAAGATCGATGGCGACTCCCGTTTTTATCTTCAAAACCAAGTTCGATTCCCATTTTTCACATTTCAAAAATGGTTTCGACAGCTTGGCGACTCCACTGGGGACAATAAGAGAGTCAGGCCATGTAATTGATTATTTTTTGTCCTTTTGTCAAAATTTGGAAAATCGTTTTCAAAATCATTTTTCCCTCGATTTGAAATAAAAAAAAGAGCTTATCCTCGAAAGTACAAATGTTGTGCCCTAACTTACTGGGTGTGACATCTCGTTACTTCGAGATAAGAATTTTCAAAATAACAAGGATCCGAATTGTGTCCTATCTTACTCTTGAGAATTCGGGATGCTGTGTCCTAACTTACTGGATATAGCATTTCGACATTTCGAGATGAGAGGGCTTTTGATAATTATTCCAATTCATATTGAGTGTTTTAAAATCAATAAAATGATCGTATTTTTCAATTCAATCTCTACTTTCAACTTTGTGGGTGCTAGGATTGCAATAATGTTGAGTCTCTTAGGATATTGCCGCATTCGTATTTGCATGACCATCGTAGTCACACCCTTAAGTGGGAGCGAGAAGCTATGCCTTCGTGAGGTTTTCACCTCCGCATGGGCTAGTGGACTGCTTTCGGGACACATCCGTACCTATGTCTTCGTGAGGTTTTCACCTCCGCATGGCCATAGGGAAATGTGTTCCCCTGAACTGAACTCGATCCATATGAGCCTATAATGGGTGAGGATTGAGGAATCTGCTGGTTCAGGTACCTTTACTCTAGAACCGAACCCCATATAGAGAGACCTAAGAGCCCACCATAGGTAGAGCCACATCGAACCCTAGAGACCACCTGGATAAATGCTCTATTTCGATTATTACTCTTGCGCTAACATGTTTTTCTCTGTCTTAATTACATTGCGTTGCATCATCATAGAAAGAAGGTGCTGATCAATATTCGATTGCTAAATAGAGGAGCTTTTCATAAGGGAATGAATTTCTTGATAAAGTGGATTGTAATACGGTTGCCCAAACATAGTACAAGTAAACAACGAGAGAAGGCTGACAGTCTACAAAAGAGTATAAGACCTCGCTCGATGATTCAAGCCAACAAGGATTATTCAAGAAGTTGTCACCCCCAGACTTTAAAGGAGCTTATGAACGACCACGGAGGATAAACAAGTGAAGATATATGGTCTCAACCAAGCCCCAAAGAGCTAGAAGGGGCACCCACGAAGAAAGCGCATAAGATATAGTCATGACATCCGATCACGAAGGAAGAGATTGGTGTTTTGCTTGGACTATGAGGACAAAACCGTATATGTAATCCGTTTTATATAAAGAGATTTATCTTCCAGAAAAGTTCTTCTAATGAAATTGAATTCATAATCAGCGCCTCTCTTTCTCTTTGCATCCATTCCATGCATTGGCATTGCATTGCATCATCTTAGAAAGGAGGTGTTGATTCGCGTTTGATTGCTAAATGGAAGAATCTGTCATAAGAAAATGTGTTACTTGATAAAATAGAGCTGACCATGGCCTAGGTAAACAACAAGACAAGACATTGGATGAAGATCCAAGCCGACAGAGATTGTTCGGGAGCCATCCGAAGATTATGAACACCACGAAGAACACGTGAGTGATAAGATACGGCCTGGATCAAGCAAACAAAAAGCTAGAGGAGGCGGGACACGACCATAATATTCGGGTACGAAGAAGAGGATCGGTGTTCTCACCTGGACTACGAGGAAGAGGCCGTATATGCGGTCTATTTTATTAAAGGAACGTATTATCTAGACAAAGTTCTTCCAATAGGAATTGAATTCATGATCAACGCCTCTCTTTCTTCTGCATTTATGCATTTTGCATTGCATTTCATGCATTTGCATTACATCATATTTTATGGATCAAAACTTGTAGAAAAATCCTAATTAGGTGAAATTATTCCAGTTAACCTAGAAGATATGGAACAAAGGTTGGAGAGATTAGAGCAAAGACAAATACTGATGCAAGAACAGTTGGCCGAAATTCAACAGAATTTGCATGATCAAATGAATATGATGTGCCAGTTGGCCCAACTACTTGCCGAAAGACTTGAAAAGAGGAGTCGTCCAGTGGTCGGCAGTGCAGATGACGAAGAACAAATTGTTTATAACCCGAGGAATATCCCGACCCAATCAGACCCGCAGTCGCGAGGGGCACCCATCATTATCAGACCCCAACGTCAGACCAATACCTCAACCCTGTCAAATCTCCCAATGGGCTCGTGTGTCAATCCTAAGGATAATCGAGCCAAACCGGTTGTTCAGGCTGATGCAAAAGAAAGGAGGGAGCGGACATTGAAGATCCCAAAGAAGAAGGGAAAGGAAGTGGGTAGTACGAGTAAGCATGATGAGAGCCCTGCAGATCTAATGGCAATAAGGCAATCAAGGACGATGAATACCAGTTATCAAGGTCCCCCTAAACAAGATTCCAACCCAAGGCCTAACATGGGAAAGCACCAGTTCACGCCCATCTCGATGACATACAAGGAGCTCTATCAAGATTTATTTGATGCACATGTAGTGGCTCCTCACTATTTGAAGCCGATGCAACCTCCCTACCCAAAATGGTATGACCCAAATGCCCAGTGTGAGTACCACGCTGGGATTACAGGGCATTCGATAGAAAATTGCCTGGCTTTCAAGAAATTAGTGGAAAAATTCATTGGCATAGGTGTTGTAAAGCTGGATGATACACCAAATGCAGAAATATGAGCCTGGGAGTATTTTGAACAATAGAGCTGTGGAAGGGGCGTGTATTTTTAGAGCTAACTCGGAGTAATGTCCAAACACGCAAATTGCTCTAAAGGCCTAAGAGCAATAAGAATCTTTTGTGAAATGGACTTGTGTCCAGAATTGTTATTTTAATGAAATGCATCTTTCTAAGTAAATATTTTCATGCTTTACACTTTTTTTTTTCATTCATGCCCACATCATATAAGTAATCATCTTTAGAATATTTTATTCTTTAGATTTTCTACCTTTACACCCACGATGGGTCCCCAGATATCGATAACACGAGCGACACTATTACTGGCTCCCTTTTTAGCGAAATATGGGTCTAAGGGATCTCAAGACTTTGAAGATGATAGAGATCGTAACTTATCTTTCGATTTGTTAAGGATGGTAGAAAATAGACTCTACTTTGTAAAAAGGGTCGGTGGACGTTACAAACTTAGGAAAAACCTAGTCCACCACAGAAACAATACAAGACATCATTGAGCTGTTTTCAAGAATCCCAAGGTATTTCCACACGATCATATCAAGATACGATAGACTACTGAAATGTTGGGGTGTTGCCAAGCTTGGAGCCCGTGTTGATAGCTCTACAATGGCCAAGCTAATCAAAAAGTTCGAACTACTTAGAAAAGAGACGCCACATCAAGGAAGTCAAAACTTATGCACCTCCTCCATATAAGAGGGGCATAGAGGTTACGGCATCGCTCTCGCCAAAGGTATCCAGCCGATGCTAACACTCCTTCGTGGTTATCAAATACTTCACTAAGAGGGTGAAGGTTACTGGCTCCCTTTTTAGCGAAATATGGGTCTAAGGGATCTCAAGACTTTGAAGATGATAGAGATCGTAACTTATCTTTCGATTTGTTAAGGATGGTAGAAAATAGACTCTACTTTGTAAAAAAGGGGTGTGGCGTTACAAACTTAGGAAAAACCTAGTCCACCACAGAAACAATACAAGACATCATTGAGCTATTTTCAAGAATCCCAAGGTATTTCCACACGATCATATCAAGATACGATAGACTACTGAAATGTTGGGGTGTTGCCAAGCTTGGAGCCCGTGTTGATAGCTCTACAATGGCCAAGCTAATCAAAAAGTTTGAACTACTTAGAAAAGAGACGCCACATCAAGGAAGTCAAGACTTATGCACCTCCTCCATATAAGAGGGGCATAGAGGTTACGGCATCGCTCTCGCCAAAGGTATCCAGCCGATGCTAACACTCCTTCGTGGTTATCAAATACTTCACTAAGAGGGTGAAGGTTACTTCCTATGCCAAAGCTACAAAGGCGACAGTCATCGAATACAAATTCAAATCCGAGCTCAGGTGCTAAAAAAAAAAAAAAAAAAAAAAAAAACAAAAGTGGCAATGAATAACGCCAGAGAAAAAATCAGAACCAGGCATCTTACCAGTGTAGCAAAAACAATCAGAAATCATTCGAAAACTGACTGAGGCTTGTAAAGGTTGGTGTAGAGAAGCTACCATTTACCCTCTATAGCGTCGGCTGGAACCCTCATCGGGGCAACAGAAACTTCACCGGGGCGACACAATTCTTATCATTTTGCCAATCGGAGTTAGAACTAGATGGGGCAAAATAGATTCAAATAATTCGATCAGGTGAATTTGAAGAGAAAGCTATCTGTCACGATCAAATGGTGCGAGATAGTAACAAAGATGACTTGTCTTAAAATTTCACGATAGGGCATGAGAGAAGATTTCTTCCGTCCAAAAGGAACTTCAAAAGAAAGCGGGTGCCAAACTAGGAAGGACCTCGTGAAGCAAAGAAGGTCTGCATGAATATTGACCAAAATGGATGGTCGGGACTTGCCCAATTTGGAGAATTCAAGATAAAAAAAAAAGGGAAATCAGCAAGAAAGAAGAAAAAGGAGAGGTCAAAGCGAAAACCTACAAAGGGCGCTTTTAGACCAAAAGGGGCTTTGAGTTGAAAACCCGAAAAGGGCAGCTCAAATTTTGATGGGGCACACGGTAGTCTCGCTGCGCTTGAAATAACGATGAAGATATATGTTACATCTTGGGGCATCAACAAAGTACTCCTAATCCCCTAAACACATATTGAGCTTAAAATGGTCCTTAAGAAGTTAAGCTCGGGCTGCGATATCTGGGGCACCTAGCTTCCGTTTTACCCATTTCAATTCGTTGTCTGTGATTATCTAACAATAAATTTCCTTTTTGATTGTATTTGCTAGCCTTGATCAAACTTGTTTGTTTCGAGCTATGCCCCCAATCAACTTCCTTTTTGTCCACTGTTACAATCCTTTTTGGGCATTTTGCATCAAAATAACGATTTGAGGACTAATAGTACTTTCATAAAAGAAGTTTCGCACATTACTCTGAAAGCATCCGAATAATACAAGGATCCGAAACATGACTATTGTCCAAAACTCATTCAGTCTAAGGTTTGGAAATGTTGGAGAAAACATGATTATCTTTTTGAACATTTCATTGGTTGAACTAAGATAAGAAATTTCATTGGTGATTCGACCTCGACAAAGGACAAGCGGTGTCGACCCAGGGACACAGTGGGATCATGGTACCATACCTCAGAGTCGAAGCGGGATGGTTGGAAGAAACCAGACGTTATCCTCCTGAAGTTGGGGTAAGAGGTAGGAACTTTATATCCCAGAAAGGGATTCCAAAATTACAACGGGGTAAGCTTCCGAGGTAGACTTCCTGAGCAAGAAACAATCGCCTATTTGGGGGTTTTTGTCAAAAAAAAAAGGGATACTGGCTAAACAAAAGAGCATCGGTAATAGAACCTTGTTGGACTATGAGCGACGACAACCCAAACAGTGACAAGGGTCATTCTCACGCATTCATACACATTTAGTTAAGAGTACCAGATCTATTCTGATCATGGTATCTTAACCATCTGGCATAAACATGAGCACAAAACTGATTTAACAGCACGAGTTCCCTAGGGGGCATTTTCAGCAGAAGACCCGAGTTGTAGGTCTCTTCTGGATCATTGTTCGTTTTCAAGAAGTTTTCAGCAGAAGACCCGAGTTGTAGGTCTCTTCTGGATCATTGTTCGTTTTCAAGAGTTTTTGAGTGAAGACCCAGAGTTGTAGGTCTCTTCTGGATCATTGTTCGTTTTTAAGAAGTTTTCAGCAAGAAGACCCGAGTTGTAGGTCTCTTCTGGATCATTGTTTGTTTTTCAAGAAGTTTTCATTGAAGACCCAGAGTTGTAGGTCTCTTACGGATCATTGTTCGTTTTCAAGAAGTTTTCATTGAAGACCAGGAGTTGTAGGTCTCTTCTGGATCATTGTTCGTTTTCAAGAAGTTTTCAGCAGAAGACCTGAGTTGTAGGTCTCTTCTGGATCATTGTTCGTTTTCAAGAAGTTTTCAGTAGAAGACTCGAGTTGTAGGTCTCTTCTGGATTATTGTTCGTTTTCAAGAAGTTTTCAGCAGAAGACCTGAGTTGTAGGTCTCTTCTGGATCATTGTTCGTTTTCAAGAAGTTTTCAGTAAGAAGACCCGAGTTGTAGGTCTCTTCTGGATTCTTATCACCGTTCATTTTCGAGAAGTTTCAACAAGAGGATCCAAGTTACGGGTTTCTTCTGGATTCCTATCACTGTTCGTCTTCGAGAAGTTTCAGTAAGAAGATCAAAGTTGCGGATCTCCTCTTTCTGAATTCCTATCACCGTTCGTCTTCGAGAAGTTTCAGTAAGAAGATCAAAGTTGCGGATCTTCTCCTACCTTTCGTTTTTCAAGAAGTTTCAGCGAGAAGAACCAAGTGGCGGACCTCTCCCTTCTGAACTCTCACCACCCCAAACCTCCAGTAGAATGAATCGAAGCAAAGAGTTGCAGTAAAGTTTGAAGCTGTTTAAAGAGGACGGGGATCAAGAAGTCAAAGCTTAGCTGAGCCCGGGCAAAAATTGGTCCTTTTATTGTCTTTGCTCTATTCTCGTTTCACGACAATGAGCAAAGAGGGGCAGCTGTAATACCCAATTTCTGCCCGGGCCCATTTAGTCAAAATAAAACCAAATTAAAAAACCAAAATGCCATAAAAAGTCCAAATAGTAACAGTCCACTTACAAGCCCAAATAAAAAACAGGCCTGATGTACCCCTAAGCCTAATTAACAGTCCATTTTGACTAAAAACCCGTAGCCCAAATGTCCCTTTTACAAGCCCTATTTACAAACCCAATTCCAACACCCAATAAGCCCAAAACCTAGAACTTCAGCAACCCAAACTTAACCCTAGCTACTCTCTAAGCGCCGTCAACTTTTCACCTGCCTCACACGCACCCTTCTGATGTCTCGCGTGCGTTCCACGCGTGTCCCTCGGGCTCCTTGCGTCGTACTCGTGCCCACATGCGCCGTTCTCCATGCCTTGGCCAAATATGCGTCTGACATCGCTGGCACCACCAGCGCACCCCGAGCCTCGGTCGAACAGCCCATACGCCACTGTCCTCAATTCCCAGTTGTCCCCCATACCTGCGAAAGAAGACACAAAGAACAGCGAAGCCACAAAGAAAGAAATTGTATTTTACTCACAGTTATTCGGCTATAAAGGCCATGGAAAAACCATGTAAAGGGGAGTTTTTTTTTTCCCGCAATAAGAAAAGAAAACAATAAACTGAAACACAAAAGGTTTTCGTTTCCCCTTTTTTCTCTATTATTATTTATTCCCGATTTTATTTCATTTTTTGCTATTTGGAGTCTTCCAAAACAAATTCGAAAGAGGAAGAGACAAAGATCTTACCTGAGTCGTCGGGAAGAAGACCCGCACCGTCGTCGGGGTCGGGTTCGAAGAGGAAGGCCGAGAGCCTTCGGCCTTGACGCCCATGGTGGTTCAAAGGCCCAGCCTCGAACGAGGTTAAACCCCATTTTCCCGTGCCGTTGGCCACCAAGCACAGTGCTGACGCGACAGTTGGCCGGGGATCTCACTCGCCGGAGAGGGGTCGCGAAACCCCTTGATCCACAAGGCCAACCACCATCGGTGGCAGACGAACGGACGGACGAAAGTCCTACCGTCGCGCGCAAGAGAGAAGAGAGGAAGAGAATCATTTTTAGAGGCAGAGGGATTTCAAAAAAAAAAGGGAAAGAATATGGGTTTAAAATCCATTTTGCTAAACGGCGCCGTTTCATGCAAGGAAGTCGTAGCGTTGACCGAGTCGACCCAGATCCGCGCGTCCTCCCCTGATGGTCTAATTGCGCCCTAGGTCCCTCTACATTTCATTATTAGACTTCTCTTTTATTTTAATTGTGCCCAGAAATTTCACGCAGTTTCAAATCTAGTCCCTATTTGAATGTTGGGTTTAATAACTCGGGTAAATTACACTCGCAGTCCTCTCTAGTTTCGCGCGTTAAATTTTAACCCCCATTTACCTTTTATCATTTTAATTTCTTGCAATTCTTACCCCTGATTTCCTCCTGGTTCCAATTTAACCCTTCTTAGCCTATTTTTATAATTATGTTATTATCCTATTATTATTACCATACCACTATTTTATTATTATCATATTATCATATGGTAAATACTTTGCATATTAGTTATCATTATTATTATATTTTTGTACATATTTTTATTATTACTTTATTATTATTGCTATACTAATTACTATTACTATTATTAATATGTTATTATTATTGCCATGCTTATATTAATATTGTATATATTGTATATTGCTATTATTATTATTACGTTTATATTATCATTTCATATATATTTTGTATTATCCTCATTATTATACTATTATGTTATTATTCTTCCTATATTACTATTATAGTACCATTGCTTGTATATACTTACTGCTATTATTATATTTATTATCACTATTATCATCATCATCATTATTTTTTCCGTCTTCTTGTAAAGATTTCATCCCGCTTATCATCCTTCCGCTTACTGTTTATTATCCTTCAGCATATTGGTTTTACTCATTTTATCTCTATTTTCGTCTTGTCGTTATCGTTGGAATTGGACATATTTGTTCCATATGCTTGCTAACATTGTATTTCATTTTTTGCATTTCGTTACAAATTCGTGCTACTTTTCACCCAATACAAAATTGATTTCTTTCATAAAGGTGACATTTCGTGTTTAGAAATTCGAGAAAATCGTGCCTTAACTTACTAGGTCTCGAATTTTCTCGTTTAACCTAAATAACGAAATCTCTTTTAAAATAAAATCTTTTTGAATAAAAATAAAAAACTTATTTTCAAAAATTCGATATGTCGTGTCCTAACTTACTGGATGTGACATTTCGTTATTTCGAAATAAGATTTTTCTAAACGAGGCAATATTCATCTCTGGTTCGAGGATTTGAATTATCATGTCCTAAAGTATTGGATGCGATATTTTATTCCTTCGGAACGAGAAAGTTTTGATATTTAATTCGAGAAAATTCGAATATCTTTATAGGGATCATATTTTTAAAATCCATTTTTTACAATTTTCAACCGTCGACATAAGGACATTAATTGATCAATTTGGTACCAATTTTGGGCGTGACGAGGGTGCTAATCCTTCCTCGTACGTAACCGACTCCCGAGCCCATTTTCTCGAAACTCGTAGACCAAAATATTTTATAGGTGGCCCGATCGCACCTAATAAAAGATCGGTGGCGACTCCCGTTTTTATCTTCAAAACCAAGTTCGATTCCCATTTTTCACATTTCAAAAATGGTTTCGACACATACCACTACAATTTTTTTCTGGGTAAGTCAATAAATAAATAACGTTTGGTTTCCTTAGATCATAAACAAAGAATCGAGTTCTAATAATGTAAAAATAAGCAAAAAGAATATGGAAAGCTTTGTGTTTCAATCCGAAAGTAAAGCAGGAAAAAGAGAAACTCAAGAAATATGGAATTGAAGAGTAGAAAAAGAGATTAGACAACTTACCAGAGAAAGGTGCAGCTAAGAGTCAGAACAGAGAAGAAGAAAATTAATTTGGGGTTTGGAGAAGAAGAATCTGCAGCACGATGAAATTTGTTACCTGCTGCTACTGGAGTGCTGGGGCTTGGGGTTTGATTTGGGGGAGGAATTGGGTTGGGATTTGGGAAAATAAATTTTTGGGCTGACCGGCTTGGGGTGGAAATGGGATAAAATAAAATATTTGGGCTTGAGGGAAATTGGGTTAAAGTAATTAAGTAAAAGCCTAAAATTTAAAATAAAAAATAAAAAAATATACAGTGCATATTCGGTTTATTGGAATTATTCGAGTTATTCGAATTCAAAAATTCAACATGATTCGAACTCAAAATTCGAAACTCAAAATTTGATTTGATTCAATTAACTCAATTAACTCGATTCGAATAATTCAAAATTCGAATTTTTTTTCGATTTTTACGAATCGAATCGGCTTTTGCTCACCCCTAGCAACATGTGTTCAGTTAGGGGTAAGTATTTGTTCAAGTTGAGTCGAATCGAGTCAAAAAATTTCGAGTTAGTCGAGTTGACGAATCCTATTTTAGCAACCGAACTCAATTTGAATTTTTTTCGAATCAAATCGAATTAAATCAAAAAATTTCGAGTCAAGTCGAGTTGATTTAACGAATCCTATTATTTATACTCAATGTTGCGTTTACATGAACTGATTATTTAACTAGTAAACGAAACATAAAATTATTTAACTACATAAACAATATAATAGTTTTGCCTTTTAACTTAACGAGTAAACATTTATCAAAACAACGTAGTTTTGCCTTTTAACTTTAGAAAAGGTAAACATTTATCAAAATGACATAGTTTTGTCTTTTCTTATTTAGATTTTCGAATAACTTGAATTGTGTAATTCATATTTGAGTTAAACCAAAAAATTTAATTTTTTATTCGAGTTGATCCAAATAACTTGATTAACTCAAATAACTCGAACTATTTAATTCAAAATTTGAAATTTTTATCGAGTTTTTCGAATCGAGTCGGATTTTGCTCACCCATATGTTCAGTCATTCCAATTCAATTCATAAATAGTTAATACATATTAGTGCCATTAATAGTCATCACAAATTATATACATTTATATACTTCATATCTCAATATCATAGTATCAGATAGTCCTCATACAATTAAATTTAGGTCATAAATAAATTGTGGAGGCTAGTACTCAAGTTAGACAATACTCACGACCTCAAAAATAAGGTTCGGGCCCTATTTAAATGCAACACGGCCAAACACATGTGCATATCGTCTGCTCATGTGGTTCTAAATCGTAAATAGTCAGTCACACGACTTGGACACCCGCCCGTGTCCTTGCTCGTGTGGTTCACATGGCCTGAACCTCGCCCGTGTCATCTGCCCTTGTGAGTCTAAATCGCAAATAGAGAGTTACACAGCCTGGACACACACCCATGTCCTTACCCATGTGACTCACACGGCCCGGGCACACGCTTGTGTCCCTAGTCGTGTGGTCCTAATTCACAAACAGTGAGTTACTGGCCTAGACACATGCCCGTGTAAACCCTGCGCTAATATGGCCACACACGACTTGGACATACGACCAACCAAACGATCCACCACACAGTCGTGTGGTGTCAATAACCACATTTTTCGGCATCCAAAATTCACAAAAACAAGGGTTATTGGTACACACCTGAAATAAATTTGGAGTATAAACAACGTAAAAAAGTCCTAGAACTTAAAACGACCATTCAATAATCAATTATACAATTATTCTCAAATCCTCGCTAAGATCGACCTATCGCCAAAATTTTTTCGAAAGTTCTGACACAACCCCAACTCAAATTTGAACACTTACCTTGCATATATTAGCAGAAAACCAGATTAACGTGACGGAAGAGTGCCTTTCGTAAGTCCTTCGCCTAAAAAGGTAACCAATTGAACACTTAAACAGAGGATTCAAGTAAAACGAAAAAAATCTCGTTTCAATAGAATAAACGATAACAAGATGAAAACTCGTAGAAACTGAATGAGATAACTACGAAACTTATACAACGATCGCACAAACAACGCAATAAGCAACAAAAGAACTCCAGTTAACGCAGTAGCAAGTATTGAAACAAGAAAAAATATAAAAGAAGAAAAGAAAAAAAAACAAAGAAAGAAAAAGAATAAGAATAAGAAAGGAAACAAAAAGAAAAAAAAAAGACAATAGAATTAGTTCAAAATAATTGAAGTTAACCACCAACCAGCCTTCCAATGTTTAGCAAAAATATTCCCCCATCGTAGACTCGAGGATTCAAACATAGGACCAAATAGAATATAAATGTTTAACCATCGAACCAACAAGCTTATTCTTATCACAAGGTTACATTGTATTAAACTTATTTATGTCATTCAAGGATAGAGGTTATCTTTAAAATAAAATAATAAAACTTCTAAAGATACAACTTGAACTCCTGACCTTAATCACATAAGTTGTAACAGTCAGGTTTAGACCCTAGTCAGAATAGTGGTTTCGGGACCACAAATCCGAGTCATAAAAATATTTTAATATTTTTTTCGTGCCTATGATATGTGATTAAGCATGTGTGAAATTTCTGTGAATTAATTTGTATGTTTGTGTGCCTAATTTGAGCAAAGGACTAAATCGCATAAAACGTAAAAGTAGCTTTCTATTTGATTAATGGCCGAATTGGTGTGGCTTTTAAATGTGGAGGCCTTATGAGGATATTAAGCCATTTATAAGATAGTGGATGGTTAATGGGCAATAATGGCCTTGAATTATATTTGTCTTATATGTTTATTAAAGGTCAATTTAGTAAATGAATTATAAATGTTTTATAATTAAAACAAAACACAAAAACAAGCCATTATCATATTATGTTGCAGAAAAACAAAGAAAGTAAAAAGAAGGAAGAACATTTAGGTTTCGGCTAGCTTTTGGTTTGATTCAAGGTATGTTTTGCTTCGATTTTTGATAATTTCTACGTTTTTGTAATCGTTGCTTTGTATACTTCAAAACCCATGCCTCAATTTTATGAATTGATGATGTTTTTGAAATGAGCCATTGATGAATTCATGAGTTTTCTAATGTTAGAAGATGAAATATGAAAGATATATGTTTGATTAACATAGTTTATCTTTGGAGTTTTGATGAATTTGAGTAATTTGGTTGAAATTGAGAAAATGTAATTTTTAAGGACTAAATTGTGAAATAAATGAAATTTTTGGACTAATATGAGCATGGGTGATATTCAGCCAAGCATGAGCAATATGAAATTTGATGTATTTTGTGATTTTATGAAATAGGGACTAAAATGTCAAAATGTGAAAATGTGAGGGCTAAACTGTAAATTACCCTAAATATGTGTTTTGGGATTGAATTAAATGCATTAGTGAATAAATGAGTCAAATTCGAATATGTATAGATCAAGAACTGAAGAAAACAGATTTAGATCGCAGAAAGTCGAAAGTGATTGAGTAGCCGAATTCATTTCCGTTTATCCGAATTCGAGGTAAGTCGATATACAAATTAATGTATTTGATTTGAGTTATTTACACATCTATGAAACTTGGATTGCTATGCATAATGCTCAAGATAAAATGTATGTGAAATACGAGAATGTATATATCGATAAGTTATCAATGTTCGAGAAGTCTCGTCTGAACCTAGGAATAGATAGGGTTGTATATGTCATGACATAGGTGTCTGATATGTGATATCATGTAAGACCACGTCTGGGACATTGGCATTGATTCAAGATTTCGTGTAAGACCACGTCTTGACGTTGGCATCGATGTGAGATTTACGTGTAAGACCATGTCTGGGACGTTGCCATTAATACGAGATTTACGTGTAAGACCATGTCTGGGACATTAGCATCGTATTGATTCGTGTAAGACCCTGTCTGGGACAGTGGCATCGATATCTGATTACATGTAAGACCACGTCTGGGATATCGGCCTTATACGACTATTCCGAGCATTCCGAGTATACTATTAGATTCCAAACGGGAGATCGATCAGTGGCTGAGTATGAGGCCGAGTTACTAAGTCTGAGTCACTATGCGCGAGGTATGGTGGTGTTTGAGTACGAGTGATGTGTCCGCTTTAAGGATGGCCTTAGAGATAACTTGCGAGCGATGTGTCCGCTTTAAGGATGGCCTTAGAGATAACTTGCGGGTTTTGATAGCTCCGCAGAGGGAGCGGGCAAGTCCGAGAAATGAATGACTATGTGAGTTGCACATCTGTTTCAGGTACGTTGATATGTATGCTTTGTATAAGCATGAAAGGTGAGTAAGTATGTACATTGATGCAAAGGAACATTTGAGAAATATGTATGTTTGAGATATGAGCAAATGAGATGTTTGAGATATGATGAATTGGTAAGCAATGACAAACCAAGTGAGCCAAAGAGATATCCATGTGTTTTGAAATGAAGATATGTTAATGAATCTAAATTGATATGTTTATAAATGCTTTTGTAATAGTTTATTTGTATATGGCTTACTAAGCTTTTGAAAGCTTACTTTGTGTGTGTTTACTCTATTTTATAGATCGTCAAGGCTACTGAAGGCTCGGGGACTATCGAGGATCATCACCATACTATCAAACTCAACTTTGGTACTTTTGAATGTGTATATAACTAAATATGGCATGTATAGGCTAGTTGTTTTGGAACATGTTTGAGATGTTGATCGTTGTTTTATGCGATGCCAAAGTCTTAAAATTTATAAAAAGAATGATTGAACCTGGAAACTAACTATGACAACGATTTGAGGCAAGCGCACCTATCGAACAGTAGTATAGTTTAGGCAAGACCAGAATGTCGAACCCAAAGGAACCAAAAGTACTAATACTAACTCTCTTTTTATTATTTAGCCTAAGAATTAAGTGGATTTTTATCTAATCTAAAATTAACTATCTACCAAACTAAACTAAAGACTCTAAGACAAAGAAGAATGAAATTGTGAAAATAACTTGAGGAAAAACCAATTGATTAAGACAACACCCAAGGAAGAATCCACCTAAACTTCACTTGTTATCTAACTCTGAACCAGACGATTTATTCATTTAACTTGATCCGTAAGATTTCCTAAGTTATATTAATCCCTCTCTCCACCTAAGCACATCACACTTGAATTAATATTCCAGAAATATCAAAACAAGAATTAAGAACACATAATTAAGAACAAGTCAAATATTTATCATATAGTTCAGCAAACGATAACAAGATTCATCTTAGGTTTCATCCCCCTCAGGTATCTGAGGGTTTAGTTCATAATAATAATAGGAAACATCTCAAAAGAAAAGATAAAACAAAACATAAGAAATCCCTAAAACCCTCTGAAGGAATTGAAGGAGAAATCCTCCGTCTTAAGTATAATTTCGGCTTCTTGAGAAGAATCAACTGGCTACCTTCGAGTAATTCTCCACAAATCTGCCATCTTTGGCCTACCTGGACGCCTCCTGACTAAAGCCTTGGGCTCCCCCCTTTTTAGGTTACACTTAGGGTGTTTATATAGGCTTCGAAATGTGTTTCTTTGCCCCTAAGTATCCTAATATGAGTGAAACTTCTCTTCCTGATGGCAGGGACACGCCCATGGCACACGCCCGTGTAAGTCGTGGCCAGGCCGTGTTCGAACCTGTTGAATTGGGCATGGCCATGTGGTCTTGGGCCCAAGCCGTGTGGATTTCGTGATATGGCCCATTTACTCCGTTTTGGGCCTGTTTTCCGTTCTTTTCGTCCTTCGGTGCTCTCCTGGGTATAAAACATGAAAACAAAGGATTAAGAGCACCAAATTACATAATTCGAGGCTTAAATCATCCAAAAGCATGCTAAATGTGGGCTTAAAATATGTTACTTTTACGGTTTATTAAATACCCCCACACTTAAGCTTTTGCTTGTCCTCAAGCAAAATTCTCAACTCATAATTAAAACAAACTTCCCCGATTCATAATATTCATTAATAATTTTTCGTCATAATTCAAAGATAATTCATACATGGATAATTTGACTCAAAGAGTCCTAAGGATTCAAACAATCAAAGTCATATTTTTTTATAGTATGAAAACATAGGTGTTTCCCTTTACCTGAATAGTTACCTCTGATTCAAAACCGACAAAGGTTGACATCCTCACTAAAGATTCACTCAAATCACTCGAAGTGTTTAAGGTTCAGAATTAAGCACTCAAAAGTCAAACATGAAGAGTTAATCCCATAGGCTTGCATGAAAATCAAACCTCCACCACTATAAAATGAGATGATACATAGATCAAAAGGTCTTTAATAGGGTTGTAATGGGGCTTAGGTTAAAAGTGTGGATAAAGGCTGAATTAGAGAGTTAGAATTGAGATTGACCTGACAAATTACCTAACTAGAGATATGACTATTCCTAAATAATTACATCAATTAAAAACTAATAAGACGAGCTTTTTCTTTGAGATTTTGAATTTACATGTATAAGCTCAGCTAACATAGAACTAATAATGAATATACTTCGTTTTTTTTTTTAGGAACAAGTCATTACATAATAAAGGATGAATTTAACTACTGAAATAATATAATTAGGTAACTAATCAAATCAAATCTCGATATAAAGGTAGTCAAAAGGAATGGTGATAACAAATACAAAGGGTTTTAAGTTAATATTAGTAGGAGTCAATAAAAAGGGTTGTTAGGATTAAACATGGTTCACTAGGGGTTAATTATGAAGGTAGGCTTTTAGTGGAGTGAGTGGGTTAAAACTTAGGTGTCTTTGTCATCTCTGTATATCAAATCAAAGGTGGGGTCTCGACATGTATAATCGATGCAAGTTCTAGAATAACAAATCAATGTTGACACACTCATAATCAATAAAATGAGCACGAAAAAGAATATATCCTCTACAAGGCTCAAAGTCTCACAAAAATTATGGGTATTTGATATCAACCTCGTAAATTTCAAACTTCAAAGTAATATTCAAATTCAGGTAGACAACCTAAAAAAAATTTAATTCTTAAAAATAGACTTATCATGCTTGATTCTCTAGTATCCTTCAAATTTAATCATCAATACACAATTATCAATGACTTACTCTAAGACATATCAATAATAATCATAAATCAAAGAAATCTTCATTCTATTCATAATATGATAAGCTTACTTTAGAACAAGGCATAATTCAGGGATTTTCAAATAATACTATAATTAACCCCCCACACTTAAGATGTACATTACCCTCAATATACAAAGATGTATATGAATTTTAAGAGAGAGAGAGAGGTGAAACTTCCTGAATTTTGATGGTTTCCTTGAGTTGGGAGTCCCGAGGTGTGGTGGCTGCTACCGAGCTCTGCACTAGATGAAGAAATTGGGAAGCTCGTAGAGAATTAGCCAGGAATTATTAAGACACATTTAAAATAAACTAAATATATAATTAAAGACAAGAAAGATAAAGAGAATGAAAACAAAAATGTAAATAAAATGAAAATGAAAGATGAATGGACTGAAGAGTCCTTATTGTTGGATGGTTCGTGAGGTGGGTGTGACTTCTAAGGCTGCGTTGAGGCGGTGGTCGTGGTTCCGGTGTGATTCCCTAGCAGGCTGAAGAACCTAAAACTAAGAAACTAAAATAAAATAAACTAAATTAAGCGTTAGATAGTCAAAGAGAATGAAAATAAAGGAGAAGAGTAGAGAAGAAGAAAAATTAAATGGCCTTAAAGATCCTTGGCTTGTCGAATGTATGAAGCAACTGGTATGAACTTATGTAGATCAGTCTCCCTAAGGGAGACTGTGCCAGGATCCTTCCGCTTCTTCGACATCGTTGAAGCGTAGATTGAGGCTTTAGAGAATGAAAAAGAAGAGTGAATAAGAAGGGGGTGAAGAGTGAATAGAGAGTGGGTGAGAAGGGGATAGGGGTGTTTTAAATAGGATTTTGGGGCCTAGTGCTTTCCCACGCCCGTGTACCATGGTTGCCCCTAAATCAGCTAAAGCATTATCAATAAATAAACTACCAATTAAGCATGGAATTGTAAAACTCCCTGGATCTTTTAATTTCTGTGGTAATTTATTTTGCAAAATTGCTGAGCATACTGCATTCAGTTCCATATGTGATTCCTCGTCAATCTTTCGCTTATTTGTCAATAGCTTCTTTAAAAATTTCTTGGAATCTGGCACCTGTAAAAAGAGCTTCAAGAAACAGTAAGTTAATATGTAATTTCTTTAAAAGTTTAAGAAACTTACCGAACTGTTCCTCTGTGTCGTTTTTCGTTATTGCTTGGGGATATGGTATGCGAGGTTTGTACTCTTTGATTACCGGTTTCAGGTTATTATTGACCTCAACCATATCTTCTTCTACCACCTTCTTTTGTTTTGAATTAGGCGCGTCTAACCCTTCACTATCTTGAGCTGTTATGGCTTGAACTTGCTTCCTTGGGTTAGTCTCGGTGTTGCTTGGTAGTCTTCCCTGTGGTCTCTCAGAAATCTGCTTAGCAAGTTGCCCGATTTGATCCTTGAGCTCCTGTGGCAATACTTCAATTTTGTTTCTACCTTTTGGAAACGTGTTTCTGAGGCTGTTATGAAATTTGTTAGCATCTCTTCAAGGTTCAGCTTCTTTTCCTGTAGGTAGGGCTGTTGTTGTAAGTTTTGGGATGGTTGTTGCCTTTGATTTCTTTGACCGCCCCATGAGAAATTGGGGTGGTTCTTCCAACCTGGATTGTAAGTGTTACTATAAGGGTTATTGTTAGATCGAAAATTGTTACCCATATAGTTCATCTGTTGGCTCTCCATGCCCTGTTCGTAGGGTGGGTACTCAGGATTCGCCACTTTTTCACTTGCGCCGCACTGCATAATTGGATGTGCTTGCGAAGAACCGTATAAACCATCAAATTTTTTATGTAGTAATTCTACCTAATTTGATAGCACGATTACTGCGTCGAGGTTGAAAACTCCGGCTACTTTGGCTGGCTTTGTCCTTGTAACTTGCCACTGATAGTTATTCAGTGACATCTCTTCTATAAACTCGTAGGCCGCTTCAGGAGTTTTGTTATTCAGAGTTCCCTAGCAGCTGAATCTATTAATTGTCTTGTTGAGGGGTTCACACCATTGTAAAAAGTCTGCACCTGTAGCCACAAAGGCAATCCGTGGTGTGGACACCTCCTGAACAAATCTTTGTATCTCTCCTATGCATCGTAAAGTGTTTCTATGTCCATCTGCATAAAAGAAGAGATATCATTCCTCAATTTGGCCATTTTGGCCAGTGGGAAGTATTTTAATAAAAATTTCTCGGTCATTTGATCCCATGTAGTGATTGACCCTCGTGGAAGAGAATACAACCACTGTTTGGCTTTATTCCTCAGAGAAAAGGGAAATAATCGAAGACGGATGGCATCATCAGAAACGTCATTTATCTTGAAGGTATCACAGAATTCTAGAAAATTTGCTAAGTGTGTGTTAGGATCCTCATCCTGCAAACCATCAAACTGAACAAACTATTGTATCATCTCAGTATCTTTGTTAGGTTTGATTCAAAATTATTTTGGCAATAGTAGGCCTAACAATTCTAGACTCAGTTCCTGTTAAACTAGGTTTAGCATAATCATACATAGTGTGTGGAGCATGATGTTCGGCCATCTCTGAAGGTGGCGGATGATTTTCAGCCATCTCTTCTGTGGTATTAATTTTGGTTTCTTGATCTTCTTCTATGTAGTTTAAGCTTCGCCTTATCTCTCTGCGATTTCTGCAGACGGTACCTTCAATATCACTGTCGTAAAGTAGGGGTCCTGTCGGGTTCCTTCTAGTCATAAACTAGAGGTACCTGAAAGGAGTAAAAGAAGAAAATTTAGAAAAATAAAATTTAATTGCAATAAAATAAAAATAAATATGGCTAAAGTAATAAAAATTAAGCGTTCTTAATATTTTAGTCCCTGGCAACGGCACCAAAAACTTTATCGTTGTTTTATGCGATGTCAAAGTCTTAAAATTTATAAAAAGAATGATCGAACCTGGAAACTAATTATGACAACGATTTGAGGCAAGCGCACTTATCGAACAATAGTATAGTCTAGGCAAGACCGGAATGTCAAACCCAAAGGAAGCAAAAGTACTAATACTAACTCTCTTTTTATTATTTAGCCTAAGAATTAAGTGGATTTTTATCTAATCTAAAATTAACTATTTACTAAACTAAATTAAAGACTCTAAGACAAAGAAGAATGAAATTGTGAAAATAACTTGAGGAAAAACTAATTGATTAAGACGACACCCAAGGAAGAATCCATCTAGACTTCACTTGTTATCTAACTCTGAACCAGATGATTTATTCATTTGACTTGATCCGTAAGATTCCCTAAGTTATATTAATCCCTCTCTCGAGGCGACTAACGTCTAACCCTAGGTTGATTAATTGAAATCTATTTCTAATTAAAACTCCTAGAATCGCATTAATTCGACCTATGGACTCCCATATTAGGTTTCACCCTAATCCAGCAAAATCTCGTCACCCTATCTCTAGACGTGCGATCAACTCCACTTAATTATGCTAGATTTACTCTTAGGCAAGGACTTTTGCTCCTCCACCTAAACACATCACACTTGAATTAATATCCTAGAAATATCAAAACAAGAATTAAGAACACATAATTAAGAACAAGTCAAACATTTATCATATAGTTCAGCAAACGGTAACAAGATTCATCTTAGGTTTCATCCCCCTCAGGTATCTGAGGATTTAGCTCATAATAATAATAGAAAACCTCTCAAAAGAAAAGGTAAAACAAAACATAAGAAATTCTTAAAACCCCCTGAAGGAATTGAAGGAGAGATCCTACGTCTTAAGTATAATTTTGGCTTCTTGAGATGAATCAACTGGCTACCTTCGAGTAATTCTCCACAAATCTGCCCTCTTTGGCCTACCTAGACGCCCCCTGACCAAAGCCTTGGGTTCCCCCCTTTTTAGGTTACACTTAGGGTGTTTATATAGGCTTCGGAATGTGTTTCTTTGCCCCTAAGTATCCTAAGCCGAGTGAAACTTCTCTTCCTGATGGCAGGGACACGCCCATGGCACACGCCCGTGTAAGTCGTGGCCAGACCGTGTTCGAACCTGTTGAATTGGGCACGACCATCTGGTCTTGGGTCCAGGTAGTGTGGATTTCGTGATATGGCCTATTTACTCCTTTTTGGGCCCATTTTCCGTTTTTTTGTCCTTCGATGCTCTCTTGGGTATAAAACATGAAAACAAAGGATTAAGAGCACCAAATTACATAATTTGAGGCTTAAATCATCCAAAAGCATGCTAAATGTGGGCTTAAAATATGTTACTTTTACGGTTTATTAGCTGTGTAAATAGCCATGTGATGTGGCTAGATAAATGTTGGTAATATGCATGAGTGGTCATGGTATATGAAGTATGTTTTGGTATGGCTTGATGGCAATGAAATGATCTTAAGAATGGTAAGTTTATTGATGGATTGATGCCATAATGATTTAGTAAAATTGTGGATGAATCATGCTTGGTTTTACATGCGATTTAGTTGTACTATTTGGCATACAAGTTGGCATGTTTAGAAATGTAATTGAATGGGATGATAGGTTGAACATTTGACATGATTTTGGTTGCCAAATGTGTATGGGATGTTGCTTGTTTGAACTTGTAGGGATGACCCTAGTGTGGGTGGCATTTTGGCCTTAAAAATGGCCTATAAATGCCCACACGGGCGTGTGGCTCGACCGTGTCCCTCGTGGTTGAAATTCAAGGCAAGTCAGGTTCGACCACGGGCAAGACACACGGGCGTGTCCATGGCCGTGTAGACAAGTCACTATGTATGCCCTATTTTGACACGGCTTTGACACACGAGCGTGTCTGAGGCCGTGGGAGGCACACGGCCTGCCCACACGGGCGTGTGACCTCTGTAACTTAGAAAAAATTTTAAATTTTTGAGAATTTCCGTATGTGTTCGGTTCAGTCCCGGCCTTATTCTAGAGCATGCTTAAGGTCTCGTTGACCTATTTAAGGGACACTTTGATTGCATTGGATGAATTATATTATGAAATGTCTGTAAAAGATTCCATTTGTTCGGTAATGCCTCTTAACCCTAATCCGACGACAGATACGGGTTAGGGTGTTACATAAGTAGAGCACAAAACCACCGATACAGAGATTTAATTACGATGAAATTCAGCAATCAAATGTTAAAATTTTGAGGCGTTACATCCTTGGTATTCACTTTTTATTTAGATTAGAAGTAAAAATATGATCGTCTCTTAGTATTGGAAAGGCCCGTGTTCGATGCTTGAACAATACATGGTTGGTTAAAATAACTCGATTATTAAATTTCGTTTTTATTTTACTGAAGAACAAATTAGTGTGGTTCGACTGGTGTGCAATTGGGTGACACCATGAGATTGAGTGATCTAATTGAAATGATATGCACAATTGAGACTATTAATTAGAGTTGGGTTCTCCTCGTTTCACAAGACTGTCAAGGACTTAAATTGTCAGGATGTTATTGTAGTTAATTTACATCTAAAGAAGGATTGATACAATATGTCAAATATGAGGACTAAATTTATTATTATACCAATTTTGGTACTATCGCCGCCCCAACTTGTAAAACATTTAACAAGACTTAGCAGAAAAAAAAGAAAAAAACTAAAATAGTTGAAGGGTGATTTTGAAAGTTTTAAAAGTGAGATGAGAAAAAAACAAACAAGTGGTGCAATTTAGGGCAATTTACCCACCAATACCCAAAAATAAAAAATTTACGGAAAAGGGCCGGAATTGGGAAAAATTACGGAAAAGGGCGAATCCCCAAAAACGCCACGTAAAGCGCGTTTTGGGGGGCGGGAGACAAAGCGCCTCTTTGGACGCGTTTTTGTCCACGCCACCAAAAACGCGCCCACGTGGATGCGCTTGCGACGGACAAAAAAGCGCGTCGGCAGGCGGCGCTTTTGGTCCAACGATCATTTTTTGACCGTTGGCTCCCAAATGGTCGTAAAAAAAAAACTATAAAACCCTCCCACCCTTTATTCTTCACATTTCAATCCTTTCTCAATATTCTCTCAATTTTCTCTCAATTTTCTCTCAAATTTTCTAAATTTTCTCTCAAGGTCCTTGAAATTAACGCTCAAATTTCAAAATAGTCCTTTACTAATTACGAAAAAGCCCTTAATTTTTTTAAGATATTTTTATCGGAAAATTTTAAAGCCGATTACAATGGTAGGGAATTACTTCGCCTAGGCGAGAAGCACATTGCCGTCGAGCAAATAAAATGGTAAGTTTTAATTTTAATTTTGCAATATTATTTAATTTTTATCCAATTATGTAATTTTAATTAATTTTGAATTTTATGATTTTTTAAACGATCGTAGATCGGGTGTTGGAATGTTATATTCGCAACATGCATGATCCCCATCGCCGATTGATCGAGAATTACTCGCGGAAGCGGGTTTTTGGCATGTGGCCACGATAGGCCGAGGGTTCAAGTTGGAGCCGCCTTTGATGGTAGCGTTGATTGAGAGGGTGGAGACCGAGACTCACACTTTCCATCTGCCGTGCGGAGAGTGTACAATCACTCTAGAAGATGTTCGATTGTAGTTGGGATTACGGTGGGGCGGGTCGGTAGTCACGGGTCCACAACATCTACCGATTGGAGGCCGTATGCTCACGAGCTTCTAGGTGCCATTCGGATAGAATTGAAGAGCTCGGATCGATTTGGCGTGGTTACGAGACACATTCCCCAGCTGCAAGAGGATTCGACCAAGTAGAAAGAATACGGTATGCTCGAGCATACATTCTTCAAAGAATACGGTATGCTCGAGCACACATTCCCAAGCCTTCAGTAGAGAGGCGTGTACCCCAATTGGCTACGAATCGCCAATTAAAGGTCGGCACCGTAGTATTTGGATCGGCCTTCAACATCGGGATTATCATGTCACCAACATCTTTGAATCCATCCTCGGATGATCTTGTGTTACACACTGTCAACAACGGAGTACGTTAAACAATGCAATATTACATATTATTATCGTTATTCGAAATCACTTTGAACACATAGTGGCATGCACCGGCAAGACATGTATGTCGACCTTTGTACTTTTAATCTCCACAAACCTGTCTTTTTCTTCAACGACGCCATGATTTTCCATTGACATGTGCCATCTTGCATCGCACACTTCGCCGCCGAACTTATCGAGCTTCGATTTAACCACCGTGTAGTTAACCCCGTTCTTAATGTTTGTCAGATTGTTTCAATGCAACAAGAAAATTATTCTTGTTCGCAAACCGTTACCAACTTCTAATTCGTCGGAATCAAACGATGTATCATGCGGCCGCGCGTCCGGTGTGTTAGTTCAGAAACTCCAATGCATCATCATGAGATAGATCGACATTATGCATGTGAAATTGAGGCGAGTACGCCGACGAATAGCGGATCTTCTTCTTCGCCCGAACCGCCTCAACGCCTTTCAGTACAATTGGAACGGGCTCCGGTTCGTAAAATAATCCAACCGCGCACCGTCGGGCCACGCCTCTCGAGGTGGATCCACATCCAGATTCATCGTCCGACCCTCCATAACCTCGCAACAAACGCGAGGGCCCTCGCCGGTGGATGTCGTCGGGAGTTCATCATCCTCCTTAAACATCTTTCGCATGCTGATTCCAATCGTATGTGGATTGCCAACCACTAGAACTTGACGACGTCCCCGAAGACGTATTTCTATCATCGGACGTCGATCGACGGATATGCATGTCCCATCCACCGACCGAGTGTCGTCGTGCGGGGTTATGTTTTCCATACTACCACCGCGCACACGGGCACTTACGTGTTTGGCCTCCCACTTACAGAGTGTCGGCTTGGGGTCGTGTATTCTCGAACGACAAGCGGTACATGTCGAAGTCGCAGACAAGATCACTTAGAGATGAAAATTCTACATATACCTCCATATAGGGTGATCCACGGCAATATGAGTCTCCACCATTGCCTCAAAGCCCCGAGCACCTTTGATGTCGAACGACTCATATCTCACCGGATCAACCAAGGCGCAAAACCTATACTTAATACATCGAACTTTCATTGGCGTTGTTCCAAATATTTTACGCCTAATTCTTTTGCTAAGTTCAACCAAATCGATGTTCCGATTAAAACTCGATCGCATTTGTGTTCTCCGATAAGAAAACAACGCCATTTTCGGTGTCACGAACTTCACCGTCGTAGTAAATAACAAAGATTAATACGTTCACTCATTTTCAATTTTTTTCCTTTGCCTCAATTTCCCTTTCGCCAACCGAGAATGAATTTTCACCGATTTATAGCCTAATTTTGCCGGAGGCTATCAGAAAAGCGGCGCCCACGGGCGTTTTTCATTACGCATCGCGACATCGCGCCTGCCTTGAAGCGTTTTTGCCATCGTTTATTCGTAAACGCCCTCAAAATTATTTCTCCGTAGACTCATCGAGCAAAAACGCGCCCACGGTGAAGCGTTTTCCAAGACGCATCTTTGTTTTTGGCGGTGTTTGTTCGTAAACGTCTCTCAAAATTATTTTGCAGGAGACTATTGGGCCAAAAATTCAACACGGTGGTAAGGACCAAAAGCGCGCCCGCCGACGCGCTTTTTGTCCACGTCGACAAGCGCGCCCCGCGTGGGACGCGTTTTTGGTCGACGTGGACAAAAGCGCCGCGGCAGACGTTACGCTTTTGTCTCGCCCCCAAAACGCGCTTACGTGGCGCGTTTTGGGGATTCGACCCCTTTTCCGTAATTTTCCCAATTCCGCCCTTTTCCGTAAATTTTTTATTTTTGGGTATTGGTGGGTCAATTGCCCTGCAATTTATCTATAGTTTTAATAAAAGTATTGGTCCAGCTCAGCTGTACTCGATTATCATCAGGCCCCCACCCTTTGCTGTAAATTCTCCCTTGTGATCTCCTCTACATGGCCTTTTCTGATTCGTCATGGTAAATCTGAAACCCCGCTCTCCTCTCTTACCCTTCCTTTCCCTTTTTTGTATTACTTTTGCGCAGCCAGTGGTACACCTTCGACGCATCAAAAAAGAAAAAACCTTAATTTATATTGTAACTGATGTGATGAATTCAAAGCAGAAAAGGAATTCATGAATCCGAATCCACGTCATCAATCCTCGTTGTGTCGCATGAAATAAATGGATACCGTTGGATAAACACCCCCCAATAAGCTATCCCTAGCCGTCGGATTATAGCTCCTACCATTGTTCTTCTCCCTTTCTTTCCATCTCACAGCCAAGTTTTCCCTTTTAAATCCTAAAGCCTTCCCAACAAAATCAACAATTAACAGTTTACTACTTCGTCTTCCTCTCACTCTGTTCTTCGCTTTCTCTTAAATAATACAAAAGCTAAAAGAAAAAGCTCTAAATTTCAATGGCGACCGAAGAAATTAGTCGAACTCAAGGCCTCAATCCTTCTCAACAATCTTCTTCACTTCCAGACTACCCTCAGGTGGTTTGCATTTCGTTGTTTTGTTGGGCTTTTCCAGATCATTTCATTTGATGTTAACTTTTTTATTTTTCTGATTTTACTGGATAGATGATTTTGGAAGCCATAGAGGCATTGAATGAGAAAGAGGGTTCCAGTATGTCATCCATCGCCAAGCAGATCGACTCCACTCACTCCGATCTCCCAGCGTCTCACTCCACTCTCCTATCCCACCACCTCAACCAGATGAAACAAATGGGTCAAATAGTAATGTTGAACAACAATTACTCCAAACCCGACCCCAATGCCCCAGCCAAGCGTGGACGTGGACGTCCACCTAAACCCAAGGTTCCTCTTCCACCTGGCGTCGTCGTCTCTCCTCCCAGACCTCGTGGTCGTCCGCCTAAGCCGAAGGACTTATTGGCTTCCCCCAAGCCCAAATCCGTCAGCACCGGAAGGCCACGTGGGCGCCCACCTAAGAAGGCTAAGACTGGTACCGCCACTGCTCCTCCACCTCCTCCCGGCGTGAAGCGGGGCCGCGGTCGACCTCCCAAAGTGTTACCGTCGGTGGGTTTTCAGTAAAGCAGCCAACTTAAATGAAAGAGAATGGAGAAAATGGCTCATTCCGTCACTGCTCCACCTCCCGCGTTAGCTTTAATTTTTTTTTTTAACCTTAATTTTTTAGGTGTCGTTTAGTTATCAGCTAATTGACGTTTTAGCTGCTTTTTTTTTTTCCTTTTAATTTTTAGTTAACTTGGGGTGGGGGTACTGTAATGATTTTACTGTAGGGCTTAGACTTTAGTTCGACTCTTTGTAATTTCCATGTAATTGTTAAGAGTTTCTTTACCCTTTGATCACTTTTTTTCATTTCTTTTACTTTTGCTTTTTTATTTTTCTATTAAAAGAAAACAGTACAACTAATCTAAATATCTTTTGCTTTTTACCATTTCTTTTTTTTATTTTTTTTTTATTTTTTAAGAAGACAAGTTGTAAGGTTAGCTTTTCTAAATAATAATTTCATTTATTTGGAAAGTTCTTTAAGGTTAAAGTATGTTGTGGTTCATTTATTTAGACAAAATTTGAAGTTTTTATATTTAAGTATCAAAGTATGTTGAATTCCAAATTTAATTGTGTAAATGAACCCACAACATAATTAACTTTGTTAAATAGTTTTTATTTGATGGTTTTGTTTTGTAATTGGTTGATTGTTGATTGTAGTGGTTGGTTTAATTAATTGATTTTATTAATTGTATATTTAAAAAATGTTTGATAAAATTTAACTAATAGTTAAAAGTTAATATTTGTAAAATGACAAATAAATACATAATATATTTTATTATTAAGTGTTTGTTTGTTTATAATATTTAGTCTTTATGGGGATGAAATTGTTGAAATAAAATATTATTACTAAGGAATTAAAATATCCATTATGAAAATTAATTGGTGAATATTTTTTTAGATATATTTTGGATTTTGGAGGTGAGTGAAAATGAGAGAATGAAGATTAGGGATATCTTCAACTTTTATTAGGTCTGAGAGTTTGTGTCAAAATGAGTAATTTTTGAATAAGCATCATTAGATATGTTATTCAATATATTTCTTTCTCGATTAGTTGTGAAAAAAATTGTCCATTCTAGTGTTTTTTATTTTGGAAGTTTTAGTTTAACAAGTTTTTGCAAATTTTCATTTACCAAACAGTACTATTAGAGGGTTTGACTACTCAATTATTCATTTATGCCAAAATCAGTTAAAAAAAACTTAAAACTCTGTTTACCAAACACCCAAGTGTATGATTAATAAAAAATAAAAATATTAAATTAATAAATTTAGATAAAAGTACAAATAATGCTAATGATTTAAATAGTATTTTTAAATTTAAAATGTAGGTAAAGTGATTTTTTAAACTTTTAAAATATAATAATTAAATCTTAAATTTTAAATAAAGTATAGGGTATAATAGCTTGTTTTAATTTATATAAAATTGCTAAAGAAGCATACTTAAAAGTTAAAAATGATTTGAAAAAAAAAGTAATGTCTAGGTTGTTCAAATTCATTTATTTTTAAAAGAAAATTTAATTTTTGTGAATACTTGCAACATGTAATAATATGATATCATATTATTAATTCACAATATCATGCTATCACATTTTAATAATGTTATTGTATAAGTCTTAAAGTATGTTGAATAATTAAATAAAAAATTTAAGCACCAATTAACTACAATTTTACAAATAAGAAAAATTCAAAAAGCAAAGCATATATTAACCTTCAACAATCAATTATAACACAACATGGTATGAATAAAATAAATTGAACATGTTTGAAAAAGCAAAAAAGAAAAGAAAAACATAAAATTTTATATAAATTAAATTATTAATGTTTTGAAATCTGTATAAATATAATATATATAGGAATATATAAGTTGTAAAATCTTAAACCCAGCCTAAAAATTTAGACCAAATCTTGAATGTTACATTGATCACTGAAGAGATCGTAGGGAAATTTACAAAACAAATTATCTCAAATTCCATTACATTCATACTTCTCTCTTTAAGAACCAAAAACATTTAGTCTTCTAAATCTCAATCCAAAAAATTACATTTAAGTTTAATTTATGAACAAAGCAAAATTTGCGAAAAAGCAAAATCAGAACTTGTACAACAATTTTAGCAAAATCTTACAGTTCAAAACAATATAAAAAAATGGAAGTTAAAGTAGAACTGTTATTTTGTTTGTAACCGTGACTGTTCGAGACCTCCGCATACCGAGTCCAGCATCAGAGTTTCAGAAACGTACTTGCAAGGGGAAATATTAAGGGGGTGAGCTACACGATCTTAGTGTGTGTTCAAACGAAAAACAACATACTTACGGAAGAGAACTCTAAACAACAAATCAGTAGCATAATATACTTACAGATATATGCAAAAATAAATACAGTATAGAACTAACACATCAACACACGTAACAGTCAGAGCACACCAAGTACACCCAGAATACTCAACATAAGTGTTGTTCGAACAAACAGAATGCAGACAAATAGTCTTACACCCAAACAGATGCACATGAATGCAGTTGTAACACCCCCTACCCGTATTTATTATCGGAATAGGGAACTAGGCATTACCGGAGCTTACAATATTTATTTATTTTTTTTTTTACTCAATATAACTCCTTTATAAACAATCTAGTCTTCCCTGCAAAATTTTTTTTTTAAACCGAGACTAATTCATATCAACCAATCCAATCAACATACCTTCAAAATAGATCCATGCAAATTTATAAGATAACCTCATTACATACTGAAACTAGAAATTTGTTAGCCATACCAATGGCTGACCTTACATTCATTTCATATTAACATCTACTTTATTAGCTTATACATGCCGTTGATTTCCAAAATAAAGTTTCTTTATATATACGAAATCTCGGGGTTGATAGTGTGATGTGTCTCTCCCACCGAATCCGACCTCCGAGCTCTTAATACTACAAAATAGAGAAAAGGAAACAGAGTAAGCACTTTGTGCTTAGTAAGCCCATGTAACAAGAATTATACTTACCTAACATTTTCAATATAATGTAATATCCATTTATATATCCATTCAATGCATTATTACCTTAACATTTACAAACTCAACATTCAAGTCAGTCCAATAATTTTCATATATCAATAATATATACTATCATTGATGAGCTCATCAATACCATAATTTCCATATTTTTTTTATAATTGTCCCATTGAATTACTCGGAATTTCGATGGATTTTCGTGAGGTACACTTTAGTGTACAAATTCGGGTCCGTCAATTCATATTCATGTGCGCACATTTTCATTTCAGAGAGCACACTCCCATGAACCTCATCTTTACAATGGGATTACGGTCGAGCTAAATCACTGTAATATAAACTCATAGAGCATTGTCGGGATTACCACCCAAAGCTAAATCCTCGCAACGCGATAATTACTCTAATGAGCTTGGATCCAATTACACCCAAAGCTAAATTGGACCTAATTCGGATCACCCGTCCGGGCTAAATCCATTTTCCACATATTCTTCGGGAGGGCTATATCAGGATAGGATCACCCGTCCGGGCTAGATCCTTTTTTACCGTCAATTCCTTTTCAGAGATCCATCGAATTTTCCTTTCATTCAACCGGGATTTCTTTCCCTTTTTTTATCAAATATATCAAAGTTTCATCAATTTTCATACAATGAACATTCAAATTATATTCACATCAATAACATACATTTCAAGCATTTAAGAATATAATTCAAGTTACACGAACTTACCTCGATACTAGTTCGTTTATAAAATCTACTAATCCGGGACTTTTTCCTTTCCTCGATCTAGCTTTGTATTTGATTTTCCGGATCTAAATAAATAAAGTCAATCATCAATTCAATACATTTCATGTTCACATGTAGCATTTTCTATAATTCTATTATTATTTTTAGCTTATTCAAAGCTGTCTACTTGAGTCACAGTCACTAAATTATTTATTTCTCGAGCTACAGAGCTCCAAATGAAGAACCGTTAATTTTACCTGAAACTAGACTCACATATCTTCTTCCCATAAAATTTTCAGAATTTTTGGTATGTCCAATCAATACCAGATTATTCTTAAAGTTTCCCCTGTTTTACTGTTTGACTGTTCTGACCTCTCTTCACTACGAATCAAATTACTCTTCGTACAGAATTCATATGAACTTCTTATTTATTTAATTTGAAAATAGACTCATTCAAGATTCTAAAAATATAAAGTTAAGCCCCTAATTATTTTTCTCCAATTTTTATGATTTTTCAAAGTCAGAACAGGGGATCCTGAAATCCCTCTGAACCAGTCTTACAAAAATATAAATATCTCAAATTACAGAATTCCTTTGCTTTCCATGTTTCTTTCATATGAAAATAGACTCAATAAGCTTTAATTTCATATCTCATTCAACTTCTAATTCCACTTCTACGAATTTTAGTGATTTTTCAAACTTACTCTACTGCTGCTGTCCAAAACAGTTTTGTTATAGCTTATTTTTTACAATTAAATCCTTTACCCAATTCTAACTTCAAATTCTTTCAATTAAACCACTAATTCATCATTTTATTCATCATATGCTATATTCAAAAACTCTGAAACTTCAAAAATTTCAACTTAAATTCATCAAAACTTTGTTCTAAAACTTATAAAGCATCAAAATTAAAAGAAAAGGACTAAATTAGCTTACCAAATTAAACTCCAAGCTTCAAACTTTTAATTTTCCCTTTCTTCTTTTTCTTTCTCTTTTTCTTTCTTCTTTCACGTTTGCTCTCTGTTTCTTTTCTGTTTCTATCTCTTTTGTTTCTATTCTCTTTTCTTTATATATATATATATATATAATAATATAATAATATAATAATAATATAATAATATAATAATAAACTAAAAATCTCATATTTTTCTTCAATTCACCGCCTCAATCTAGACAAAATGGCTTAATTGCCATTTTGGTCCTTTATACTTTCTTTTAATCTATAATTAAACTTTTACTTTCATTTCAATTTAGTCCTTTTCATTTAATTACCTACCCAAACGTTAAAATTTTCTAACGAAAGTTTAATACCACATTACTAACATTTTATAAATATTTATAAAAATATTTCCTATCATATAAAGACTCATGCAAACATATTGAAATAAATTTCTATTTAAATCGGATTTATGGTTGCGAAACCATTATTTCGATAATCTCGAATTTAGGCCATTACAACTCTCCCCTTTTAAGGATTTTCGTCCTCGAAAATCTTACCAAGAAAGAGGTTTGGATATTGTTTCCTCATTGCCTCCTCCGGTTCCCATGTCGCTTCCTCAATCCGTGCTTTTGCCACAATACTTTCACCAAATTTATTTTTTTATTTCTAAGCTCCTTTGTTTCCCGTACAATATCTTGACCGGTTCTTCATCGTAAGTCATATCCGCTGAATCTCCATTCGTCGGAGAAATAACATGTGAAGGATCGATCGATATCGTCGTAGCAGCATAGACACATGAAAAACATTATGGATTCTATCAAGTTCGGTGGTAATGCCAACCGATAAGCGCCGGTCCAATTCTTTCTATGATCTCATATGGCCCGATAATCTTGGACTCAATTTACCCTTTCGACCGAATCGGAGAACTTTCTTCCAAGGAGACACTTTCAAGAATACCTTGTCACCGACCGAAATTCAATCTCTTTTCGCTTAAGATCAAGATATGATTTTTGGCGATCGGAAGTCGCTTTTAAACTATCCCGAATAACCTTCACTTTCTCTTCTCGTTTCCGGATTAAATCAACCCCATGTATCTTCTTTTCTTTGAGCTGTCAATACAATGGTGTTCTACATTTTCTACCATACAAAGCTTCATATGGTGCCATTTTAATCTTTGGATGATAAGCTCGTTATTGTAAGCAAATTCAATCAAAGGTAGATACTTCTCCCAATTACCTTTAAACTCTAGTATACAACATCAAGCATATCTTCCAATACTTGTATTACACGCTCAGATTGGCCATCCGTCTCGAGGATGAAATGCGAAGATCAAATACAACCGAGTACCCAAAGCTTCTTGCAATTTATCCTAAACGCAGACGTAAATCGGGGATCTCTATCTCGATATAATGGAGATAGGCACTCCATGTAACCCGACAATCTCGGATATGTACAATTCAACCGGCTTTATCTAAAGAATAATCCATACGCACGGAATAAAGTGTCTTGACTTTGTCAATCGGTCAACAATCACCCAAATAGCATCTTTTTCCTCTGAGACAACGGTAACCCGATACAAAATCCATAGTGATTCTTTCCCATTTCCATTCCGGTATAGTAATTGGTCAAGTAACCAGAAGGTACTGATGTTCTCGCTTTAACTCGTTGACATATCAAACATCTTGCTACAAACTCGTAAATATCACGCTTTCATACGCCACCAAAGTACATCTTTTTCAAATCATTATACATTTTATTACTTCCGGATGTACTGAGACATAGTACCACCGTGAGCCTCGTAAAATCTTCTTCAGACGAGAGCTCTAAATTCTTGGGTACACATACCCTACCTCGAATAATAAACAATCACCAACCCCAACTTGAAATTCAGAATCGATTACTTGACTCACATTGTGCCCGTTTAACTGTAATCTTCTCATCATTCTCCGAGCTTCACATATTTTTTGTAAAAATGTCGGCTTAGCTCTCAATTCAGCTAAGATTGAACCATCATCAACCAAAGACAATCGGGTATTCATAACTCGTAAAGCAAACAGAGATTTTCGACTCAAAGCATCAGCCACAACATTAGCCTTACGGATGGTAATCAATAATCAAATCATAGTCCTTTATCGTTCAAGCCACTGCATTGTCTCAAATTCAAATCTTTTCGTGTCATCAAATATTTCAAGCTTTTATGATCAGTATAAATATGACATTTCTCACCGTACAAGTAATGCCGCCATATCTTCAATGCAAAAACAATAGCACTAACTCAAGATCATGTATAGGATAATTTCTTTCATGTGGTTTAAGTTGTCTTGAAGCATAGGCTATTACTTTACCTTCTTGCATCAAGACACAACCTAAACCATTTAATGAGGCATCATCAGTAAATAACAAATTTCTTACCCGGTTCAGCCGCACTAATCTATCTGGTGCTTTCGTTAATAGATTTTTAATCGGTTGAAACTCTGCTTGGCATTCATCACCCACTCGAATTTAACATCTTTCGCAACAAACGGGTCATCGGAGAAGCTATCATAGAGAACCCCTGTACAAATCTCCGATAATAACCAGCTAAACCCAAGAAACTTCTAACTTCGGATATATTCTTGGTGGACTCCAATTAATAATAGCTGAAATTTTATTCTGGTCTACCTGATGATGCCTTGGTGATACAACATGTCCAAGGAAACCCACTTCTGAGGCCAAAATTCACATTTATTGAATTTAGCATAAAGCTTCTTCTCACGCAGGATTTGCAACACTATTCTCAAATGTTCTCGCATGCTCATTTTCATCTCGAGAATAGACTAGAATATCATCAATGAAAACTACAACAAACCTATCTAAAATGGTCCGAATATCCGATTCATCGATCCATAAATCTGCGCAGTGCATTAGTCACCCAAAAGGCATAACCGAAACTCATAATGCCCATACCGTTCTCGAAAAGTCGTTTTGGTACATCCGCTCCTTTACCCGTAGTGGTAATAGCCCGATCGGAGATCAATCTTTGAGAATATGTGGCACCTTTTAGGTGATCAAATAGATCATCAATCCGGGCACAGGGTACTTATTCTTTATAGTTACCTTATTTGAGTGCCGATAGTCGATACACAATCTCAAAGACCCGTCTTTCTTTTTTACAAACAGAACCGAGAGCACCTTAAGGTGAATGACTCGGTCTAACAAAACCTCTATCAACAAGTTCCTGTGAATCGTATCTTTAATTCTTTTAATTTGCAGGAGCCATCCGGTATGGAGCTATGGAAATCGGAGTAGTTCCGGAATCAAATCTATAGAGAATTCCACTTCCCTTTCTCGGTGGCAACGGGTAACTCCTCCGGAAACACATCAAAAATTTCGCATACCATCTGCATCGTTGTATCTTTGACTCGGATACCTTGGTATCGAGTACATAAGCAAGAAAAGCATCATACCCCTTTTTAACATACCTACGAGCAAAGAATAATCGAAATCACATCGATAATCCTCTCGTTCGATCGATTTAACCCGAGTAATTCGCCATTCGACACTTCAACACAATATATTTCATTTACAATTTACTATTGCATCATCTTTGAGTTAACCAATCCATACCCAATATCACATCAAACTCATCAAATGGCAAGTAACATCAAATCACCAGAAACAATAACCTCTTACTATCGGTGGACAATTTTTACAAATTTTATCCACCAAAAGCAGATTGGCCTGTGGGGTTCGAGACTTTAACCACAAATTCATGAGGTTCAATAGATAAATCTTTAACACATGCAAGCTTTATACATATATATGAATGCGTAGAAGCCGGATCAATTAATGCAAGAATATCGATTGTCAAGTAAAGAAAATGTACCGATAATAACATCGGTCTTTGAGGCATCTTCTCCGCACGAATGGCATATGTCCTAGCAGTGCTCGTGTCTCGTGCCCGCCTCCAGGTGTCTTTTGCGACTCCTCGGCTACCACTAACATTACGGATGGTCGAGATGGTCTACCCCTTGAAAGCTGGATTACTCGGTTTAGATATTTGTTCCACTTCTTTTTCACCCCTTCTCGGACAATCTCTCGAGGAAATGGTCAAAAGAACCACATCGGTAACAAGCCCGCTCTTAAATCGACATTCACCAAAATGAGCTTTATTACAATATCGGCATCTCGACTTAGGGGTACCAACACCGCCAACACCGGTCGCGATGGAGTGGAAGGTCTTGGATTAATGCGTTGAGAACCTCGTTCTCTGCTCGAATACCCAGTGACCGAGGTAGAACGATCCGTGTATTCGCAATTTCTTTGGAGCGGCGAGATTTTCCCATTGGTCTTTTACTAGAAATTCAGAGCTTCCTTCTCACTGTTTCTTTTCTTTGCTCAATTCTTTCGCTTTATAAGCTCGCTCTGCCAATATAGCAAACTCTCGAATTTCAAGAATTCGATCAATAGCTTAATGTCTTCATTCAACCCTTCTTCGAATCTTTTACACATTTGACCGATTGGACCCATTCTCGAGCATATTTACTCAACCGAACAAATTCCCTTTCATACTCAGATACCGATCTATTACCTGTTCACCAAAGAAATTCTTTTCTTTTACGATCAAGGAACCTCTGGCTGATATATTTCTTTTTAAATTCGTTTGAAAGAACTCCCATGTAATTTCTTCTTTCGGAACAAACTGAAGCTTTAGTATTCCACCAATGGTAAGTTGTGTCTTTTAGTAGTGAAACGGCACATTCAGAAATTCTTCTGGTGTACAAGATAAATCCTCCAAAACCCGAGTAGTATTCTCTAACCAAAAATTCAGCCCGCTCAGGATCATCATCAACTGCTGCTCTCGAAATTTCTTGGCCCCATATTTTGAATTTTATGAACCAGAGCTTTCCCTTTTATGATTCGGTGCACTGTAGTCTGTGGGATCTCGGGAACCGGTGGAGGAGCAGGAGGGGGAGCTTGAGTTTGCTGCACTACAGGGTTAGTTCTTATGTATTGAGTAAACCATTCATTCATCATTTGAAAGAAGGCTATCTTTGCCTCCTCCCCTTGACCCTCTGCACAGGACCTTCATCGCTAGTTTCTTCTCTTCTTTGTCAAGCCGGAGAGCATGACTCCCAACCTCCTCAGATTGAACTCGGTCGGATGACATTACTATAAGAAAAATACAATTTAAGCGGTGAGGAGATATCACACTATCAATAATAATTTAAATGGTATGTATAGCTAATCCGTATTTGCTACATCGGTCCTAGAACCAAGCTAAACCGTAGCTCGATACCAACAAATGTAACACCCCTACCCGTATTTATTATCGGAATAGGGAACTAGGCATTACGGAGCTTACAATATTTATTTATTTTTTTACTCAATATAACTCCTTTATAAACAATCTAGTCTTCCTGCAAAATTTTTTTTTAAACCGAGACTAATTCATATCAACCAATCCAATCAACATACCTTCAAAATAGATCCATGCAAATTTATAAGATAACCTCATTACATACTGAAACTAGAAATTTGTTAGCCATACCAATGGCTGACCTTACATTCATTTCATATTAACATCTACTTTATTAGCTTATACATGCCGTTGATTTCCAAAATAAAGTTTCTTTATATACCAAATCTCGGGGTTGATAGTGTGATGTGTCTCCCACCGAATCCGACCTCCGAGCTCTTAATACTACAAAATAGAGAAAAGGAAACAGAGTAAGCACTTTGTGCTTAGTAAGCCCATGTAACAAGAATTATACTTACCTAACATTTTCAATATAATGTAATATCCATTTATATATCCATTCAATGCATTATTACCTTAACATTTACAAACTCAACATTCAAGTCAGTCCAATAATTTTCATATATCAATAATATATACTATCATTGATGAGCTCATCAATACCATAATTTCCATATTTTTTTATAATTGTCCCATTGAATTACTCGGAATTTCGATGGATTTTCAGAGGTACACTTTAGTGTACAAATTGGTCCGTCAATTCATATTCGTATGCGCACATTTTCATTTCAGAGAGCACACTCGCGAACCTCATCTTTTTACAATGGGATTACCAGTCGAGCTAAATCCTGTAATATAAACTCATAGAGCATTGTCGGGATTACGATCACCAAAGCTAAATCTCGCAACGACAATTACTCTAATGAGCTTGGATCTGAATTACCAGTCCAGGCTAAATTCAGACCCTAATTCGGATCACCCGTCCGGGCTAAATCCATTTTCCACATATTCTTCGGGAGGGCTATATCAGGATAGGATCACCCGTCCGGGCTAGATCCTTTTTTACCGTCAATTCCTTTTTCAGAGATCATTGAATTTTCCCTTTCATTCAACCGGGATTTCTTTCCCTTTTTTATCAAATATATCAAAGTTTCATCAATTTTCATACAATGAACATTCAAATTATATTCACATCAATAACATACATTTCAAGCATTTAAGAATATAATTCAAGTTACACGAACTTACCTCGATACTAGTTCGTTTATAAAATCTACTAATCCGGGACTTTTTCCTTTCCTCGATCTAGCTTTGTATTTGATTTTCCGGATCTAAATAAATAAAGTCAATCATCAATTCAATACATTTCATGTTCACATGTAGCATTTTCTATAATTCTATTATTATTTTTAGCTTATTCAAAGCTGTCTACTTGAGTCACAGTCACTAAATTATTTATTTCTCGAGCTACAGAGCTCCAAATGAAGAACCGTTAATTTTACCTGAAACTAGACTCACATATCTTCTTCCCATAAAATTTTCAGAATTTTTGGTATGTCCAATCAATACCAGATTATTCTTAAAGTTTCCCTGTTTTACTGTTTGACTGTTCTGACCTCTCTTCACTACGAATCAAATTACTCTTCGTACAGAATTCATATGAACTTCTTATTTATTTAATTTGAAAATAGACTCATTCAGGATTCTAAAAATATAAAGTTAAGCCCCTAATTATTTTTCTCCAATTTTTATGATTTTTCAAAGTCAGAACAGGGGATCCTGAAATCCCTCTGAACCAGTCTTACAAAAATATAAATATCTCAAATTACAGAATTCCTTTGCTTTCCATGTTTCTTTCATATGAAAATAGACTCAATAAGCTTTAATTTCATATCTCATTCAACTTCTAATTCCACTTCTACGAATTTTAGTGATTTTTCAAACTTACTCTACTGCTGCTGTCCAAAACAGTTTTGTTATAGCTTATTTTTTTACAATTAAATCCTTTACCCAATTCTAACTTCAAATTCTTTCAATTAAACCACTAATTCATCATTTTATTCATCATATGCTATATTCAAAAACTCTGAAACTTCAAAAATTTCAACTTAAATTCATCAAAACTTTGTTCTAAAACTTATAAAGCATCAAAATTAAAAGAAAAGGACTAAATTAGCTTACCAAATTAAACTCCAAGCTTCAAACTTTTAATTTTCCCTTTTCTTCTTTCTTTTCTCTTTTTCTTTCTTCTTTCACGTTTGCTCTCTGTTTCTTTTCTGTTTCTATCTCTTTTGTTTCTATTCTCTTTTCTTTATATATATATATATATATATATATAATAATATAATAATATAATAATAATATAATAATATAATAATAAACTAAAAATCTCATATTTTTCTTCAATTCACCGCCTCAATCTAGACAAAATGGCTTAATTGCCATTTTGGTCCTTTATACTTTCTTTTAATCTATAATTAAACTTTTACTTTCATTTCAATTTAGTCCTTTTCATTTAATTACCTACCCAAACGTTAAAATTTTCTAACGAAAGTTTAATACCACATTACTAACATTTTATAAATATTTATAAAAATATTTCCTATCATATAAAGACTCATGCAAACATATTGAAATAAATTTCTATTTAAATCGGATTTATGGTTGCGAAACCATTATTCTGATAATCTCGAATTTAGGCCATTACAGCAGTCAAGTACTAAAACCCACCCATCCAGCCAACACACCTCTTCGTCCCCCGAACATACCCTATAAGAGCTGGTTAAGCTCATCCAACCAAAACACGCCACACAAAACCTTGAAAGACCCATCCGACCCTACCACCATATATGTGGACTAAGCCACTCAGATAATATGCAGTAGAGCTGACGTATGTGCAGTACAGTGCAATGCAATAATCCGTTGTACAGACATGTTGCAGTTTAAACTACCAGATTAGATAATAGTAAGCAGCAAAGCTGACGCACATGCAGTGCAGTGCGATAAATCGTTGTACGAATAAGTTGCAGTAAAAATGCCAGATCAGATCAGAGTCAGTCTCCCTTCTCTTCGCAATCCCACCCAAAACTTTACTTTATGCAAGTGTATGTATGCACACAATCTCACAAAACAGTGACACATTAACAGACAATCAGATAGAACAGATATGCACACACACACCCAGTTAACTGGGTTCAAAGTCAGACATCTCACACAATAATTACAAATAACATATAAGCCGCAGCCTAATTTGGAGTCTTAACTACCCTTACTAAAGCTTAGCCAAGGGTTGAAGCACACAGACATATTTTCAGATCAAAAACACACACAGAACTAAAATAAGTGCCTTATGACCACACGGCCGTGTGCTCTGGCCGTGTGGAAATGTCCAGGCCATGTGGGGGGTCAAATGCCTGTGTGAAGAGAGGCACACGGCCGTGTGACTAAGGCACACACCCGTGTGAAGGGAGGCACACGCCCGTGTGGACTAGGGACATTGTTATGGGAGCAGGCCGTGTAACTCATTGTCCATTTGTACTAAAATAGAGTACAGGACAAACACGGCAGTGTGAAGGTCTCACACCTGTGTGCCCACTAGACATGGTCGTGTGTCCAAGACACACGCCTGTGTGGAATCCCTAAATTCCCAAATTAGCCACACAGCCGTGTGGCACCAAAACACTCAAACCCTAATCCCCAAACACACATGCTTGTGTGCCCAGAAGACACGACAGTGTAAAGATCAACAAAATTCCCCAAATCGGCCACACGGCTGTGTGGCACCAAATTTTGCCCAGAAACCCTACTTCTTAATTCCACACGACCGTGTAAACTGACAGACGCCTGTATAACTGCGAAAACACTCGCAACCAGCCTAAAAATTGAGCTTTTCCGGTCAATAAATTGACCTCTAATCATAACACACTAAATTTTTAGAGATTGCAGACAAAACTAGCCTCAATTGCCCATTTATCGAAATACACGAAAAGATTGTTGAATACCACAGTAAAATAATAAAACGCAAGTATATTGAAAGAGGTTTGGATCCCACACCTATTTGGCGATCTAAGACGTTCAGACACCGACTTGACGACGAGGAAGCGACTCTCCAAAATCCACAAACAAACCGTTTTGAAAAAGAAAATCAAGAAGAACTTCAAAAAAAATAGAAAAAGAAAACCAAGAAAGGAAGAAAAGATAAATGTCCAGAAACCAACATAGAGAATAAAAGTAAAAATAAAAAGTTATAAATATTAACTTAAAACAAGACAAAATAAAATGCTTCTCCAAAATGCCCACACAGAGACTCGAACGCAGAACCTTGAGGTATACTAACACACAACAAACCACCAGATCAGCAGGCCCATTCTGACACTTAAACGCGCGACTAAACACAATAGCACACCTTCTCTCTGACCCTAACCACAAAACCAAAAAACTTCTAACCCCAAAATTCGGGGTGTTACATAAGTTGTTTATTGAAAATTTATTACAAGTTTAATTTAATATATTTTATTTTTAAAACTGGACCAGTAGCTTAATCTGTGTATAATTTTTTAAATTTTGATCTAAGATAATCTAGACAAAGTATTTTTCTAAAAAAATTTAAAGCCGTTGAAAGAAAACTTTAGTGATAATATTATTTTGTTGATCAAAATGAGAAAGCAAAAGAGAGCGTATTTTATTGATCAATCGGAATATTTATAAAGCTTCTTCAAAATCTCTATTTATAGGCATAATAGTACACATATTTATAATGCGCATGATATGCTGCCTCATTAAAAATCTTACGAGAAAAACCCAATAGGACAAAACCTCGGTTAAGGGAAAAAGAGTACAACGCGTATTTACTCCCCCTCATGAAAACATCACATATTTTCTCATATTCTACGTATTCAATCTTGAATACTAGTTTTTCAAATGACTATTTGAATGTATTTGATAAGCATTTATATCACCATTCTTTTGAAAGTCATGAGTGAGAGAAAATTTGAGGGGAAATATATTTTGATCTCTTCAAGAGTTTCAACAATAATCATAGTAAACTTTAATCATGATTCTTCTATAAAAACACAAATAGGTATTTTGGATCATATTATAATCCTCCTTCTACTACTATTTACTACATATAATCAAATTATTTCAAATAAACAATTTCCCGAGAATGTCAATATGCTTCTAGCATCCTAAATCCTTCAAGGATTTTAATATAAACTTTACTATATAGTGGTTCATAAAAAGTTGTAACAACAACTATTAGACACAAGTTAAATCTTTTATGAATTGTAGAAATAATTCATCTAAAGGTTATTGCATTCACCACAAAAAATATTATATCTTTTTATAATCAATGTCAGGACTTAGCGAAAAACTTCATATTTTTATTCCACTTTTGCAAAACTACTTATTTGCACCCTCGCTGGCTTTATACCTTTAGATATTTGGATTGTTAGTCCAAAAACTCCACGGATTTAATTGTACTTAAGTTGCGTCTTTCTATTTTGATCAATTTATTCCATATCTATATTTCTCAATATATTTCTTCTAGATCTTCCTTTTATTTGATTATTTCAATAATAATATTGCATGTAAAATCATTGTCCACCACTTTTATTATTCGGTTCCACATTTTCTCGAATTTACATAACTTATAGAGATCTCTTATTTTCATTATTTTAATCTTCAGTTTTAAGTACCTTAATCTCTTCTGGAGTTTTACTTATTAGTTATGCCTTCGGTCTCTTTTGGAGCACCCGCCTCTACTATATGACAATATAAAAGAATTTTCATCTTTTGAATCGATCAATCTATTATTTATTCTAACTCATTGTCCTACTAGGACTTTGATTCAAATTAAAATATTAGATGGTATATAACAATTGGTTATTCTCATTAAGTTTGTAAATAAATCTAATAGTTAACTTATAAAGAGTTATCTTTGTTGAATTTCTAGTTCAAATTACTCTCCCTCTGACTCATTACAAGTTATTATTTCTCTTCCCCTAATGTCGGGGAAACTATCGAATCAAAATTGTAATCATAAGTTTCATATCATAATTGAATCTCCAATACATTCAAAACATCTAATAATAGAAAGAAACTTGTAATTAATATATATTCTCAACTTTCTTTAAGGATTTACTCATCTTTGTGTGTTGTGGTGGAGCAATTGGAACATATACGCCCATACAAAAATTCAAAGATGAGAAATATTTAGCTCTTGATCAAAAACCAATTGTAATGAGGAGTATTTATAACTTATTGGCTTGTTACGTACAACACGTAAATCAACATGATGTCATGTTGAAATAGGAAGTTTAATTCTCATAAATAATGGTTTAGACATTAATCAGAGGCGTTCAATCAATAATTTCTCTAAACCATAATGTGCATAAATAACAATCTTTTGCAAAAGCTTTTCAAACTCAATCAATAAAAGACTGAGATATAAACTCATCAGTATTGACAAGATAAATTGTCTTAATTGCATGATCTAAATTTAATTATTTAAACAAGCAATCTTGCAAACGACAGGTTGCAAGTTAATAACACATACGCGATTATTTTGTAGATGCATCTACCAAAATCATATAATATCAAAATCATCCACATGGTGGATGAATGAGCCCATATTCATTTCAGAAATGCAAGACATTAAATTTTAACTTTAGCTAGTGAGTTTCTAACAATCAATTTTCATTGAGAACAAACAACAAATGAGAATTCTTTAAATTAAAGAATCTTCTGGTTCTTTAATGAATGTCCATATGAATTCTCAATTAATTTTCGCATCGTATATGATCCAGGATGGTCTAATTGGTCATGCCAAGTAGTAAATGCATTTGTATCCGTAAACTTTTGGTTTACTTTAATATGCATTTCAATTATACTAAATTGTAACAAATTGATAGTTTTACTGTCATTCCTTTTACTTTATATCTACATATAAGTGTTATTGCAACATTTACTACTGGAAATATCTAAATTAATGTGAAGTCTATAATGTCACTAAGTCAATAAATATAATTTCCAAATAATTATAAGCAATATTCACTTCAGGGAATATGCCAAATTCTTCAAATGCAGGGCATTTGGTCTAGTGGTATGGCTCTCACTTCGGATGTGAGAAATCCCGATTTCGATTCAAAATACTTTTAAAAACCTTTTAACAAGAGTTTTGTAAGTACTAAATTTTGTCCGGTTCAATTATGTTTAATTTTCAAAATTAAAAAAATTGAAAAATACAAAAAAATTAAAATTATATTTTGACCCCTCAACTTTTCCAAAATTATATTTTAACCCCTCATCTTTTTTAAAATTACCTTTCGACCCCTAAACTTTTACCAAATTACATTTTTATCCTTCATTTTTCTCAAAATTATATTTTGACCCCACCAGTTTTACTGCATTTGCAGTCAGGTCCTTCTGGCAAAATCACACGATTTGGGCACCTACCCTCCGTGATTTTCGGCCACCAGCATAGGGCATGGCCTCCCTCCTCCCTAGCCACCTAACACCTACAAAAAAACAACCATAAAAGGGGTTCTTACCCCCCAAAAAATCGGCCAAGAAGAAACCCCTCAAAAAAAGAAAAAGAAGAGAAAAAAGAAAGAAAGAGAAGAGAAAAAGAGAGAAGAGAAGGAGAGACTACCCATCGTCGCACCACCGGGCGAAAACGACGGCAGCAGCACAAGCGACAGCTTGAAAGAAGTGGCGGCGCAAGCTAGGAGAAGAAGGAAGAAGAAGAAGAAAGAAGAAGAAGAAGAAGAAGAAGAAGAAGAAGAAGAAGAAGAAAGAAAAAAGAAAAGAAAAAAGAAAAAGAAATATAAAATCAGTCGGGTCAGCCCGACCCGACCCACGACCCGCACCCGACCGGTGTCCAGCAAGCCCAATCCAGCAGGCCCGAAAAACAAAGGCCCAAAAAAACAGCAGCAAAAAAAAGGGAAGCAGGCCAAAAAGGAAGCAAAGCCCAACAGCAGCCCACCAACAGCCTAACAGCAAAAAAGAGAAGAAGAGAAAAAAAAAGGAAAAAGAAAAAAGAAAAAGAGAAGAAAAGGAAAAAAGAGAAAGAAAAAAAAATCAAGTCGCGTAAACCATTCGATCAAGCCCGTATTTTGGACTTTTCGGTAATTTTTCTTTACCCACTTTTAATTTAATTCGGGTATTTTGATGACATCTCATTTTAATATTATTAGTATTTTTTGTTAGCATCTTTTTTTTTTATTTTTTAATTGCATTTTATTTTTTTAATAATTTTAATAAATAAGGTAACGAATTGGTTTGACACTAAGTCGTTGATTTCATCGCTATGTTGGGTGAATATCATCGATTCATGTTAAATGCGATACGCCCTTTTAAAAAAATCAAAAAAATATAAAAAAATTCTCGGGTTTTAAAATAAAATGATTATTTTTGTAGTTATTTTTAAATTATCAAAATTTCATTTTTAGATTATAATACGCCAATATGTAATTTAACAAAACTTTCGTGTTTCAAAAATTTTCGTGTTTTCAAAAATTTTCGTGTTTTAAAAAATTCTCGAGTTTCAAAAAATTCTCGACTTTCAAGAATTTTTGTGTTTTCAAGAATTTTCGTGTTTTCAAAAATTTTCAGGTTTTGAAAAATTCTCGGGTTTTAAAAATTTCTCGAGTTTTAAAATTTTCATGTTTTCAAAAATTCTCGAGTTTCAAAATTTTCGCGTTTTCAAAAATTTTCTTGTTTTCAAAAACTCTCAGGTTTTAAAAAAAATTCTCTTGCTTCAAAATTTTCGTGTTTTCAAAATTGTCGTGTTTTCAAAAATTCTCGGGTTTCAAAAAATTTCTCGAGTTTCAAAAAATTTCGTGTTTTCAAAAATTCTCGTGTTTCAATCAAATCACATTTAAATATTAAATTGAATTCGTATTTGTGAAAGTTAAGACAACGCGCGCTTAATGAGATACCAATTTTGGGCGTTGCGAGGGTGCTAATACCTTCCTCGCTCGTAACCGACTCTCGAACCCTATTTTTCTCTGGAATTTTGATGTAGACCTAAACTCGGCCTTTTTAAAGAAAATTTAATAAAATAATTTTTCTTTTAAAAAAAGGATTTATTAGGTGTCTGATCACACATAGAAAAAAGGATCGGTGGCGACTCCCTTTTTTAAATAAAATTGAAACTCTGTTTTCAAATTTTCAATAATCGCCTCAATTAGCGTCCGTGCTAAATTTTACGTCGCTACAGCTGGCGACTCCACTGGGACTTTTTTTTTTGAGAGTCGAGTCTGGAATTAAACGCGTGTTGTCAAAATTTTCAAAATTCCTTGTTCAAATTAATTTTAATCGTGATCCTTGAATTTTATTTTTGAAAAGTCATGCATCTACATTCGGTTTTCAAATTAATATTTTTCTAACTTGTTTATTTTTTTTTTCAGCTTTAAGTTTTACGATTTTTAGTTTGTTTTCAGTAAAATAAAAAGGTTTGTGAGTTTCTCCCCACACACCGTGCACTTGCATTTTTGCATAACATGAGCTCTCTACCCGGGCTCTGTCCGCTTAAGTGGAAATAAACACTATGCCTTCGTGAGTTAACTCGTCCCTCTGCACAGGCTAGTGAATACTTCCGGGTTACATATGACTTTTGCTTTCGTGAGTTAACTTGTCCCTCCGCATAAGCATAAGTAAATGTAATCCCTCGAATTGAGCTCGCGAGCCTATGATGGGCGATAACCGAGGCTCCGTACTAGCCTTAGTAGGTGACGGTATGGACAATTTGAATACCTTTTTAGAACCAAACCACATATAGTGAATCGTACGAGCCACCCAATTAGAGCCATGTTGAACCTCTGTCCGTTGAATAGTCACCAAAAGAAGTACATAGGAGAAACGCCTCTCGCCTTTTATTTCTTTTACACTTTTTATGCAAGGGAATCGGACCCGTTTAATAAAATTGGATCGGATAGATTATCTGATGAGCATGTGGGGTAAGTTTATTTTGTAAAGTATGATAGGGTAAAACAAAAAACAAAAAAAAAGTAGGTCGGTTTCACCAAAATGCATGATTGAATAGCTTAATTTGTTAGATTTTTCATAGTTTTTCTCCGTTCATATTTGTTGTGATTACTAACCAAGGTTATTTGTCTTTATTTTTATTTTTCATCATGCATCATAGGCATCTTGTTAGGAAAGTTTTGATTAGAGATTGGTTGCCAAAAACGAGTTTCTAATGGAGGAGTCAATTACAGAAGTAACCGAGAAAAATGATGTGGTTCGAGACTGGTCTTTGAAAACCCAGAAAGCAAAAGGGGACAGTTTAAAGGAAGGATGTGTCTCCAATCTTCCCAAGCATGTGACTTCGAATGCTCGTTAGTAACATTTGGATACTCTCCTAAAAGCCCTAAAAGAAAAGAATGGTCAACATGACAGAGACACTCGCGCATACGAAAGAGCTCTCCAAGTAAAAGATATGCATATCGGCGGTTTGATCAATGAAATTCGTAAGGCGGTTGTGCAAATCGTGTAATTATCAGATGAAGCCGAAGCTCTCAGTTGCCAATTCCTTCTGAGCCAAATATCAAGCATGTCGGAGTTCCTAGAATGAGTGAAGAAATAAGGCTATGTGGCTAGGACATTTGTGTAACTGTTAAATCAGATATGGCAAAACGTTTTGTAATGGACTCTTTGATTAATGAAATGCCTAAGTATGGGGCTATCTTGAAATCAACACCAAAATTCTTGCATATTTATTCATTACTAACATTCATTTGTCATTTATTCATCCATCCATTCATTTGCATGTGCATATCACCTTAATCATTCACTGAGCACTAAAATTGGTACACCACAAGGCTCGATACGGTTTAGGGTTCAAGCTGGATATATGACAAAGAAAAAAACTGTTGCATAAAGATCAAGAAAGGAGGATTGCAAGAGCTTCAGGTCGGGAATTGGAATTGGAGCCCATAACGTATCCTCCATTGTCAAAAACATTTACATCTGCAGAAATGATGTACCTAGGGCAAGATAATTTACGAAGCACGCTGTTATTGATTGAAAGGGGTCTTCAGAACGTCAGTATAAATGTTATTGACAAAGAGGATGATGCAATTAAAGATGTTCCAAAGATACGCCTTGGTCCTCCTAGCTTTGTTTTGAACAATTGAACTGTTGTGGATCTTCTTGTAGTTTCTAAGTCCTCTCTAGAGTAATGTTCAATGTTAACTCTCTTTTTTTTTTGTGCCCCTAAGTAATAGTGAGACTCTTTTGTAAGAGCTTATGTTTGCTCATTATCATTTAAATGAACATTAATGGAGATGCATTTTGTCATGGTCTTTTTATTCTCATTAACTTCATAATTATTCCCTCTTCTCACAGCCTATCCTTACATGTATCTCATATTATGCCATAATATTATGTTTGTTGGTTCCAATACCATGATACTTCTCTATAGTTTTTTTTCATTCACCTTTCAGGTGCTCAGATATCAATGACATGAGCAATCCCGTTACAAGTCCTGAAATCGATTTTGAGAAAGCTATTTGTTTAAGAGAATTTGAAACTGAGGAAAATATTGAAGATTGTGTCTCGTCTCCTGACCTACTAAGAATGGTAGAACAAGAAGATAAACAGATTCTACCCCATCAAGTATCTATTGAGACAGTAAACTTAGGAAATTAAGAAAAGAGGCAAGAAGTAAAGATTGGGACCTCCATTTCAGAGAACACCAGACATGATTTGATCGTATTGCTTCATGAGTACAAAGATGTATTTGCATAGTCGTATCAAGACATGCTGATCGTAGCTGTCGAGTTTTAAAATTTATAAAAAGAGAATGATCAAACCTGGAACTAACTCTGACAACGACTTTAAGGCAAGTGCACCTATCAAACAGTAGTATAGTTTAGGCAAGACCGGAATGTCGAACCCAAAGGAACTAAAAGTACTAATAATAACTTTCTTTTTATTATTTAGCCTAAAATAAGTGAAGTTGTTGTTTAATCTAATTTTAATTAACTACTAAGCTAAAGACACAAAGACAAAAGGAACGAATTGGAGAAAATACTTTGAGGAAAAACTTAGTTGATTAAGACGATACCCTTAGGAAGAATCCACCTAGACTTCACTTGTTATCTAACACTGAACCAGACGATGTATTCACTTGACTTGATCCGTAAGATTCCCTAATTTATATTAAACCCTCTCTCGAGGTGAATAACGTCTAACCCTAGGTTGATTAATTGAAATCTCTTTCTAATTAAAACCCCTAGAATCGCATTAACTCGATCTATGGACTCCCATATTAGGTTTCACCCTAATCGGGTAAAATCTCGTCACCCTATATCTAGGCGTGCGATCAACTCCGCTTAACTATGTTAGATCTACTCTTAAGCAGGGACTTTTGCTCCTCCACCTAAGCACATCATACTTGAATCAATATCCCGGAAATATTAACACAAGAATTAAGCACACATAATTAAAAACAAATCAATTATTTATCATATAGTTCAGAAAACAATAACAAGATCTATCTTAGGTTTCATCCCCTTCAGGTATCTGAAGGGTTTAGTTCATAACTATAAAAGAAAATATCTCAGAAGAAAAGATAAAACAAAGCATAAGAAATCCCTAAAACCCCCTGAAGGAATTGAAGAAGAGATCCACTGTCTTGAGTAGAATTCCGGCTTCTTGAGATGGATCAACTGGCTATTTTCAAGTGTTTTCCCACAATCTGACCTTTTCGGTTCAGCTCCTTCGCCTAGTTAACCGCCCTTCTTCAGGTTATACTTAGGGGGTTTATATAGGCTTTTGAAATAGGTTTCTTTGTGCCTAAGTATCCAAATCTGAATGAAATTGCTCTTCTCCACAACAGGGACACGGCAATGGCACACCCCCATGTGGATCGTCTTTAGTCCGTGTTCAGATTTCTTTAATGAGGCACGATCGTGTGAATCAGGATCAGGCTGTGTTCTAGTTTATCAGAGAGGCACGGCTGTGTGGGCTTAAGTCCAGGCCGTGTCGATTTCCACTTTGGCCCAATTTGTCCCGTTTTAGGCCCGTTTCTCGTTCTTTTCGTCCTTAGGTGCTCTCCTGAGTATAAGACATGAAAAGAAAGGATTAAGAGCGCCTTTTTCCATAAATCAAAGGATAAATCATCCAAAAATATGCTAAATGTGGGATTAAAATATTTTACTTTTACGGTTTATCACATACCCCCACACTTAAGTTTTTGCTTATCCTCAAGCAAAATTTTAAACTTATAATTAAAACGAACTTTCCATGATTCATAATTCCTATCAATAATACTTTATCATAATTCAAAGATAATTTATACATGGATAATTCAACTCAAAGAGTCCTAAAGATTCAAATGATCAAAGTCATACATTTGTATCACGAAAACATAGGCGTTTCCCTTTATCTAAATAATTACCTTTAATTCAAAATCGACAAGGATTGACATCCTTACAAAAGATTCACTCAAATCACTCAAAGTGTTTAAGGTTCAGAAAAAGAGCACTCATAAGTCGAACCTAAAAAGTTAATCCCATAGGCTTACCTGAAAATCAAATCTCTACCACTGTAAAATGAGATGATAAACAGATCAAAAGGTCTTTAACAAGGTTGTAACTGGGCTTGGGTTAAAGGTGTGGATAAAGGCTGAATTAGAAGGTTAGATACGAGATTAAATTGACAAGTTACCTATCTAGAGATACTGAGACAATAATAAATAATTACATCATCTGAAAAGTAATAACCCTAATAGACTTTAACTGTATAAGCTCACTTTTCATAATACTAATACTGAATATACTTCAATTTTTTTAAGAACAAATCAATTAATTAAAGGATAAATTTAACTACTGAAATAATATAATTAGGTAACTAATCAAATCAGATCTCGATTATAAGGGTAGTCAAAAGGAATGGTGATAACAAATACAAAGGGTTTTGGGTTAATATTAGTGGGTGAGTCAATAAAAGGGTTGTTAGGATCAACGGGGTTCACTAGGGGTTAATTATGAAGGTAGGCTTTTTAGTGGAGTAAGTGGGTTAAAAACCTTGGTGCCATTATCATCTCAGTATATCAAATCATAGATGTGGTCTCAACATGTATAATCAAGGCAAGTTCTAGAATAACAGTTCAAAGTTGACACACTCATAATCAATAAAGTGAGCAAGAAAAAAATATATGCTCTATAAGGTTCAAAATCTCACAAAAATTATGGGTGTTTTAATATCAACCTTGTAAATTTCAAATTTCAAGATAACATTCAGATTCAGGTAGACAACCTAAAAATTTTAATTTAAAAAAAAAATCAGACTTATCATGCTTGATTCTCTAGTATTCTTCAAATTTAATCATCAATGCACAATTAACTATGTCTTACTCAAAAACATCTCAATAAAAATCATAAATCATCAGAAATTTCATCCTAATTAGTAATATGATGAAATCACTTAAGAACAAAGTATAATTCAGGAATTTGAGAATAATGCAGAAAGTTAGGCAATTTCTCGAAATAACTATTCACCCCCACACTTAAGTTGTACATTGCCCTCAATGTACAAAGATAGATAATAACAGTTATTAGATAATCAAAAGAGAAGGGGAGAAGTGACACTTCCTGAATTTTGGATGGATTCCTTGAGTTGGCAGAAGTCGTGGTGAAAGATGACTTATGTAGTAGTGAATTACTCCTAGTGATTTGTTCGGTTATATGGAATGTGCAATTGAAACTGCGAAGTCATCAGTTAGATGTCTCGAGGGCGTAAATAAATATATGTTAGGCATACTCGAAGCTTAGATAGCTAGAGTTTGAAATATAAAAGTTTAAATTATGACAAATAAAAATTAAAATGAAAAAACTTAAAATAAAGAAAAGAAAACTAAAAATAAGAAAAAATAAGGGGACTCAGAGGTCCTCATCATCAGCTGGGTCCTACGGTGGTGTCGGTGAAAAAATGTGGAAATGATGGCATATCTGCTGGAGGGTGGCCTCGATCCCGTCAAAACGTTGAGCGGTGTCAGTAAACTGCTGAGTGCAGTACTGCTCGAACTTGGTAAGGCATGCAGAGATATCCAACAAAGAAGCTGCTGTGTGGAAGGGCTGTTGGCTCGGGACTAGTGCCTCCTGTGGTGGTAGTGGGACATCATCAGTAATGTCCTCGGGCTCTGCCTCGTCTGTGGCTAATCGGTGTTGAGGAAGGCAGGTCCCACGATGATATTTAACCATCATCATATGCAACATCGTCTGGATGCCCTAAGGTACCATCTGACCGATCCGTGTGAGTAAGGAAATCTGAGTCTCGGTGTTGAGGAGGCCAAAGTGTCGAGCCAACCGTGTGATGTACAGCCCCATCGATAAAATCCCCCTTCTGTGCGGCTCTGTCTGGTGCTGAATCGCACGGGCTATGAAGTATGCAAGGTCAAAAGCATGCCCGTCTGACATGCAAGATAAGTAGTAAACGTCGTGTATATTCACCACGTCGGTGCTCTCACGTCGACCCGTAATAGTGTGAGCTAGAATGGCATGAATGTACCGCAGGGATAGGGCTAGGGCTGTTGCCTTGGAGTGACTGGAGTTGTAGATGCCCGTGTTGGGGTGTAAGCTGTACCAGCAGCTGATAGGGGTGCAGTGGAGCTAACAGTTGAGCTCAGAGAGTGGATTTTCTGCTATAAACTCATTTGTATAGAGTCCGAGTGCCGTCCCGAATTGCGGTATGCTCAGTCAACATACTGTGCTTCCTAAACGGAATTGAATTGTGCTCGGGTCATCGTATTGCGCCATCACTGTCTGTAGGGTAAAGGTAGCACAAAACTCGAGGGTGAGTTCTAAATATGTGGGCTCGATGATGGAGAAAAATTGTTCTCACGGCTCAATCGAGAGAAGTGCTCGAATATCGTCTGCTAGCCCAACCTGTTCCAAAGCGTCCTAGTCAATGCACCTACCGATTCCGAGAGGTCTTTCCTGAAGTGCCTTGTATCGTTCCTCCTGGGCTTCCTGAGTAAATTGGAGGAAGCGGTGTCATATTTTGGAAGAGGCACTGGCTCAGGATGAGTCGGGTCCCTTTCTTTTCTTAGTGAGGGCGGTCGTGGTACGTTTTCCTCTCGAAGATGACATTGTACCTGAAAATAGTGAATATTCAAGTAATGTTTGTACCAAATTAAATCAAGCTCTTTCATATAGACCGGAGATATTTAAAGGCTAAATACAATTATTCTAATTATGAGCAACCAATTTTATCTAAAATAAATATCTAAAGCAAAATTGTCATTATAATCAATCAAAATTAGTTTACAAGAAAGTAAATAGCATTAATGGGAAAAGAAACTAGGTATCATGAAAAATTAAAACAAGTTCTAAAATGAATTAGTATAAAAGAAAATAATTGATGCTTAAAAATAAACAAAAATTATTATAAACAAAACAGAATATTATGAAATCAAACAACTAGTTAAGAAAATAAAGTAATGAAGGAAACCTGGGGTTGTGGTAGTGTGAATCAACGAAACATGGGCCGAGCACGGTGGTGTTGTGATTTTCTGGCGGTGCACGGCGGTGGCGAGGGCGTGGTCTCGATTTTTTGTTTTTGGAGGGAGGGGAAGGGAAAGGAGTTTTGGAAAGGTTGAGGGTGTGGGTGTGGCCGAATTTGGGAGAAAAGAGGCTGAGAAATCAGTTTTAGGGTTGATTTGGAGAAGATGAGCGGTGAAGTTGCTTAAATAGAGGTGGAGAAATGGAAAATTGCCACGCCCGTGCGAAATATAATTAGCCCGTGTTTTTCGTGTTTTCAAATTTTGGACGCGTTCAAGGTGCTTGGACACGACCGTTGTTCAAGTGGCACGCCCGTGTTCTTCACACGGTCGTTTAAAACAGGCGTGTTCCGTTCGTGTCGACAAGTCAGTATGTTCACACGATTTTATAGCACGAGCGTGTCCATCTCGTGTTTGGCAAGTCCGTATAGTCTACAGTTGTAAGGCACGGGGGTGTTCTGCCCGTGGGTAGCAAGTCAGTATCTTCACACGGTCGTAAGGCACGACCGTGTTATGCCCGTGTTTAGGAAAATTTTACTTCTTGTCGTGCACGGCTCCAAGTACGCCCGTGTTTCGTCCCATGGCTTCCACACGACCACGGGCATGCCCATGTGCAAGGCCGTGTGTTCTAAAACCTGCGCTTTATTGGATTAATTAGTATGGAGTCAGATGCTAAAAAATTTAAAAGTATAATGTTAATGAAGTTAGTGCTTGGGTTGCCTCCCAAAAAGCGCTCGTTTAAAGTCTTAAGCTAGACTTACCCTGTTTTCGATTCTAAAAGAAGGTTCACGGAGCTGAAGCTCCTCTCTCATATCCCTAAAATCTTCACCATTATAGATTTCGAGTCGATGACCATTCACCTTGAATGTACCTTGAGTGGGATGGGTTATCTCGATTGTGCCATAGGGAAAATTTGTTTTGATCATGAATGGGGCTGACCATCTTGATTTCAGCTTCCCAGGAAATAGTTTAAGCCTTGAGTTGTATAGTAGGACCAAGTCCCCTACTTCAAATTGTTTCGATCTCTTTAGACGAGTATCATGGCATCGCTTTGTTGCCTCCTTATATAGTTTCGAGTTCTCGTAGGCCTCAGTTCTCCATTCGTCTAGCTCGTTCATCTGCATCATTCTTTTCTTTTCGGCAGCTTTAAGATTGAAATTTAAAAATTTTATAGCCCAAAAAACTTTGTGTTCTAACTCGAATGGTAGATGACAGCTTTTTTTGTATACAAGGTTGTATGGGGATGTTCCTAGAGGGGTTTTAAATGTTGTTCTATAGGACCATAGGACATTATCTATTTTTAATGCCCGATCTTTTCTGTTTGATTCAACCATTTTTTCTAAGATGCATTTAAGTTCTCGGTTTGCTACTTCAACTTGCCCACTGGTTTGAGGGTGGCATGGGGTAGCTATCCTATGGTGTACTCCATATTTTTTTAAGACTTTGTCAAATTGAGTATTGCAGAAATGAGTGCCCCTATCACTAATAATGGCTCTAGGTGTTCCAAATTGAGAGAATAGTTTCTTGAGAAACTTAACTACTACTCTAGCATCATTGGTGGGTACAGCTTTGGCTTCCACCCATTTTGACATGTAATCAACTGCCACTAGGATGTATTTATTTCCAAATGAACTAGGGAATGGGCCCATAAAATCAATACCCTATACATTAAATATTTCACATGATAGCATATATGTTTGAGGCATTTTGTCATGTTTAGAAACATTACCTGTTCTTTGGCATTTATCACATGAAGTAACATACCTGTTGGCATCTTTGAATAGAGTGGGCCAATAAAAAACCTGATTCAAGTATTTTATGTGTTCTCTTAATGCCACTGTAGTGTCCTCCTCAAGGTCCTGAACGGCAATGTTCTATGATTTTGCTTGCTTCCGCCCCTGTAACGCATCTTCGGATTACCTGATCTGCACATATGCAGAAAAGAAAAGAGTCTTCCCAAAAATAATTTTTCGCATCAGCAAAGAATCGCTTCTTTTGGTAATGTGTTAGTCTTTTTGGCAAGATGTTAGTAGCTAAATAATTTGCAATATCTGCAAAACATGGTACCTCAGAGTGGGTTATAGAGAAGAGTTGTTCTTCGGGAAACGAGTCGTTTATCTTATTTTCATCGAGCTCTTCGATATCTGGGTTCTCAAGCCTGGAGAGGTGATCTGCTGTAAGGTTTTCAGCTCCCTTCTTATCCCGTATTTCCAAATCCAATTCTTGTAAAAGTAAAATTCATCTTATGAGTCGAGGTTTTGCATCAGATTTAGTTAAAAGATAACGAAGAGCGGAGTGGTCAGTGTAAACGACAACTTTAGATAATAATAAATACTGTATAAATTTGTCAAAATCAAAAACTACAGCTAGCAGTTCTTTCTCTGTGGTGGTGTAGTTTTCCTGTGCGGGTGTCAAAGTTCTACTAGCATAATATATTGGCTGAAAATGTTTGTCTCTTCATTGTCCCAGAACTGCACCTACTGCGAAATCACTTGCATCACACATTAGTTCAAAGGGTAGATTCCAATCGGGTGCAATTATAATCAGAGCATTTATTAGTTTATCCTTAAGGATATTGAATGTATCTAGACATTCCCGATCGAAATTGAAAGGAACATCTTTTTCTAGTAATTTTGTTAAAGGCTTAGCTATTTTAGAAAAATCTTTAATGAATCTTCTATAAAATCCTGCATGCCCTAAAAAGCTTCTAATAGCTTTAACTGAACTAGGGGGAGGTAATTTTTCTATGGTTTCAATCTTTGCTTTATCTACCTCAATCCCTTTACTAGAAATTTTATGTCCTAATACAATTCCCTCTTGTACCATAAAGTGGCATTTTTCCTAATTTAAAACAAAGTTTGTTTCCTCACATCTTATTAGGACACGTTTTAAATTTTTAAGGCAAAGATGGAAAGAATTACTGTATACCTAGAAATCATCCATAAATGCCTCCATAATGTCTTCCACAAGTTCATCAAAGATTGCCAACATGCAACGCTGAAAAGTAGCAGGAGTGTTACATAATCCAAAAGGCATTCTATGATAAGCAAATGTACCGTATGGGCATGTGAATGTTGTCTTCTCTTGATCTTCAGGTGCTATTGGGATTTGGAAATAACCAGAGAGTCCATCTAGGAAGCAATAGTACATATGCCCAAATAACCTTTCTTTCATTTGATCAATGAAAGGCAAAGGAAAGTGATCTTTTCTAGTGGCGTCGTTCAGCTTCCTGTAATCAATGCAAACTCTCCAACCTGTGACTGTTCTGGTGGGAATTAGTTCATTCTTTTCATTGGCTACCACCGTCATGCCTCCTTTCTTTGGAACAATCTGCACAAGACTTACCCAATTGCTGTCAGAAATAGGATAAATTATTCCAGCATTTAGAAGTTTAATTACCTCAGCTTTTACAACTTCTTTTACGTTGGGATTCAATTGTCTTTGAGGTTACACACATGGCTTGTATTCCTCTTCCATTAAAATTTTGTGGGTGCAAAACGATGGGCTTATTCCCTTAATGTCAGAGATTTTCCAAGCTATGGCTCTTTTATGTTCTCTTAATACCTGTATCAACTCCTATTTTTCCTTGGGTTCTAGTTCTGAAGAGATAGTTACTGATAGCATAGAATTGTCCCTGAAGAATGCGTATTCTAAGTGTTTCGGCAACTGTTTTAATTCTAATTTGGGTGGCTCATCAATGGAGGGTTTTTGTTTTAGTTCGTCATTGACTTTAATGCTCTCTTCTCTCGTATGTCTAGATGAAGATGTATTCAAATTCAGCTTGTCAACTTCATATTCTTCCCCCTCTTCTTGAGTTAGGCACAGTCCCATCTTGTCGTCATGTATGATTTCCTGTAATGAATTTTGAACAATATGATCAGTAGTATCAACAAAATAACAGGAATTATCTTGTTCTCTAGAATATCGCACAGCATCATAGATTTGAAAAATAATTTCTTTATCACCTAGCCTTAATGCAAGTTTACCATCACCTACATCGATAACAGCCCTAGCAGTAGCTAAAAAGGGGTGCCCTAAAATTAAGGGAACCTCAATGTCCTCATCCATGTCAAGCACAACAAAATCAACAGGGAAAATAAATTTATCAATTTTTACCAAGACATCTTCAATAACCCCTCTAGGATATTTAATAGATCTATCGGCTAACTGAATACTCATCCTAGTGGGTTTTGGTTCCTCAAGACCTAGCTATTTAAACATTTTATAAGGCATTAAGTTAATACTGGCACTTAGATCAGCTAATGCTTTCTTAATATTTAAATTACCAATTAAACAAGGAATAGTAAAACTTCCTGGGTCTTTTAATTTCGTTAGTAACTTATTTTGGAGGATGGCTGAACATTCTTCATTAAGCTCTACTGTCGATACTTCTTCAAGCTTCCTTTTATTTGTCAAGAGTTTCTTTAAGAATTTTGCGTACGTCGGCATCTATGAAATGGCTTCAACAAAAGGTAAGTTAATATGTATTTGTTTAAAGAGTTCAAGAAACTTACCGGGCATCTAATCGTTCTTTCTTTAACTTTGCTGGGTATGGGATTGGTGGTTTACTTTCTTTGTGCACTGGAGTTTGATCCTCAATTCCCTCTTCTTTTACTTTGTTATCTTCGTGTGGTAATTTTTTCTTTGGTTCGACTAACTCCTTTCCACTTCTCAGTGTAACTGCCTTTACCTGTTCTATTCCTTTAGAAAAAATTACTAATCGAATTTTGGAAATCATCTCAGTAAGTTGTCCAACTAACTTAGTGAGCTATTTAACTGACTTAGTAATTTCCCCAACTTGGCTCTCGACCCCTTTGATATTGAAGCCTATTGATTCTTAAGGGCGGTCTTAGTGTCTTGGAGATGGTTATCTGAGGCTGTTATGAATTTTGCCAAAATCTCTTCGAGGTTCGGCCTTTTTTCCTGTGGATAGGTTGATTTTGGAAATTTTGAGGAGGTTGTTGTCTTTGATTTCCTTGACCTCCCCATGAAAAATTTGGGTGGTTCCTCCAACCTGGATTATAATTATTACTATAGGGGTTATTATTAGATCTGAAATTGTTACCTATATAGTTCATCTGTTCGCTTTCTGTGCCCGGTTGGTAGGGTGGGTAATCAGGATTCGCCACAGTTATACTTGCGTCGCACTGCATTACTGGATGTACTTGCGAAGAACACAAACTATCAATCTTTTTATTCATCATCTCCATTATGTTGATAGCATGGTTACTACATCGAGATTGTAAACTCCGGCTATTTTTTTTTTGTTTTGTCCTTGTAACTTGTCATTGATAGTTATTCAGTGACATCTCTTCTATAAACTCATAAGCTGCTTCAGGAGTTTTATTGTTCAGAGTTCCACCGACGGCTGAATCAATTAGTTGCCTCGTTGAGGGGTTTGCACCGTTATAGAAAGTTTGGACTTGGAGCCACAAAGGTAAACCATGGTGCAGACACCTTCTTAAGAGATCCTTATATCTCTCCCATGCATCGTATAATGTCTCTAAATCCAGCTACACAAAAGAAGAGATATCATTCCGTAATTTGGCCGTTTTGGCTGGTGGGAAATATTTTAATAAAAATTTTTTGGTCATTTGATCCCATGTAGTGATTGACCCTCATGGTAACGAGTTTAACCACTGTTTGGCGTTATTCCTTAATGAAGAGGGAAACAACCAAAGACGTGTGGCATGATCAGAAATGCCATTTATTTTGAAGGTATCACAAAACTCTAAAAAATTAGCTATATGAGTATTTGGGTCTTCGTCCTACAAACCATCAAATTGAACAAATTGTTGAATCATTTATATAGTGTTAGGCTTTAATTCAAAATTATTAGCAGCTATAGCAGGCCTAACAATACTTGATTCTGCTCTTGTTAAATGAGGTTTAGCATAATCATACATAGTACGTGGAGCATTATTATGCCATATCTTGTGGTGGTAGATTGTTCTCGTCCATCCCTTCAGTAGGACTGGATCTGCCTTCTCGCTCTTCTTCTATGTAATTTAGGGCTCGCCTAATTTCTCTACGATTCCTTCGAGCGATAGCTTCAATATCACTGTCGTATACTAATGGTCCTTTCGGGTTCCTCCTAGTCATAAACTAGAGGTACCTGTTGAGAAAAGAGAGAAAGAAAATTTAGCAAAGACAAAGCAAAAAATAAAAATAAAAGTAATTTGCGGGAAAATAAAAATAAAAGAGTGGCTAGAGTAATAAAAATAGAGTTTTCTTAATATTTTAGTTCCCCAGCAACAGCGCCAAAAACTTGATCGTAGCTGTCGAGTCTTAAAATTTATAAAAAGAGAATGATCAAACCTGGAACTAACTCTGACAACGGCTTTAAGGCAAGTGCACCTATCGAACAGTGGTATAGTTTAGGCAAGATCGGAATGTCGAACCCAAAGGAACTAAAAGTACTAATAATAACTTTCTTTTTATTATCTAGCCTAAAATAAGTGAAGTTATTGTTTAATCTAATTTTAATTAACTACTAAGCTAAAGACGCAAAGACAAAAGGAACGAATTGAGGAAAATACTTTGAGGAAAAACTCAGATGATTAAGATGATACCCTTAGGAAGAATCCACCTAGACATCACTTGTTATCTAACACTGAACCAGACGATGTATTCACTTGACTTGATCCGTAAGATTCCCTAATTTATATTAAACCCTCTCTCGAGGCGAATAACGTCTAACCCTAGGTTGGTTAATTAAAATCTCTTTCTAATTAAAACCCCTAGAATCGCATTAACTTGATCTATGGACTCCCATATTAGGTTTCACCCCAATCTGGCAAAATCTCGTCACCCTATCTCTAGGAGTGCGATCAACTCCTCTTAACTATGTTAGATCTACTCTTAAGCAGGGATTTTTACTCCTCCACCTAAGCACATCATACTTGAATCAATATCCCAGAAATATTAAAACAAGAATTAAGCACACATTATTAAGAACAAATCAAGTATTTATCATATAGTTTAGAAAAAAATAACAAAACCTGTCTTAGGTTTCATCCCCTTCAGGTATCTGAAGGGTTTAGTTCATAACTATAAAAGAAAACATCTTAGAAGAAAAGATAAAACAAAACATAAGAAATCCCTAAAACCCCCTGAAGGAAATGAAGAAGAGATCCGCCGTCTTGAGTAGAATTCGGGCTTCTTGAGATGGATCAACTGGCTATCTTCGAGTGTTTCCCACAATCTGACCTTTTCAGCTCGGCTCCTTGGCCTAGCTAACTACCCTTCTTCAAGTTATACTTAGGGGGTTTATATAGGCTTTTGAAATAGGTTTCTTTGCCCCTAAGTATCCAAATCCGAATGAAATTGCTCTTCTTCACAACAGGGACACGGCCATGTCACACGCCCGTGTGGATCGTCTTTAGGCTGTGTTTGGATTTCTTTAATGAGGCACGATCGTGTGAATCAGGATCAGGCCGTGTTCTAGTTTATCAGGGAGGCACGGTCGTGTGGGCTTAAGTTCAGGCCGTGTCGATTTCCACTTTAGCCCAATTTGGTCCGTTTTAGGCCTGTTTCTCGTTCTTTTCGTCCTTGGGTGCTCTCCTGAGTATAAGACATGAAAAGAAAGGATTAAGAGCACCTTTTTTCATAAATCAAATGATAAATCATCCAAAAATATGCTAAATGTGGGATTAAAATATGTTACTTTTATGGTTTATCACATGCCAGGGTTGAACGAGGATATAGTGATCCATAGACTCCCACTGAAACAAGAATGCAAACCCATTCAATAGACGCTAAGACGAATGAGACCTGAAATGCCGTTAAAGATAAAAGAAGAAGTCAAGAAACAATTTGATGCTGGCTTCCTACAAGTCTCCAAATACCTAGAATGGGTAGCAAACATAGTCCCAGTCCCGAAGAAAGACAGCAAGGTGCGAATGTGCGTAGATTATCGTGATCTGAATTGAGCAAGCCCTAAGGATAATTTTCCTTTGCCACACATTGATACGTTGGTGGTTAATACAGCAAAACATTCTTTATTTTCTTTCATGGATTGATTCTCGGGTTATAATCAGATAAAGATGCTCCCGAGGATATGGAGAAAACTACCTTCGTAATGATGTGGGGGACATTCTGCTATAAGGTGATGCCATTCGAATTAAAGAATGCTGGGGCAACATATAAGACAGCAATGGTGATGTTATTCCATGACATGATGCATAAAGAAATAGAAGTCTATATCGATGATATGATTGCCAAATCTCGAAGGGAAAGAGAGCATATTGGGAACCTCAAGAAGTTGTTTGAAAGACTAAGAAAGTTCCAGCTGAAGCTTAATCAGCCAAGTGTACGTTTGGGGCTACCTCTGGAAAATTACGAGGCTTCATTGTTAGTGAAAGAGGTATTGAGGTTGATCTAGATAAAATAAAAGCCATACAAGAACTACCACCTCCGTGCACACAAAAAGAAGTCAGAGGATATTTAGGGAGGTTGAACTACATCGCTCGGTTCATTGCTCAACTTACCAACCAGTGTAACCCAATTTTTAGACTCCTTCGAAAACACAATCCTGGAGAATGGAACGAGGAGTGTCAAGTGGCTTTTGACAAGATAAAATAGTATTTGTCTAGCCCCCAGTGCTAGTACCGCCAACTCCCGTGAGACTGTTAATATTGTATCTGACTGTGTTGGAAAACTCAATGGGTTGTGTACTGGGGCAACATGATGAGTCAGGGAAAAAAGAAAGGGCAATTTACTACCTCAGCAAGATGTTCACAGAGTATGAAGCAAAGTACCCATCAATTGAAAAATTCTGTTGTGCTTTGGTCTGGGTAGTTCGAAGGCTTAGACAATATATGTTGTATCATACGACGTGGTTAATTTCAAAGCTAGACCCAATAAAATACATGATGGAATCACCTGCACTCTTAGAAAGAATGGCACGATGGCAGACCTTACCATCAGAGTACGACATCGTATATGTGAGTCAAAAGTCGATAAAGGGGAGCGCGATAGTTGACTTCTTAGCAACTCGAACAACAGAGAAATACGAGCCATTGAAATTTGATTTCCCAGACGAGACTTGATGTGCTTTACAGAAAAAGAATGTGAGTCATCAAAAGAGAAATCATGGAAGATGAGCTTTGATGGTGCATCGAATGCATTGGGGCATGGAATTGGAGCAGTCTTAGTGTCACTAGAGGGGAACTATTATCTGCTCACTGCCAGATTAAATTTCTTCTGTACCAATAATATAGCAGAATATGAGGCTTTCATTATGGGACTTCGTGCAGCTATTGAACGAAACATCGAAATCTTAGAGGTGTACGGGGACTCAGTGTTGGTGATTTACCAAATCCGTGGAGATTGGGAAGTGAGAGATTCGAAATTAGTTAAATATTGCGATCTAGTTGCAGAACTGATTAAGGAATTCAAAGAAGTGACTTTTAATTACTTCCCACGAGAAGAAAACCAATTGACTTCTGCCCTGGCCACTTTGGCTTCAATGTTTAAAGCAAATAGAGAAACGAAAATAATGCCTTTCCAAATGAGCATATATGAGGTCCCTGCACATTGTTTTAGTATTGAAAAAGAGACAGATGGACTGTCATGGTTCCATGATATCTTAGAATATATCAAGAATCAAAGGTATCCCGAGCAAGCAAATGAGAACGACAAAAGAACAATCAGAAGAATGGCAGTGGGATTTGTCCTTGATGGGGATATCCTGTACAAAAGAGGAAAAGATCAAGTGCTCCTGAGATGCGTGGATGCTATTGAAGCCAGGAAAATACTTGAAGATGTCCATGAAGGAATTTGTGGGAAGCATGCTAATGGTTTCACTATGGCTAGGCAGATTATGAGATTCGGTTATTACTGGCTGATGATGGAAAACGACTGCATCAGTTATGCACGAAAGTGCCACAAATGTCAAATTTATGGCAATAAAATTCATGCAGCCCCTTCGCCCCTTCATGTCATGACTTCTCCGTGGCCTTTTTCTATGTGGGACATGGATGTTATAGGGCCAATTTCCCCAAAAGCTTCTAATGGACACCGATTCATTTTTGTAGTTATAGATTACTTCACAAAATGGGTAGAAGCCGCTTCGTTTGCTAATGTGACGAAGACTGTAGTTTGCAGTTTCTTAAAGAAAGAGATCATATGTCGATATGGTTTGCCTAAGAGAATCATTTCAGATAACGCTTTATATCTGAACAATAAGATGATGAAAGAAGTGTGCGAGCAATCACTACAGCAAAATAGGTTTTTAGCGGCGTTTAGATAAAAAATGCCGCTATAGATGGAGCAGGTCGAGCATTAGCGACGCTTTTTAAAAAACGCCGCAAAAAACTGAAAAAAATTGGGTATATGACTGATTGTTTTTTAATTTATATATTAAATAATTTCTTATATAATCGTAAAAGAGATAGTATTAATTTTAAAATAGTGAATTAATTATCATTATAGTTTAGGGTTTATAGTTTATAGTATATATGGTTTAGGGTATAAGGTTTAGGAGTTACTATTTTAATGTTTATGAATTATGGTTTATGGTTTAATGTTTAGGGTTTAAGGTTTAAGGGTTAATGATTAAGGGTTTAAGGGTTAATGGTTAGGGGTTTAAAGTTTAAAGGCTAGTGATAAAAGGGTTCATGGGTTACGGGTTTAAAGGTTAGTGATTAGGGGGTTATGTGAAATGGTTTAGGGTTTAAGGGATATAGGTTAAGGGTTTAGATTAATTAATGTCTTTTAACTTCTATATTAAATAATTTATTATATAATTGTAAAAAGAGATAATATTAATTTTAATATATTAAAATTATGTTTATAGTTTAAATTATTTAATAGATAAATAGATAAACTTTATATATATAAATGGTTTAGGATTTAAGGTTTACTTGAGATTTGTTAAATGATGAAATTTTATACAATTAATTAATACTTTTATATTTAAAAATATTTAATCTAAACCATTTGATATATTTAAATATTAGATTTAAAAAAACATTGATTAAAAAAAAGTAACAAAATGATATGGATAGGTAACTATCTATTTTGTATAGGACCAAATTATAACAAATAAAAATGAAATACAAAAACTAAAATCGTTCCACATCGAACATTTAGCAAAATAGTTATATTTTAGTTAGGAAGAAATATCTCTAATGAAATGGAGATTAGATCGAAAAAGAATAATATAAAATCATGATTAACGTTTCAATATTTAATAGAAATTTGATATGTGAGAGATTGATTGCTTACATTGAATAATTCTAACTTAATAATTAATTACAGCCATTTAATCATTTGTTTTCTTATTAAAATATATTATATTTATTTTGAGAGTACTTAATTTTTTTATAAAAATTCAATTTATAAAAAATAGTAATAAAAAATATTTTATAAAATCACTTAACTAATAATTTTTAGCAGACAAAATAAAATATTTTTAACAAATCAAAAGGTGTCGTTTTATTTAAAAGGAAATAATTTTTTGTGGCGTTTTAATTAAAAATGCCGTAAAATTCCCCCCGTAAAACCAAATTTCCCCCTTGAAACCCTAAATTTCCCCCCTAAAATTGGTATCCTCAAAACACCCTTTAGGTGTTTCTCTCCGCCACCACCGTCTTCATCATCATCGTTCCCCTACTTTTGCTACTTTAAGCTCCTCTTCTTCTCAACCACTCTCATCAACAGCAGTAATTCTTCCTCCTACTTCAGCATTACTATTTTTTTTTCCATTTTATTATTATTATTATCAACTTTGTAATTTGAAATGTTGGATTTTTAGGCATCATCTTTGCTCTCCACACATAATAAGGAAATTTTTGCTCTCCATCTCATCGCGTTCGTCTTCGCCGTCGGCGCCGAACGACGCCGTAGCTTCGTACCCACTCTCACTCTCGCTCTTACTCTCACTCTCACTCTCACTCTCACTCCCACATGTGAAACGGTGCTCTGTTAAATATAATACACATAATTTCTGCATGCGTCATAGTATGCCTACATCTAAGGTTGGTTCTCTCCAGCCTTTTTTTTTTTGTTGAGTTTTTGTTCTTTTGTTTCTTTGGTAGAGAATAATCTAGTGTTTTTTCTTTGAAATTTAAAATTTTTTTTAATCAAATTTTGGGTTAATTTCATATAGCATTTTGTGGAAATTTTAATATAATGCTCTTGAATCTTCAGAGTTTAGATGGTAGAGTACGATCTCTTTTTTTTCTTATTAACAAAAAAAGGAAATAGATAAAAGTCAAATTTGAGTAATTTTATTTATTTGTTGCTTTTGCTAAAGTAGATTATGTTTCCGGCACTCCTAACTTGTATTAGCTCTACAATCTGTTGTGTTTTCTTTCAAGTTTCTTACATGTGGTTGAATGCATTTGTTAGCTCTAAAATCCATTGTTGTTTGCTTTCAAGTTTCCCAGATGCTGCCTTGTTGGTTCATTGACCAAAACTTCGGTAACCATTCTCTTGTAGATATCAGACATGGTGGCTGTGGCACACATAATGAATGCGACCTTAGTCATTCCCCAGCTGGATAGACGATCCTTCTGGCAAGACTTAAGGTATTCTCATTTGTTTCTCTCTTAACTCCAACAAGTCTGTAATTGTTTTGATCTTTATTAGTTTCCAGTTATTACTTAAGGTATCTTATCTTGAATTCTATGAAACAGTACATTTTCTGATATATTTGATGAGCTTCATTTCATCACAACTTTACAAGGAGATGTGAGGATTGTTAGGGAGCTTCCAAAGGAACTGGAACTTGTTCCTCGGGCACGAAAGCACTTTACTTCCTGGTCTAGCATGGGATACTACAAAGAAATGATGCAGCTATGGAATGATCATCAGGTTTATAAACCATTTTCTTTGCTATACTTGTTGGCATTATTGTTTTTGGTTGTGGCTTCTTTTAAATACCTTCTTATAGAGACATTCATGATGTGATTAATCTACATTGATACATTGCAATCTGTCTGAGTTAACATTTTTGAGAGTATAATTCACTGTTACTTTTTGTTTAATGCAGTTATAACAAGTAGAAAGGAATTCATTCTTTTTACTAAAGAATTTCTAGGTAGTTCAATATTAAGGCAAAGTTCTCCAGATTGTAGTAATAAAATTTAAAACTGCATGCTCTTTCCCCAAATTATGTAGGATGTGAAAAAAAATGGAAAATTTTTATATTGATGGTGTTATTATCTTGAATGATTGTTGCTTGTGAAGTGTGCAGATTAATAAAGCTGTTTTTCCTTATGGTTTTCAGTTTCTTCTTTTCTTTTCTGTCTTTTAATGTTAATGTACTTGGTTTTTTCATTTCCAATGATCAGGCACTCGATTAACTTTTTCTTTTCCCATTTATGTCACTCCTAGGCTGAACTAAGGACAAGTGTCTTTGAGGCAATAGAAGAGGAAGATCGAGTAATTTAAATATTAGAGAGTTTACCTCCTGCATTATTGGGAAGTTGCAATGATCATGCTAAACGACTTCATGCTTCTCCTTCTGGTCAGTATATTAATTTTAGCCTCGCTATATATCATTACATGAAGTTATTGAACAACATGCTTTTTCTGCTGGCCCTCTTTTATTTAAAAAAAAAAAAAAAGAGATTAAGCTAGCATCTCTTATTTGTTTATACGGAAATGATGTTTGTGCAACAGTTTCTATTTTCTTCTTTGTTCTGATTCTCTTTGCACTTTATGTAAAATGGGGATTCAATTTAACTGAGTTTGCATAATTATTAATTTGTTAATAATAAAAGTTCAGTATTGTAATTTGATAAAATAAAAGTGTGTAACTCACACTTTTATACAAATTTGTTAACTGAGATTGCTGTAGTTTTTAGTTGAACTTTTTTAACTCAGTAAATATACAAATAGTACAAATATTAAATTCAACAGAAAAATTCAAACCAATCTGTCTGTGTTTGATGCAGTACCCATTTTTAGCCTAGGTAAGATATTGCTTGTGAAAGTACCCAATGCTTAAATAACACGTGTTATTTACCTGTTTTAATAACAGAAAGACCTAGTTGATATAACATCAACAATTGGAGAATGTAATTAGAACATTTTAAAGTTCGAAAATTAATTTAGAATGAAAATCATATTTTAAGGATATCCGGTGTAGCTAATTTTTCAAAGACATGAATATAACGGTGATTGTGGTTAATATAATGTTTTTGGATGGGATATTTTAAGGAGAAAATTTGGTGGCTATTCTTAATAAGAAGCAGGAATAGCCATTGTGGTAGCCTAGAATGATTATTAAGAATAAAGTTGTAATACTATCCTGGTTCAAGTCATTCGGGGATGGAAACGTTGACTTACATTGAAGAAGGCAGAAACATAACGTAAGCTATATTCTCCTTTGCATTTCACTGTCTGCCTTTCCAAATTCTTTTAATATAGTATAGTATAAAACAACAGCTCCCATGTGACAGCCTGCTACACCATATATCCATAACGCTACATCCTCCACAACCATGCCATGTGGTGGTGTACGTCTTTACATATTATAACCAACAAATGGCAGGTGTGTTGTTTCTAAAGCTACAACCAAATGCCAATCTTACTTTTTCCAGGTAAATTCTGGTCATCGCCATTTCTACAACTACAGAAACATGATAAACCAATAATACCCAAGTTGCATTCTTTTTTCCTTCTATTTTTAGAGACTGAGGGGGTCAACAGTTATTGCAGAATCACCCATATACTCCTAGTTGACATATATATATATATTATAACGTAATTACAATGTCTTTGGCAAATTCAAATTATCAGATGTTTTCAAAAGTAGTATATTATTATGTTATCATTATTATAATTTAAACTCTAAACAAGAAGCTGCCTGTTTGGTGGGTGGGAGACTGAAGTGTAAGGAGGAAGAATGGGGGAGGGGGGTTTGCCAGCACATACTGGCCAAGTGGTTTATTTAATTGAACCTTGGTTCAAGTTACTATATCTGCTCCTTCAGCCTGAAGCTGTTAGGAGCCAAAGCCATTCATTATTAGCCAAAGCCAAAGTAACTATCTATGTGCATTGGCAAGAGATTTAGGGGTTTTTAGTTTGGGTAAAAAAATTTTAGATAACATCTGAGAATTTGGATTTTAAAAATATTGTTGTGAGTGTTAACACAATTCGAAACATAGGATTCATGATTATTAGTATATATTTGTTAGATGTCTATTTAATAGTAAAATACAATAATTTTTTTATTTGTATGCATTTTATTCTTACAATTTATAACAACAAATGATATCAAAATTTAAATTTCTAATTTCATGTTCTCAAACATAACATTAAGTAGTTAGTGAAGTTAGATTAAAAATTTAGTTTCAATTACTGTGATGTGATATATAGATGCTTTGTATATGCGATCTAAATTTAATTTTTAAGGTACCAATGTTAAATCGAGTGATAAGAAGTTTGATGTCATTTAAATAACATTTGGATTTAAATTTTATGACTAAAGAAAATAATATAAGAAGAGTTCATCTTTCATTTAAATTCCAATTCAACTATATTTCATAGAAAAAAAAACAAAGCTTATTTGTTTCTCTTTCTTTTAATAGAACGAAGCAAGTAATTGATCAGTACCAGAAAACCTTGGGGATCGATATCTGGAACACCCACTATGAGGTCTGTCTCTCTTTCTCTCTCTCTTTTCCTTTTTGTTTATTTTTTGTTTGGTTTTCATTAAAACGCCATAAATCTCTGTTTTATATTGAATTTTTTGGAATTTTTTATATGTAGAAAATGCATGAGCATTTGAAGCAGCTGAAAGAGGTTAACAGGAACCTGGGCAAAGAGATTAGGTAAATAATAATTATTTATTTTTATGAATTTTCATTATAAATATATTTATATATGATGAAATCAATGTTAGGAATGGAGAGGTCTGTCACTCTTATTCGTGATAGAAAGGCTTGGGCTTTTTTATAACCAAATTTAGGAACTTTTCAACTAGGGTTTTCTTTCTTTAATCTTCCTTATTTGGCATTTTCTAAGTTAGTTTCTTAACTCTTTTTCTCTCTTTTTTAGTTAAAAAGAAAAAATGGTTAGATTTATTTTTCTTTACTAAGTTCATATCTCACGATTTTTTTCTTTTTCATTTGCTTTCTAAAAAATTACGTATCAGAGAGCTATAAAAAAGAAGCTAGTCTAAAAGATATACGCACACAAAAATATATGACAAAGAATTTGGTCACCATTAACAGAGGTGTTAGAAAGGTAACAAATTATTAGTTTCATTTATGATATTAAAAAAAAATTCATATATGGATCATCATTTCATATTTTGTTCTTATTCTTTACTTGTATTTAGAAAGAAACGTTTGCACGAAAAAAAAAAAAAAGAGACTTGGATGGAATTCCTTTTTCATCAGAATCTAAATTTTTATGTTTATAATGTATGACAGTATCCTAAATTGAAAAGCAAAACGTCAGCGGACCAAGATTTAGGTCAAAGAAAATTCTATAAATTTGGCATTTTTTTAATTGTACTCTTTAGTGGATCTCTGAATGGAATCCTCTCTAATATTGTCTTTTCCAGGTAAGAAAAATTAGGAAACAACACCAATCTTGTAGTTAAAGTATTTCGATATCTTCATTTTTATTTATTTGTGAAATCATCACAGTGATTATGTGCTATTACAATTGATATGTATATTTACTTTGCATTGCATGAATCAATTTTGTAGACTTTATTATTTAAATTTTGTAAATGCTGAAAGCCTGGTTTTGTTTCCCTGCAGATGATTGAATAATCCATTATGATTGTCTTAACATTTGATAAATCAAGACTGATGGATTGATTGTTTTTTGTTTTCGTTTTGTCAGGTAGCTACCTGCCTATGGATAATAGGCTATCACATATACTAGTGTAAGACTAAATTAGTTTTGCATGTACGTTTTATATTTGTTTAATAGGCTATTTTATTTATCTAGAAACCCTAATGAAGCATTTTCTATATAATAATGTTGTTACGCGCTACTTATTGTCTCTGTAATTTCTCTTTAGAACTCTAAACACCTGAATATAATCTTTTGCTTATGGTTTTTCCTGCGTGCTTTTGAGTTGGGGTTTTGAGTTATTCATCAATGGCGGACACAGAGACGTTTGCTTTTCAAGCTGAGATTAACCAGCTTCTTAGTTTAATTATCAACACTTTCTACAGCAACAAGGAGATCTTTCTTCGTGAACTCATCAGCAATGCTTCTGATGCAAGTCCTGCTCTTCTCTGTTTTAACTTTTTTTTTGTCGTCAGTATGGAGATGTTTTTTTAATTACTTTATTTTAATTTTAAGGTATGGTTAATTGGATCTAATCTTTTTTGCTTTAATGCTGCTTGGTTTTGTTTGCTTTTTTGTATGGAAACAAAATTTGAGTTTTTATTTTCTCTTTGTTTTTAATTTATAGGCAGTGCTCTGTTGGTTGTTTATTTCAATTGAAAATTACATTTGTTAATAAAAGCTGTCATTCTGTCATTTGATTTATTTATTATAATTTTAGGAATTTATAGTATGAAAGTTTAAGATTGAAATGCAAATGGTAGTCTTTGAATCTATGATTTTCGAAGTTTGATTAAACTTGCAAATCGTTAGTATAGAAGTAGGTTTTAATTTTAGGTTTTATGATAAATTTAAAGCTAGTATCATTTAATTTAATTATTAAAAATTGTGGTTTTAGGCATTGGACAAGATTAGATTCGAGAGTTTGACGGACAAGAGCAAACTTAATGCTCAACCCGAGTTGTTTATCCACATTGTCCCTGATAAGACAAACAATACTCTATCGATCATTGATAGCGGTATTGGCATGACTAAGGCCGGTAAGTTTTGTTTTTGCTTCTTGTGCATTTGGTTATTCACTGAATTTTAATCAAGAGAGGTTCTAATAAGATTGTGTCTTTTTATTCAGATTTGGTGAACAATCTTGGTACCATTGCTAGGTCCGGGACTAAGGAATTCGTGGAGGCATTGGCTGCTGGTGCTGATGTTAGCATGATTGGACAATTTGGAGTTGGATTTTACCCAGCTTAATTGTTTAATAGGCTATTTGTTTAATTGTGCAGGTGCAGGATTTGACACCACTTATTTTCAGTGGCAGGAGCCTGATTTTTTTTGTGAGTTGGATAAACTCATAACATAATATAGACTTATGAAATTTCTTGTGTATTGGTTGAGTTTTTATTTGTTTGTTAAATAGATTTGTGCCCCTGGAACATAAATGGATATGTATAGGAGTTATCAAAATAATGTTAAAGGATTTGTATAGTAATGGATTTGTATGTAAACTATTATCCAATTAAGCTTGTCTGCGTGTTGTGATAATAGTGCTGCTCTTTTATATAATTTTTATTATTTTATTATTTTTTATTATTTTTAGTGGCGTTTTTGGAAAAAAGCGCTGCTTAAGGTCATGTTCTTTAGCGGCGTTTTTGGGTAAGCGTTGCTAAAGGTCATGACCTTTAGCGGCGTTTGTGAGAGAAGTGCCGTTAAAAGTCATTACCTTTAGCGGCGTTTGTGGGTAAAACGTCGCTAAAGTTTGCGGCGTTATTTTAACTGCGTTAACGCCATTAAAAGTTTATTTTGCTATAGTGCATTTCAAATAAAGCATCATAATTCCTCACCCTATTGCCCGAAAATGAACGGAGCTATAGAAGCGGCCAACAAAAAATATTAAGAATATTATTGGGAAAATGACCGAGACATATAAAGACTGGCACGAGAAGCTACCATTTGCTTTGTATGCATATCGCACATCTGTGCAGACATCTACGGAAGCAACTCTTTTCTCTCTATTCTATGGAATGGAAATTGTGCTGCCTATCGAAGTTGAGATTCCCTCTCTACGAGTCTTAATGGAGTCGAAACTAAAAGAACCAGAATGGGTTCGAGCTCGATATGACCAGTTAAATCTTATCGAAGAAAAACGCTTCAAGGCAATCTGTCATAGACAGTTGTACCAAAAGAGAATAATCACGGCCCATTACAAGAAGGTGCGGCGAAGAGAATTTCGCGAGGGAGAACTCGTACTGAGAAAGATTCTCTCAATATAAAAAGGCTTTCGAGGAAAATGGGTACCAAATTGGGAAGAGCCGTACGTTGTATAGAAGGCCTTCTCGGGTGGAGCTTTGATTCTCATTGAGATGGATGGGAAGGAGTTACTTAATCCAGTGAACTTAGATACTGTGAATAAATATTATGCCTAAAAAATAAAAAGTTCAAGATGAAAACCCGAAATGGGCTTCTTAAAAAAAAAGATCAAGATGAAAACCCGAAAAGGGCGTCTTGATAAAAAAAAGGATTAGGATGAAAACCTGAAAGGGCGTCCTAATGAAGGGGATGCGGACTTAAGGAGCAAGACATTTTAAACAAGGAGTCAAATGCGAGATTATAATATTTGAAGCATTCTCGGAGGCTTGAAATTTTCTGAGATTACAATATTTGAAGCATTCTCGGAGGTTTGAAATTTTCTACACAAGAAGCCGTACTCGAAAAGATCTAGGATTAAGAAACGTGGAAAAGTTCATGCGTTGGATATCTAGAGCATTTTTGACAATTGAATATGCTTTTCTTTTTTTATAATGTTTTCTTTATTGAACTATTCCTTGTCTTGCTTTTGAAATAAATATAAACGTGAGATATCCCTTTCGTACCTACTTTGCCATTTTCATGCATCTCATGTATGGTTTGTTTAAATAATAAATAGTAAAATGACATACTCTAAACAAAAAGAATGTTTAGGATTACTCGGATGAGAATTTGGTAAGTACAAGAGCCTAAAAGCAATGACAAAGTTCAACAGGGGGCAAAAGGGTGATATACGAGAAACGCAGATTACTTGTAAAGCTTGAGGATGGGTACAAAACTTGAAAGGAAAGTTAAGAATCGAAATAATGAATGCAGGCCATCGCGAAAATCGTAACGAAAAGGGATATGTGACAAACAAGTCCAGGGCGCATGGCATGATCATGTAGGCATAAAAACATTTAAGACAAACACGTACATATCATGATAATATCATGCATGACATATACATGTACTACAGTAGATCAAAAGATTTTGGTGATAGAGGTATTGAATCAAGGAAAAGAAGACATCCGACTTCCATCAGATGATATGTTTTGAAATTCTGATATTTTTGAAAAAAAATTATTTCATTTCTGTTTTTCAAAAAAAAAAATCAACTCATATAACGAGAGGTGAGTTGAGCCTTAGGTCACACGTTGAGGTTTTTTTTTAATTTCTGTTTTTCAAAAAAAATCAACTCATATTGCGAGAGGTGAGTTGAACCTCAGGTCACACCCTGAGGTATTTTTCAATCTCTGTTTTTCAAAAAATCAACTCATATTGCGAGAGGTGAGTTAAGCCTCAGGTCACACGCTGACGTATTTTTCAATTTCTGTTTTTCAAAAAATCAACTAATATTGCAAGAGGTGAGTTGAGCCTCGGGTCACACGCTGAGGTATTTTAAATTTCTGTTTTTCAAAAAAAAAAAAATCAACTCATATTGCGAGAAGTGAGTTGAGCCTCGGGTAACACGCTGAGGTATTTTTCAATTTCTGTTTTTCAAAAAAAATCAACTCATATTGCGAGAGGTGAGTTGAGTCTCAGGTCACACGTTGAGATATTTTTCAATTTTTGTTTTCCAAAAAAAAATCAACTCATATTGCGAAAAGTGAGTTGAGCCTCGGGTCACACGCTGAGGTATTTTCAATTTCTATTTTTCAAAGAAATCAACTCATATTGCGAGATGTGAGTTGAGCCTCAGGTCATATGCTGAGCTATTTTCAATTTTTGTTTTTCAAAGATTAACTCATAATCCGAGAGGTGAGTTGAGCTTCGTGATGCATGCCGAGCTATTTTCGATTTTTGTTTTTCAATAAAAAATAAAAAATAAAGATTGGACAATCGAACAAAATTTAGTGCTTTTAAGTCTTTGCTCTATTCTTGTTTCACAGCGATGAGCAAAGAGGGGCAGCTGTAAGCACTAAATTTTGTTCGGCTCAATTTCGTGTTTAATTTTCAAAATTAAAAAAAAATTGAAAAATACAAAAAAATCAAAATTACATCTTGACCCCTTAACTTTTCCAAAATTACATTTTAACCCTTCAACTTTTCCCAAATTACATTTAACCCCTTATTTTTCTTAAAATTACACTTTGACCCCACCAATTTTACTGTATTTGCAGTCATGTCCTTCTAGCAAAATCACACGATTTGGGCACCTACCCTCCGTGATTTCTGGCCACCAGCCTAGGGCATGGCCTTCCTCCTCCCTAGCCACCTAACACCTAAAAAAAACAACCATAAAAGGGGTTCTTACCCCCCAAAAATCGGCCAAGAAGAAACCCCCCCAAAAAAAAAGATAAGAGAAAAAAGAAAGAAAAAGAAGAGAAAATGAGAGAAGAGGAGGAGAGACTACCCATCGTCGCACCACCGAGGGGAAACAACGGTAGCAGCACAAGTGACGGCGTTAAAGAGGTGGCAGCGCAAGTTAGGAGAAGAAGGAAGAAGAAGAAGAAGAAAGAAGAAGAAGAAGGAAGAAGAAAGAAAAAAGATGAAAAAAGAAAGAAAAAAAGAAAAGAAAAAGAAAAATCAAAATCAGTCGGGTCAGCCCGACCCACGACCCGCGTCCAGCAAGCCCAATCCAGCAGGCCCGAAAAACAAAGCCCCAAAAAAACAACAGCAAAAAAAAAAAAGGAAGCAGGCCAAAAAGGAAGCAGCCCAACAGCAAGCCCACCAGCAGCCCACCAAAGCCCAACAACAAAAAAGAGAAGAACAGAAAAAAAAAAGGAAAAAGAAAAAAAGAAAAAAAGAAGAAAAGGAAAAAAGAGAAAGAAAAAAAAAATCGAGTCATGTAAACCATTCGATCAGGCCCATATTTTGGGCTTTTCGGTAATTTTTCTTTACCCACTTTTAATTTAATTCGTGTATTTTGATGACATCTCGTTTTAATATTATTGGTATTTTTTATTAGCATCGTTTTTTAATTTTTAATTGCATTTTATTTTATTTTTAATAATTTTAATAAATAAGGTAACGAATCGGTTTGACACTAAGTCGTTGATTTCATCGCTATGTTGGGTGAATATCATCAGTTCGTGTTAAATACGATACGCCCTTTAAAAAAAATAAAAAAATTCTCGGGTTTTAAAATAAAATGATTATTTTTGTAGTTATTTTTAAATTATCAAAATTTCATTTTTAGATTGTAATACGTCAATATGTAATTTATCAAAACTTTAGTGTTTTAAAACTTTTGGTGTTTTCAAAAATTTTCGTGTTTTAAAAAATTCTCGGGTTTCAAAAAATTCTCGAGTTTCAAGAATTTCTGTGTTTTCAAAAATTTTCGTGTTTTAAAAAAATTCTCCGGTTTTAAAAATTTCTCGAGTTTTAAAATTTTCATGTTTTCAAAAATTCTCGGGTTTTAAAAAATTATCGAGTTTCAAAATTTTTGCGTTGTCAAAAATTTTCTTGTTTTCAAAAACTCTCCGGTTTTAAAAAAATTCTCGTGCTTCAAAATTTTCTTATTTTCAAAATTTTCGTGTTTTCAAGAATTTTCGTGTTTTCAAAAATTCTCGTGTTTCAAAATTTTCGTGTTTTCAAAATTTTCGTGTTTTAAAAAGTTTTCGTGTTTTCAAAAATTCTTGTGTTTCAAAATTTTTGTGTTTTTAAAATTTTCGTGTTTTAAAAAATTTTCGTGTTTTCAAAAATTCTCATGTTTCAATCAGATCACGATTAAATATTAAATTGAACTCGTATTTGTGAAAATTAAGACAACACGCGCTTAACGAGATACCAATTTTGGGCGTTGCGAGGGTGCTAATACCTTCCTCGCACGTAACCGACTCCCGAACCCTATTTTTCTCTGAAATTTTGATGTAGACCTAAACTCGGCCTTTTTAAAGAAAATTCAAAAAAAAATTTTTCTTTTAAAAAAAAGGATTTATTAGGTGTCCGATCACACCTAGGAAAAAGGATCGGTGGCGACTCCTTTTTTTAAATAAAATTGAAACTCTGTTTTTAAATTTTCAATAATCGCCTCAATTAGCGTCCGTGCTAAATTTTACGTCGCTACAAGTTTTGCATAATCAGTTAACTACCAAGAAAACCTGTCTAGGTCATATATAGAAACAAGCCTATACTAAATATATCAATAAACGTCACATTTCAAACATAAAAATATGACATAATGAAAAACTAACAAATTTTTTTCATAACCATTATCATAAACATGCATGAAATTGAATCCAAAATTCAACCATTCAAGCACATAGAACTTTTTATTTACAATTGCTCATGTCATTTTTTTAAATAATTAACAAATGGAATAACAATTTTTTGAACTAAGTAAAATTTGAATAACCATAAAATTCATTGGTTTGTTAACATAAATTTGCATACTAGATATGTTTTAATCAAATATATTATTTAATTATAAAACCTACTATAGTGACATAAATAAATCAATTAAAATTTATTTTCATGAACAAATGGGATGCTTAAAATAATATGTAACACATGTAATCAAAAATTAAAAAGAAGACCATATCAAAATATTTAAATCATTTATCAAGTTGACTTAATATTTAAAGACGTACCTTTCTTTTTCTTTTTGTTCTACGTTGAGTCTTGACGATTAGAAGTAAGCAAATTAAACTTCAGTAGTAGACTTTGAATGCAATCAAAATCTATTAATAGCAAACTTTAAGAGTGGATTTTATTTTTCAAGTATACAATAGGTACATTACCAATGACCCTTTATAAATAAATTGTCTCTCTTCTTAAAAAGTGTTTCGAAACTCTTGTTCTTTTCTTGCTTTCTTCATTTTTTCAATTCTGGTGGTGAGAAAATTTATTATGACAATCCCCCATGACTATTATTATAGTCCAATTTATTACATCCACGTTAAAGGTTATGTCTTTTGAATTTATTACATATTATTATATTCTCTTCAAGGAATAGTTAGGTTTTGTGGTTAAATTTTTTTATTGATCATAAGTAAATTTTTTCATGATATTGCTCTCGTAGGGGCACATTTGAATCATGAAAAGTTGATTAAGTTTTGTCTTGCAAGGTTCTTATCAATAATATTTTTCCATGTAATTTTAATTAAGAACTTATTCTGAATACTGTAGAGTTATACTCATAGTTTTAAAAAACTTGCAACTTCAGGTTCATCCAACCATAATGAGCTTTAGATAGATTTACCATATTCTATTACTTATAAGTAGATATTTCCCAGTGAAATATTTCGCTTTCAACCCCTTAACGGGGATAATGACAAAAGAAGATCATAAAGATAGTCACAATCAATTAAATTTATAACAAGAGTAATAAATTTAAATCAATAACCCAATCATCTTTTGACTCATATGAAATATAAAATTTTCTTCATTTTCTATCCCAATATGATATCAATTATAATGAATATCTTTTAAAACTAATGCATTAACTACCACAAATTTTGTGCTTTTTAGATATTGATATATTAGCTCTTCTGGAGTGTAACGCCCTGAATAATTTAAGTCTGTTTTTGTGAAAGCTGACACATTTGGAAAAATTTTGTTATTTTTTATCCAATCCCTGTCCCTGTTGGGGGGGCTTATATAATATTATTTGTTAACTCATATTAGAATAAGCCTGTTGGTTCGAGTGGTAAGGAGTTAGTGTGTTGGAGGTCCTGTGTTCGAATATCTGTGTGAGCATGAGTGTTAATTTTTGTTTCGATTGTCTAATAGAGGTTCGGTGGAACTGGAACTCTGATGTTGTTGGATGAGAATCTTATGTCGGTTTTGGTGGGAGATGTTGTTAGTGGGGTAGTAGGGGGAGTGAGGATTTTTGTTAATTTTGATTTATTTTATTTTATTTTTAATTTTTACCTTTTTCCAAAAACCTCTCCCTTTTTCTGACCTTTTTTTTTTAATTTTTATGATTGTTTCCCACTATCAATTTCCTTTCTTTTTCTTCCTATCGATTTCTATCTTTATCTCTTTGTTAAATTACGGTGTTTCGGTTTCCTGTTTTTCGTATGTTTTGGTAAGTGGTGGTAGTAAGGTTTTTGCTTGAGTTAGGGAGAATTCTTTTAAAGTTGTTTTAGAATGATGTTATTTTTTTCGTTAGTTCTGATTTTTGGGTTGTTGGCAGCAACAAATGGTGAGGGTCGGAGCTTTCCTCTTATAGAATCATAGTATCAGGGATTGTTCGCGAAGTTGGGTAAGTGATGAAAACTTGGGTTTCGCTATGGTCAGTTTTTTATCTCGGTTTAATTGATGATGTAAAACTGATTTTGGGAGTTAGTTTTGTCGATTTTTAGGTTCTGGTGGTCTCAAGATTATTTTCGTAGTAAAAATGAACCAGGTGTGTACTCCTAACACGAAAAATCGAGCTTCAATGAAAGCCGAAAATAGAGTCTGTCGATGCTGCATAGGCGTGTGGCCGGCCGTGTGGTTGGCCGTGCGCGAGAAACGACCGTGTGACTGATGAAGGTGTGACCGTGGGTAAGACATGGCCGTGTGACGGTGTGAGTGTGGCCGTGTGGGTCGTACGGGCTAGGCCAGGTTGGGCGTGTAGGTTTTGGGCCAGGCCGTGTGGGCCATACTGGTAAGGCCAATTTGGGCATGTAGGCTACACGGACGTGTAGGCCTATACAGGCAAGCCACACGAGCATGTGGGCCTAGAATTCTAAAAACTTTCCTAGGGTCGCTTGGGTCGTTTCGATCGACTGTGGGCTTACCGTAGGGTCGGTAAGGGCTAACTAAACCCTATTTCCTGTGATTTGATATTATGATAGACTGATCTGAATAGGATACTAGTGCGTATGTCTGACTGTACTGTTTAAGTATGTATCTATCTATACACAAGCATTTTAAGCATGTTTATTCTGATATTTCTACATCTGTGTTTGGGGTGAGAAATATATATGTGGAGGAAGTGATCTATTTGGCGACTGTTTGCCTATATTTTGGTAGCTTATCTGCATATTATCTGTTATGTGTTACATTGACACTATATGGTGTGTAGGGATGAGTGAGTGTTCTTAACCCCACATGGTCTGATGGGATGGATGGAGATTGTATGTAGTGGATGGGGGTAAGATTCTATTCATCTGATTCTGATATCTGTTTTTGTGATGGACTTAGGTTTGAATTTGCATTTGACTGTATATGAAACTCTGTATATGCTGCATGTCTATCTCTGTTGGGTTACACACTGAGTTTACGTAAACTCACATCTATTTGTCTGTTCTATTTAGGTAATCTACAAACATAGACATGTCAGTGCGACAGAGGCTCAACGGTGACCACTCGACGGGAAACTGTTTTCATTTATTATTATTCCATGGTTTTTACTTAAATTTTCAGTGTTCGTGAGAGTTTTGTAATTTTTGGACTCTCCGGACTTTTTAGACTGTTTGGTTTAGTTTTTTGGTTTGGTTGCGTTATGATTTCTAAACCGCGACAATTTTACAAAATATCAATTTTAATCGAACAAATGCCATTTTTCAAAACACGAGCGTGGTTTCGATTTAAACGGTTTTTCAAACTTTCACTGCGAAATGAATTGGTTAACCTTAAAGGCTAACATGTAACGGTTTTAGTAATAAATATATAAGTGAATACGTTTTACAAAACATGGACGTTTTATCGAAGTACCATCAATTTCAAATCTCTTCTTTGTAACACTCCCGGATTTGACTATAACGTTTAGGTCAGGTTTAGGGTGCTATGTTTAGTGGTATCAGAACTAGGGTGTAAAACTCAGGCTATGAATTTTGGGTTCCAAATTTCATTTGAAAAAGACTGGTTTCAAGAAATTTTTTTTTATCCTGAACGTATAAGTGGTACAACGAGTCTCCGGCGCTGATCTTGTAAGTATTTCTAAACTTAGATAGAACTTTCTGAAAACACAGTAGTTAGTACTTTCTAAAACTAGACTGAGTTAGTTAGAGACTAAAACCTTTGAAATACTTCTGAACTTCTGATAATTTACGTATAAAATATCTGCTAATAAACACTGGAACTAATGCATAAAGTTCTATAATGTAGATAAAACTAAAAATACGATGAGTGCTTATGGAACTCGCGATCGTGGTATTCGTGGGCGCGGCGTGTGCCGTAGGGGGGCTCGAGCTGAGTCTTCCTCTTTGGTCACAATGCTAAATTTGGATACGAGTGAGACACCTGTTTCACTTGCTACTGAGACTGGGTCTCAAAGTCGCTTAGCTAGGGACAACGCACTATCCCAAGCCATGTTGAGAGTGTTGTAGAGGGTTGCTGAACCCCATTCTAGATCTAGTGGTTGTAGGTCGAAAATTGAACGACTCAGGTCTAATGGAGCTGTGTTGTTTAGGGGCTTCACTAGAGCCGCCTTTATTATGGCCGAGTATTGGTTGGAAGCCACCAAGAGGATCATGAACGACATTGACTACACCCCTGAGAAAAAAATGAAAGGTACAGTTTCTTTGCTTCGCAATGAAGCATATCAGTGGTGGTTTTCGGTTGAGGAGGGTACTCAACTGAATCGTCTGAACTGGGACCATTTTAAGACTGCCTTTCAGGGAAAATATGTGGGCGCGAGTTATGTTGATTCTCGTAGGCGTGAGTTCATAAGTCTCATGTAAAGTGATAAATTAGTGGTCGAGTTTCTGAGATTGAGCCGCAATGTTGGAGGTATGGTGGCATTCGAGTATGAGAAAAGTGTCCATTTTGAGTATAGTTTAAGGGTTTTGATTACTCTGAGAGGAAGTGAGAGTTTGCAGTTCTTATGGATAAGGTGAAGATCACCGAGGAGGTTAAATGTGTGGACCGCCAGAACATAAATCATGAGAGAGGCAAGAATAAGTGGGATTCAGAGCCCTCTAGTTCTGTTCAAAGGCCCAATAAATGGGCCAGACCTGATGGGCCTGTTAGAGTAGGAGTTCCTGTTTCTCCTACTGGGATTCAGCCTTGTAGTGATTGTGGTCGGCGCCATCCAGGGGAGTGTTGGAGGAGATTAAGGGCTTGTCTGCGGTGTTAGTCTTTGGAGCATCGGATTAGAGAGTGTCCACATTGTGCTAAATAGATGCAAGCTTCTGGACCGAGTTTTGTTTAGCCTTAGAGGGCAGTACAACAACCACCTAGGGGCCGTGGATCGATTAGAGGTGATAATGGTATGAATCGAGGACAGAGAACACTGAATAAAGGTGCTAATCAGACTGAGACGAGGCAGCTTGTATTGGTTTATGCTGCTCAACGCCGAGAGGACAAAGACACTTTTGATATGATCACGGGTACGTTTTTAATTTTTGATGCTCCGTATACTACTTTGATAGAAATAGGTTTTACTCACTCCTATGCAGTTAGTATTGTTTCTGGGAACTTGGAGATTTCTGTTGAGTGTACTTCTGGTGAGATTATTGTACTAAGTTTGTTGGGATAATCTGTCCGGGTAAATAGACTTTATAGGAATGTTCCGTTGGAGTAACAAGGGGCTGTGTTTTTGGCCAATTTGATGGAGCTACCGTTTGGGAAGTTTGACTTAATTCTGGGTATGGACTAGTTAGTTGAGCACCGAGTTAGTTTGGATTGCGCAACTAAGAGGGTCGTTCTCAGGACCGTGGATGATAAGGAGGTGGTTGTGATTGGTGAGCGTTGAGATTATCTGTCTAATGTAATCTTCGCTCTACTGGCTGAGAAATTGGTTCGAAAAGGATGTGAGGCATGTTTTTCCTACGTCAGTGTTTCAGTTTCTAAGGACTCTTCTGTCGGGGATATCAGAACAGTGAGAGAATTTTCGGATGTTTCTCTTGAGGAGTTACCAGGTTTACCTCTAAATCGGGAAGTTGAGTTCGGCATTAAGCTTCTATCGGGTATAGCTCCGTTGTCCAGCACTCCATATCGTATGGCACCGAAAGAACTTATAGAGCTTAAAGTTTAACTTTAAAAGCTTCTGGATCGTGGTTTTATCTCTCCTAGTGTGTCTCCGTTGGGGCACCGATTCTTTTTGTAAAGAAAAAGGATAGTACCATGAGGATGTGCATCGACTCCCTACAGTAGAATAAACTGACTGTGAAGAATAAGTACCCATTTCTGAGGATCGACGTTTTGTTTGATCGGTTCCTAGGGGCTTTAGTGTTCTCGAAAATAGATCTCCGTTCTGGGTATCATCAGCTTAGAGTTAAGGAAGCTGATATTCTTAAAACAAAATTTAGAACTCGTTATGGGAACTATGAATTCATAGTTATTCCTTTTGGTTTGACAAATGCTCCAGCGACATTCATGGATCTGATGAACCGAGCTTTTTGACCGTATATGGATCAGTTCGTCGTAGTCTTCATTGACGATATTCTGGTCTACTCTAAAACTGAGGTTGAGCATGATAAGCATCTTATAGTAGTGCTAAGTTGAGTATATGTGAGTTTTGGTTGTGAGAGATAACTTTTCTAGGGCATGTAATTTTTGCTGAGGGGATCCGAGTTGATCTTAGAAAGATTTAGGGTGTGCATGATTGGAAGTAGTCTAAGAACGTATCTGAGATCCACAGCTTTTTGAGGTCTTGTGGGTTATTATCGGTGGTTTGTTGAGGGGCTCTTATTGATTGCAGCTCTTTTGACTAAGCTTCTGCGCAAGAATGTTCCTTTCTTCTTGACTGATGCGTAATAATCGAGCTTCGAGAAGCTCAAGTTTGTTTTAACTCAGGCTCCTATTCTGATACAGCCTGAATTTGGTAAGGATTTTATGGTGTACAGTGATGCGTCGCAAGTCAGTTTGAGTTGTGTATTGATATAAGATGGGAATGTTGTGGCTTATACATCCTGATAACTTAAGTCACACGAGGGGAATTATCTGACGCATGATCTAGAGTTAGCTGCAGTGGTGTTTGCGTTAAAATTCTAGAGGCGCTATCTGTATGGTGAGAGGTGTATTATCTATACCGATCACAAGAGCCTCAAGTACCTCCTTACTCAGAAGGAGTTGAATCTCAGGCAGCATCGATGATTTGAGTTGTTCAAATATTATGACTGCACGATATAGTATCATCCTTGTAAGGTAAATGTGGTGGCCGATGCTCTCAGTCGAAGAGCGATGATTGATTTGAGAGTGATGTTCTCTTGTCTTAGTCTGTTCGATGATGGGGGGTCTGTTAGCCGAGTTACAAGTTAAGCCGACTTGGATTGATCAGATTTAAGATAAGCAGTTAGGGGATGGTTCTTTAGTTCTACGATTTTGTTAAGTTAAGAGTGGCAGTACTTCTGATTTTGGACTAAATAAGGATAGAGTTCTGTGTTTCTGAGTTCGGGTTTGTGTACCAAACGATTCTGATCTAAGATAGTCAATTCTGAAGGAAGCCTAAGTTGCCCATATGTTATGTATCCCGATGGTAATAAGATGTATCAGGATCTTTGTGAGATGTACTAGTGGCAGGGTTTGAAATGTGAGGTAATAGATTTTGTTGCTTGTTGTCTAACGTTCCAGCTAGTTAAGGCTGAGCACCAGTTGCCTTCAGGTTTGCTTCAACCTGTTAAGATTCCATTGTGGAAATGAGAATGAGTGACAATGGACCCTTGACACCCACTAAGAAGGATTCTGTTTGGGTCATCGTGGATCGATTGACCAAGTCTGCCTATTTTATTTCGATTCGGATGGACTACTCTCTGCAAAAGTTAGCAAAGCTCTATATTTCTGAGATTGTGAGACTGCATGGGGATTTTGGTTTCAATAATCTCTGATAGGGATCCTCGCTTCACTTCTCGGTTCTGGAAGAAATTGGATAAGGCTCTGGGTTCGAGATTGGACTTTACTACTGCGTTCCATCCTCAGACTAATGGTCCGTCTGAGAGGGTGATTCATATATTGGAGGATATGCTTCAGAGCTGTGTAATTGATTTCCGAGGTAGTTGAGAGTATTTTTTGCGGTTAGTTGAGTTCGCCTACAATAACAGTTTCCAGTGTAGCATCCAAATAGCACCTTTCGAGGCTCTGTATGGTCGTAAGTGTCATACTCCACTATGTTGGACTGAATTGGGTGAACGACAGGTTTTGGGTCCTGCGTTGGTTCCGAGACTGAAGATAAGGTTAAACTGATTTGGGATCGACTGAAAGTGGCTTCTGATATACAGAAGTCTTATGCAGATCTGAAAAGGAGGGATATCGAGTACACTATGGGTGACTTCATATTCTTTAAGGTATCTTCATGGAAGAAGGTTTTGAGGTTCGGTTGTAAAGACAAATTGAGTCCTAGATTTATTGGACCGTATTAGATTCTGAAGCGTATGGGACCTGTCGCTTATCAGTTAGACCCTATTCATGATGTTTTTCACGTCTGTATGTTGAGGCGGTATCGGTTTGATCCATTTCACGTTGTCTCTGTTGAGAAGGTTAAGGTTAGTCCGAACTTGACGTTTAAGGAAGAGTCGGTTTAGATTTTGGATTGAGATGTTAAGGTTCTGAGTAGGAAGTCCATACTGTTGGTTAAGGTTCTATGGCAAAATCATGGCACTGAGGAAGCCACGTCGGAACCTGAGGACTCGATGCGACAGTAGTATCCTCATCTGTTATGATCAGGTAAATTTCGAGGTTGAAATTTTTTTGCAGTAGTATCCAATTAAAGCTTGTTTACGTGCTGTGATAATAGTGCTGCTCTTTTATATACTTTTTATTTTTTTTTATTTTTCATGACTTTTGGTGGTGTTTTTGGAAAAAAGCGTCGCTAAAAGTCATGTTCTTTAACGGCATTTTTTGGTAAGCGCCGCTAAAGGTCATGACCTTTAGCGGCGTTTTTGGGAGAAACGCTGCTAAAGGTCATGACATTTAGCAGCGTTTATGGGAGAAGCGCCGCTAAAAGTCATGACATTTAGCAGCGTTTGTGGGAGAAGCGCCGCTAAAAGTCATGACCTTTAGCAGCATTTTTTCCTCATAAACGCCGCTAAAGTTTGCGGCGTTATTTTTAGCGGCGTTTTAAAAGTGCCGTAAACACTATTAGTGGCGCTCATAAACGCCGTTAAAAGTTTGCGGTATTATTTTTAGCGGCATTTTAAAAGTGCCGTAAATACTATTAGTGGCGCTTATAAACGCCGCTAAAAGCCTAAAAAAATGCCGCTAAAAGCCTGTTTTGCTGTAGTGTAATAAATAGTGTGATCTAAAAGGACTTTAAATCTACAACAATATTAGAGATTTATTAAAAACATTACAAAAACTTATAACTAGAAATACGTTCTAAATGTTATATATAAATACCTTTTTACCTTTTTGTTAGTGGAAAAGATAATGAATGAGAATGGATCAACGCCATAAACTGCATTCGCATCCAGTCCCATACTTGTAGCAGGGTGCTGCAACCCTTCAATTCTTTTGTTTTTCTACTGGTCATATTGCTAAGGGTTTGGTACAAGATTGCCAATATCGTGGACCCCTAGCTGTATGTACAGACAAGAATGAGGTCCTCCAGCAAAGACAAACACATTAAGTGCTAGAGATTCCTAGACTAATTTTCCATAATCAATTCGCTAATGACGTACAATATGTTCGCTCTAAAATACTGTTCAAACTCTTCATCACTTAGTTCATTGGCCGGTGGATGCTCGACCAATGTAGGGTTGAGCAAAAAAATCGACCAAACGGTTTATTCCATTGGACATAAGAAAAGTCCAAAAAAAACCGTTTAAAAATTTAAAAAAAAAACCCTATATTTTATGAACATATGAGCCCAATATGTAAACCCATTTAAAACTTAAAACAAAACAAATTGCTTCTAAATTCTTAATAAAGCTTTTATTAGGCTTTTACATATTCCATAATTAAATAAAAAATAAACCCTAAATCTAATTTCAGTGTCAGTCTCTCACAAATTTATCGTGTCTAAACCTTTTTGGAAATCGACTTTTTATTTTAAAACGAAAGTGAAGTTGCCACCAATCCTTTTTATTTAGGTGTGATTGGATCACCTCAAAACTTGGTCATGTTAAATTTATCAAAACGGTAATTTTTGATCTACAAAAATCCAGGAAATGAGTTCGGGAGTCAGTTACGTATGAGGAAGAGTTAACACCCTCATAACGCCCAAAATTGGTACCTAGTTGGTTACTCGATGTCTTGATGTCAAAAATTGGAAATTCGAAGTGAATTTAAAATACGACCCCTCTTTGCATAATATTGTTTGATTAAAATATTACTTAAATAAATTAAAATATATGGAAATTTCTTATTTCGAGTTAATCGAGAAGAAAATATCATGCCTCGTAAGTTAGGACATGATACCTCAAATCCTTGAAAACTAAAATAATCGCCATTTGATCATTACTTAAATCTCATTTTTTATTTTTAAATAGGATATTCAATCACTTCAGTTTTAGAAAGAGACCATACTCCGTAAGTTAGAAGCACGACTCCTCAAATTCTAAAAAAAATGAACATTGCCTCGATTTTGATTATTTCCTATACGTTGGGTAAAAATGAATATAATATTTAATGCGATGTGCAATTAATTCATTTAAGAATTGAATGATTATGTGCAAGCGTAATAGAATACTTAGCAAAAATGGAATCGCTATACAAATACAAATACAAATACAAATAATATTATAAATAAATAATAAGAAATAAAATAATAGTGGCGATAGGAATAATAGTGCATCATTAATAATATAACTATAATAATAAAGATAACAATATTGATCAATAGTAATAAGAATAACAATAATAATCATAATACCATATTTAATAATAAAATAAATATGACAACTCAAAATGAAAATAAAAATAAAAGATGCATAATTAAAAGGGGTAAATATGAATGAAATGAAAGTGCTGGGAATAATAAAAGAAATAATAAAATAAGAATAATAAAAATAAAAATAAAATAATAATGATAAAAATAATAAATAGGTAAAGGACTAAATTGAAATCTAAGTGAAATTCGAAGTATAAATTAAAAAAAAAGAACAGCAGACAAAGGACTAAATTAGGACAAAATAAAAGGTACAGGGATCTAAAGTGTTATTTTCCTAAGCCCAACACGCTTGTCCTCCCCTTGGCAGGTCAACATTAGGTCAATAGATTGATCTGTAAGTAGATTAAAATTATGGGGCAAGAAATAAAATAACTAAAGCAGAATAGGACGAAATTAAAAAAACCACAAAAGCTGAAGGACCAAGAAAATAAATAGAGCCCCATATAAAAAACACATGGATCTTGTGCCATTAGGGTCAGGTTGTCGGGCTAAGCGTCAAAACGACGCCGTTTTGGGCATTTGAAGGTCAAACCCAAAACGACGTTGTATAGGGCCCTATATAAATAAAAAAAACCAGAACAAAAAAAAAGCATTTTAAACCCTGTTTAAAAAAAAAAAAACCTCTCTTATCTTATTTTTTTCTCTCAAAACTTTCTCCTACTCTGGCCATAAAGCTATCACTGGTTCGCCGTGGCCATCGGTCATCGGCAACTGTGACCGTCGTCTTTGGTGGCCGAAAATCACAAAAAGAATTACCTTTTTAATCTTTTTTTTTTAAAAAAAACCTCTAGAATCATGATTTGAATGCGATGCCTTCTAAAGCCACTTCCGGCCCTTTCTTTTTGAAGGCGTACCCCTCACACCCTTATTTCCGACGAATCCTAGGCGAGTCTAAAGGAACACGAGGGCCTTTTGCGTAGAAAAAGGGTCGCCTTTCCTCGGGGATAACGACCTTACCCACCTACGACGACAACGTAGTGAATCAGGTAAAATGTTTGACTTTCTATTTTTGCTATCTGTATTTTATATTTTTTTGAAAAAGAAAAGAAAAGAAAAGAAAATACGAGCAAATGAACTACCTTTTTTCTTGTATTCTATTTCGACGACTCTGTAAAAAGATTCATGTCATTGTCATGGCTTTTATAGCCATATATTACAAAATATTTTATCTTTTTGCTTTTTTCTTCTTTTTTTTTCTGCCATTTTTGCTTTTTGCTTTCTGCTCTCTGTTTTCTTCTTTGTAGGTATTTGTGGCAAGGTCAAGGGCGTTGGGGAGCCGCACCTTGCCATTTTGGTGAAAGGAGGGGGAAAGGCCTCGGGCAGCGCATTGGCTGATGTGGTGAGGGAGCGACGCCAAAGCTACTAGGGTTTCTATTAATTTTTTAGGTTTTGGGCTTGGGTTGATGTAATATTGGTCTTTTAGGGCTTTGTTAGATTGTGTAATGTATTTGGGCCTCGATTTGGGCTTGTATGATGGATTGTACTTTTGTTATTATTATTTTTTGTTTATTAGGCCGGATGGATTTGGGCCTTTACATATTGTTTATTTATTATTGTTGTTAAAACTTCCAAGAATTCAAGTGTCCATCTTTTTTTTTTTGTAACGACCTAAAACTTAGGGTTGTTGAAGAACCTACTCCTGGGACTCTGCCTTGGTGTGTCGGGTTTAAATATATTAATATTATAAATTTTGGAGATTACTTTAGAAGTCAATTGAATATTGAATTAATAATTTTAATTGATGGGGGCTAATTTAATTATGAGGAAGAAATAGTTACAAGGACTAATTGGGAAAATAACCCATTTACATTTTAGTCAAATGGAGTTAGTGGATGTGTATGAGACTAATATAGACATATAGGTGATAAAAATAATGACTATAGTAGGAGAGCTATTATATATATAGGTGTAATAAGAGAAAAGAAATTAAAAAAAAAAGTTAGTAAAGATAATAAATGAAAGAGAAGAAATAGTGGAGTTAGTAAAAAGGAAAGAAAAAAAAAAGAAGAGAAGACAAGCTTCATTTTGCTTTACCTGCTGAAATTGGGGGAAGAAATTGCAGTCATTTTGCTTGTGTTTTTAAGCTCAAATTGGTTAGTAAATTTTTGTTCTTATTTCATGAATTTTGTGTTTTTGGAGTCCTAAGATCATGAACTAGCTTACCTAAGTGGAAATTTTGAGAATGAATGAAAACTAGGAAAGTTACCATGGATGAGAAAATTTAAAGTTTTGGGATTATTTTGTTGAATATTAAATGTTTTTGAGATGATAATCTAAGTATAAGTTTTGTAGATTAAGTAGGTCATAGTGAGTAGTGATTTTATTTGTAATAATTCCTAAGGACTAAAATGTTATACATTCAAAATGACATTACTTAAATTATTAATTTGATGAAGCATAGGGACTATTTTAGTGTACTAACCTTATGCTGGAAAAATTTGGGACCTGTTGCTAAGTCTATTATGTATTAAAGTATGTTGTGATATGAAATTGACTAACAATAACTAGAAGTGAGTAAGGTGTTATAATATAAATTTGATTTATATTAGTAGAAACAAGAATGGTATTGATTGAGTTAAATTGTAAAAAAAAAAAAAATCAAGAGAAGAATAGAGCAAGTATCAGCCAGGGGAAGGAAAAGACCACTGAGTAGATATCCGTCGTATTTTGGTAAGTTCGTAGTCTTGAACTTGATTTTTACTTCTAATTACCATTTAAATTAAGTAATGTTAAGTTTGCTCATGATATAAAATGTATCTATGTTATTGAATAATAGTAAAGAAAATAAGTGAGGAAAAATGTTGAAGTAAATAATTGTATAATCGTCAATATGTTCGACTAGCGCTGGGCGCAATCTTCGTCACCTTGTCTGACTAGTACTGGACACATAACCGTCGGTTAATCCAACTAGCGCTGGGCACAATTACTGTTGGTTAATCCAACTAGAGCTGGGCCAAAATCATTATTGTCGGTATATTCGACTAGCACTGGGTGCAAATATTGTTGGTTAATCCAACTAGAGCTAGGCTCAAAATCATTATTGTTGGTATACCCGACTAGCACTGGGTGCAAATATTGTCGGTTAATCCAACCAGAGCTCGACCCACTTCCATTATCGTCGGTTAATCGGGCTAGGCACTGGGTGCCACATTATTACTCGAATGATTGAGAGAGTTGAAATCTTAAATGGTTGAGTTAGAATTTCACATTAAAAGAGGTTGGGTTGTGTTTAGCTAATAAAAGAAACCTGTTAATGATAAATTGATTTACATGTTACAGGTTAGATATATAGTAGAATTGGACTCGGCATCCAGTGAGAATCCTGTCCTCAAAGCTGGTGACATTTCTTCTTTTTGTGTTTTGGCATGTACCTAGGATGCAAATTTAATGATGGTGTCCTTTTGTTTAATGAACACTAGAGTAATAGTTTTTTTGTAAATGTATATGATTGTAAATACTTGTTGAAATTTTATACTATGTTAAAAATGATGTTTTCTTAAATGAGTTGAATACGAATGATAGATGAAGAATGTGCATTTAACAAATTCAATGTTGTATGTGATAATGATACATGTTTTAAGTCTAATTCTGGGTTGATTTGAATGTCGGTTATAATATGGTCATATGCATATGGCTGAATTTAGGTTGGTATTAATTTGGGTGGGAAATAAGGTTTGAAAAATAACCTATTTTTGTCTACACGGGCAAAGATACGGGCGTGTGTCTCAGCTGTGTGTGACACACGACCATTCGCACAGGCATGTGGTTTGGCCGTGTGTACCATGTATATTAAAATATAGAGACAGAATGCTCAAGTAACTTCACACGAAAAGAGACACTGGCGTGTGTCTCAACCGTGTGTGACCCACAACCTAGGTCGGCTGTGTGTCTCAAGTCAGAGAGTCACACGGGTATGGACACGGGCTAGGATATGGTCGTGTGCCTCACATCGAATGTCCACACGGCCTGGCCAAACGGGCATGTGTCCCCTGCATCCTTGAAAAATTTTTATGTTTTTCAAAAAATTTCTCGAATACCCGGTTTAGCTCTGAACTAATTTTAACGGTTATTTTGGACCTCGAGGGCTTATATTAGAGACCATATGACTGTTTGTGAATGGTTTGTAATTTGAATGAAATATGTGCATGAGATGTTTGATTGATTGAGTTATAAGTCAAGTAATGTTCCGTAACCCTGTTCCGACGACGAATATAGGTTTAAAACATTACTTTTACTGGTATCAGAGCTTTCAAGTTTAATCGATTCTCGGGCTAAACCAAGCTCGAAAGTAAGTCTAGAGGTACATGCCAAAGTTGAGTCGAGTGTGAGTCGGGATTGGACGCTAATTAACATGTTTTATTTATAATGTAAAGATTTCAGATGATGCTAATAACGTATTTGATCAAGAAGTACATATTGGTGATGAGTCCTGTAACGCCCCAAAAATCCTTTGCAATTATTTTTGTGTGTTTGTGAAACAAAATCTACATCTTCTTCAGTGGTTAAGTGTCCTGGGAGTGTCTGAGAAGTCTTGGGTTCAAGCCTTGGCTTGGGCAAAAAATTTTGTTTTTTTTTTAAATAAAGCCCTATCTTTAGACAGTAGGCTTTTAATTTAATGTTGGTAAAATATGTCAGAATGGGCCTACTGGTCTGGTGGTTAAGTGGAGTGTGAATAAGCTGGAGGTCTGGAGTTCGAGTCTCTGCGCAAATAAGGGGTTCATTTTGCTTCTTGTGCCGTGTGAGAGTTTGAGATGGACTAGAAATCTGAGTAGTGGATTTAGTGGGGAGTTTTATGGAGAGAATTAAGGGATTTTAGAGGTTATCAGAAAAACTGGATAGAGTTGTATTCTGTCTTCTTTCCCAAAACTATTCATCTTTTTGACGTTTTTCTTTTCTTTTCCTCTCTTATCGAATTTTCCATTGGTTTTTCCCCTCTCTTTTCCTTTGCCGAAATCTGCCTCACTTCTACCCTACACCATTTCCTTTGTTTCCCTTACTCATTCCTTCTCCGTTGTGCCTCAGTCGTTTTCCTGTGATCTGTAAGATTGTGTATTATTGGAATTCTATCGTTGTTTATGGCTAAGTGGGTAATAAGGGATTTGTTTGGTGGCAGAGAGTATTCAAGGGGCTGAAGTTTTACCATCAAGGCTTTAAGTGTACGGTATTTCCGTCGCTCCATTAAAGGTAAGGGGTTTTAATGGTTAAAGGTTGGGAAATCTCGTTAAGTATTTGATTGAATGTCGATTAAGTGACTAAGTTGGGTTAATATTGGTCAATTTTAGGTGTTGGAAATCTAGGGAGTGCTTTTACATCGGAAATGTACTAAGTGTGTACCCGAAACACTGAAAACGCATCTCAGTGAAAAGTTGAAAAAGCTTTCTGTCAAGGCCATGCGGGTGTGTGGTAGCCCGTGTTGTAGGCCGTGTGCAAGACAACGACTCAACCAGTTGGGCCGTGTGGGCCACATGGGCGTGTGGGCCCACATGGGTGAGCCACATGGGTGTGTGGGCCTACATAAGCAAACAATGTGGGCATTTAAGCCCATTTTCACTGATTTATTGCTAAGGTTGGGCGGGTCGCCTGAGACGATTGTGAACCTACTGTAGGGTTGTTAAGATTACCTAGACTTCTAACTGAATGATTGTATATTGAGCATGCTGTTTATACTGTACTGTATAAATGTGATATACCATGATTAGGCATGACATAACTGTATGATGCATTGCATTGGGTTGGGGATTGATATTGATTGGAGGAAGTGTACTGAAAGGCTTTGAGCCTAACTTATTGGCAGCTCAGCTGCAAACTACTGTTTTGTGCCGCAACCGGTACTACTTGGGGTGTAGGGATGGGTGAGTCGATTATATCCCCATATGAAGTGTAGGTTTGGACGGAGATGGAGTGTAGAGGCTGGTTGGGTAGGATTTTTTGATTGCATATCTGTTACGGTTATTGTACTGTGATAGGCTAAGGCCCTATTGTTCACTGTTACTGAAATGGGATAAGGCCTAAACTGATACTGATACTGAAATTGAAAAGAGCTTAAGCCCGAACTGAGATTATCCGTTATTATCTGTTTGTTTGCATGGGAATTACACACTGAGTTTACGTAAACTCATCCCTTCTGTTTAATCTGTACAGGTAATCCCTAGACATAGGTGGATCGATACAGCGGAGGACTCAGCGGTGGCCACATGACTCTTTTTGCTATTTGACACTTATTTATAATTTTTAGTTTTATTTGGGGTGTTTTTCTGTAATAATTGCCTCTATGGATTTTTACCTAAAATTTGGATTTTCTACTGTTTTCTATTTATATATACTAGAAGTAGGTAAAACACGGGTTTTTAAGCATAATGCATGTGTTTTAGCAAAATACCTACAAAGACACAAACTGTTTAAAAAGCTTCTGCAACGTATCATGTTTTGAAAACTAACGACTGAGTTAGAATCACGATTTTAGAATTAATAAAAGATAATGAAGATTTCTAAATGGAAAATGTTTTAGGCAAAGTTACAGTTTTCTAACACACTACCATGTGACATCGCCAGATTCGGCCATAACTGATCGCTGAAATCAGAGCTTTAAAATTTATAAAAGAATGATCAAACCTGGAAACTAACTCTGACAACGATTTAAGGCAAGTGTACCTATCGAATAGTAGTATAGCTTAGGCAAGACTGGATATCGAACCCAAAGGAACCAAAAATACTAATACTAACTTTCTTTTTATTATTTAGCCTTAAAAATAAAGTGAAGTTTGCTTTAATCTAAACTAACGGCAACTAGACTAAGAACACTAAGACAAAAAGAACGAATTGGGAAATAACTTGAAGAAAAACTCAATTGATCATGACGATACCCTCAGGAAGAATCCACCTAGACTTTACTTTTTGTTTAACCCTGAATCATATGATTTATTTACTTAGCTTGATCCGTAGGACTCCCTAACCTATGCTAAACCCTCTCTCGAGGCGAATATCGTCTAACCTTAGGTTAATTAGTGGAACACTCGTTCTCTTATAATAACCCCCTAGAATAGCAGTAAATCGATCTATGGATTCCCATATTAGGTTTCACCCTAATCCGGCAAAATCTCGTAACCCTATCTCTAGGCATTCGATCAACTCCGCTTAATTATGCTAGATATACTCTTAAGCAGGGTCTATTCCTCCTCCACCTAAGCACATCAGATTTGGATTAAGCATGCATAATTAAGAACACTAAGTATTTATCATAAAATTCAGAAATCAAATAACAAGATTCATCTAGGTTTCATCCCCTTCAGGTATCTGAGGGGTTTAGTTCATAACTAGGAAAAAAAAACATCTCAAGAGAAAAGATAAAACAAAAAATAAGAAATTCCTAAAACTCTCTGAAGAAATTGAAGGAGAATTCCACCGTCTTGAGTATAATTCTGGCTTCTTGGGATGGATCAACTGGCTAACTTCAAGCAATTCCCATAATTCTGACCTTTCTGGCTTGGCTCCTTGGCCTAGCTCGCCTCTCTCTCAAAGGTGGCACTTAGGGGATATATATATAGGCTCCTTGGAATGCGATTCTTTGTCCCTAAGTATCCTTTTCTGACTGAAATTGCTCATTCTGATGACAGAGGCACGGCCATGTAGCACGCCCGTGTGGATTGACTTCAGGCCATCTTCGGATTCTTTAATGAGGCACGGCCGTGTAAATCGGGAGAGAGGCCGTGTTCTAGGTGATCGGCGCGGCAGGGCCGTGTGGACTTTGGGCCAGGCCGTGTCGATTTCGTGCCAAGGCCTATTTACTCCGTTTTGGGCCCGTTTTATGTTCTTTTCATCCTCGGGTGCTTTCCTGGGTATAAGACATGAAAAGAAAGGATTAAGAGCACTTTTTTACATAAATCAAGGGATAAATCTTCCAAAAGCATATTAAATGTGGGATTAAAATATGTTATAATTACGGTTTATCAATAACGTCCAGACCGGGTTTAGGATTTTACATTTAGTGGTATCAGAGCTAGATTGCAAAACTTGACTGTGGATTTGGGTTTTAAGATTGGATTATCTAAGAAATATTTTCTAATAATTTGAAATGTTTTTACCGAACGTGTGGTACACTGAGTCTCCAGCGTCAATCCCGTAAGTTCTCTAAAACTGGTATGTGTTTAAATTGAAATCGAAACTTCTATAGGTCTGAAAACACTCTAAGTTAGTGTATACGGAGAAATTATAAAGCAACTGAAAACTGTAGGGAGACTATAATTTATGAGAACGAACTTCGAAATTACTAATACTGTTTTGCATAAAACATTTGTTAATAAAATACTAAAACTATAAACTGATGCATAAAATTGTTAATACAGATAAACGCGCTTAGACAATGAGCACGAGAGGTACTCGTAGACGGGGTACAAGAGGCCGTGGTAAAGGCCGTAGAGGGGCCCAAGCTGGGTCCTCATCTTCTGGCAACTTGCCTAATTTGGGTACATGTGAGATGCCGATTTCACCTGTGACTGAGACTGGGTCTCATGATCGATCGGCTGGGGATGACGCATTGTCCCAAGCCATGTGAAGGATTCTGAAGAAGGTCACTAGGGCCAATACTAGAGCTGGAGGCCGAGGGTCAGTTACAGAATGACTTCGGTCCAATGGAGCCGAGATTTTTAAGGGTACGACTAGAGTTGCCCCTAATGTAGCTGAGTATTGGATAGAAGCCACAAAGAGAATTATGGACGACTTGGATTGTACCCCCGAGCAAAAATTAAAGGGTGTTGTATCGCGGCTACGAGATGAGGCATATCAATGGTGTCTCATTGTTAAGGAGGGTACTCAGCCCGATCGATTGACCCGGAGGTTCTTGAAAACCACCTTCTAGGGAAAGTACATGGGTGCCAATTATGTGGATGCCCATAGGAGAGAGTTCTTAAATCTGACTTAGGGATATAGATCAGTGGCCGAGTTTGAGGCCGAATTTCTAAGATTGAGCCGCTATGCGCAAGGTATGGTGGCAACTGAGTACGAGCGGTGTGTTCGCTTCGAGGATGGCCTCAGGGATAATCTGAGGGTACTGATAGCTCCACAAAGGGAGCGAGACTTTACTGCAATGGTTGATAAGGCGAAGATCAACGAGGAAATGAAGCACACTGAGTGCCAAAACAGAGAGATAGGTAGGAGTAAGAGGGATTCAGATCCCTCGAGTTCCGTTCAGAGGCTTAAGAAAAAGGCCAAGGTTGATGGACCGGTCAGAGTGAGGACTCCTATTACTGCTACTAGACAGCCACCGTGCATTGATTGTGGTAGACGCCATCTGGGCGAGTGTTGGAAAATAACTGGGGCATGCTTAAGGTACGGTTCATTGGAGCACTGTATTAGGGATTGTCCGCAGAGGGCCGATCAGATGCAAGCTCCAGGTATTGTTACTGCACCATCACCGAGGGTAGCTCAACAGCTACTGAAAGGCCGTGGTAAGGCCAGAGGTGGTAATGGTTTAAGCCGTGGTCAGAGAGCACCAAGCAGAGGTGCTGGTCATACTGAGGCAAGGCAGCCGACTCTCGTTTATACTGCATGTCGCCGAGAGGAGGGTGATGCTCTAGATGTCATTAAGGGTACATTCTTTATTTATAATTTACCCTATACTACACTGATAGATATAGGTTCTACTCACTCGTATATAACTTGTAATGTATCTAGGAACTTGGGTATCTTGGTTGAGAGCTCTACGAGTGAGGTCAGTGTACTGAGTCCGCTGGAGTAATCGGTAAGGGTGAATAAATTGTTCTGAGATGTTCCTTTAGAGGTCCAAGGGGCTATCTTTCTGGCTGATCTGATGGAACAGCCTTTTGGAGAGTTTGTTCTGATACTGGGAATAGACTTGTTAGTCAAACACCGAGTGAGCTTAGGTTGTGCCACAAAAAGGGTTGTATTGAGAACTGAGGAAGACAACGAGATAGTCGTAATTGGGGAATATCGAAACAACTTAAAAAATGTGATTTCTGCATGAGGGCCGAAAAGTTGGTTCGTAAGGGTTGTGAGGCATATCTGGCCTACATCAGTGTTTCAGGTTCTGAGGATTCTTCGGTTAAGGATAAAAGGATGGTTAAGGACTTTCTAGATATTTTTCTTGAAGAGCTACCTAGTCTACCTCCGGATCGTGAAGTAGAGTTTGGGATTGAGCTCCTTCTTGGTACAGTTTCATTGTCCATCGCCCCTTATAGAATGGCACCGAAGGAGCTTGTGGAGCTTAAGGCTCAGATTCAAGAGTTACTGGATCGTGGGTTCATCCGCCCTGGTATGTCTCCGTAGGGAGCACCTGTACTATTTGTGAAAAAGAAGGATGGATTCATGCGTATGTGTATCAACTACCGTCAATTGAATAAGCTGACCAGCAAGAATAGAAACCCCCGACTAAGGATTGAGGATCTGTTTGACCAGTTTCGAGGCACTTCGGTTTTCTCCAAGATTGATCTACGATCAAGGTACCACCATTTGAGAGTTAAAGAGGCTGACATGCATAAGACGACATTTAGGACTCACTACAGTCATTACGAGTTCCTAGTGATGCCATTTGGACTTACAAATGCACCAATACCTTTTATGAATTTGATGAATCGAGTGTTCTAGCCCTATCTGGACCGGTTCGTAGTGGTATTTATTGACGACATACTGGTGTACTCGAGGACAGAAGGTGAGCATGATGAACATCTCAGAATGGTTTTACAGAATTTGCGAGAGAAATAACTGTACGCCAAGTTCAGTAAATGTGAGTTCTGGTTACATGAAGTAACGTTTGGTAGTATAGCTATGGCAAGACCGGAAATATCGTATCGTCAAGGACCAAGAGTACTAGTAATTACTATCTTTCTATTATTTAGCCTAAGAATTAAGAGAATTGATGTTTAATCTAAAACTAACTAATTACAAGGCTAAAGATGCTAAGACACAGAAAATGAATTGGGGAAAAACTTTTGGGAAAACCAATTGATTAAGACAATACCCGAGGAAGAATCCACTTAGACTTACTTGTTATTTAACTCTGAACCAGACGATTTATTCACTTGACTTGATCCGTAGGATTCCCTAATTTATATTAATACCTCTCTCGAGGCTACTAACGTCTAACCCTAGGTTGATTAATTGAAATCTCTTTCTAATTAAAACCCCTAGAGTTGCATTAACTCAATCTATGGACTCCCATATTAGGTTTGACCCTAATCCGGCAAATTTTCATTGTCCTATCTCTAGGAGTGCGATCAACTCTGCTTAATTATGCTAGATCTACTATTAAACAGGGACTTTTCCTCCACTACCTAAGCACATGAATACTTGAATCAATATCCTGAAATATCAAAGCAAGAATTAAGAACACATAATTAAGAACAAATCAAGTATTTATCATATAGTTCAGGAAACAATAACAAGATCTATCTTAGGTTTCATCCCCCTCAGGTATTTGAGGGGTTTAGTTCATGTTTATAAAAGAATACATATCAGAAGAAAGTATAAAACAAAACATAAGAAAAACCCTAAAACCCCCCTGAAGGAAATTAAAGGAAAGATCTTCTGTCTTGAGTATGATTCCAGCTTCTTGGGATGAATCAACTGCCTGTCTTCGAGTAAATCCCACAATTTAGCCCTCTCTGGCTTCGCCCTTCGGCCTCCTTACACGCCCCATTTTAGGTTACACTTAGGGTGTTTATATAGGCTTTCGAAATGTCTTTATTTGCCTCTAAGTAACCTAATCCGAGTGAAATTAATACAGGTCACGGTAGGGACACGCCCGTGTAGCACGGTCGTGTGAATCTAGCCCAGGCCGTGTTCGGGTCTACTAAAGTGGCATGGCCGTGTGGTTTTCTCCAGGCCGTGTGGACTTCTTACTTTGGCCATTTTTCTTTGTTTCTGGCCTGTTTCTCGTTCTTTTCATCCACCGATGCTCTCCTAAGTATAAAACATGAAATTAAAGGATTAGGAGCACCAAATTCTACAATTCAGGGGATAAATCATCCAAAAGTATGCTAAATTTGGGATTAAAATATGTACATATTACGGTTTATCAAATACCCTCACATTTAAGCATTTGCTTGTCCTCAAGTAAAATCGTCAACTCACAATTAAAATGAACTTCCTCAATTCATAATATTCATCAATAGTGTTTCATCATAATTCATAGGTAATTCATACATTGATAATTTAACCAAAAGGGTTCTAAATATTCAAACAATCAAAGTCATAGTTTTTTTGAGTAGGAAAACATAGGTGTTTCCCCTTACCTAAATAATTACCTTTAATTCAAAATCGACAAGGGTTGACATCCTCACTAAAGATTCACTCAAATCACTCAAAGTGTTTAAGGTTCAAAATTAAGCACTCCAAAGTCGAACATGAAAAGTTAATCCCATAGGCTTGCATGAAAATCAAATCTCCACCACTATAGAATGAAATGATACACGGATCAAAAGGTCTTTTAAGGGTTATAACGGGGCTTTGGTTAAAGGTGTGGATAAAAGCTGAATTAAAGGGTTAGAATCGAGATTGAATTGACAAATTACCTAACTTAGAAAGATGAACTAATACTTGAATAATTATATTAATTAAAATTTCATAACACGAGCTTCTTTTCAAGATATGAAATTTAAACATATAAGCTCAATTAACATAGAACTAATGATGAATATTCTTCGATTTTTTTTAAGAACAAATCAAGTAAATAGATTTTAACAATTGAAATAAAGAATGTAGTCAGGCAACTGATCAAATCAAATCTCGATATAAGGGTCGTCAAGAGAAATGGAGATAACAAATACAAGATGGGTTTTGGATTAATATTAGTGGGTGAGTCAATAAACGGTTTGTTAAAATCAAAGGGGTTCACTAGGGGTTAATTGTGAGGGTAGGCTTTTAGTGGAGTAAGTGGGTTAAATCCTAATTGCCTTCATCATCTCTGTATATCAAATCAATGGTGTGGTTTTGACATGTATAATCGAAGCAAGTTCTAGAATAACAAATCAATGTTGACACACTCATAATCAACAAAGTGAGCATGAAAGAATATATGTTCTAAAAGGCTCAAAATCTCACAAAAATTATGGGTTTTTAATATCAAACTTGTAAATTTCAAGCTTCAAGGTAATAATTAAATTCAGTAGACAACCTAACAATTTTTTAATTTTTGAAAATAGACTCATCATGCTTGATTCTCTAGTCTCTTAAAGTTTAAATCATCACTGCACAATTATCAAAGACTTAATCCAAAACATATTAATAAAAAATCATGAATCAAAGGAAATTTCATTCTGATAGTAATATGAGGAAATTACTTAAGAACAAGACATAATTCAAGGATTTTGAGAGTAATGCAAAAAAGTTAGCAACTTTTCAAAATAAAATTCACCCCCACACTTAAGATGTACATTGTCCTCAATGTACAAAGATATATATCTAGAAATTAATAGCATGAAATTAAGTGAGAAAGGGAGAGGCGAAACTTCCTAAATTATGGATGAAATTCTTGGAGGATGATCAATGATTAACATGATGACTAGGCATAGGTGAAGGTGGTGGGGAATACTCCGGTGGTGTGTTCGTTCCTTGAGCGGCACCTTGAACCTTTTTAAACTGCGAAGTCATTAGCAAAGTTTTTAGGGAGTTCTTATGTAATGGACGTTTGTTATAGTTACTCGAGAGTTAAATAGCCAGAGATAAAAGAAATCAAATTATACTTAAAAATTTAAAGAGTTTAATAATAAAGGAAAATAAACTAAAAAAATAAAAAATATAAATAAAAACAATAAAAGGACTCAAAGGTCCTCATCATTGGAGTGATATCGAGGTGGTGGTGGCAGCGATATGTGAAAAAACTGATAATATCGACCACGGCCGCCTAGCACGATCGTGTGGATTTATCGCAGCCCGTATTTTTTAGGCAATTTCGACCACAGCCGCATCGCACGGCCATGGCGTTTAGTCGGAGCCCGTGTCTTGGGAAAGTTTTTGTCCTATTTTTGCACAATCTCTGCCACACCCATGTACCTATTCGTGGTGTCCACACGGCCACGGCCACGCCCGTGTGCAAGGCCGTGTGTAGGGAAACCTGCGCTTTATTAAATTGGTTAATTTGTTGTTAGGTGCTAAAAATCGAAAATATTGCATTAGTGAAGTTAGTGCTCGGGTTGCCTCCCGAGAAGCGCTTGTTTAAAGTCTTAAGCTAGACTTTACCTTTCATTCACACCTTCAGGTGGTTTGAGGAGATGAAACTCCTCACCACTGCTATCAGTTCTACGATTACTATATAGTTCGAGTCGAGTAGCGTTTGCCTTAAAAGTGCCAAGCTTGGGATTGGTTACCTCAACTGTTCCGTGTGGGAAGATATTCAGTACCTCAAAAGATATTTCTTCATTTGTATCAAGGTCTAAAGTGGCGATCCGAGGGTCTGTTTTATCCAACAGTACCTGATCTCTGATCTTAAATTTGTTTGTCACATGGAATGGCGTTGGTTCTGCTTTGTGTATTCCTAGTTTCTCCTTGAAATATGTCTTCCACTCGTCTAGTACATCAATCTGATGTCGTCGTTCCTTGTGAGTTATTTCTTTGTTGGCATGAGGTCTAGGATCTGGCTCAGTTGTGTAGTTCCGTAGTGCTTCCTGAAACGAAGGTTTAACCGAATGGTCATTAAGAGAATTTATTTTCTCACCTTGATTACTTGATGTCCTAGCCGAGTCAAGAGCCTGAAGAGTGATTGTCTCGTCACCTACACGAAGTATGAGTTCACCTGTACCAACATCAATTTTAGTTCTAGCAATTGCTAAAAAGGGTCTTCCTAAAATTAAAGGGATATTATTGTCCTCATCCATGTCTAAAACGACAAAGTTTACGGGGAATATGAATTTTTCAATCTTAACTAGTACATCTTCGATTATACCCTTAGAAATTCTAATAGTTTTATCAGCTAATTGAATGCTCATCCTAGTTTGTTTGGGTTTCCCTAGACCTAGCTGTTTAAACATTTTATAAGGCATAACATTGATGCTTGCCCCTAAATCAGCTAAAGCATTATCAACAGATAAACTACCAATTAAGCATGGAATTGTAAAACTCCCTGGATCTTTTAACTTTCGTGGTAGTTTATTTTGTATAATTGCTAAGCACACTACGTTTAGTTCCACATGCGATTCCTCGTCTAACTTCCGTTTGTTAGTAAAAAACTCTTTTAAAAATTTCCTTGAATCTGGCATCTGCGAAAGAGCTTCAAGAAATGGTAAGTTAATATGTAATTTCTTTAAAAGTTTAAGAAATTTTACTGAATTGTTCATCTGTGTTGTCTTTCTTCATCGTATTGAGGTATCGTACACGAGGTTGGTACTCTTTAATTACCGATTTTGAGTTGTCATGGCTTACCTCAACCTTACCTTCCTCTACCATATTCTCTTGTCTTAATTTGGGATCATCTAACCCTTCACTATCATGAGCTGCTATTGCTTGAAGCTGCTCCTTTGGGTTAGTTTCAGTGTTGCTTGGCAGGCTTCCTTGTGATCGTTCTGATATGATCTTGGCAAGTTGTCTTAACTGGTTCTCGATCCCTTGAATCGATGCTTATTGATTTTTAAGTGTTGTCTTGGTGTTTTGGAAATGAGTCTCTGACACCGCGATGAATTTTGTCAGCATCTCTTCAAGGTTCTGCTTCTTCTCTTGTGGGTAGGTTTGTTGTTGAAAGCCTGGGAAGGGTTGTTGTCTTTGGTTTCCTTGACGACCCCATGAGAAATTGGGGTGGTTCTTCCAGCCTAGATTGTAAGTATTACTATAAGGGTTATTTTGAGGTCTAGAATTATTACCCATATAGTGAGCTTGCTCATTTTCAGCATTTGGGTTGTAAGGCGGATATTTTGTGTTGTTCATCCCTCGTCCATTTGTATCGCACTGCATAATTGGATGTACCTGCGAAGAACCACATAAACCATCAATTTTCTTACTTAACAGTTCTACCTGGTTTGATAGCATGGTCACTACGTCGAGGTTGAAAACACTGGCGGCTTTTGTTGGCCTTGTCCTTGTGACTTGCCATCGATTGTTATTCAGTGATATCTCTTCAATGAATTCGTAGGCAGCCTCAGGTGTTTTGTTATTCAGGGTTCCACTGGCGGCTGAATCAATCAACTGTCTAGTTGAGGGGTTTACACCGTTGTAAAAGGTTTGAACCTGTAGCCATAAGGGTAACCCATGGTGTGGGCACCTTCTCAATAGATCTTTGTATCTCTCCTATGCACCGTAAAGTGTCTCTAAATCCAGCTGCACAAAATAAGAGATATCATTCCTCAACTTAACCGTTTTAGCCGACGGAAAATATTTTAACAAAAAATTTTCGGCCATTTGTTCCTATGTAGTGATTGATCCTCGTGGTAATGAGTTCAACCACTATTTAACTTTATTCCTCAACGAAAAGGGAAACAACTGAAGACGAATGGCATCATTAGAAACGCTATTGATTTTGAAGGTATCGTAAAATTCTAGAAAATTTTCCAAGTGATTATTTGGATCTTCATCCTGCAAACCATCAAACTGAATAAATTACTATATCATCTGAATTGCGTTAGGTTTGAGTTCAAAATTATTTGCAGCAATAACAGGTCTAACAATACTTGACTCAGTTCCTGTTAAATTAGGTTTAGCATAATCATACATAGTTCGAGGAGCAGGATTTTGATTCACCGAGTTTACGGCAACCACAGGAGGTAGCGGATTGTTATCAGCCATCTCTTCGATAGTATTGGTATTGTCCACCTGCTCTTCTTCTATGTATTGTAAGCTTCACCTTATTTCTCTTCTATTTCTGCGAACGGTACCTTATATATCGCTGTAAAAAATCATGGGTCTTGACGGGTTCTTTCTAGTCATAAACTAGAAAAATATCAGAAGCAAAGAAAAGAAAAGAAAAATTAGAGAAGTAAAAATAAAATAATAAATTGCAAATAAATAAAAAAAATAATGGCTAAAGTAATAAAAATCAAGTGTTCCTAATATCTTAGTCCCCGGCAACGACGCCAAAAACTTGATCGTGTCCAAACTAACTATGACAACGAATAAGGCAAACGCACCTATCGTTTGGTAGTATAGCTATGGCAAGACTGGAAATATCGTATCGTCAAGGACCAAGAGTACTAGCAATTACTATCTTTCTATTATTTAGCCTAAGAATTAAGAGAATTGATGTTTAATCTAAAACTAACTAATTACAAGGCTAAAGATGCTAAGACACAGAAAATGAATTGGGGAAAAACTTTTGGGAAAACCAATTGATTAAGACAATACCCGAGGAAGAATCCACTTAGACTTCACTTGTTATTTAACTTTGGACCAGACGATTTATTCACTTGACTTGATCCGTAGGATTCCCTAGTTTATATTAATACCTCTCTCGAGGCTACTAACGTCTAACACTAGGTTGATTAATTGAAATCTCTTTCTAATTAAAACCCCTAGTGTTGCATTAACTCGATCTATGGACTCCCATATTAGGTTTGACCCTAATCCGGCAAATTTTTGTCGTCCTATCTCTAGGAGTACGATCAACTCCGCTTAATTATGCTAGATCTACTCTTAAACAGGGACTTTTCCTCCACTGCCTAAGCACATGAATACTTGAATCAATATCCTGAAATATCAAAGCAAGAATTAAGAACACATAATTAAGAACAAATCAAGTATTTATCATATAGTTCAAAAAACAATAACAAGATCTGTCTTAGGTTTCATCCCCCTCAGGTATTTGAGGGGTTTAGTTCATGTTTATAAAAGAATACATCTCAGAAGAAAGTATAAAAGAAAACATAATTAAAACCCTAAAACCCCCTGAAGGAAATTGAAGGGAAGATCTTCCGTCTTGAGTATGATTTCGGCTTCTTGGGATGAATCAACTGGCTGTCTTCGAGTAAATCCCACAATTCAGCCCTCTCTGGCTTCGCCCTTCGGCCTCCTTGCACGCCCCATTTTAGGTTACACTGAGGGTGTTTATATAGGCTTTTGGAATGTCTTTTTTTGTCTTTAAGTAACCTAATCCGAGTGAAATTAAAACAGGCCACAGTAGGGATACGCCCATGTAGCACGACCGTGTAAATCGCTGTGTTCAGGTCTGCTAAAGTTGCACAGTCGTGTGGTTTTCTTCAGAGCGTGTGGACTTCTTACTTTGGCCCTTTTTCTCTGTTTTTGGCTCGTTTCTCGTTTTTTTCATCCTCCGATGCTCTCCTAAGTATAAAACATGAAATTAAAGGATTAGGAGCATCAAATTCTACAATTCAAGGGATAAATCATCCAAAAGTATGCTAAATGTGGGATTAAAATATGTACATATTACGGTTTATCAGGTACCGATTTCGATAATATCTGATAGGGACCCTCACTTCACGTCTCGGTTCTAGAAGAAGTTACATGAAGCTCTGGGTACAAGATTGGACTTTAGTATTGTGTTCTATCCTCAGACTGAAGGTGAGTCAGTGAGGGTGATTCAGATACTGGAGGACATGTTGAGAAGTTGTGTGATTGATTTCCGAGGTAGTTGGGAGGATTACCTGCAGCTAGCAGAGTTTACTTATAACAACAGCTATCAGTCTAGCATTCAGATGGAACTGTACGAGGCATTATATGGTCGTAGGTGTCGCACACTTTTATGTTGGACTGAGTTGGGCGAGCGGCTTGTTCTGGGCCCTGAACTGGTTTCTGATACCAAGGACAAAGTTAGATTGATTTGAGACTGACTTAAAGCGGCATCAGACAGACAGAAGTCCTATGCAGATCTAAAGAGTCAAGAAATTGAGTATCCTGTGGGGGACTTCATTTTTCTCAAGGTCTCGCCATGGAAGAAGGTACTGAGGTTTGGTCGAAACGACAAGTTGAGGCCTGGGTTTATTGGGCCTTATCGCATATTGAAGCGTGTGGGACTGGTTGCCTACCAGTTGGAGTTACCTCAAGAGTTAGATCAAATTCACGACGTGTTCCATGTCTCTATGTCGAGGTGTTACCTCTCTGATCCCACATACATCGTCCCTGTTAAGGAGATCGAGGTTAGGCCAAATCTGACCTTTGAGGAGGAGCCAGTTCAGATATTAGAGCGAGATATAAAGGTTCGAAGAAGAAAGTCCATCCCACTGGTTAAAGTTCTTTGGCGTAATCATAGTTCAGAGGAGGCCACATAGGAGCTTGAGGATGCGATGCGTCAGCAGTATCCTCATCTATTCTGATCAGGTAAATTTCAAGGATGAAATTTTCTTTCAGGGGGTAGAGTTATAACGCCTCGAAAATCCTTTGTAATTATTTTCATGTGTTTGCGAAACAAAATCTGTATCTGCTTCAGTGGTTAAGTGTCCTGGGAGTGTCTGAGAAGTCTTGGGTTCAAGCCTTGGCTTGGGCAAAAAATTTTGTTATCTTTGAATAAAGCCCTATCTTTAGACAGTAGGCTTTTAATTAAATGTTGGTAAAATATGTCAGAACGGGCCTGCTGGTCTGATGGTTAAGTGGAATGTGAATAAGCTGGAGGTCTGGAGTTCGAGTCTCTGCACAAACAAGGGATTTATTTTGTTGCTTGTACCGTGTGAGAGTTTGAGATGGACTAGAAATCTGAGTAGTGGATTTAGTATGGAGTTTGATGGAGGGAATTAAGGGATTTTGGAGGTTATCAGAAAAACTGGATAGAGTTGTATTTTGTCTTCTTTCCCAAAACTATTCATCTTTCTGACGTTTTTCTTTTGTTTTCCTCTCTTACCGAATTTTTCCATTAGTTTCTTCCCCTCTCTTTTCCTTTACCAAAATCTGCCTCTTTTCTACCCTACCCCATTTCCTTTGTTTCCCTTGCTCATTCCTTCTCTGTTGTGCCTCGATCGTTTTCCTGTGATCGAAAAGATTGTGTATTGTTGGAATTCTATCATTGTTTATGGCTAAGTGGGTAATAAGGGGTTTGTTTGGTGGCAGAGAGTATTCAAGGGGCTGAAGTTCCATCAAGGCTGTAAGTGTGCAGTATTTTTGTCGCTCCATTGAAGGTAAGGGGTTTTAATGGTTAAAGGTTGGGAAATCTCGTTAAGTTTTTGATTGAAGGACGATTAAGTGACTAAGTTGGGTTAATATTGGTCAATTTTAGGTACTGGAAATCTCAGGACTACTTATACTTTGGAAACATACCAGGTGTGTACCTGAAACATTGAAAATGCGTCTCGACGAAAAGCCGAAAAAGCTCTCTGTAGACGCCACATGAGCGTGTGGTAGCCCGTATGGTAGGCCGTGTGTAAGGCTGTGAGCCACAACATGACCATGTGATGATCGAGCAAGGCTGTGTGTGAGACACCGGCTCGACCAATTGGGTCGTGTGGGCCACACGGACAGACAATATAGGCATATGAGCCCATTTTCACTGATTTATTGCTAAAGTTTCATGGGTCGCCTAAAATTTGGATTTTCTACTATTTTCTGTTTATATCTGCAAGAAGTAGGTAAAACACAGGTTTTTAAGCAAAATGCATGTGTTTTAGCAAAATACCCACAAAGACATAAACTGTTTAAAAAGCTTCCGCAACGTATCTTGTTTTGAAGACTAACGACTGAGTTAGAATCACGATTTTAGAATTAATAAAAGATAATGAGAATTTCTAAACGAAAAATATTGTAAGCAAAGTTATAGTTTTTTGACACACTACCATGTGACGTCGCTAGATTCGGCCATAACGTCCAGACTGGGTTTGGCGTGTTACAAATCCACTAGAGAATTTGATGAATTTGAGTCAGCAACACCAAGTGTACACATGGACAGGGTACGACGACCTAATGCTAATAGTGGCCCAATTGAAGGGCAATCAGATAATAATGTACTACAAGTGATAACGGATGCTCTTTAGAGGGTAGCCGGAGTCGCTCCATTCCCGACGGCCACATGTGTGACTAGGCGATCTCTTATTAAAGAACTAAGGAGGTATGGCGCTACCGAGTTTGCTGGAACAAAATGAGTTGACCCCACAACAGCATAATTTTGGTTAGAGTCAGCGACTCAAATCTTACAGCAGTTAGAATACCCTCTTAGGGAAAGCGTTATCTGTGCAGTTTCACGATTACAGGGAGAAGCCTATGCATGGTGGAACATAGTTACGAGACATGTTACTACAGATTGTGAATTTTTCCAAGCTGAGTTCCAAAAGAAGTACGTTGGTGAACTTTATCTTGAAGATAGGAAACAAGAATTTGTCATGTTAAAACAAGAAGACATGTCGATAGTAGATTATGAAAGGGAATATTCGCAACTAACAAGTATGGGAAGGAATTGATTCCTACGGAGGAAGAAAATTGCAAACGTTACCTTCGGGGCATGCGCAATAAAATTTAGACTCAATTAGTAGCATTAAGAATTAAAGAGTTTGAGGATTTATCAGAACGAGCAAAAATGGTCGAACAATCTCTAAGGTTATGCAAAAAGATTGAATCCCCTCGTATTACAAGTAAACAATTCGGGAGCTTTAGTCCCTCCTCTGCATCAAAGAGAAGTAGAGAATCACGGGAAATTGAGAAATCAACTGCAAGATCGAGCATGCCAATTAAAGTGCAAGACTGTCAACCTATGATATCAGTGGGTAGTGTAAAGGGGCCGAATAGAGTTTCAAAGACGCAGAATTCCGAACGTTGTAGAAAGAAGCACTAGGGAAAATGCTTGAAATTAACGAAAGGTTGCTTTCACTGTGAATTATTAGAGCATTTTGCTAGAGAATGTCCGAAGCGAGAAAATGATTCGCCCGATGATTCTTTAAGAGCCGCTTCTGCAGTGATGGGCCGAGGGACGAGCAGAGGTGGATCGGGTTCAAGGGGAGGATCGAGAAAGAAGGATGGTATAGTCGCTCATCAGAGTAAGACCAGAGCGTTTGCACGTGCTTATGTAGTGCGAACCCATGATGAAAGGGATGCGACCAATGTTGTAGTAGGTATTTTTCTTCTATTCTCTACACCTATTTATACTGTAATAGATCCGGGCTCTTGTCACTCATATGTCAATTCTGATATCGTTAAGTTTGGGAATATGCATTATGAAATGTCGAACGTAGCCATGTCTGTGTCAAGTCCCTTGGGTCAAACTATATTAGTAGACTAAGTTTGTAAATGTTGTCGTTTAGAGATTCAAAATCTAGTACTTCCTGTAGATCTATTGATTATGACTTTCGGTGATTTTGATGTAATATTGGGTATAGATTGGTTAACCGAATATGGAGTAGTTCTGGATTGTCGCAAGAAAAAGTTTTCGATCCAAGATAAAGAGGGGAAAGTCATAAAGGTTTGTGGTGCTAAAACAAATGGGCTAAATCAGATTATTTCTTCAATACAAGTAGATCAATTGTTGAAGTAATGTTGTGAAGCTTTCTTAGCATATGTCATTAATTCGAAAACGGGGAGCAAAGACCTAAGTATAATTTGGAATATTTGTGAGTATTCTGACCCGTATTTCCTGATGAATTACTGGGATTACCACCGGATAGGGATGTCGAATTTGCAATCGAAGTGTTTCCCGGTGCAGCTCCCGTATCTATAGCTCCGTATCGAATGGCTCCAACTGAGTTGAAAGAATTGAAAGTTCAACTACAGGATTTATTGGAACGTGGTTTTATTCGCCCGAGTATATTGCTTTGGGGAGCTTTGGTGTTATTTGTTAAAAAGAAAGATGGTTCAATAATACTCTACATTGATTATCGTTAGTTGAACAAGTTGACAGTTAAGAATCGATACCCCCTTCCACATATCGATGACTTGTTTGACCAACTGAAAGGAGCTTCTGTCTTCTCCAAGATCGACCTGAGATCGGGATACTATCAGTTAAAAGTAAAGGATAGTGATGTACCAAAAACAGTCTTCCAAATACGTTACGGTCACTATGAATTTTTAGTGATGCCATTCGAATTAACAAATGCCCCAGCAACGTTTATGGATCTAATGAACAACACTTACAAACCATGTTGCAAGTGTTGCGTGAGAAGCAGTTGTTTGGGAAGTTCAGCAAATGTGAATTTTGGTTAATCGAAATGGTGTTCTTGGGACACGTAATATCAGTGGATGGAATTCGAGTAGATCCGAAAAAGATCGGAGTAATCATTTAGTAGAAAGCACCAAAGAACATGTCAAAAGTTTGTAGTTTTATGGGTTTGGCTGGGTATATCGAAGATTTGTGAATGGCTTCTCGAAGATAGCAATGCCAATGACAAAACTCCTCCAGAAAAATGTGCAGTTTGTTTAGAGCGAAAAGTGCCAAGAGAGCTTTGATAAGTTAAAGTAGTTGTTGATAAAAGCACTAGTTTTGACTCTACCTGAGTCAGAAAAGGAATTCGTAGTGTATAGTGATGCTTCATTAGGTGGTTTGGGTTGTGTTCTAATGCAAGAGGAAAAATTAATTACGTACACGTCTCGGCAGTTGAAGACTCATGAATGTAATTATTCGACGACGATTTGGAGTTAGCTGCGGTAGTTTTTGCTTTGAATATATAGAGACATTATCTATATAGTGAGAAATGTCATATATACACGGATCATAAGAGTCTTAAATATCTCCTAACCCCAAAGGAGTTAAATTTAAGGCAACGGAGTTGGATCGAACTTTTGAAAGATTATGACTGTGTTATAGATTACCATCCAGGTAAAGCCAATGTTGTAGCAAATGTGCTAAGCAGAAAAGTAGTAGCTGACTTGCGAGCAATGTTCGCTTGACTCAGTATTAACAATGATGGTAGTCTTTTGGCCAAATTGAGAATCAAGCCTGTATTATTCGATCAGATTAGAGAAGCACAATTGTTTGATCGTAAATTGTCAAAGAAAAGAAAAATGGTTCAATAAGAATCAATTAAAGATTTCAGCATCGATGATCGGGGTTGTTTACGATTCTGCAATCGAATATGTGTCCCTAATGTTGTGGAATTAAAAAAACTAATTTTACAGGAGGCAAATGATAGGCCTTTTGCTCTACATCCGGGTGGAACAAAAATGTATTGAGACTTCCAAGAGTTGTATTGGTGGCCGGGCATGAAAAAAGAAATAATGGAATTTGTGGCTAAATGCCTAACCTGTTAAAAGATCAAGACGGAACATCAAGTCCCCATGGGATTGCTTCAACCTATTTCTATTCCTCAATGGAAATGGGAGCGCATAATGACAAACCGTAATTATAACATATTTTAATCCCACATATAGTATGCTTTTGGATGATTTATCCCTTGATTTATGTAAAAAGGTGCTTTTAATCCTTTCTTTTCATGTCTTATACCCAGGAAAGCATCCAAGGATGAAAAGAACATAAAACGGGTCCAAAACAGAGTAATTGGGCCTTAGCACAAGAATCGACACGGCCTGGCCCAAATCCCACACAGCCGTGCCTCGCCGATTACCTAGAGCACGGCCAGACCCCCGACTTACACGGCCGTGCCTCAAAGTAGAAATCCGAACACGACTTGAAGTCGATCCACACGGGCGTGTGCCATGGCCGTGCCCCTGTCGCTGGAATGAGCAATTTCAGTCTAAAAAGGATACTTAGGGAGAAAGAATCGCATTTCAAAGAGCCTATATATATATCCCCTAAGTGCCACCTTTGGAAGGGCGTCGAGCTAGGCCAAGGAGCCAAGCCGGAAAGGTCAAAATTGGGGGAATTGCTCGAAGTTAGCAATTGATCCATCCTAAGAAGCCGGAATTATACTCAAGATGGCGGAACTCTCCTTCAATTCCTTCAGAGAGTTTTAGGGATTTCTTATGTTTTGTTTTATCTTTTCTCTTGAGATGTTTTCTTTATTCATTATGAACCCCTCAGATACCTGAAGGGGATAAAACCTAGATGAATCTTGTTATTTGATTTTTTGAATTATATGAGAACTACTTAGTTTGTTCTTAATTATGCATGCTTAATCCAATTCTGATGTGCTTAGGTGGAGGAGGAATAGACCCTGCTTAGGAGTAGATCTAGCATAATTAAGCGGAGTTGATTGAACGCTTAGAAATAGGGTTACGAGATTTTGCCGGATTAGGGTGAAACCTAATATGGGAATCCATAGATCGATTTACTGCTATTCTAGGGGGTTATTATAAGAGAACGAGAGTTCTACTAATTAACCTAGGGTTAGACGTTATTCGCCTCGAGAGAGGGTTTAATATACGTTAGGGAGTCCTACGGATCAGGCTAAGTAAATAAATCATATAATTTAGGGTTAGATAACAAGTGAAGTCTAGGTGGATTCTTCCTGAAGGTATCATCGTGATCAATTGAGTTTTTCTTCAAGTTATTTCCCAATTCGTTCTTTTTGTCTTCGTCCTTAGCTTAGTTGTCGTTAACTTAGATTAAAACAACTTTACTTTATTTTTAAGGCTAAATAATAAAAAGAAAGTTACTATTAATACTTTTAGTTCCTTTGGGTTCGACAATCCGGTCTTGCCTAAGCTATACTACTGTTCGATAGGTACACATGCCTTTAATCGTTTTCAGAGTTAGTTTCCAGGTTCGATCATTCTTTTATAAATTTTAAAGCTCTGATTTCAGCGATCACATAACCATGGATTTTATCACTGGGTTACCCCTATCTTTAACCAAGAAAAATGTTGTATGGGTGATAGTCGACCGTTTCAGAAAGTTGGCCCATTTCATCACAGTCCGAATAGATTGGTGTCTACAAAAGCTAGCTAAAGTCTACATTCAAGAAATTGTCAGATTACATGGCATGCCTATGTCAATTATATTAGATCGGGATCCCTGATTCACTTCACAATTTTGGAAGCAACTGCACGAATTGCTTGGTACTAGGCTAAATTTTAGCACAGCTTTTCACCCTTAAACGGATGGGCAAACTAAATGTGTTATTCAGATCCTAGAAGATATGCTTCGAGCCTATGTGATTGACTTTGAATCTGGTTGGGAACGTTATTTACCTCTGGTCGAGTTCGTGTATAATAATAGTTTTCAATCCAGCATTCAAATGGCTCCATATGAAGCTTTATATGGCCGGAGATGTAGAACACCTGTATGTTGGTCTAAATTAAGCGAGAAGAAAGTAATTGGGGTAGAGTTAATTCAAGAAACGTAAAGTATGGTTAATGTGATCCGAGATAGATTGAAAGTAGCCTTTGATAGACAAAAATCTAATGCGGATTTGAAATGTCATGACATTGAATTCTCAGTGGGTGATAAAGTATTTTTAAGAGTATCCCCGTGGAAGAAAGTTTCGTGTTTTTGGAGAAAAGGGAAGTTAAGTCCTTGATTTATAGGTACGTATGAGGTCACTGAGAGGGTGGGACCTGTTGCCTATCGATTAGCACTACCTGTAGAGCTACAGAAAATTCATGATGTTTTCCATGTGTCGATGCTTAGAAGATATCGGTCGGATCCATATCATATTTTATCGCCAGAGGAAATTGAATTACATACTGATTTGACGTATGAAGAGGAACCGGTCGAAATATTGGCTTGTGAGATAAAGGAATTACATAGGAAACAAGTTCGATTAGTCAAAGTCCTTTGGCGTAGTCATAGTGTCAAGGAAGCCATGTGGGAGTCAGAAGAAATGATAAGATCACAATACCCTCACCTCTTTTCAGGTAAATTTCAGGGACAAAATTTCTTAAGGGAGAAGAGATTGTAACGACCCAAAATTTAGGGTTGTTGAAGAACCTACTACTTGGACTCAGCCTTGGTGTGTCGGGTTTAAATATATTAATATTATAAATTTTGGAGATTACTTTAGGAGTCAATTGAATATTGAATTAATAATTTTAATTGATGGGGGCTAATTTAATCATGAGGAAGAAATAATTACAAGGACTAATTGGGTAAATAGCCCATTTACATTTTAGTCAAATGGAGTTAGTGGATGTGTATGAGACTAATATAGACATATAGGTGATATAAATAATGATTATAGTAGGAGAGCTATTATATATATAGGTGTAATAAGAGCAAAGAAATTAAAAAAAAAGTTAGTAAAGATAATAAACAAAAGAGAAGAAATAAATGAGTTAGTCAAAAGGAAAGAAAAAAAAAAAGAAGAGAAGACAAGCTTCATTTTGCTCTACCTGCCGAAATAGGGGGAAGAAATTGAAGCCATTTTGCTTGTGTTTTTAAGATCAAATTGGTTAGCAAATCTTAGTTCTTATTTCATGAATTTTGTGTTTTTGGAGCCTTAAGATCACGAACTAGCTTACCCAAGTGGAAATTTTGAGAATGAATGAAAACTAGGAAAGTTACCATGATGAGAAAATTTAAAGTTTTGGGATTATTTTGTTGAATATTAAATGTTTTTGAGATGATAATCTAAGTATAAGTTTTGTAGACTAAGTAGGTCATACTGAGTAGTGATTTTATTTGTAATAATTCCTAAGGACTAAAATGTTATACATTCAAAATAACATAGCTTAAATTGTTAATTTGGTGAAGCATAGGGACTATTTTAGTGGACTATCCTTGTGCTGGAAAAATTTGGGACTTATTGCTAAGTCCATTATGTATTAAAGTATGTTGTGATATGAAATTGACTAACAATAACTAGAAGTGAGTAAAGTGTTATAATATAAATTTGATTTATATTAGTAGAAACAAGAATGGTATTGATTGAGTTAAATTGTAAAAAAAAAAAAAAAGATCAAGAGAAGAATAGAGCAAGTATCAACCGGGGGAAGGAAAAGACCACTGAGTAGATATCCGTCATATTTTGGTAAGTTCGTAGTCTCGAACTTGATTTTTACTTCTAATTACCATTTAAATTAAGTAATGTTAAATTTGCTCATGATATAAAATGTATCTATGTTATTGAATAATAGTAAAGAAAATAAGTGAGGAAAAACATTGAAGTAAATAATTGTATAATCATCGATATATTCGACTAGCGCTGGGCGCAATCTTCGTCAGCTTGTCTGACTAGTGCTAGGCACATAACTGTCGGTTAATCCGACTAGCGCTAGGCGCAATTACCGTTTGTTAATCCAACTAGAGCTGGGCTCAAAATCATTATTTCCGGTATATCCGACTAGCACTGGGTGCAAATATTGTTGGTTAATCCAACTAGATCTGGGCTCAAAATCATTATTGTCGGTATATCTGACTAGCATTGGGCGCAAATATTGTTGGTTAATCCAACCAAAGCTGGGCTCACTTCTATTATCGTTGGTTAATCCGGCTAGGTACTAGGTGCCAAATTATTACTCGAATTATTGAGAGAGTTGAAATCTTAAATGATTGAGTTAGAATTTCACATTAAAAGAGGTTGGGTTGTGTTTAGCTAATAAATGAAACCTATTAAATGAATATGAATTGACTTGGCATCCAGTGAGAATCCCGTCCTCAAAGTTGGTGACATTTCTTCTTTTTGTGTTTTGGCATATACCTAGGATGAAAATTTAATGATAGTGTCCTTTTGTTTAATGAACACTAGAGTAATAGTTTTCTGTAAATGTATATGATTGTAAATACTTGTTGACATTTTATATTATGTTAAAAATGATGTTTGCTTAAATGAGTTGAATATGAATGATAGATGAAGAATATGCATTTAACAAATTCAATGTTGTATGTGATAATGATGCACGTTTTAAGTTTAATTCTGGGTTGATTTGAATGCCTATTATATTATGGTCATATGCATATGGCTGAATTTAGGTTGGTATTAATTTGGATGAGAAATAAGGTTTGGAAAATAGCCTATTTTTGTTTACACGGGCAAAGACACGGGCATGTGTCTCAGCCGTGTGTGACACACGGCCATGTGCATGAGCATGTGGTTTGGCCGCGTGTCCCATGTATCTTAAAATATAGAAACAGAATGCTCAGGTAACTTCACACGGGCAGAGACACGGGCGTGTGTCTCAGCTGTGTGTGACCCATGGCCTAGCACACGGGCGTGCGACTTGGCCGTGTAAATCCTGCACCTAATTTGTGAATTTTACATTATTCACACGGCCTAGCACACGAGCGTGTGGTTGGCCGTATGTCTCAAGTCATAGAGTTACATGGGTATGGATACGGGTTGGGACACGGTTGTGTGCCTCACATCAAATGTCCACACGGCCTAGGCCATGGGTGTGTCGCTTAACAAAAAATGAGTACTTGCTTAACCAATAAGTTAATAAAAGATTATCATATCAGCAACTACTAGAGCTATGTGATTTGCTTCCTTCAATATAGCTACATTAGGGTTTAAAAGATTGATTTTAAGGTCAAAATAAAGGATTTGGAGAGATTTAAGGCTTAAGATGTCGACAACAGTGGGAGACAACATTTACTTTGGTGAAACAAACAAGGGGAGGGGGTATTTATAGGCACGGTAAAAAATTATTTTTGAAAGAAGTTAATGTCTACATTCATTTGTGAGGGTTAGGTTTAGGTAAATGGTTAAAATTTAATAATAACTAAACTCGACATCCACATGTGTCAAGCTCCTATTAAACTACTTATTACCGTTAGGTCTGAAGTTTTACAAATATTAGAAAATTAGGTTTATTAAGTGGTGAAATACTAATTAAAGAGGATGTCGACAACAATAGTGTCAAAGTCCTTTTACATTTATTCGAGTTGAACTCTCAACAGTAAAGATTAATTTCGTATATCTTAGATGTTATAGGTTAAGATTTGATAATCATTACATAATTAATACTCTAATTTTATTGGGATTGTTGTATATTTTATCACATAATTGAACACGTGTGATAGTTCTCTACAAGTATATTTTGAGAAATAATAAAAAAAATTGATATATTGTAGTAAAAAAACCTTAATGGAGTATTACTTAAGATTGTGTATATATGATGGATTTTAGTAAAAGAATTTGTATTTAAATTTAATTTTGGATTCAATTTGTATTTGAAATTTTAATTGGTGAGTTGATTGTTGAGAGGGAAAGGAAAGGTTTTTAAAATTGTAAGAATAATTTGAGCGGTTTAGGTTTTCACATATTGATTTAATTTTGAAGTATGGACATTGGGGCGTAGTCCTTACTCCTTGCATAATTTGTGCTACCTGTAGTCGCCTGACCAAACCTTATCAGTTCTACATATAGCTTACCTTCATTTTCTTTTATTTTACTGGACTCCGCTAAATATTTACAACATGTTTTACTTCTTATCATCTGAGGCGGTTTTTATAAGAGTTTGTGGAAATTTTACTTACGATTTCTTTTTCATGTTTTTTTTATTTATTTTATATAAAATAATTTAGTTAATGGAAAATGATTTATATGTATATGATTAACTCACTCTTTTCAAAAATATCAATAATTTATTTTGAAAAGTGATTATTTATAAATAACTTGATTTTTATATAAAAATTAATTTGAATTGATAATAATATTACTATATTAATAACAAAATTTTAGTTTTAACTTTTAAAAATATTAAAAATATTTGCATTGTTATAAAATAAACAGGGATAGGGAGAGAATAAAGAGCAAAGAAAATATGAAAGCAACAGAGAATGTATTTTATTGATCAAAAGGGGTAATTACAATGCTTCATTAAAGCCTCTATTTATAGGCATAGTAGTAGAAGTAGAGATCTAATTCTAATAACTATTAGAATTTAAAGTACATTAAAACTTTATTTGAATCATGATGGACAATCACTTAATACTTATTAGGAAAACCCTGTGGGATAAAAATCTAATGAAGGAAAAAGAGTACTAACCTATAATACGCATAATATGCTGCCTCATTAAAAACCTTAATAGGAAAACCCAATGTGACAAAAACTAGATTAAGGGAAAAAAAAGTGCAACGCGTATTTACTCCCCCCTCATGAAAATATCACATATTTTCTCATATTCTACATATTCAATCTTGAATACTAGTTTTTCAAATGACTATCTGAATGTATTTGATAAGCATTTATACTACCATTGTTTTAAAAGTCACTAGTGAAGGAAATTTGGGGAAATATATTTTGATCTCTTCAGGAGATTCAACAATAATTATAACAAATTTTAATCATGATTCTTTTATAAAAACACAAATAGGTATTTTGGATTATTTTATTCCTTCAACTACTTAAATTTACCACATATGTTCAAATTATTTCAATTAATATAAATGAATAATTTTTCGAGAACTTCAATATGCTTCTAGCATTCTAAATCCTTCAAGGAATATAATATAAACTTTACTATATAGTGATTTATAAAGGTTGTAACAACAACTATTAGATGCAAGTTAAATCTTTTATGAATTGTCAATTTAATAATATATCTAAAGGTTATTGCATCCACCACAAAAGAATATTATATCTTTTCATAATAAATACCAGTACATAGCGAAAAACTTTATATTTTTATTCCGCTTTTGCAAAAGTACTTCATTTGCACCCTTATTGACTTTATACCTTTAGATATTTGGACTACTGGTCCAAAAATTTCACGAATTTAATTGTACTTGAGTTGCGTCTTTCTATTTTGATCAATTTATTCTATATCTATATTTCTCAATAGATTTATTCAAGATCATTCTTTTATTTCATTATTTCAATAATAATATTTCATGCAAAATCATTATCGACCACTTTTATTATTCGGATCCACATTTTATCGAATTGACATAACTTATCGAGATATTTTATTTTCATTATTTTAAAATTCAGTTTCAGGTACCTGATCTCTTCTGAAGTTTTACTTATTAGTTATGTCTTAGGCCTCTTCTGGAGCACCCGCCTCCACTATATGACCATCTAGAATAATTTTCATCATTGGAACCGATCAATCTATTATTTATTCTAACTGATTGTCCTACTGGGACTTTGATTCGAATTAAAATATTAGATGGTATATAACACTTGATTATTCTCATTAAGGTTGTAAATACATCTAACTGTTAACTTGTAATGAGTTATCCTTATTGAACTTCTGGTTCAATTACTCTCCCCTAACTCATTATAACACCCCCTACCTGTATCCGTCTCCAGAATAAGGTACGAGGCATTACCGGAGTTTATAGAACCTTTTTTCATTAAACCGAGTCATTTTACTATTCATATTCCGAACGTAATTATAATGTAACACCCCAAACCGGCCCAAACACCATGACCGGATCGGCATGTCACTAAGAAGATTTAGTAAACATGTCGCATTTTTGGAAAATATTTTTCTTGTTTTTAACATTTTATTCGGGAAAATAAATGGTTGAATAATTTGTACAAATATGAATTTTCATTTAGATGCCTTTACGAATTAAAAACCGAAATTTAATACATGCCTTAACTTAATTAAATTGTAAAATCTAAGTGTATAGAAGCAATAAAAGCCCAAAACAAACGAAAATATAAAGCTAGTGGCCTGTGGCCTTATTACAATGAAATTTAAAACCCACTAACTGAAATTATGGAAAATTAATAAATTTGTAATGTCTTTTGCTGAACCAAAATAATCTCTCGCATGACCATCTTGCGCTCCTCTCCAACCCGGTCTGATGCACTAGGTGCTACCTGAAAGATGTTAAATAATGGGGTGAGTCGCGAGACTCAGTGTGCAACCTTCGTGCACCATCAGATTGGGCCTTAGCCCCACAGAACAAATAACAGAGTATAATGTATCAGAATATATGCAAAGTCCAACCCAATCCTAGGTTTCCATCCGCTACACACCACCCTTACCTGCCAATCACACCATTGGGGATTTCTACAATCAACCCACACCGCTACACACCATCGATGGAAGTCACGCTGCAGATAGCTGCTCATCGTCAGATCATGGCAATAGCCACTACAACAAATCATGGCAAAAGCCACTACAACAGATCATGGCAAAAGCCACTACAACAGAACACTTCCCTTTTCATCAATCACCCTACCCCGTGCATACATAGAAATCGGCAATCATGATTATCATATCAAATCAACGGAAACATTCACTTTAGAATGACAGAGATCACTAACCTGGTGATTCGCCTTTACCCTTCTCGGGTTTTCAACAGCCATGCCGGTATTTTGACATTTAACAGAATATACAGAATATAACAGGTTTATATGCATACTAATCAAGCAATCTAAATGGTGTGAGAGTGTCACACACCTGGTAACACGTAGTACTACTCTCTATGTCGATACCCTCACTAATCAGATATACTGCCCTTTGTCTACAACTTTGCTCAAAAGCTGGAAGAGCGGAAGATAAGGCCTCTCTTATATTCGGCCAAGGGTTAGTGTTTTACCCGAATTATATGCTTAAATTAATAGATCTCCTTACCTTGATATCTCGAAAGTGGTACGATCCAAGGCTACTGAACTCTGGCTTAGAAATCTAAGCGATTGAATCCCCTTCAAATCCCAGAATGCCGCAAATGATAGAAAACACCCGATTAGTTAACCATATAGCCATTCGGCTAAGATCTCTAAAAGCCAGAAAAGAATACACAAATCGACATTTACCTCTACAGATGATTTCAGCTACCCTCTTGTAGAAAGATTCGGCAATCCCAGAAGAAGATCGAAGCGTAGAAGAGTATAGATCTAGGAATTTCGGCTTTTAAGAAAATCCTGAAAAGATGAACTAGATGTGTTTTTTGGCTTTTAGAAGAATTGAATGAGGAGTTTCGGCTTTTAGTGAATGGGAGAAGAATAACAATAGGGATTAGAAATTCGGCTAAAGGAAGTTTCAAAGAAAAAGAAAGAAAAGGTGAGGGAGGTGGTGATTTTCGGCTTTTGGAAGAGAAAAGATGAGAAAAGAAAACAATGGTGATTTTCGGCTTTTGGAAGAGAAAAGATGAGAAAAGAAAACAAGTGAGATGGCCTTCAAATTTTCGGCACACCCCTTACCATACTAAGCCAATTCTCTTCCCCCTCTCCTGTGTTTGATTTTCGGCCAACTCTGCAACCAAATGATAACTCCTATCTTTCTTCCTTATCTTAATCTACTAACTCCTCCAAAATAGGCCTAATATCCACATATTATAAACATTAAAAATCCCCTAAATAATATCCTTGTGCCGTCCCCCCTAGCTTCTCTTTAAGTGCCGAATTTGGCCCAATAACTTGGGCTCCAAGCAACCAAAACTTGGGCCTTCTCCATCCACTAGTGACGCCCCCCTTTTCTCCTCTATGGCGCCATCCTACTTTGGGCCACAAACCCAGTTTGACATTTAAACAACCAAAACCTTATTTTAAGCCCTAGAGTATCTAAACAGAATATTTAATCAAGGCCTTAGCCCAAACTTGAACCCAATATGCATATCAAATTCTCAAATTAACATATTAAGCATACATCACATAAAATGCACAGACCCAATAATTCGGGATGTTACAGTTCTACCCCCCTTAAAATAAATTTCGGCCTCGAAATTTACCTGGCCAAAAGAGATGGGGATATTGCTGTCGCATAACATCCTCTGGCTCCCATGTCACTTCCTCTGTGCCGTGGTTTCGCCACAACACCTTGATCGAAGGAACGGTCTTCCTTCTCAACACTTTTATGTCTCGATCCAAGATTTGCACTTGCTCCTCCTCAAAAGACAAATCTGGCCTTTCTTCAATCTCTTTCACCGGCACAATGTGTGATGGATCGGAACCGTAACGTCTTAGCATCGAGACATGAAACACGTCATGTATCTGCTCCAACTCTGAAGGCAACTCCAATCAATACGCCACTGGGCCCATACGTTCTAGTACCCGATAAGGTCCAATAAACTGGGGACTTAGCTTGCCCTTACGTCCAAACCTCATCACCTTTTTCCATGGTGAGACTTTCAAAAAAACTTGATCACCCACTGCAAATTCCAACTCCTTACGCTTTAGATCCGCATATGATTTCTGCCGATCAGACGCTTCCTTTAACCGAGCCCGAATCAACTTAACTTTCTCTTCTGTTTCTGAAACTAATTCTGGACCCAACACCGGACGCTCACCCAACTCTGTCCAACAAGTAGGAGTACGACACCTCCGTCCGTATAACGCCTCATAGAGCGCCATTTAAATACTAGATTGATAGCTGTTATTGTACGCGAATTCTACCAGAGGTAAATACTCCTCCCAACTACCCCTAAAATCGATGGTACAACCCCTTAGCATATCCTCCAAGATCTGAATTACCCTGCCGGGTGACCATCGATGCGTGGGTAAAAAGTAATCTTGAAATCTAACCTTGTTCCCATTGCCTGATGAAGAGCCTTCCAAAATCTCGACGTGAACCTAGGGTCCCTATCCGATATGATCGACACAGGTACACCATGCAGTCTCACCACCTCAGCCAAATACAGCTTAGCCAACCTTTGCAGAAAATAGTCAACACGAACTAGTATGAAGTGAGCAGACTTCGTCAACCGATCAACAATCACCCAAATTGAATCCTTCTTAGTGGGCATAAGAGGTAACCCACTAATAAAATCCATCGTGATTCTTTCCCATTTCCACTACGAAATCTTCACCGGTTGCAACAACCTCGAGGGCACTGGTGTTCTGCCTTCACCTGCTGACACGTCAAACATCTACCCACAAACTTTGTTACCTCTCGCTTCAGACCTGGCCACCAGAATTACTCTAGCAAATCCCGATCCATCTTAACTCCCCAAAAATGTATAGCATATGGACTACTATGCACCTCTCGTAGAATTATCTGCCTTAACTCAACATCCTTTGGCATATAAATTCTCTTACGGAAACACAGAACCCCATCACCATTCACACTATAGTCCTCTCCTTCACCACCTTGCACTTGCCGGATTCGAGTACTCAAGATATCATCTAGAAGTTGCTTCTCTTTGATCTGACTTGTCCACATAGGTCTTACTTGGAGGTCAGCTACCAAACTTCCATCCTCATACAGACTAAGATGAACGAACATCGCCCTGAAATCCGCTATCGCCTTCCTACTCAACGCGTCTGCCACCACGTTAGCCTTACCCAGATGATATTCGATTGAGCAATCATAATCTTTCAAGAGCTCAATCCACCTACGTTGCCTCAGATTCAACTCCTTCTGGGTAAGGAGATACTTCAGGCTCTTATGGTCCGTGTAAATAACCGACTTCTCCCCATACAGGTAGTGCCTCCAAATCTTCAGAGCGAACACTACCGCTGCCAATTCTAAATCGTGCGTAGGGTAGTTTAATTCATGCGGTCTCAACTGTTGGGACGCATATGCAACAACTTTTCCATCTTGCATCAACACATATCCTAAACCCGTGTGTGACGCATCACAGTAGACGGTAAATTCTTTTCCCGCCTCTGGCTGTATTAACACTGGCGCTTCCGTCAAAATTCTCTTCAGCTTCTCAAAGCTCTCCTGCTGTTTGTTGGTCCACACAAACGGTGCTCCTTTCCTCAACAACTTAGTTGAAGGTGTCGCAATTAATGAGAATCCCTCAACAAACCTTCTGTAGTACCCGGCCAATCTCAAGAAACTTCGAATCTTCGCCATAGACTTCGACGGTTTCCAATCCAATACGGCTTCTATCTTTCGAGGGTCCACTCTAATTCCCTTTGCAGAAACTACATGCCCTAAGAAAGTCACCTCATTTAGCCAGAATTCACACTTATTGAATTTTGCGTACAACTGCTTCTCCCTCAGAATTTGTAACACCACACGAAGATGTGCATCATGCTCCTCCTCGGACTTGGAGTAAACCAGGATATCGTCAATGAACACCACGACTAACTGATCAAGATACGGTTAGAATACTCGGTTCATCATATCCATAAATGCCGCTGGCGCATTCGTCAACCCGAACGGCATCACCAAGAACTCATAATGACCGTACCGAGTCTGAAACACTGTCTTATGAATGTCTCATTCCTTTACCCTTAACTGATGATATCCCGACCTTAAGTCAATCTTAGAAAAGATCGAAGCTCTTTTGAGTTGATCGAACAGGTCGTCGATCCTTGGCAGTGGGTACTTGTTCTTAATCGTTAACTTATTTAGTTGACGGTAGTCCATGCACATACGCATAGATCCGTCCTTCTTCTTCATAAACAGGACCGGGGCTCCCCACAGAGACACACTCGGTCGAATAAATCCACGATCCAACAGTTCCTAGATCTGGGCTTTGAGTTCCATTAACTCCTTCGATGCCATTCTATAAAGGGCAATAGACATCGGAGCTGTACCCGGAAGTAGCTCTATTCCAAACTCCACTTCGCGATCCGGGGCTAATTTGGGCAATTCTTCAGGAAAGACATCTATGAAATCCTTGACTGTTCGAACCTCATCGACAATCACCTCCTTAACATCCAAAGCACTGATAATGGCTAGAAACGCATTACATCCCTTCCGAATCATTTTAGCAGCTTTTAATGCGGACACTACGTTGAACAAGTAATTTTTTCTTTCCCCTAACACAACCACCTCCCAGCCTTCCGGGGTACTCAACACCATGCCCTTAGTCTCACACTCCAACTTAGCACGGTGTTTCGTCAACCAATCCATTCCTAAGATAGGATCAAACTCTTCAAACGGTAATTCCATTAAGTCTGCTAGGAACACTACTCCTTGCGTCTCTAAAGGTACGTCTCTAAACAGTTTGTCTACTACCCTAGATTGTCCTAGAGGGCTAACCACAGTCATCTTCCTAGTAGTTGTTTCAGAGTTTAAACTTAGGGTCTCAGATATCAAACATGCAACATAGGAGTGAGTTGACCCAATATCAATTAAACCAAGGTATGGGCTATTAGTAATAAGGAACGTACCGGTTATAACGTCCGGTGCGTCACCATCCTCCCGTTGACGTGCTGCATAGACTAGACCCGGCTGCCTTGCGTTCACATTACCAGCACCCCTACCAGGTGCTCCACGACCCCGACCGAACCCATTTCCTCCCCTGGCTACGCCACGACCCCTTGGTATAGGCTGACCACCACTCCTAGCCCGATTAGAACCTCATCCCGTCGGCTGTACCTGATCTACCTGTGGACAGTCCTTAATCATATGCTCCGTGGATCCACACCTAAAGCATCCACTGGTTCTCCTTCTACACTCCCCATAATACACCTTCCCACACGAAGGACATGATCGATTTTGACCCGTCGGAGCATGAGCTGGCCCATCAGACCTAGGCGTTTTCTGAAAATTCCCAGATGACCCTGACAGCCCAAAATTCCTCTTATTCCTATTCCTATCCTTATTCTGTTTCTCAGTCCGCTTAACCTCCTTAGATATCTTAGCTTTTTCAACTAAAACTGCAAAGTCCCTCTCCCGCTGCAGTGCTACTAATACCCTTAGCTCATCCCTTAGTCCATCATCGAATCGTACGCAATACTCATAGTCAGTCGCCACAATCCCTCGAGCGTAACGGCTCAACCGCAGAAACTCCGCCTCGTATTCAGATACAGACTTACTTCCCTGTACCAAGTTCAGGAATGCCTTCCTTTGTGCATCCACATAGCTGGCCCTGACGTACTTTCCCTGAAACGACTCCTTAAAGAAGTTCCAGTCAATCCGGTCCGTGACAGTACCCTCCTTTACCGAGAGCCACCACTGGTAAGCCTCATCTCGAAGAAGAGACATGACCCCTTTCAACTTCTCCTCCGCTGTGAAGTCTAGGTCATCCATTATGCGCTCACTCGCTTCTAACTAATACTCAGCTGTGTTAGGGGCTACGCCAGAAACAACCCTAAACATCTTCGCTCCGTTGGCTCGGAGTGGTTCCGACACAGATTTCTGAGCTCCTGAACCTGTGCCTGCCCCAACAACTCTTTTGAGGACCCACAACATCGCCTGAGATACCGCATCATCTCTGGGCACCTGGTCCCGAAATTCTCTCTCTACAGCCGGCATATCCGGCATTTCGTCTCCTGACCCGTGGCCAGACCCTACTAGCTCTGACACGGTCCTTCTACCCCTACCACGACCTCGCGGCGGACGTCCATGACCCCTTGTACTCATTCTACCGATTCGCGTTTATCTGATTAGAAATTTTATGAATTATTAACTCTTCCCACTGATTATCCACGAACAATCTTATGAAAAATAGTTAAGAGTGATTCTTTCGAATTCGATCCTATCTACAATTTTAGTCTTAGGTTTACCTCCTAATTCTAGAAACCACATACATTCACACCTCAACATACATATCACATGCATGAAGTCACATTCACCACATAAGGGTATTTTCGTCATTTTACTACCTAGGGGTTTTTTCGTAATTTCATCCTACAGGGTTTCTTTGTAATAAAGTATCTTGGGGATTTTCGAAATAAAGGTTTGTATATATATATATATATATATTTTAAAACATGGGTATTCTGGAGAATTTGATTTCAAAAGAATAATAGTGGCGTTCAGGTGTTTGTGGTTGTTGGTTGATGTTGTGTGTTGTATGTGTTTTTTTTAAAATTCGTTGACTTTGTAAATCGGAGTATTTCCGTAAATCTGGGGGTATATTTGTAAATCATGGGTATCTTGGGGTTTTCAAAATAAGGGTATTTTGGTAATTTCGTGAAGCAGGGGTATTTTGGGAATTTTGCAACTTGAGGGTATTTCGGTAATTATTTTGTAGACCAGGGGTATTTTTGTAATTTTTTAAACCAAGGGTACTTTGGTCATTTTACAAATCAGGGGTAATTTGGGAATTTTACAAATCAGGGATATTTTGGTCATTTTATAAATCAAAGGTAATTTAAGAATTTTGCAAAATAGAATGGCTGGTCCCTTTCGGGTTTTAATTAAAAACTTTTAGCCCGTTAACAAGTCCTCACGGTTAAGGTGAACAGTCACTACGCACCAGGTAGGATTCCAGCGAAGAGGAAGTGAGTCACTAGGACTACTTAAGTACCAGGCTCTTCCGGATCCAATCCTAGACATGCGCATGCCTGTTGCCACACCCTAACCCAGCGATTTGTTCACGGGTTTGTTTGGATAGATTAAGTCTTATGAAATTTAAGAAGTTGTTTAAGCTAAGTCTAAAGTCCATCAAGTTCTAAGTAAGATAATCTACGACCCTTAAAGCCCATCAAGCCTACATATATAACACACAGTGAGTTCAGAATACTTACCTGGTGGACTTGGGCCGGAGACGCAGGTGCCATGCCGGAAAAACAACCTTGTATCATTTGTAAACATGCATGTTTCCAAAACCCATCTTTAGAAAATGTTTTGAGCCTAAAACCCCAAAGCCGAGTTTTGAACCGGGCTCTGATACCAATTTGTAACACCCCAAACTCGGCCCAAACACCACGACCAGATCTGGCATGTCACTAAGAAGATTTAGTAAACATGTCGCATTTTTGGAAAATATTTTTCTTGTTTTTAACATTTTATTCGGGAAAATAAATGGTTAATAATTTGTAAAAATATGAATTTTCATTTAGATGCCTTTACGAATTAAAAACCGAAATTTAATACATGCCTTAACTTAATTAAATTGTAAAATCTAAGTGTATAGAAACAATAAAAGCCGAAAACAAACGAAAATATAAAGCTAATGGCCCGTGGCCTTATTGCAATGAAATTTAAAAACCACTAACTGAAATTATGGAAAATTAATAAATTTGTAATGTCTTTTGCTGACTCAAAATGATCTCTCACATGGCCACCTTGCGCTCCTCTCCAGCCCAGTCCGATGCACTAGGTGCTACCTGAAAGATGTTAAATAATGGGGTGAGTCGCGAGACTCAGTGTGCAACCCTTGTGCACCATCAGATTGGGCCTTAGCCCCACAGAACAAATAACAGAGTATAATGTATCAGAATATATGCAAAGCCCAACCCAATCTCAGGTTTCCATCCGATACACACCACCCTTACCTGCCAATCACACCATTGGGGATTTCTACAATCAACCCACACCGCTACACGCCATCGATGGCAGTCATGCTGTAGATAGCTGCTCATCGTCAGATCATGGCAATAGCCACTACAACAAATCATGGCATTAGCCACTACAACAGATCATGGCAAAAGCAACAACAACAGAACACTTCCCCTTTCATCAATCACCCAATCCCGTGCATACATAGAAATCGGCATTCATGATTATCATATCAAATCAATGGAAACATTCACTTTAGAATGACAGAGATCACTAACCTGGTGATTCGCCTTTACCCTTCTCGGGCTTTTAACAGCCATGCTGGTATTTCGGCATTTAACAGAATATACAGAATATAATAGGTTTATATGCATACTAATCAAGCAATCTAAATGGTGTGAGAGTGTTACACACCTGATAACACGTAGTACTACTCTCTATGTCGATACCCTCACTAATCAGATCTACTGTCCTTTGTCTACAACTTTGCTCAAAAGTCGGAAGAACGCGAAGATAAGGCCTCTCCTATATTCGGCTAAGGGTTAGTGTTTTACCCGAATTATATGCTTAAATTAACAGATCTCCTTACCTTGAAATCCTGAAAGTGGTACGATCCAAGGCTACTAAACTCTGGCTTAGAAATCTAAGCGATTGAATCCTCTTCAAATCCCGGAATGCCGCAAACGATAGAAAACACCCGATTAGTTAACCATATAGCCATTCGGCTAAGATCTCTAAAAGCCATAAAAGAATACACAAATCGACATTTACCTCTACAGATGATTTTGGCTACCCCCTTGCAGAAAGATTCAGCAATCCCAGAAGAAGATCGAAGCGTAGAAGAGTATAGATCTAGGAATTTCAGCTTTTAAGAAAATCACGAAAAGATGAACTAGATGTGTTTTTCGGCTTTTAGAAGAATTGAATGAGGAGTTTCGGCTTTTAGTGAATGGGAGAAGAATAACAATGGGGATCAGAAGATTCGGCTAAAAGGAAGTTTCAAAGAAAAAGAAAGAAAAGGTGAGGGAGGTGGTGATTTTCGGCTTTTGGAAGAGAAAAGATGAGAATAGAAAACAATGGTGATTTTCGGCTTTTGGAAGAGAAAAGATGAGAAAAGAAAACAAGTGAGATGGCCTTCAAATTTTCGGCACACCCTTGCCATACTAAACCAATTCTCTTCTCCCTCTCCTGTGTTTGATTTTCGGCCAACTCTGCAACCAAATGATAACTCCTATCTTTCTTCCTTATCTTAATCTACTAACTCCTCCAAAATAGGCCTAATATCCACATATTATAAACATTAATAATCCCCTAAATAATAGCCTTGTGCCGTCCCCCTAGCTCCTCTTTAAGTGCCGAATTTGGCCCAATAACTTGGGCTCCAAGCAACCAAAACTTGGGCCTTCTCCATCACTAGTGACGCCCCCCTTTTCTCCTCTATGGCCCCACCCTACTTTGGGCCACAAGCCCAATTTGACTTTTAAACAACCAAAACCTTATTTTAAGCCCTAGAGTATCTAAACAGAATATTTAATCAAGGCCTCAGCCCAAACCTGAACCCAATTTGCATATCAAATTCTCAAATTAAGATATTAAGCATACATCACATAAAATGCACAGACCCAATAATTCGGGATGTTACATATAATGTCCCTCTATTGGGCTCTTGAACCCAAAAACATACATTAGAAACAATTCAGGACTAAATTGGGATCATAGGGAATTTTTCGCATAATCCCAAAATTTTTTTCTCTATTACAGGGGTTACAGGCCCATGTGCTATAGGGACACGCCCGTGTGGTTCAGGCCGTGTACCTCTCACGGTAAGGCACACGCCCGTGTGGGAGCTCGTGTACTCGATCCTGGGCATTCTATTTTGGAATTTCTGGATACAGGGGACACACGGCCTCGACACACGCCCATGTACTAGACCGTGTGTCACACACAGCCTAAACATACGCCCGTGTGTCTACTCGTGTGGACAAAAACAAGGCTATATCCAAGCCTCATTTCTCACCCAATTGGTCTTTTACTTACACCAACATTTAAAAATGTTAAAGATTCAATTTATATTGTTAAATATCTAAATTTATCAATCAACTATTCATATATATATATAGACATATTCATAAATATTTATAGCATTCTTAACCATCATCTTCATCCCCATACTTATACCATCTCATCATTTGTTCATTTTAAACACATATCAAACATGATAAAATCATAATTATATGTAACTTAAAACTTACTAAATACAAGCCATACCAATGGCTAGTTACATTTAGATCATTTATAAGCCAACATTAACTAATTAACCCATACATGCCATTATAACCATAATTCATTTACCATGCATACCAAATAGGCCGATGGATAGTGTGAGTGATCTCCGTCGAGCTTCCTAACAAACGAGCTTCTTAAAACTCACTCATTTAAATTTAATATAAACATACAAGGCATATTCAATCATCTTGATCACGAGCCCTAACACATAACCTCATCACCCTTGTTAGTCGTACACTTCATATAAATACCAAGAAACATGTATGGGCTCAATTCTTATTAAATTTCTCATATATATAAACAATTTAGTATTATGTAATCATATAACATATAGCAACCATATCTCTATATTTTAAATGCATTTTCATAACAACTTGTCTTGATTTCATACTATTTTATATTTGAGCTTTACTCATCAAAGTATTTGAAATATCATCTTTATGCAAGTAGTACACATGAGGTACATAATTCTATAATTATGAATGAACATACTTATCAAACATATTCCATGTTCATATATCATAGTCTCGTGTCTTCATATATCAATAACAATCATTTTCTTGTATTTCAGATAAATACTTGTAACCATACATAAGTATGCAATTCGCTATTTCTTCCTGTCAATCACAATTTCAAATGACAAATTCTTGTGAATACGCTCACCAATTTCATAATTCCATGTATTTACCATTTTCCATGTTTATCCTGTTGAATTCCTCGGAATTTCTATGGATTTCCTGTAGTACATTCATGGTGTACGATCTCATTAACCGTCAATTCGTACACATATAAAGTCCTTTTCAGAGAGCACACTCCCACGAACCTCATTTCTTACAGCAGGATTACCAGTCTAGGCTAAATCCCCTGTAAGAGAGCACACTCCCGCGAACCTCATTTCTTACAGCGGGATTACCAGTCTAGGCTAAATCCCCTATAATATATGCTAAAAAAGTATTGTCGGGATTACCAGTCTAGGCTAAATCTCCTGCAATGACAAATACTCTATAGAGTTTTGTCTAGATTACCAGTCCAGGCTAAATTCAGACTCACATTCACTTTGGATTACCCGTCCGGGCTAAATCCATTTCACATATATCCTTCGGGAGGGCTTATATCAGGATCACCCCTCTGGGCTAGATCCTTTTCACACATATTCTTCGGGAGGGCTTATATCAGGATCACCCGTCTGGGCTAGATCCTTTTCAATGATCCATCGGATTACATTCCATTCAGCCGGATTTATTTCCCTTTTTATTGAATCAACATTTCATCAATAACCATACATTGAGCATTCACATTTTCATCACATAAACATACATTTCAAACATTTAAGAATGCAATTCAAGTTACACAAACTTACAATTCGATTTTTATACCATAACAATAATCTTAATTTCATAATAAATATTTGAAATAAAACATTATATAATTTCTAATTCAACATTTATCGATTATAATCGGACATGTGATCAATTTATACACAAGTCATTCATATATTTTCCTCCTCCTCCTCTCTATTCCACATCCTTAATGTATATATCACGCTTATAAGTAACATTATCTATAATTTCACTATTTACTTATATGTATATTTAAAGCTGTCCATCTGTATCATAATCACTAAATTATTTTTATCTTGAGCTACAAAATCCAAATTAAGATCTGTTTGATGTTTTTGAAACTAGATTCATATATCCTTCTACAATAAAAATTTAAAAATTAATAGTTTAGACAATTAGTACAGTAAAATCTTCAAATTTATCCCTATTCTACTGTTTGATAGCTTTGACCTTTTCTTACTAAAAATTAATTATATCTTAACACAGAATTTGGATGATATTTTTGTTTATTTCTCTTGAAAATAGACTCATTAAGAATTAAAACATATAAATTTAAGCCTCTAATTATTTTTCTAAAATATTTGATGATTTTCCAAAGTCAGAACAGGGGAACCCGAAATCATTCTGACATTGTCTCACAAAATTTATTATATCTCATGATTTACAATTCCATTACTTACATTGTTTCTTCTATGATAAACTAGACTCAATGAGATTTAATTTCATATTTTATTCATCCTCTAATTTGATTCTCACAATTTTTTGTGATTTTTCAAAGTTAGGCTACTGTTGCTATCCAAAGTTGTTTTAGTGCAAAATATTGATTACCATTTTTCCTCTAAACTTTTAATACATGACAATTTCGTCCCTAGGCTCGGAAAATGAAATTATTGCTATTTAATCCTTATTTCAAGCCTAATCATTCTCATGCATACTAATCAAAGCCCATGAATTCCATGAAATTTCAGAATTTTCCATAAATTCAACACTTTTAAATTTAACCCCTAAAACATGTTTTCATCCAAAATTCTTTAATTAAAAACATCTAAACATCCATTAACATCTCAATTTCATCATAAAATAACAAAAATCATATGAACTTACTAAAATTTTCAGCAAAATAAAAAACTAATAGAATACTAAGTTGGACCAAATTGTAAAAGTCCAAAAATATAAAAATTTCAATGAAAAAGAAATAATTGAACTTACTTGAAACTAAAATATGAAATACCAGCTCAAACCCTCTTCCATGGCTATTTTTGACAGAAAGTTCAAGAAGAAATGACCTAGAAATCATTAAAATCAACTTTGGCCATGTAACTTTTGTTAAAATTCCAATTTTGTCCTTTTCACATAAAAATCTTTGATTTTTTTAAGCTATGCCGCCTCAGCCATTTTAAAATGGTCCATTTTCCCTTTTAGTCCTTTCTTATTTAATGGTTAAGCTATTTAATAACTTTAGCAAGTTTTGCACCTTTTCAATTTAATCCTTTTTATCTAATTGACTACCGAAACGTTAAAATTTTCTGATGAAATTCTAATACTACCTTATTGACACTCTGTAAATATTCATAAAAATATTTATGGCTCGGTTTATAACACCGAGATCTCAATACCTCTTTTTCTCAATTTCTTAACTAAATAAATCTTTATAAAACACAGTTGACTATTTGAAAAAAAATTTAAAAGCTACATTTGGCTCGTAAATGTTAAATAATATAATTTACGAGTTCATTTGTCGAATTTGGTGGTCTTGAACCACTATTTCCTACATCGTTGAAATTTGGGCTATTACACTCATTACAAGTTATTGTTTCTCTCCCCCTAATGTTGGGAAAACTGACAACTCATGTCACAATTAAATCTCGAATTAATTGATCAAAAATATTATAAGGAGACTCATATAAATATACATTCTCAATATCTTATTATGAACCATCTTTGTGCGTTGTGGTGGAGCAGTTAGAACATATACTGCACATCTAAAAATTGTAAGATGGGAAATATTTGGCTCTTGACCAAAAATAAATTGTAATGGGGAGTATTTATAATTTATTGGTTTGATGCGTACAACATGTAAATCAATACAATCTCATTGAAATAGAAAGTTTTGTTCTCATAAGTAATGATTTAGCTATTAGTTGGAGGCATTTGATAAACAATTCAGCTAAATCATTTTGTGTGTGAACATGAACTACAGGATGTTCAACTTTTATCCCAACTGACATGCAATAATCATTGAAAACTTGGGATGTAAACTAACCAACATTAGCAAGATGAATTGTTTTAGTTGTATAATCTGAAATTAATCATTTAAACAAGTAATCTCGCAAACGATAGGTTGCGAGTTGATAACGCATGTGATTATTTTTGTAGATGAATCTACCAAAATCATATAATATCAAAATCATCCACATGGTGGATGAATGAGCCCATATTCATTTCAAAAATGTAAGACATTAAATCTAACTTTGGTTAGTTTCTAAGAACCAATTTTTATTGAGAACAAGCAACAAATGAGAATTCTTTAAATTAAAGAATATTCTGGTTCTTTAATGGATGTCCATATGAGTTCTCAATTAATTTTCGCATCATATACGATCCAGGATGGTCTAACTAGTCACACCAAGTAATAAACACATTTGTATTAGTAAACTTCTGATTTACTTTAACATGTGTTTCAATTGTACTAAATTGTAACAAATTGACAATTTTATTATCATTCTTTTTTATTTGTATCCACATATAAGTACTATTGTGACATTTACTACTGGAAATGTCTAAATCAATCTGAAGTCTATAATGCCACAAAGTCAATAAATATAATTTCCAAATAATTATATGCAATATTCGCTTTAGGGAATATGCCAAAATCTTCAAATGCCCAAAAATCTATTAATAGCAAACTTTGAGAGTGGATCTTATTTTCCAGGTGTACAACAAGTACATAACCAATGACTTTTTATACATAAGTTTTCTCTCTTACAAGTTCTCATCAGTAATATTTTACCACGTAATTTTAATTGAGAACTTATTTTGATTACTGTAGAGTTATACTCAGTTTTTAAAAAAAATACTTGCAACTTTAGATGCATCCAACCATAAAAAGCTTTAGATAGAATTATCGTATTCTATCACTCATAAGTAGATCTTTCACAGTCAAATATTTTGCTTTCAACCCTTTAATAGGGATGATGACAAAAGAATATCACAAAGATTATAAAATAAATATAAATTAATAACTCAATCCCCTTTTTTTATTCATATGAAATACAATATTTTTCTCATTCACAATCTCAATATAAGATTCATTACAAATAACTTTTAAAAGTAATGCATTAACCATCACAAATTTTGTGCTTTTTAGATTGTGATATATTAGCTCTTCTGGAGCTTTCAGCTAATTTTGTACTATCAAATATTGGAATAATATTTGTTTGTTTCAGTACCAAATAAGATAAATTTTTTCTATCTATAATGATAGAATTTATTATAATATTCTCATATCCTTCCTCAAAGAATACTAACAAAAAAAATATATATTTGGGCATACGTTACATATGTGGCCAATAATATTTCATATCACATTGATAACATAAGTTATATTTACCCTTTGAAGAGTTAACTTGAGAACTCTTATTGTTCTCTTATTTATTAATATGTTCCACTTTTAGTGGTCCATAACTATATGTTTACATTCATTTCGGGGAATGCAACAAATCTGGTAGGACAGACTTCTAAACATCTCTATTGATTTTTTATTTCATAATCAACATCGTAAACATACGTGGATTTTAAATTAGAATCTATCCATTCATGTTGTCATGATTATTCCCCAATTATAATAAATATGATATAATAAATAAAACATAGCAAAATATACCTGAAGATCTTTAACATCATCGTCATCACCTTGACTATTATCACGAGCATCCATTTTGAGATTGAATCTTTCAACATCCTAAAGATTGATTTGTAGGACGACTTCGAAAGATTTTGAAAAAATAGAGAATCATCGTACTGATAACGTGTTATAAAATAAAGAGAGATAGGGAGAGAATAAAGAGCAAAGAAAACATAAAGCAACAGAGAATGTACTTTATTGACCAAAAAGGGTAATTACAATGTTTCATCAGAGTCTCTATTTATAGGCATAAGAAGTATAATAGAAGCAAAGATCTAATTATAATAACTATTAGAATTTAAAGTACATTAAAACTTTATCTTAGTCATGATAGACATCCACTTAATAAGATATTCATAACATATATCAAATATTATAATTTTTCATATTATTAATTATATGTATTTAATTATTATTTTAATATTAAAATATAATAAATTGTTAATATAATTTATTATTTTAATAAATTATGTAACGTTAAATTTTTATATTAATAATAAATTTTAACATTAATAATAATTTACATATTTGTAATATTTTATTGAAAGCATTTATATTAAATTTTAATAATAAATATTTATTAAAATTTACCAATATTTAATATTAAATATTTTATAGTATGAAATATGAATATTTTAGTAATATAAATAAGGATATTTGGCAAGCAAGTCTCGAGACAATCTTATTTTAAGCCTCGAGACAAGAAAACATCAAAACTAATTAAGTTTTACACTATTCCAAGTCTCGAGACAAGAACCATGTAATAGCCTATTTTCGGTGAGATCAGAACAGTGGTTTCGTGACCACAAATACAAGCCCCAAAAAATATTTTATTTTATTTTATGGCTTCATTTTGTCCACACGGGTAGACACATGGGCGTGGGTCTAGGCCGTGTGTGACACATGGACTAGTACATGGGCGTATAGCCAGGCCATGCGTCTCTTGCACCTTAAATTCAAGAAAACAGAATGCTCAGAATTGAGCACACGGGCAGAGACACGGGCGTGTGACTCAGCCGTGTGGGAGACACGGCCTAGAACACGGGCGTGTGTCTTGGCCGCGTGAAACCTGCACCTAATTCGAATTAAATTAATTATCCACACGGCCTAACACACGGGCGTGTGGCATGGCTGTGTGGTGCAAGTCAGAGAGCACCCTAAATCGGACACAGCCTGTAGCACGGGCGTGTCCCTTGGACTACATGGGCGTGCGAGCCTTGTACCTAAGAAAAAATTTTGTAATTTTGCGAAAAATTCATAGAGGTTCCGATTAAGTCCCGATTCGATTCTAATACTCGTTTTGGGCCTCGAGGGCCCATTCAAGGGAAAATAAGAAAAATTTAGAGTATGAATAATATGTTTAATACAAATTGCATGAGAATGTTCGGTGAACTATGGTAATACTCTGTAACCTTGTTCTGGCGAAGGATATAGGTTAGGGGTGTTACATTTAGTGGTATCAGAGCTACGGTTTAACCGATTCTCAAACTAACGTAGCAAGTATGAGTCTAGCTATACATGCCATTATATAAATCATGATAGTGTGATATCTCCTGACCACTTTTAAATGTATTTTCATATAGTAATGTCTTCCAACCAAGCTTGAGATGAGTCTGAAGAAGTTGAGAGCACTGCTCAAGTTTTTGTGCAACGAGCCACAACCACCAGTTGTAAGAGGCCCATGTCTGAGGGCCGTGAAGAGGCAAAAGCTGCCTTTTTTGAAGTGATGGATGAATGGTTTAGTGAATATATAAGAACACGCCCTGCTGTTCAACAACCTCCCTCACCTGCTTTACAACCCGATGAAACTCCACAGGGTACTGGACTTGTCAGAATTGGTAAGGCTCCGGTTGATAAGATTAAAAAATATGGGGCTGAAGAATTTAGGGCTACGACTGACAATGATCCAGAGAGGGTTGAGTTCTGGCTGGAAAATACTATTCAGGTTCTCGATGTATTGTCATGTACTCCACCGAGTGTTTGAAATGTGCGGTATCCTTGCTGAAAGATACAGCTTACCATTGGTGGAAAACCATATCTTCTGTTGTACCACGAGAAAATGTTACGTGGGAGTTCTTCCAAATTGAGTTCAGAAATAAATATATTAGTCAGAGGTTACTAGATCAGAAAAAGAAGGAATTTTTAGAACTCAAACAGGGAAATATGACAGTAGCCCGGTATGAAAGAGAGTTTGTTAGACTGAGCAAGTATGCTATTGAATGGGTTTAGACTGAAGCCGATATGTGCAAACGATTTGAAGAAGGACTGAATGAAGATATTAAGTTGTTGATTGGGATTCTAGAATTAAGGGAATATGCGGCATTGGCTGAAAGAGCCCACAAGGCCGAGGAATTAAGCAAGAAGAAGAAGGAGGCTGAAAGAGAAGCTCGGGTTATGAGTAAAAGATTTATGAGCAAGAAGCAATCATCTGCCTCAAAGAAATTAAGAAGTTACCAATAACGTTTTGCCTCATCAGTGGGGTATTCGGGAAAGGAAAAAAAGTTCAAAATGCTCCAACCCGAGGTCTTCATCTCCACTAGCAACTAGTGTTGTGAGTGTTGGAAACCCTAACTATTAACCAACGCCAAAGTATTACTCGTAAGCTTCTTCACTTCCACTGCCCTCTCGTACACCTCCGTTTTCAATGGCCCCTCTTTCACATCTTTGAACCTGTCTGTACATGTCTCTTCGTCCGTCAAAGCCGTGCTCATCCACGTCTGGATGTTCCCCATTTAGAACCTGAAAGAATCTGAAACCCGGGGCTACCAGCCGTCGTATTTGCCTTAACGAACCATGGATTTCATCTACGGTATCGTCCACGTTGGAAAAATAGTCGTGTAAGGCAGCGCTGGCTTGTGGGTTAGCGTCGTAGGCTATTTCACGGGTGAGGTTAGATACATAAAATGCCACGTGACGCGCATTGGAGAGAGACTGACACCAATGGCGATGCGAGCTGGGTCTTGTTGGATCGGATTGGCGTAACCAGATAGGGAAGTGTAGTAAAGGTCAGGATACAATATGGCAGAGCAGCTTGTACGGATATAATTGGTGGGGTTGGTATCGTAGATGGTGGAACCAAGGGATGGGATTGGGTGGAGAAAGAAGAAGAGAAAGGTTAGAAAGTGCATGAAGATGGAAGGGAGGGATTTCATGGCTAAGGTTTTAACATTGTGCAGTGAATAGGGGGAAGTTTTTTGGGAATTCGCGTGGTAGTCGGAAGGCGGTTTGCCTGCTTTAATAAATTCGCACCCTCTTGACTACTATTTTCGTCTTGTTTTATTTCAGATTTACAAGAATGCCAAATCGTGATTTGACCCCTGTTAATATATTATTTTCTCTAAGAGATGGCAATGGTAAGTGTTATGAGTAGTTTTGAAGTTAGTTAAAAGGAAGTTAGTTTGTTAAACAGAATTAGTTAACCGGTTAGTTAAGCTATTATCTTCATTTATTAAACACTCTTCTTCACCCAGATGAATAAAACACGCAAGATTTCTTTTTCAACACCTTATTGCTATTGTTAACATGGTATCAAGAGCCAAGGTTTTCTTGGTGTAAGTTTGTTTTTCTTTTGTTTCTATCCATGGCTACTGAAGTTGTACCAGTAGTTGATACGCCTCGTCATTCTTCCAACACTGGGGAAGCGATTCATTCGCAAGGGTTTGGCAGCTTTTACACACAAACAGTTCATTATTTCTCCAAACATGACACTATTAAGCTTGCTGAACATAACTTTCTTTTATGGAAGCATCAGCTTTTGTTGATTTTTGAAGGTTATGGTCTCGAGGGATTTGTACTGGGCACAGTCCTTCCTCCTCCGTTCATAACTGGAACCGAAAGTCAGTAACTTGATAATCCGGCTTTCCTCATTTATAAGAAGCAAGACAAGTTTCTAGCTTCTTTGCTATTGTCTACTATCACAGATGATGTCTTGGTACATCTCACAACTGCCAAGACTAGCTTTGATATTTGGACGACCATTGAAAGAAAGTTTAGTGCCAAATCCAATATCAAGACCTCAAGTATGTGTCATGCCTTATACTCGCTCAAAAAAGCAAATCTTACAATCAAGGAGTATGTATCTAAGGTAAAAAATCTTAGTGATAGTCTGACTACTGCTAGTAGTTTTGTCTCTGATCAATAGCAAGTAAATGTTATCTTGGCTGGTCTTTCGATCGAATTTGAGTCTATTCAGGTATTTGCCTCCGCAACTCATTTATCTCTTGATTTGTTGACTAAAATGTTGCTTGATTGTGAAGCACGACAACTGGCTCTATTAACAGAAGTTCCTTGCCAAGCCAATTTGGCTTCTCATCAACAAGACACTGGAAATAGTTTGAAACAATCTGCTGAGTCAAGTCGATATTCTCAGGAACATAAGCAAGGCTACAGAGGGCAAGGCCGTGGCTGGTCTCGTGGTAGAGCTCGTGGGAATGGTCGGAGTTGGTCACACTCTAGACCACAACGTCAGTTATGTAGAAAGATTGGACATATGGTTCAGACCTGTTATCACAGGTTTGATGAAACTTTTTCTGGTGTTGGTTCCACTAATTCGATGATAGTTAACTATCATCAGCTTAATGGCCAGAGTTTTTCTTCTACTGCTCCTACTTGTCCACCTGTTTCTCATTGATGTGGTTTATTTTCTTAGCCTTCATCCAATCAATTACCTCTTCGAGCTCTTGCTTCTTCCCTCACTGACCAAACCTGGTATCCTGACTCTGGGCAACAAATCATATCACTCATGATATGGCAAATCTCACAACTGTTCCCCCCTACACAGATACAAGTCAGGTGTCTATGGGCAATGGTGATTTTGTATCCATAGCTCACATAGGATCTTCTAACTTCTTGGCTAGCTCTAGACTCTTACGCCTTCAGACTGTTCTACATGTCCCTACAATATGCAAGAATTTGCTATCTGTAGGACAGTTTGCAAGAGATAACGCTATTTATTTTGAAATTCACCCGTTTCTGTGTTTTTTAAAGGATATACAAACAAAGAAAACTCTGCTAGTGGGCCACAAGTATAATGGACTCTATAGATTTAATGTGTCATGGTCTGCCAAAGGTGTTGTTGATTCAAAGCCAAGATCACCTCTTCTATACACTGCTCAAGTTTCTTCTTCTCCTGCATTATGGCATAACAGACTCAGCCATCCGTGTGTCAACACTCTTGCTAATGTTTTACGTACTTGTAATGTTTCTTTCCCAAGTAATGAGTTGCCCAACATATGTACAGCTTGTCAACTAGGCAAAGCTCACAAGTTGTCTTTTAGTGCTTCACAAACACTGTACTCTTCTCCATTTGAACTTGTAGTGTCTAATGTTTGGGGACCAGCTCATGTGCAATCGAATGGCTTCTCTTATTATGTTTCGTATGTAGATATGCATAGCCGGTATACTCGACTGTATTTTCTATAGTCCAAGTTTAAGGTTTTTCAGTGTTTTCTTCACTTTCACCGAATGGCTCAAGTTCAATTCGGTCATTCCATCAAGATGTTTCAAAGCGACTAGGGGGAGAGTATCATTCTCTGTCTCAAGAGCTATCCCATCTTGGAATCTAACATAGGGTCACATGTCCCCACACTTCAGAGCAGAACGGAGTTACTGAAAGAAAACATAGATAAATAGTTGAAATGGGGTTGACTCTATTAGCTCAATCTTCTATACCTTTGGAGTTTTAGTCTTATGCATTTGCTCATGATGTCTATTTGATCAACAAATTACCTACTTCTATTTTACACCAGATCAGTCCGTATGAGAAACTCTACAAGCTTTAACCTGATTATTCTCGTTTAAAGGTGTTTGGTTGTGCTTATTTTTCGTATTTAAGGCCCTTCCATCAACACAAACTTCATTTTCGATCTGGGCGATGTGTTTTTCTTGGTGTTGATATCAATCAAAAAGGCTATAAGTGCCTTGCTGGAGATGGTCGTGTATTTGTCTCTCGCCATTTGGTTTTTGATGAGTCCCAGTTTCTCTTTCAGAGTGGTTTTTCTTCTGGTTCAAATTTGGTCTCCATCAGGATCAATCATCAACGCTCTCATTTTTCCTCTGATTATCTGTATTCCTTCTTTTGGTCATACATCCTCTACTCCATCTAGGTTAATTAGGGGTTCTTCTACTTCTGGTCATACGTCCTCTACTCCATCAGGGTTACTTAGGGGTTCTTCTACTTTTGGTCATACGTCCTCCGAGTTAATTAGGGGTTCTCCTATGTCGGCCTCTCCTCAAGCTGCTTCTTCTGCCATGCGGGTTTCTAAGGACCAATCTCCTTTGCTCAGACTGAGTGCTAATCCCTCAGCAGTGGCTAGTGTGCCCAGTACCTGCTTAGTCTGGTTCTCCTACAACAGCTACTCCTCCTGTGAATCTGCATCCTATGCAAACTCGTTCAAAAAGTGGCATTTTCAAGCCAAAAATATTCTCTTCTGCTCTGACTGAGAAAGAGGCTTCATCTGGACTGTCGCTGCACAAGTAAAATATAATGCTTTAATCTCCAATCACACTTGGGATCTCATGCCTTTGCCTGCGGATCACAAAGCTATTGGATGCAAGTGGATTTTCAAAGTGAAGAGGAATTCAAATGGTTCGGTGGCCCGGTGCACAGGCAGGTTGGTTGTTAAGGGTTATCTTCAAGAGGTAGGTGTTGATTTTTAGGAGACATTTAGTCCTGTGGTCAAGCCAACAACGATCAGAGTGGTTCTAGCACTTGTTGTTTTACTAGGTTGGTCTCTCGGACATGTAGACATCAATAATGCTTTCTTGAATGGTAATTTGTAGGAAGACATTTACATGGTGCAACCACCAGGGTTTGAGCAACAAGGGATAGACAGTCAACAACTGGTATGCAAACTAAAGAAAGTATTGTATGGTCTCAAGCAAGCACCTCGGGCTTGGTTTCACAAGCTAAAGGAGTTTCTTATAGACTCCAAGTTTGAAGCATCCAAGGCTGACAATTCCCTTTTCATTCATAAATCAGGATCTTAGTTACTGTTTGTCTTGGTCTATGTCAATGACATTATTGTCACTGGGACTAACTCTCGGGCCATAGAAACATTTGTCAAAGAGCTCAATGATCGTTTCTCTTTGAAAGACTTAGGAAAGTTGAGTTATTTTCTTGGCATTGAAGTCACCTATACTCCGAATAGAATCTTTCTTAGCGAGAGGAAATATATCCTTGATTTACTTCGAAGACCTCCATGGACAAGTCAAATAGTTCCCCTACACCTATGATAGCTACCTGTCATCTATTAGCTCATGAAGGCAACCCTATTGAAGATAAACATCTTTTTTAGAAGTATTGTTGGTGCTCTCTAGTATGTCGTGATTACTAGGCCAGACATTTCCTTTTCTGTTAACAAGGTTTGTCAGTTCATGCATAACCTTTGGATTCACATTTTAAAGTTGTCAAAAGGATACTATGATATTTGCAAGGGACTCTGAGTCATGGGTTACAAATCACTCGGTCTACAAAGTTGCTTCTGGAAGGATATTCTGATGCCAGTTGTGCGTCCACTCTGATGATCGCAGGTCCACATCGGGGTTTTGTGTTTTTCTTGGAGGAAATCCAATATCCTAGAGTTCCAGATAACAACAAGTAGTCTCCAAGTCTACAGCAGAGGCAGAATACAGAAGCCTTGCCCATGTCACTACAGAAATGGTATGGATTCAGTCCTTATTGTCTGAGTTTTATGCTCCTGTTAAGACCAAGGCATTAGTTTGGTTCGATAGTTCAACTACTTTTGCAGTCGCAGACAATCCTGTCATGCATTCCAAGTTCAAGCATGTCGAGTTGGATTTGTTCTTTATAAGGGAAAAAGTTGCAAATGGATCTTTTCAAGTAGGACATGTACCCATTTAAGACCAGATTGCTGATGTCTCGACAAAACCTCTATCACTAGGGCCATTTAGCAAGTTTAGGAGTCAACTTCGAGTGGTGACCAATGATCATGAAGTTCAAGAGAAGAAAGTTGATAAGTACGGGGCATGTTATGAGTAGCTTTGAAGTTAGTTAAAAGGAAGTTAGTTTGTTAAACAGAATTAGTTAACCTATTAGTTAAGTTGTTATCTTCATGTATTAAATACCCTTCTTCATCCAGATGAATAAAACACACAAGATTTCTTCTTCAACACCTTATTGCTATTGTTAATAGTAACTAATGTTTGTGGGACCTGAAAATATGGCTTTCATGCTATCTAAGCGTTCGGCCATTAAAATGGCTCTGCATCAACAGTTAGTTGGCAAGAATGCGATGATTGCCGTATTGGATTCCGAAAATCCCACCACCTTAACTTATAACTCTGATGGCGATGGAAATGACGGGGTGAAAAAACAAAGACAACAACGAATTGTGTTTTATAAAAAATTAAAAGAGATGATATTATTAATTATGATGCGTAGAAGTTTTTTTAAATTGGAATTATAAGATTAATCGAGGAAATCTGGAAAAATATAACCTGATTTAAAATTATGTCTTTTTTAATATATATATTATTTTCATTTTTCATTTCAACATCTTCCTTACCAAACACGTCAATGAAAAACAATAATAGTCAAAACAATTTTAACACTAACGATTTTAAGCCATAGATATCAACAATAATATTTTTTTAAGCTAAGAAAGGGAAAAATGATTGCATATTACTTTCTAAATTTTATTTTATTTTGCAAATGTTTTAATTAATTCAAAATTAAAATTAACAATTTCATAAATAAATATTTTCTAATAAACCATTAACAAAAAGTAAAATTCTTTAAAGTTATTCTACACATGGTGGGTTGGTGTTTTCTTTCAATTTTAAAAATTAATATATAAACTTTTCATGAGAGGGCTCACCACATTAGGACTAAAAGAATCTACTGCAATGGTTGGGGCAATATGCCCATTGAGATCTCTTGGTTTGGCTTAACCAAGCAATCATTAATAATCTTGTCTGCCTTTTGACACCAAGAGTATCAATTTTTCTTTAAACAACACATTTCTAACATTCTCTTCATGCACATTTAGTGCATTGTCCAACTCCAACCGAGACTCAAACAACTCGTCGCTTTCCTTCGAGGTCCCTCGATTCACCACAAATCATCGCTATCTGATAGTTGCAATATTATCGGAATCAGAAATAGCCTCCATCACCCTAACCAAATAGGATATACTTACCAAATTTTTTTAGCATCAATATCAAAGACTCCTTCGATTCTAAAAATTTCCCTAACAACATTTGTCTCATAAAATCCCCTGCTATTTCCACAAAGCATTTTCTAGTTTTTGTAAGGACTCTAGCTCAACAAGAACTTGTATGAATCTCGCCTTCTTTTTATTTTTAAATCATGTTACCGTTCCATAATCTTGGATATCAACCATAGTCAGATGAGAAACATTTTTGTCTGATATGTCAGACCTCTATATTTCACTTCTGTGAGATCCGATCGTTACAAATGTTGAGAACGATTCGAAATTGATAGTTAGTAGCCAATGGAATTAGCCTTTTGTTTGTCCAGTTTGTTCCTTTATTTTAACTAGGTGGTGTTAATAATATATCCACCGCTATGCAGATTTTTAGCTCTTTCGGTTTACTTTTTTTAGCCACCTGTACAGCTTATAAAAGGTTGTGTTAAGTTCTTTTTCATGTATCAAAAAATATTCAACTTCACTTTCTCTTCGCTTCTAGTTTTCATTCCAAGTTTTATTTTTATCTTCTTTAGCATATTTTATCTTTGTTTCTATCAATATGTTTTGATATCAAAGCAAAGTTTGTTTTATTAAGTGGGAGAGAGTGAAATAAAAGAGAAATTCAATGTGAGTGGTTCAGGCGAACCTAATGCTGATAGTCAGTGGTACTGTAACTTCATCGCAGCCTTTTATTCCTTTGTTCAAAAGAGAGAACTACGAATTTTGGAGGATCAAGATATAAGGACTTTGTTTATGTCTCAAGAACTTTGGGAGCTGGTATAAAGTGAGTATAATGACCCCAGATGATCAACAAAGACTTCGAAAGAGCAGAAAGCAATACACACAACCTTTGTTCTTTCTTCAACATGCAGGTACAAATGATATTTTCTCTCGGATTTTTAGAGCAACTACTTCTCAAGACATAAGATCCTCAGAAAAGAGTTTCAAGGTTCAACAAAAGTAATTACTGTCAAACTTCAATCCCTTCGTAGAACCTTTAAAATGTTTCAGATGGGCATGTTTAAATCTATTCAAACTTATATGTAAAGAGTTTCCACAATTGTTTCTCAAAAATTTGTTTGGTATCATTATAGAAGCTTTTGGTATCCATATTATTCATCATTATGCTTTTCAAGACTTATTTTGTTGTTATTAATTATATGAAAAAGGAGACTGTTTTAAGAATACCATATAGTAATGGAGAGTACTAGAAATAGAAATTGCATACGACTTTATTGAATTATTCATGCAATTCTTTGATTTTAGGATTATGCCTCGGTTAGAAAAAAATTTGATAATAATTGGTGTCTTTGTATTTTTTTTTTTTTATTTTGGCATGATTTCTTAGTGATATCTTCGTGCAAGTAGGACTAAATTGTATGCTTTTTTTAAATCTTGCATAATGTTATCTTTATAAATGAATTTTAAATATGCTTTTTTTTTTTTTTTTTGTAAATCCATCCTTCCAGTTTGATTTTCAAAAATTTGATAAGCAAGTCAAAAGCAAAACTTTGTTTCAAGAACTCCTTGTCTAGAGACATGGCTTACCAATAGTCATATAACAACTATTTTTAGATAAGTCTCGAGATATACATAGCGGGAACTGTAACATCCCTCACTCGTATTCAATGCCGGAATAGGGTTCGGAGCATTACCACACTTACAGCACAATTATAAATACTTTTCACAAACATTAAATCAATTCAACCATTCATCATTCAATCTCAATCAATTTGTCCCTAAAATGAGCCTACGAGAACTTAAACATGCTTTGGGAGTGGTTCGGGACTAAACCGATAACTTAGGAAACTTTTACGAAACTTATAAACTTTTCCTCAAAACAGGGGCACACGCCCATGTGGCCAGGTCGTGTCTCACACGGCCACCAGACACGCCCGTGTCACAATTCGAAATGGGAGCACATGGCGGTGTCCCAGCCCGTGTCCAACCCTGTGTAACTCTCTGACTTGGGTCACACGGCCAACACACATGCTTATGTGGCTAGCCCGTGTGCCCCAAAAATGGTCCTACACGTCCGTGTACCAGGCCGTGTGCTAGACCGTGCCAATCTTGTAGGGTATACTGACTTATGCCACACGACCAAATCACACGCTCGTGTGTGAGGTCGTGTGGAGCATACTGACTTGATTTCAAATTCAACACCAAGGGACACACGGCCGTGTAACATGACCATGTGTCACACACGGCTGAGACACACACCGTGTCTCTGCCCGTGTGGACAAAAATAGGCTATTTACTAAACCAAATTGTCACCCAAATTTGCATGTATCTACATAACTCAAGTGGTACCATTTCAAGACACAAATATGCAGCCAAACATCTTCAACCAATATACAATTCATACTATATCCATTTCAACAATTTCAATACTCAATTCAATGCCATTTACCTATTCAAATACCTATCAACTCAACTTGCTTTACTAGTCATAACTCACATATATATATATATATATCATGTACTATAAATCATCTAATTTATCATCCAAAGCAATCCACAACAAACATATCTCAACAAACTAAATATATCATACCATAATAAACACTTAGATATCATAATTCAACATCTACCATATCATATGGCAATATTTACAACAAACCATATAACATTTATAAGCTACTTCTAATAGCCAAAATACATTTCCATCAAACATACCAAAATGACCAAAGCCTATACATGCCATATACCATATATACATAACTTCAAAAGTACCAAAATAGATGTCCGATAGTGCGATGAAGTCTTTGACGATCCCCAGATCCGAGCTAGCTTCAAAATACTATAATACATGGAAAAATAAACAAAGTAAGTTATAAAGCTTAGTAAGTTCGCATGTACATATGAAATAATCTCGTCATTCATTAGCTTTCAAAATAAATAACATAAATAGCATTTAAAGCATCAATCAATGAGTTAACATAAAGTTTAACCACATAGTAATTCATAAGTCCTCAACTTCTTTTAACTCATTACTTGAACAATTTTCCGTACAAACCTGTACCGATACGTATCTATTTATTAACAATTCTCTTACCAAACCACTCCGGCTTATAAATGCTCACATTACGAGTATATCGATTTTCTGATGCCATAGCCCAACTATGGTCTTACACATACATTGCCATGGCCCTGCCGTGGTCTTACATTCACATGCCATAACCCGGTTATGGTCTTATTTTCTGATTGCCATAGCCCAGCTATGGTCTCATTCAACAACTCGTCTTATTTAACTGTACATTTAATTTAAGATCTCTAATTTAACTAATAGGATAAACACAATCTCAATTTCATCCATCAATTAAATAAACACACATTTAATTTCAATTATACAAACTTACCTCATGTACGGAATGACGGAACGAACCGACATTCAATTACTTTGTTTTTTCCCCGATCTAAGTCTGAATTCCTCTTTTCTTGATAATTGAACTAGGAAGCTTGGCCGAATGTAAAGGAGAAAAATGGTTTCCTTTGCCCTAGAAAACGGTTGGAGAAGATGATAATAGGTGATAAAATGATTTTGTTTTATTTTAATTAACCTTAATTACCAAATTACAAAATTAACCTTATTATTAATTCAATATTTCAATTATGCCAAGCCATTATCATCCATTATATAATTAATGGTCTAATTATCATATAAGGACCTTACATTTAAGGTTCTATAGCTATTAAACACTTTTAGCTAATAGGACACAAGTTTTACATTTTATGAGGTTTAGTCCTTTTTATCAAATTGACTATTCGAACGATAAAATTTCTAAACGAAATTTTCATACAAACATATTATCATGCTGTAAACATTAAAATAATAATAAAATAAATATTTTGACATCAGATTTGTGGTTCAAAAACCACTGTTCTAATTTGACTAAAAACGAGCTGTTACAACTCTCTACCCTTAGGGATTTTCGTCCTCGAAAGTCTTACCAGTGAATAGGTTAGGGTACTATTTTCTCATTGCTTCCTCGGGCTCCCACGTAGCCTCTTCAACACCATGACATTGCCATAAGACTTTTACTAAAGCTATGCATTTGTTACTCAGTTTTTTTAACTCTCGAGCCAAAATTTTGATCGGTTCTTCGTTGTAGGTCATATCGGATTGAATTTCAATCTTTGTCGGGTAAATCACATGTGATGGATTTGATCTATATCGGCGCAACATCAATACATGAAATACATTATGAATCTTTTCTACATCAGTCGATAAAGCTAGTCGATATGCCACTGGCCTTATTCTTTCGATGATCTCGTACGGTTCGATGAAACGCGGACTCAGTTTGCCTTTTCTACCAAATTTAAGGATTTTCTTCCACGGAGATACTTTCAGAAATACTTTATCACCAATCTGGAATTCTATGTCTTTTTGTTTCAAATCCGCGCATGATTTTTCTCGATCTGAAGCTGCTTTTAAGCTATCACGAATTACTTTCACTTTATCTTCAATCTCTTGGATCAAATCAACCTCGTGAATTTGTTTCTCGCTAAGCTCAGTCTAGTACAATGGAGTTTAGCATTTGCGACCATACAAAGCTTCGTGCGGTGCCATATTTATGCTCGATTGAAAACTGTTATTATACGTAAATTCAACCAGCAGCCAATATTTCTCCCAATTGCCTTCAAACTTTAAAACACAAAATCTGAGCATATCTTCGAGAATTTGAATTATTCTTTCAGACAAACCGTCGGTTTGCGGATGAAAAGCTATACTGAAATTCAACTTCGTACCCAGAGCTTCTTACAATTTCTTCCAAAACTGCGACGTAAATCTCAGATCTTTATCTGAAATAATCAAAACTGGTACCCTGTGTAATCTAACGATTTTAGAAATATACAATTCAACCAATTTATCAAGTGAAAAATCAATACGTACCTAGATGAAATGTATTAATTTTGTTAATCGATCAAAAACAACCCAAATATCATCTTTCTTTTTAGAAGACAAAGGTAATCCCGATGGAATCCATCGTAATTCTGTCCCATTTCCACTCTGATATCATCACAGGCTGAAGCAAACTTGAAGGCACTTGATGCCCAGCTTTCACTTGCTGACAAATCAAACACTTTGATACAAACTCAGAAATGTCTCGTTTCATACCCGACCACCAATACAACTTCTTCAAATCATTAAACATTTTGGTACTTCCGAGATGAATAGATAGCCATCCAATGTGCGCTTCATGCAAAATTTTCTAAATAAGCTCAGAATTTCTCGGTACGCAGATTCTATTTCGGAACATTAAACAATCATCGGCTCCAATTTGGTACTCTGAATCACTAGTCGACACACTTTGCACTCTTCTAACTTACAATTCACTGTCACATTTCTTAGCTTCTCAAATTTGCAAAAGAAATAAAAATCTCACTTTCAACTCAGCTACAATTGAACAGTCATCAAACAAAACTAACTGTGTATTCATCGCACGCAAAGTAAATAATGACTTTCTGCTCAGAGCATCAGCAACTACGTTCGCTTTAGCGAAATGATAATCAATTATTAGCTCATAGTATTTTAGTAATTCAAGCCATCTTCATTGTCGCAAATTCAAGTCTTTCTGAGTCATTAAATATTTTAAGCTCTTGTGATCTGTATAAATGTGGCATTTCTCACCAAACAAGTGATGTCGCCAAATCTTTAATGCGAGCACAATCGCAACCAACTCTAAATCGTGCGCCGGATAATTCTTTCCATGCAGATTCAACTGTCTAGAAGCATAAGCTATTACTTTGCCTTCCTACATCAATACACAACCTACACCGTTCAACGACGCATCATTGAAAATTACGAATTCTTTACCTGACTCAAGCTGTACTAACATTGGTGCCTCTGTCAATAACATTTTCAACTGTTTGAAACTCTGCTGACACTTGTCAGACCATTCAAACTTTACATCTTTCTAAAGAAATCGAGTCAGCAGTGTTACAATCATAGAAAATCCTTTTACAAAACATCGATAATAGCCGGCTAGTCCCAAAAAACTTCAGACTTCAGATACATTTCTCGGAGGTTTCCAATCTTTAATTGCAGAAATCTTATTCTTGTCAACTCTAATATCTTCGACTGAAACGATATGTCCTAGAAATCCAACCTCTCGGAGCCAAAACTCACATTTACTGAACTTCACAAACAATTGCTTATTTCTCAAGGTTTGCAATACAATCCTCAAGTGCTCAGCATGCTTAGACGCATCTCGAGAATAGATTTGAATATCGTCAATAAACACAACAACAAATCTGTCTAAATACGGTTTAAATATCTGATTCATCAAGTCCATAAAAATAGCAGGTGCATTAGTTAATCCAAAAGGCATAACAAGGAATTCATAGTGTCCGTACCTCGTTCTGAATGCAGTTTTCGGTACATCTGAGTCTTTAAGTCGCAACTGATAATAACCAGATCTTAAATCAATATTTGAAAACACTATTGCACTTTTCAACTGATCAAACAAATCGTCTATTCTCGACAACGGATACTTATTCTTTATCGTAACCTTGTTGAGCTGACGATAGTCAATACACATTCTCATTGACCCGTCTTTCTTTTTAACAAACAATACTGGCACACCCCAGGGTGAAAAACTCAGTCGTGCAAAACCTCTATCTGTTAACTTTTGTAACTGAGCTTTCAACTCTGTCAGAGCCATTCTATATGGAGCTATAGATATCGGTGACGTTCTCGGTACTAAATCAATAGCAAATTTAACCTCTCTGATCAGTAACAAACCCGGTAACTCTTCTGGAAACACATCTGGATACTCGCAAATAGCTGGTACTGATTCAATCTTTGATTCTGACACTTTTATATCAAGTACATATGCAAGATATGCGTTGCATCCCTTTTTCACATATTTTTGAGCTAACATTGACGAAATTACAGCTGGTAAACCACTCAAATCATTTGATTCGATTCGGAGAGTCTTATTATTCTGACATTTTAACTCGATTGTCTTTTGTCTACAATTTACTATTGCATCATGCAATGTCAAACAGTCCATACCCAGAATTACATCAAACGGCAACAACATCAAATCAGCCAGAAAATAATAACCCCGAGCCATTAACGGACAATTCTTGCAAACTTTGTCAACCAAGACATATTTGCCTAAGGGGTTCGACACTTTTATAACAAACTCAGTAGAATCAACAAGTAAATTCTTACTAGACACTAAGTTCACACATATATATGAATGAGTTGATCCGGGGTCTATCAATGCAACTACATTAGTGTCATAAAGAGAGAATGTACCGGTAATAACATCTGGAGATGATGCTTCTTCGCGAGCACGAATAGCATAAGTTCTAGCAGCTGCTCTAGCTTCAAATCTTACACCAGTATCACGTGTTGCATCTCTACTACCACTCACATTACCAACATTACAAGATGGTCTTCCTCTCACATTCATGTTGCTTGGTCTTGCAATCTGAGATCTATCTTTCTCATCTAACTCAAGACAATCTCAAATGAAATGCTCGTGCGAGCCACATCTAAAACAGGCTTTTTCATTCATTCTACGCTCTCCAAAATGTTGTTTTCCACATCATCCACATTCAGTTTTATTCGATCTAGCATTACCCACACTTGCCATTGACATAGTTGGAGTTTTTGAACTCGTAAATTGCTTCCCACGATCTCTATTAGAATATTCCATCGATGCATTTGATTGACTATAAACATCTCGCGATTTATTGGATAAAGAGTGATAGGGTTTTTTTATCAATCTCTTTCTTAAATCTCTAGCTTCAGAATCAGCCTTTCTCTTTTCTTTGCCCAGTTCTTCAGCTTTGTAAGCACGACCGACGAGTACCACAAACACTTTCAACTCTAGAATTCCGACTAACAATCTGATATCTTTGTTCAATCTGTCTTCAAATCTTTTGCACATAATAGCTTACGTTGAAACACATCCTCGGGGATTCTCATTCATATTCTGTCTCGAACATACGACCCTGTTTTAATTCTAGAAACTCCTTACGTTTCTGATCAATGAACCTCTAGCTAATATATTTCTTTCTGAACTTAGATTGAAAGAAATCTCACGTAACCCGTTCTTTCGGTACCACTGATGTCAAAGTATTCCACCATTGATACGCAGTGTCTCTCAACAAGGATACAACACATTTAATACACTCTTTGGGTGTACACGATAACTCATCAAATACTCTGATTGTATTTTCAAGCCAGAATTTAGCTTTCTCGGGGTCATCATCAACTGTAGCCCTGAACTCTTCAGCCCCATGCTTACGAATTTTATCAACTGGCGACTTGTTTAATCGTATAGGATCAATAACTTGAGGAACTACGGGGATTGGTTGAGGAATTGGTGGGGTGGAAGTTGTTAAGTAGCCAAATTTGTTCGGACATATTGAGTGAACCATTCATTCATCATTTGAAAAAAGGCTTCTTTAGCCTCACCTCCGTGACTACTCGACACGGGTCTAGATTTAGAAGGCGCTGTCCCTTGAACAGGAATTGGCACATTACTCTCAACATCATCTGCTACAGCTCATTCGGGATCCATTACTATACGAAAACATAGTTTATAATGTTAGGAATCATCACACTATTACAGGTTATATATGGCATGTATAGCTAGACTTTTACACACGCTACGTTAGTCCTAGAATCGACTAAACCGTAGCTCTGATACTAATAATGTAACACCCCTCACCGGTATTCAAAGCCGAAATAGGGTTTGGAGCATTACCGAACTTATAGCACAATTATAAATACTTTTCATAAACATTTAATCAATTCAATCATTCATCATTAATCATTCAATCTCAATCAATTTGTCCCTAAAACAAGCCTACGATAACCTAAACATGCTTTGGGAGTGGTTCGGGACTTAACTGATAACTTAGGAAACTTTTACGAAACTTATAAAATTTTCCTCAAAATAGGGGACACACGCCCGTGTGGCCAGGCAGTGTCTCTCACACGGCCACCAGACACGCCCGTGTCACAGGCCGTGTGGACATTCGAAATGGAAGCACATGGCGGCGTCCCAGCCCGTGTCCAATCCCGTGTAACTCCCTGACTTGGGTCACAAAACCAACACACATGCCTATGTGGCTAGCCCGTGTGCCCTAAAAATGGCCCTACATGCCCGTGTACCAAGCCATGTACTAGGCCGTGCCAATCCTGTAGGATATACTGACTTATGCCACACGACCAAATCACAAGCCCGTGTGTGAGGCCATGTGGAGCATACTGACTTGATTTCAAATTCAACACCAAGAGACACACGGCCGTGTGACATGTCCATGTGTCACACATAGCTGAGACACAAACCCGTGTCTCTGCCCGTGTGGATAAAAATAGGCTATTTACTAAGCCATTTTGTCACCCAAATTTGCATGTATTTACATAACTCAAATGGTACCATTTCATGATACAAAGGTGCAGCCAAACATCTTCAACCAATATACAATTCATACTATAGCCATTTCAACCATTTCAATACTCAATTCAATGTCATTTACCTATTCAAATACCTATCAACTCAACTTGCTTTACTAGTCATAACTCACATATATATATCATGTACTATAAATCATCTAATTTATCATCCAAACCAATCCATAACAAACATATCTCAACCAACTAAATACCTCATACCATAACAAACACTTAGATATCATAATTTAACATCTACCATATCATATGGCAATATTTACAACAAACCACATAACATTTATAAGCTACTTCTAATAGCCAAAATACATTTCCATCAAACATACCAAAATGACCAAAGCCTTTACATGCCATATACCATATATACATAGCTTCATAAGTACCAAAATAGATGTCCGATAGTACGATGAAGTCCTTGACAATTCTCAGATCTGAGCTAGCTTTAAAATACTATAAAATATGGAAAAATAAATAAAGTAAGCTATAAAGCTTAGTAAGTTCGTATGTATATATGAAATGATCTCGTCATTCATTAGCATTTCAAAATAAATAACATAAATAGCATTTAAAGCATCAATCAATGAGTTAACATAAAGTTTAACCACATAGTAATTCATAAGTCCTCAACTTCTTTTCACTCGTTACTTGAACAGTTTTCGGTACATACCTGTATCGATACGTATTTATTTCTCAACAATTCTCTTACCAAACCACTCCGGCTTATAAATGTTTACGTTACGAGTACATCGATTTTCCGATGCCATAGTCCAACTATGGTCTTACACATACATTGCTGTGGCCCTACTGTGGTCTTACATTCACATGCCGTAACCCGGTTATGGTCTTATTTTCTGATTTCCATAGCCCAGTTATGGTTTCATTCAACAACTCGTCTGATTTAACCATACATTTAATTTAATATCTTTAATTTAACTAATAGGATAAACACAATCTCAGTTTCATCCATCAATTAAATAAATACACATTTAATTTCAATTATATGAACTTACCTCGTGTACGGAATGACAGAACGAACTGACTATTCAATTACTTTGCTTTTTCCTCGATCTAAGTCTGAATTCCTCTTTTCTTGATAATTGAACTAGGAAGCTTGGTCGAATGTAAAGGAGAAAAATGGTTTCCTTTTCCCTAGAAAACGGTTGGAGAAGGTGATAATAGGTGATAAAATGATTTTGTTTTATTTTAATTAACCTTAATTACCAAATTACGGAATTAACCTTATTATTAATTTAATATTTCAATTATGCCAAGCCATTATCATCCACTATCTAATTGATGGTCTAATTGCCATATAAAGACCTTAACTTTAAGGTTCTATAGCTATTAAAAACTTATAGCTAATAGAACACAATTTTTACACTTTACACGATTTAGTCCTTTTTATCAAATTGACCATTCAAACGATAAAATTTCTAAATGAAATTTTCCTACAAACATATTATCATGCTGTAAACATTAAAATAATAATAAAATAAATATTTTGACCTCAGATTTGTGGTTCAGAAACCACTGTTTCAATTTGACTAAAAACGAGCTGTTACAACTCTCCTCCCTTAAGGATTTTCGTCAAGAGAAAAGCTTCAAATTTTTTATTCTTTCATTTTCACTTGTACATATCTCTTGGAGCTTATTGTTAGATATTTTATCACTCTCATTTTTATTTCTATGAGAGCTTATTTTTTTAAACACACACTTTGTAAAGGTCTCTTTGTTTACTTTATTTCATATCATCAATTGTAAATTTGAAAGGTTTTAATTAAGCCATAAAAGCTATGGGGAAATGTTCTATTTATGCCTTAAGAAAATGATTGTAACAGCCTGTTTTCAGTGAAATCGAAATAGTGGTTTTGGGGCCACAAATCCGAGACCAAAAGAAAATTTATTTTAATATTATTGCATGGTCTACATTATGGTTGAGAATTCATATGAAAATTTCGTTAAGAAAATTTTATGGATTTCATGTTTAATTAGGGGGAAAGGACTAAATTGCATAAAATGTAAAAGTTGAATTCTAGTAGCTAGAAGGATCAAATAGCTATGGAATTCAAAATTTGAGATTCTTATAAGGCAAATAGACCATTAAGAGAAGTTAGTAGATATTTATGATGATTCATCCATGGGAAATTGAATAAAGAAAAGGACTAAATTGGAAAATTGAAATAATTAAATATGATAATAAACTAATATCATCTTATTTCATCATCTTCCCCAAATTAAAATACATGGAAACCCTAGCTAAGAGAAAAGAGTTCAAGCAAGCTTAATTGGCTCAATTGGGTAAGCATTCTTGTCCCAATTTTAGTAATTTCTACGTTTTCTAAATTGTAATAACCTAAACTAGCTATTTTGGGAATTAATTTGCAAAGTTATCAAAGTATCAAAATTTTTTCATTGATGAGTATGCTAAAATTTTGAAACTTATGGTAGAAAATGAAAAGTTGTTGATAGATAAACAACTTTTGTAAAGGAAATTTTCATGAAATTCTGATTTATGGACTAAATTGAAAAGATGTAAAATTTATGGAAAATTTCTAATCTTTGGGAAATACATGGGCTGTAAATGTTATATGAAAAATTTGGCTAGGCTTGGATTAAGGATTAAATTGCATGAATTTCATTTTTCGAGCCTAGGGACGAAATCAGAATTAATTAAAAGTATAGGGGCAAAATGGTATTTTTTTCTAAAGTGTGAATTGAGTTTAATTGAATATGAATTGTATTAAATTAAGTTAAATTTACTAGTATAGATCTGGATAGACCTAATACGGAGTTGGATCGAGGAAAATAAAAATTATCGGATTAGTCTATTCTAGTATACAAACAAGTGTCGAGGTAAGTTCGTGTAACTAAATTCTACATATTTACATATTTGAATGAAATGTTGTATATGTGAATGTTGAATTGTGAAATTGATATGTTTAGAAATTAATCATCAGTCTGAAAATGCCTAATAAGTATGAAATCCCATTTGAATACATGAAAACCGGTTGGATACAGGGCTCTCGTATTGGTTGTGATCTTGCATATGTTGCGAACACACTATTTCTCAAAAGAGCATCCCGATAATCGGCTCATATGTGCTTCCCGTTAAAAGGTTCTAGCGAGCTTCCCGTTATAGCTCTTCGGAGCGTCCCAATAGGTTGTGATCCTACATGTGTTGTGGACATTAGCTCTTATGAGATTCCCGTTAATTGGCTCTTCATGAGCTTCTTGATATGGCTTGAACTTCCCGATATATGGCTATCCAGAGCTTCCTATTAATGGCTCTTCAGAGCTACCCATTATTGGCTAATATGAGCTTCCCGGTTATGGCTCTTATGGGCTTCCTGTTTTAGCCCGGATAAGCTTCCCATTTATGTGCTTTTATAAGCACTCTTGAATATGAGCTGATGGATTTACCGTATTGTACACTTCGTGTGTATTGCCCATGTATCCATCGATATTTTAAATGATTCAACGAGTAAAGTTCTGGTATGAGATGATATGAATTTCAAGATGAATTACTATGAGAAACACTTGAAATATAAAGATATAATATGTACATGATTATTGTATACTTGATATGATAAATACATGTATGTGGAAATTGAATAAGGATGAGCTCATTCTTGTCTCTTGAAACTTATGTGAATTACATAGCTAACATGTTTGATGATGATGTATGTGTATTTAGATATTGATTTAATTGATTTGGATGCACTTGTATGATTATTTTAAAAGCGAATAAATGGTAAGTATTTCTCGTTATACGAACTTACTAAGCTTAAAAACTTACTTTGTTTTATTTCCTCTGTTTTATAGTGCTCGGAAACTCATAAAGGTTGGAATCAGTCGAAGCATCATCACACTATCCTTCAGTTCGTTTTGGTGTAAATAGTAAACTTATTTTAGTATAATGGCATGTATGGGTTAAGTTGGCCAATAATGGCATATATATATGGTTGGTTGTAACTAGCCATTGGAATGGCTAGTGATGGCTTGTTTGATGTAAATATATGAGGGTATAATATGATTAATATAAATATGTGCTTGGCATGATTAGATTGAATTTTATTAAATTTATATGTTTATACAAATAGGTAAGTTTGAATACATGTGATGATATATCATGCATAAGATTGGTTGTGGCTTGGTTTAATGTCTTGAATTGGTTGGTGAATGTATTCAAGTGCTGTTGTAGGTTGAAGGCAAAATTGGGTGAGAAAAGTGGCATTAAATATGGCCTATTTTCATCTATACGGGCGTGTGTCTCAGTCGTGTGTGACAAATGGCTATGCGCATGGGCGTGTGGTTTGGCCATGTGTCCTCTACATCTTTAAATTGAGAAACAGAATGCCTAGGTATTTTCACACGGGCGTGTATCTCAGCCATGTGTGACACACAACCTAGCGCATGGGCGTGTGACTTGGTCGTGTGACCCCTGCACCTAATTAATGTAAAATAAATTGTTCACACGGCTTAGCACACGAGCATGTGGCTTTGCAGTTTGACCCAAGTCAGTAGCTACCCTAATTTGAACACTGGTTGGAATATGACCGTGTGCCTCACATCGAATGCCATTTCTAAGAAAGAGATAGGGCATTCAGCCATTTCTAAGCTTAATTCAAGGTATGTTTGATTTCGGTTTTTGATAATTTCTATGTTTTTGCAATCGTTGCTTTGTATACTTTGAAACCCATACTTTAATCTTAAGAATTGATGATGTTTGTGATATGAGACTTTGATGAACTCATATGATTTATGATGATTTATGGTGTTAAATGAAAGATATGTGTTAAATGAACATATTTTATTCTTGAATTTTTGATGAATTTAGCTAATTAGGGCTAAATTGAGAAAATAGCAATTTGAGGGACTAAATTATGAAATTGATAGAAAATATGGGCTAGCATAAGATTTATGAGTATTCGACTGAGCATGGTTAAATAGTGAATTTGTATACTTGATGTTTTGTGAAAAATAGGGACTAAAATGTCAAAACAAGAAAATGTAAGGGCTAATTTGTAAATTTACTTAAATATGTGTATTTGGATTGTATTGAATAGTTTGATGAATAAATGGATTAAATTTGAATATGTATAGATCAAGAACCGAAGAAAAGAGCTTTAGACCGAGGGAAGTCAAAAGTTATCGAATAGTCATTTATCTCCGTTCTTTTCGTACGAGGTAAGTTAATGTACAAATAAACACGTTTGAATTGCATTATGTATGTTCTTATGACTATTGATAATGATGAATGTATATGAGATGATGTATACAAGAATTTCGACATAGAAATAACATAGTAACAATGTTCGAGAAGTTCTGTATGAACCTAGGAATAAATAGGTGCTTGTTAAGTAATTCGAGTAAGACCCTGTCTGGGACAGTCGCATCGATATCCGATTACGTGTAAGACCCTGTCTGGGACAGTGGCATTGATATCTGATTACGTGTAAGACCCTGTTTGGGATAGTGGCATCGATATCTGATTACGTGTAAGACCCCGTCTGGGACAGAGGCATCGATATCTGATTACATATAAGACCACGTCTGGGACGTTGGCATCGATATGAGTTTTACGTGTAAGACCATGTCTGGGACGTTGGCGTCATATTAATTCGAGTAAGACCCTGTCGGGGACAGTGGTATCGATATCTGATTATATATAAGACCACGTCTGGGACGCTGGCATTGTACGACTATTCTGAGTATTCTGTATATCCTATTAGATTTCGAACGGTCCAACGGGCAATTCCGAGCTACGAATGATTAAGTAGTTGTTTAACCGATTCAGGTATGATTGATAAGTACACAAGGTGTGTATGAAAGGTAAGTATCTATATGAACTTACTAATTTGAATAAGAGCAATGAAATGATGAGATGATATGTGAAATTAGGCTTCAATGAACTATGTGCATATAAGGTATTTGAGTCGAGAATGTGGTAAGTTTTGGGCTAAGCAAATGAGCTAAGGAAAGGATATGATGAATTTGTTATGAGAACCATTATGGTTATTACCTCATTTAGTTATGTGTAATTTATGTTAAGTTTATTTGTACTTTGGCTTACTAAGCTTTTAAAAGCTTACTCTGTGTATGTGTTTGTTCTGTTTTATAGATCGTCAAAGCTACTGAAGGCTCGGGGATCGCGAGGATCGTCATCACACTACTCATCTTGTTTTGGTACATGTTGGAAATGTATATAGCTAGATATGGCATGTATAGGCTAGTATTTGATTTAAGTTTGTTTTATGAACGTATCCATGGGATTTGGCTAGTTATAAGTTGAGAATTTGCTTGAATGAATGTGATATGTGAAGTATGTTTTTGGCATGGATAGTTGATACATGTAATGGTCAAGTTTTGATTAAGCAAATGAATGAATTATGCTTATGATGAGACAAGTTTTAGTCTTTTAATTTGAATGGTTATTTTGGTATGTTCTTGGTTGCCAAATAGGCATGAGATGTCTTGATGATTTTACTTGTAGGTAAAACCCATGTGGGTGGCATTTTGGCCTTGCAAATGGCCTATTTTGCCACATGGTTATGACACACGGGCGTGTCTAGTGACCGTGGGGCTAAGTCAGTAGCTAGAATAAGAGTGAACGGCCTTGGCACACGTACGTGCCTAGTAGCCGTGTGATTTTTGACAAGATCGACCACGGTCAGAGCACACGGGTGTGCTTAGTGTCCGTGGAAGTAAAGTCAGTTTTAACCACGGGGAGGACACACGAGTGTGTCTAGTAGCCGTGGGAGGCACACGGTCTACCCACACGGGCGTGTAAGCCCTGAAACTTAAAAAAGTTTTAAATTTCTGAGAATTTTTGTATATGTTCCAGTTGAGTCCCGACCATATTTCTGAGCATGCTTAAGGTCTCTTTGACCACAATAAGGGACACTATGATTGTATTCGATATGATACTTGATAAATTGTCTCATTAAGTTTTCGATCTGTCAGGCAATGCTCCTAACCCTAATTCGGCGACGGACACGGGATAGGGGTGTTACATTTGGTTGATATCAGACCACGGTTTGCCGATTCTTGGACAAACGTAGCATGTCAGAGTCTAGCTATACATGCCATATATCTGAACTATGATAGTGTGATGAATCCTGACGTGTAAAATGTGATTTTTGTTAGCAATGGATCCCGAAAAAGCCGTAGCTAACGACGTAGAAAGTAATACACCTACTCCCGTGTAAGGGACAGCGCCCTCTGATTCAAGACCGGCTACGAGCGGTCATGAGGGAGAAGCTAAACAAGCTTTCTTCCATTTGATGAGTGAGTGGTTCACTCAATTTGTGAGAAATAACCGGACTATTTCGCAACCTCCGCCCCTGGTTAACCTCCCTCAGACATCTGCTATGCTTTCGACTATGAAACTGAATCTGATGAACAAGCTCCAGTTGACAAAATTCGTAAGTATGAGGCCGGAGAGTTTAGGGCTACTAATGATGATAATACCGAGAAAGTTGATTCTGAAGCTCTTAATGAAAGAAAAAGATCGATGAGTAATTTTTCTCAACCTTTGACAAAGAAATATAGAGATGCAAGCAATAGATTAAATGTTTCAATAGGACATACGAGCCGAGATCGTGTGAGACCAAATGTTGGTGTGAGAACTCAAGCTCCAATTGAATCAAATGATGGAAGTACTAAAAGCAACAAACCTGAGTGTAGACAGTGTGGAAGACGACATGTGGGAAAATGTTGGGGCAAGTATAACAATAGAGTTTGTTATAAATGTGGATCACGAAATCACTTCATTCGAGATTGCCCAAAGATGGCCAGTGTTGAAAATGTCAGATCCGAGTGACTCAAGTGTAAGCGTTATGGTAAAAGACATTCGGGGAATTGTAGATTAAATAATCAAGCTTGCTTTAGATGTGGATCATTAGATCATTTTATTCGAGACTGCCCAGAGTCTATTGAACAAGAGACTACTGATAAACTGTAAAAGTAACATATTTTAAGCCCACATTTAGCATGCTTTTGGATGATTTAAGCCTTGAATTATGTAATTTGGTGCTCTTAATCCTTTGTTTTCATGTTTTATACTCGGGAAAGCACCGAATTACTAAAAGAACGAAAAATGGGCCCAAAACGGAGTAAATGGGCCATATCATGAAAGCTACACGGCCTGGGCCCAATATCACACGGCCGTGCCCCATTCAACAGGTTCGAACACGGCCTGGCCACGACTTACACGGGCGTGTGCCATGGGCGCGTCCCTGTCATCAGGAAGAGAAGTTTCACTCGAATTTGGATATTTAGGGGGAAAGAAACATATTCAAAAGCTTATATAAACACCCTAAGTATGACCAGAAAGGGGGGAACCCAAGGCTTTAGTTAGGGGGCGTCCGACTAGGCCAAAGAGGACAGATTTGTGGGGAACCCAAAGACGACTAGGGGGCGCCAGTTGATTCATCTCAAGAAGCTGGAATCATACTCAAGACGGTAGATCTCTCTTTCAATTCCTTCAGGGGTTTTTAGGGATTTCTTATGTTTTGTTTTATCTTTTCTTCTGAGATGTTTTCTTTTATTGTTATAAACTAAACCCTTAGATACCTGAGGGGGATGAAGCCTAAGATGAATCTTGTTATCGTTTGTTGAACTATATGATAAATATTTGACTTGTTCTTAATTATGTGTTTTTAATTCTTGTGTTGATATTTCCGGGATATTAATTCAAGTATGATGTGCTTAGGTGGAGGAGCAAAAGTCCCTGCCTAAGAGTAAATCTAGCATAATTAAGCGGAGTTGATCGCGCGCCTAGAGATAGGGTGACGAGATTTTGCCGGATTAGGGTGAAACCTAATATGGGAGTCCATAGATCGAGTTAATGCGACTCTAGGGGTTTTAATTAGAAAGAGATTTCAATTAATCAACCTAGGGTTAGACGTTAGTCGCCTCGAGAGAGGGATTAATATAACTTAGGGAATCTTACGGATCAAGTCAAATGAATAAATTTTCTGGTTCAGAGTTAGATAACAAGTGAAGTCTAGGTGGATCCTTCTTTGGGTGTCATTTTAATCAATTGATTTTTTCTTCAAAGTTATTTTCCCAAATTCATTCTTCTTCGTCTTAGAGTCTTTAGTTTAGTTGTTAGTTAATTTTAGATTAGATAAAAATCACTTTAATTTTTAGGCTAGATAATAAAAAAAGAGTTAGTATTAGTACTTTTGGTTCATTTGGGTTCGACATTCCGGTCTTGCCTTAACTATACTATTGTTTGATAGGTACACTTGCCTCAAATTGTTTTCATAGTTAGTTTCCAGGTTTGATCATTTTTTTTTATAAATTTTAAGCCTTTGACATCGCGAAAACAAAGATCAAGTTTTTGGTGCCGTTGCCGGGGAACTAAAATATTAAGAAAGCTTAATTATTATTACTTTAGCCATATTTATTTTTATTTTTGCAATTAAATTTTATTTTTATTTTTCTAAATTTTCTTTCTTTCTTTTGTTCCTTTCAGGTACCTCTAGTTTATGACTAGAAGGAGCCCGACAGGACTCCTGCTTTACGACAGTGATATTGAAGGTACCGTTCGTAGAAATCGCAGAGAGATAAGGCGAAGCCTAAACTATATAGAAGAAGAGCAAGACGCCGAAATAAATACCACAGAAGAGATGGTTGAAAATAATCCGCCACCTCCAGAGATGGCCGAACATCATGCTCCACGTACGATGTATGATTATGCTAAAACTAGTTTAACAGGAACTGAGTCTAGTATTGTTAGGCCTACTATTGCTGCAAATAATTTTGAACTGAAACCTAACACTATACAGATGATACAACAGTTTGTTCAGTGTGATGGTTTGCAGGATGAGGATCCCAACACACACTTAGCGAATTTTCTAAAATTCTGCGATACCTTCAAGATAAATAGCGTTTCTGATGATGCCATCCATCTTCGGTTATTTCCCTTTTCCCAGAAAAATAAAGCCAAACAGTGGTTACACTCTCTTCCACGAGGGTCAATCATTACATGGGATCAAATGGCCGAAATTTTTTATTAAAATATTTCCCACCGGCCAAAACGGCCAATTAAGGAATTGTATCTCTTCTTTTGTGCAGATAGATTCAGAGACACTTTACAATGCATGTGAGAGATACAATGATTTGTTGAGAAGGTTTCCACACTATGGATTACAATTGTGGCTACAGGTCCAAACTTTTTACAACGATGTGAACCCTTCAACACGACAACTAATCAATTCAGCTGCCGGCAGAACCCTAAACAACAAAACTCCTGAAACAGCCTACGAGTTTATAGAAGAGATGTCACTGAATAACTATCAGTGGCAAGTTACAAGGACAAGGCCAGCCAAAGCAGCCGGAGTTTTCAACTTCGATGCAGTAACCGCGCTATCAAATCAGGTAGAGTTGCTACATAAAAAATTTGATAGTTTCTATGGTTCTTCATGAGCACATCCGTTATGCAGTGCGACGCAAGTGAAGGAGTGGCGAATCCTGAGTACCCACCCTACGGACAGGGCATAGAGAGAGAATAAATGAACTATATGGGTAATAATTTTCGATCTAACAATAACCCTTATAGTAATACTTATAATCCAGGTTGGAAGAACCACCCCAATTTCTCATGGGGCGGTCAAAGAAATCAAAGGCAACAACCATCCCAAAACTTCCAACAACAGCCCTACCCACAGGACAAGAAACCGAACCTTGAAGAGATGCTGGCAAACTTCATAGCAGCCTCAGAAATACAGTCTCAAAATACTGAAACACGTTTCTAAAAGATAGAAACAAAACTTGAGGCATTGACACAAGAGTTCAAGGAATTTAGGCAACTTGCAAAGTAAATGTCTAAAAGACCACAGGGAAGACTACCGAGCAACACCAAAACTAACCCAAGGGAGCAAGTTCAAGCCATAACAGCTCAAGATAGTGAAAGGTTAGATGCCCCTAATTCAAAATAAAAGAAGGTGGTAGAAGAAAATACGATTGAGATCAATAACAAGCCGAAACCGGTAATCAAAGAGTACAAACCTCGCATACTATATCCCCAAGCAATAACAAAAGATAATACAGAGGAACAGTTCAGTAAGTTTCTTAAACTTTTAAAGAAATTACATATTGATTTACCGTTTCTTAAAGCTCTTTTGCAGATGCCAGATTCCAGGAAATTTTTAAAGAAACTATTGACAAATAAGCAGAAGATAGACGAGGAATCACATGTGGAACTGAACGTAGTGTGCTCGGCAATGATGCAAAATAAACTACCACTGAAATTAAAAGATCCAAGGAGTTTTCCAATTCCATGCTTAATTGGTAGTTTATCTATTGATAATGCATTAGCTGATTTAGGGGCAAGCATAAATGTCATGCCTTATAAATTGTTTAAACAACTAGGTCTAAGGAAACCCAAACAAACTAGGATGAGCATTCAATTAGCTGATAAAACTATTAGAGTTCCTAGGGGTATAATTGAAGATGGACTTTCGAAGATTGATAAATTCGTATTCCCAGTAGATTTCATCGTTTTAGACATAGATGAGGACAACACGATCCCCCTAATTTTAGGACGACCATTTTTAGCAACTGCCAGAACTAAAGTTGATGTCGACGCAAGTGAACTCATACTCTGTGTAGGTGAGGAGACAGTCACTCTTCAAGCCCTCAATTCAGCTAGAACAGCGAATAGCCAAGGTGAGAAAGTAAATTCTATTTATAACCATTCGGTTAACCCTTCTTTTCAGGAAGCACCATAAAAGAACACAACTGAGTCCGATCCTAGACCCTATGCCAACAAAGAAATAGCCCACGAGGAACAAGGGATTCAGATCGACGAACTAGAAGAAGAGAAGAAGCATCTTAAAGAAGAACTAGGGATACCCGAAGCAGAACCAAGGACACCTTACGAGGCAAACAAATTCAAAATTAGAGATTAGGTATTACTAGATAAAGTAGACCCACGAGTGTCCCCTCCTGATCCGAACACCAGCAAAGAAATACCTTTCAAGGTAACTGATTTTTTTCGTACGGAACAATCGAGGTAAGTAACCCTATGTTCGGTACTTTGAAAATAAACGCTACTCATCTTAAACTCTATCATGATAATGGAACTGCCAGCATGAGGAAGGACTTTCAACTCCTCAAACAACCATGAATATACAAAAGAGAGGAGAGTCTAGCTTAAGACTATAAACTGATCTGATGCTTCTGCCGTTTGATGAGTTTGATATTATTCTAGGTATGAACTGGTTGTCTTTGCATGATGCTGTTGTGAATTGCAAAAGAAAGATCATTTATTTGAAAAGGTCAAAATGATGAAATAGTTCGGATTGAGCCTAGTGAATTGAACGGATTGCCTGTTGTGATACCTGTGTTGAAAGCTTAGAGTTATGTGAATGATCCGAAAGTATCTGAAAAGAAAGTAGAATCAGTGTCTGTTGTTTGTGGATTCCCTGGTGTACTCCCTGAAGAACTACCGGGATTACCTCTGATATGTGAAGTTGAATCTGGTATTCGAGTGGATATGAACAAGAGTTCTACTATTCTGGATTGGAAACCCTCAAAGAATGTATCTGCAGTCCGTAACTTTTTAGGACTCGCTGGTTATTATCGTCAGTTTGTAAAAAGGATTTTTGATGATAGTTACTCCGTTGACTAGACTGCTTCAGAAAAATGTGAAATATGAATGGTCTGATAAATGCCAGAAAAGTTTTGATCAGTTGAAAATCCTTTTGACTGAAGCTCCAGTTTTGACACAACTAGAATCAGGTAAAGAGTTTGTGATTTACAGCAATGCTTCATAAAACGGTCTAGGATGTGTTTTGATGCAAGAAGGCAAAGTTATAGCTTATGCCTCGAGACAAGTAAAGCCTCATGAGAAAAATTATCCGACACACGATCTTGAGCTAGCTGCGATTGTATTTACATTAAAAATTTGGCGTCATTATCAGTTTGGTGAAAAGTGTCACGTATTTTCAGATTATAAAAATTCAAAATGTCTAATGACCCAGAAAGATTTGAAATTTAGACAGAGAAGATGGCTAGAGCTTTTGAAAGACTATGAGCTTATAATAGATTATCATCCGGGTAAGGTCAATATTGTTACCGATGCACTGAGTCAGAAATCATTGTTGCATTATATGCTATGAATGTTTATTTAAATTTGTCTGAGGATTGTTCAGTGTTAGCTAAATTGAAAGCGAAACTGTTGTTTTTACAACAAATCTGTGATGCTAAGAAAGTTAATAATAAAATAATAGTGAAACGAGATCAGTGTGGTTCAAATTCTGATTCTGAATTTTGAGTTGATGTTGATGATTGTTTAAGATTTCGAGATAAAATCTGTATACCAAGGAATTCAGAGTTGATTCAGTTAAATTTTGAATGAAGCTCATAACAGTTCTCAGTTGAACATTAAAATGGCATCATATGAGACTTTGTACGGATGTAAATGTAGAACACCTTTGTATTGGACTGAACCCAATGAAATTAAGATACATGGGTTAATTTGATAAAAGATACAGAATAGAAAGTAAAAGTAATCTGAGATCATCTGAAAGCAGCATCTTATCAACAGATATCCTATATAGATTTGAAAAGAAAAGACATTGAATTTGAAATCGGTGATAAAGTATTTTTTAGAAGTATCTCCATGGAAGAGAGTACTCTGATTCGGATATAAAGACAAGTTGAGTTTGAGGTTCATCGGACCGTATGAGATCATCGAGCATGTTGAATCTATTGCGTATTGATAATTGTTGCCCTCCGAGCTAGAAAAGATACATAATGTATTTCATGTATCGATACTTAGACGATACGGATCTGATCTGTCACATGTACTTAATCTGTCTGAGATTAAAAACCGATATGATGTGAGTTATGAGGAAGAACCGATCCGTATTTTTAACTCATAAAGTGAAAGATTTAAGAAACAAGAAAATTCCATTAGTGAAAGTGTTGTGTCATCGACATGGAGTGGAAGAGTCTACGTGGGAGCCTGAAGATTTAATGAAACAGCAATATCCGAATCTGTTCAACGGTAAAATTTTTGGGAAGAAAACCACTAAGGGGGAGAATCGTAACATTCCGGTTTATACCCTAGTCGGAACATTGGTTTCGGGACCATAAATTCGAGTTTGAATAATATTTTAATATTATTTTCTATGCCTTTGATATGTGCCTAAGCATGTGTTAAAGTTCCGTAAGTTAATTTGTCTGTCTGTGTGCCTAATTTGAGTAAAGGGATTAAATTGCATAAAAGGTAAAAGTGGCTTTCTATTTGATTAATGGCCAAATTGATGTGTCTTTGTAAAGAGGGAGGCCTTATGTGGCAAATAAGCCAATACTTTGGTTAGTGGATGGCAACATGTAAATATTATATGCTTTTATATGTTTATTTTATAAGTTGAATTAATATTATATATTATATATTATATATTATTATAATAAAACAAAGGCACTAAAAAGCCATTATCCTTATGTTCATCTTTCTACTATGATCGAAACAAAGAAAATGAAAAGAAAATTAGAAAAAGATAGGGCATTTGGCTATTTCTAAGCTCAATTCAAGGTATGTTTGATTTCAGTTTTTGATAATTTCTATGTTTTTGCAATCGTTGCTTTGTATACTTTGAAACCCATACTTTAATCTTAAGAATTGATGATGTTTGCGATATGAGACTTTGATGAACTCATATGATTTATAATGATTTATGGTGTTAAATGAAAGATATGTGTTAAATGAACATATTTTATTCTTGAATTTTTGATGAATTTAGCTAATTAGGGCTAAATTGAGAAAATAGCAATTTAAGGGACTAAATTATGAAGTTGATAGAAAATATGGGCTAGTATAAGATTTATGAGTATTCGGCTATGCATGGTTAAATGGTGATTTTGTATATTTGATGTTTTGTGAAAATAGGGACTAAAATGTCAAAATGTGAAAATGTGAGGGCTAATTTGTAAATTTCCCTAAATATGTGTATTTGGATTGTATTGAATAGTTTGATGAATAAATGGATTAAATTTGAATATGTATAGATTAAGAACCAAAGAAAATAGCTTTAGACCGAGGGAAGTCGAAAGTTATCGAATAGTCGTTTATCTCCGTTCTTTCTGTACGAGATAAGTTAATATACAAATAAACACGTTTGAATTGCATTATGTATGTTCTTATGACTATTGATAATGATGAATGTATATGAGATGATGTATACAAGAATTTCGAGATAGAAATAGCATAGTAACAATGTTCGAGAAGTTCTGTATTAACCTAAGAATAGATAGGTGTCTGTTAAGTAATTCGTGTAAGACCCTGTCTGGGACAGTGACATCGATATCTGATTACGTGTAAGACCACCATGCGGGACGATGGCATTGATATCGATTACGTATAAGACATGCGAGGCGGTGGCATCGATATCTGATTATGTGTAAGACCCTGTTTGGGACAGTGGCATCGATATCTGATTACGTGTAAGAACCTGTCTGGGACAGTGGCATCGATATCTGATTACGTGTAAGACCCTGTCTGGGACAGAGGCATCGATATCTGATTACATACAAGACCATGTCTGGGACGTTGGCATCGATATGAGTTTTACATGTAAGACCATGTCTGGGATGTTGGCATCGTATTAATTCGAGTAAGACCCTGTCGGGGACAGTGGTATCGATATCTGATTACATATAAGACCACATCTGGGACGCTGGCATTGTACGACTATTCTAAGTATTCTGTATATGCTATTAGATTTCGAACGGTCCAATAGGCAATTCTGAGCTACGAATGATTAAGTAGATGTTTAACCGATTCAGGTATGATTAATAAGTACACAAGGTGTGTATGAAAGGTAAGTATCTATATGAACTTACTAATTTGAATATGAGCAATGAAATGATGAGATGATATGTGAAATTAGGCTTTAATGAACTATGTGCATATAAGGTACTTGAGTCGAGAATGTGGTATGTTTTGGGCTAAACAAATGTGCTAAAGAAAGGATGTGATGAATTTGTTATGAGAACCATTATGGTTATTACCTCATTTAGTTATGTGTAATTCAAGTTAAGTTTATTTGTACTTTGGCTTACTAAGGTTTTAAAAGCTTACTCTGTGTATGTGTTTGTTCTGTTTATAGACGTCAAAGCTACTGAAGGCTCGGGGATCGTCGAGGATCGTCATCACACTACTCATCTTGTTTTAGTAATTTTGGAAATGTATATAGCTAGATATGGCATGTATAGGCTAGTATTTGATTTAAGTTTGTTTTATGAACGTATCCATGGGATTTGGCTAGTTATAAGTTGAGAATTTTCTTGAATGAATGTGATATGTGAAGTATGTTTTTGGCATGGTTAGTTGATACATGTAATGGGTTCAAGTTTTGATTAAGTAAATGAATGAATTATGCTTGTGATGAGATAAGTTTTAGTCATGTAATTTGGATGGTTATTTTGGTATGTTCTTGGTTGCCAAATAGACATGAGATGTCTTGATGATTTTACTTGTAGGTAAGACCCATGTGGCATTTTGGCCTTACAAATGGCCTATTTTGCCACACGGTTATGGCACACGGGTGTGTCTAGTGACCGTGGGGCTAAGTCAGTAGCTAGCATTAGAGTGCACGGCTTTGGCACACGGACGTGCCTAGTAGCCGTGTGATTTTTGACAGGATCGACCACGACCAGGGTACACGGGCGTGCTTAGTGGCCGTGGAAGTAAAGTCAGTTTCGACCACGGGGAGGACACACGGGTGTGTCTAGCAGCCGTGGGAGGCACATGGTCTACCCACACGGGCGTGTAAGCCCTTACACTTAGAAAAGTTCTAAATTTTAAAGAATTTTTGTATATGTTTCGGTTGAGTCCCGACCCTATTTCTGAGCATTCTTAAGGTCTCGTTGACCGCAATAAGGGACACTATGATTGTATTCAATGTGATACTTGATGAATTGTTTGATTAAGTTTCCGATTTGTCAGGTAACGCTTCTAACCCTAATCCGATGATGGACACGGGATAGGGGTGTTTCAACAGTAATGATGAAGTTCAATTTGTTTTAATTAAAAGATAATATTTTATAGTAAAACATAATTAATTAAATTAAATTTGATTGATAAAATGTTAATTATATATATATAAGACATTAATGGAAGGAAAGATGATAACATCATCTTCTTCCATCGTCTAAATTAGAAGAAAAAGAATAAAGGAAGTCATGGTTAAAGGTTGAAGCTTACATTTGGCTAAGCTAAAACCTAAGGTAATTTAAGTCTTTTTGTAACGCCCCAGTTTTCCATTAATTTCAGCTTTTGTAATTTCAAGACACAAATACCTATCTACTTTAGTGGTTGAGTCATTTGGGTGTGTCTGGGAGGTCCCAAGTTCAAGTCTCAACTTGGGTGAATTTTGGTATTTTTATGATTAAAGCCCAAAATTTGGTTAGTAGGCTTATAAGTATTTAATTGTAAGAACATGTCAGAATGGGCTTGCTGGTTTGGTGGCTAAGTGGAGTGTTGAGGTTGTTGGAGGTTGGGAGTTTGAATCCTTACGTAGGTAAGGGATGTATTTTTGCTGCCAGTGTCATGTAGGTGTTTGTGTTGGACTAAAAATCTAATAGTTAGGAGAGATTTGGGGAGATGATAAGGGGAATATCAGAAAATCTGTTCACTTTTCCTCTTCCTCTCAATTTCGTTCCCTTCTTTTTGCTGTTCAATTTTCTTCCTCAAACCCCTGCCAAAATTTTACTGCTCTCTCTCTTATCCCGATTCTTCCTTCTTTCAATCGTTTCTAAAATATGTATTCGGGACGTGCTTACGGTAAGTTGTGGGTTGGATTATCTTAGCTATTTCTCTAATTATTGAAGGTTTTAAAAAGGGTTTTGTTATGTTTAGGAGATATTTGAGAGGCTGGAATCAACGTGATGTTGATTTGACTCGAAGTGGTGATCGGTTTGGTAGTAGTAAGTCAATTTTACATTGTTGGGATTAATCGATCTAGACTCGTTTTTGGGTTTTAAGACTTGGAATATTCTAATTATAGGTACTAGTGATCTTGGGATTGCGTAGGCAGCGAAATCGATATAGGTGTATACCCGAAAATACAGAAAACGAGGTTTTGGCGAAAGCCAAAACCCTTACTGTCGATGCCACACAGGAGTGTGGTCGCCCATGTGGTAGGCTATGTGCAAGACTGTTAGTCACCACACGGCCGTGTGATCAACTAGCCAGGCCGTGCGCGAGTGACACTGCCGTGTGCGACACACGGGCTCAACCAGGGCTGTGTGGGCCTACACGGGTGAACCACACAGGCGTGTGGGATTCTGGGCCAGGCCGTGTGATAAACGAGCTCGGCCGTGCGAGGTCGTGTAATCCACACGGCCAAGGCCAATTTGGGCCGTGTGAGCCCATTTTTCTGTAATGTTCTGTAAGGTTGCACGGGTCGCCCTAGTCAACTGTGGGCCTATTATAGGGTCGGTAAGCTTTACCTAAACCCCTAATTATGTGACTGACTTTCTGATTTCTGTACCGAGCATGAATTCTGATATTTGAATGCATAAACTGTGTTTGCATAATAGCATGACATTTTATGTATGTTGCATTGCATCGGGGTGGGTTGATGATTCGAAAGAAGTATCTGAAAGACTCTTTGATCGCTGTAAAATCAGAGTTTTAAATATTTATAAAAGAATGATCAAACCTGGAGACTAACTCTGACAATGATATTAAGGCAAGTGTACCTATCGAACAGTAGTATAGTTTAGGCAAGACCGAATATCGAACCCAAAGGAACTAAAAGTATTAATACTCACTTTCTTTTTATTATTTAACCTAATTATGGTGAAGGTTGTTTTTAAACTAAATTGACGTCAACTAAACTAGGGAAACAAAGATAAAAAGACAAACTTGGGGATAACTTGAAAAAGACTCAGTTGATTTTGATGATACCCTCAGGAAGAATCCACCTAGACTTCACTTATTATTTAACCCCAAATTATATGATTTCTTTTACTTAGCTTGATCCGTAAGACTCCCTAACCTATGTTAAACCCTCTCTCGCTGCGAATAACGTCTAATCCTAGGTTAATTAGTGGAACTCTCGTTCGCTTATAATAACCCCCTAGGAAAGCAGTAAATCGATCAGTGGATTCCCATATTAGGTTTCACCCTAATCCGAAAAAATCTCGTAACCCTATCTTTAGGCGCCCGATCAACTCCGCTTAATTATATTAGATCTACTCTTAGGCAGGGTCTCTTCCTCCTCCACCTAAGCACATTAGATTTGGATTAAGCAACATAATTAAGAACCAACTAAGTAATTATAACTTAAAAATCAAATAAAAAGATTCATTTAGGTTTCATCCCCTTCAGGAATCTGAGGGGTTTAGTTCATAATGAATAAACAAAACATCGCAAGAGAAAAGATAAAACAAAACATAAGAAAATCCTAAAACTTCCTGAAGGAATTGAAGGAGAATTCTGCCGTCTTGAGTATTATTCCGGCTTCTTGGGATGGATCAACTGGTTATCTTCACGTTATTCCCTAGTTCTGACCTTCTCGGCTTGGCTCCTTGGCCTAGCTTTTGCCGGTTTCGGCTTCTGCCGAACTATCCATTCAAGTTACCCCAATGGGTGTTTATATAGACTTTGAGGTGCCTTACTTGGCCCCTAAGTTTCCTAATTTAAGTAGAATTCCTGCTAGGGTGTTTGAATAGGCTATGGAATGTGTTTCTTTGCCTCCAAGTATCCTTTCCCGAATGAAATTACTCTTTCCAGCGACAGGGACACGGTCATGGCACACGCCCGTGTGAATCGTGGCCAGGCCGTGTTTGGACTTTTAATGAGGCACGGCTGTGTTTATCGGGGTCCAGGCCGTGTTCTAGTAATTTAATGAGGCACGGCCGTGTAGCTTGAAGTTCAGGCTGTGTCGATTTCGTGAATTGGCCCATTTGGCCCGTTTTAAGCCCGTTTTACGTTTTTTTCATCCGTGGGTGCTTTCCTGAGTATAAGACATGAAAAGAAAGGATTAATAGCACCTTTTTACATAAATCGAGGCTTAAATTATCCAAAAGCATGCTAAATGTGGGCCTAAAATACGTTACTTTTATGGTTTATCAAATACCCCCACACTTAAGCTTTTGCTTGTCCTCAAGCAAAATTCTCAATTTACAATTAAAACGAACTTCCCATGATTCATAATTCATATCAACAATGTCTTATCATAAATCATAGATAATTTATACATGGATAATTCAATTCAAAGAGTCCTAAAGATTCAAACAAGATAAGTCATACAATTGTAGCACGAGAACATAGGTGTTTCCCTTCATCTAAATAATTACCTTTAATTCAAAATCTACAAGGATTGACATCCTCACAAAAGATTCACTCAAATCACTCAAAAAGTGTTTAAGGGTCAAAATTAAGCACTCATAAGTCGAACCTGAAAAGTTAATCCCATAGGCTTGCCTAAAAATCAAATCTCCACCACTGTAAAATGATGTGATAAACAGATCAAAAGGTCTTTGTTAGGGTTGTAACGGGGCTAGGGCTAAAGGTGTGGATAAAGGCTAAAATTAGAAGGTTAGAATCGAGATTGAATTGATAAGTTACATATCTAAAAATTTCTAAGTTAATAATTACATCAACTGAAAATAATAATAATCCTACTAATACGAGCTTTTTCTTTTGATAATTAGACTTTAACTTGTATAAGCTCACTCTTCATAATACTAATACTGAATATACTTTGCTTTATTTTTTTATTTTTTTTAGAACAAACTAAATACAAGATAAATTTAACTACCGGAATAATAAACTTAGGTAACTAGCTCAAATCAAATCTCGGTTAAGGGGTAGTCAAAAGAAAGGGTGATAACAAATACAAAGGGTTTTGGGTTAAAATTAGCGGGTAAGTCAATAAAAAGAGTTGTTAGGCTCAACGGGGTTCACTAGGGGTTAATTATGAGGGTAGGCTTTTTAATGGTGTAAGTGGGTTAAAATCTAGGTGCCTTTATCATCTCAGTATATCAAATCATAACTGTGGTCTCAACATGTATAATCAAGGCAAGTTCTAGAATAACAGTTCATAGTTGACACACTCATAATAAAAGAATGAGCATGAAAAGGAATGTATGCTCTATAAGGCTCAAAATCTCACAAAAATTATGGGTGTTTTTGACATCAAACTTATAAATTTCAAATTTCAAGATAACATTCAAATTCCGGTTGACAACCTAAAATTTTAAAATTTTGAAAATTAGACTTATCATGCTTGATTCCCAAGTATTCTTCAAATTTAATTATCAATGCACAATTATCAATGATTTAATCTAAAACATATCAATAGAAATCATAAATCAAAGAAAATTTCATTCAAATTGTAATATGAGAAACTTACTTTAAGATCAAGGCATAATTCAGGGATTTTCAGATAATACTATAATTAACCCCCCACACTTAAGATGTACATTGCCCTCAATGTACAAAGATGGATAAAATGACAATATAGTGTGAAAATCAAAAGATAGGGAGAGATGTGAAACTTCTTGAATTTTTGGATCAAGTTAATGAAAAAGAACCGGATAGGATTGGAGGTGATCGTAGGGAAGCTCTCGAACCGTTTGAAATTGAATCTTTGAAGCAGCCAGTCTGATTTTATTGTATCCTAAACTAAATCTAAATATCATAACGAATAAGAATAAAATAAAGTAAAGAAATAATAATAATGAAATGAAAATAAAATTAAAATAAAAACAAAAATAATGGAAAATGAAAGACAATTAGAAAAAGGGAGAATGATGTTTAGATAGATGTGTAGCCCGTGTTTTGGGATTTTGAATTTTTAGTGCGTTCAAGGTGTTCGGGCACGACCGTGGGTGAAGTGGCACGCCCGTGTCTTTCTTCACACGGTCATTTAATATGGAAGTGCTCCTCCTGTGTTCGATAAGTTAGAATGTTGGCATAGTTGGTAGGCACGGCCATGTTTAGCCCGTGCTGAACAAGTCAGTAACCTCACACGGGGCGTCGACACGGGCGTGGATTATTATCGTTACCCGTGTTGGGAAAAGAAAATTTTTTCTATATCGTGCACGGCTACTGGCACGCCAGTGGTTCATCCCCTATCTTCCACATGGCCACGGGCACGCCCGCGTGTAGGGCCGTGTGGCCTAGAAATCTGCTCTTCGGTTAGTTTATGGTTAGGTGCTAAAAACAAAAAGAAAAGAATAAAAAAATAAAAAAAACAAAAAATAAATAAAAAATGTAAAAATGGGGTTAGTGCTCGGGTTGCCTCCCGAGAAGCTCTCCTTTATAGTCTTAAGCTAGACTTTACCTCTCATTCGTATGGTCATGGTGGTTTGAGGAGTGAAAATCCTTTCCCATGCGATCACTTCGGTTATGGATATATAGTTTAAGTCGAGTAATGTTTACCTCAAAAGTGTCAAATTTAGGATTGCTTACCTCGACTGTGCCGTATAGGAAGACATTAAGTACCTCAAAAGTGATTTCTTCGTTTGCCTTGAGGTCTGAATTGGTGATTCTAGGGTCTTCCTTATTCAACAATACTTGATCCCTTAATTTGATGTGAGTTGTTGTTCCTATCAGCTCATTTGGGGTTTCCTTCGGTTTCACTTCCTGCGGTTCCTGTTCCTCTTTGATTTGTGTTTCCTCCTCTTTTAGTTTGTCAACCCTAAGGCTTTATTCCTTATGTGTTTCTTCTTTGTCGGCACTAAGTCTAAGATCTAGCTCAGCTAAGTGATTTCGTGATGCTTCCTGTAAAGAAGATTGAACCAAATGATTATCAATAGAATTATCGTTCGTACCTTTATTACTCGATGTCCTAGCTGAGTCAAGAGCTTGAAGAGTGATTGTTTCGTCGTCTACACGAAGTGTGAGTTCACCGAGTTCTTCCTCTGTGTGGTCTTTCTTTATTGCATCGGGATATGGCACACGAGCTTGGTACTCTATAATTACCGGTTTTGGTAAATCATGGTACACCTTAACCTTACCTTCACTTACCACAGTTTCTTGCCTTGGGTCAGATTCTACTAACAATTCACTGTTATGAGCTTGTACTGCTTGGGGCCCATGATTCGGCTCAGGTTTGTAGCCTTGTGGTATTTCCTGTGGTGAAAGTTGAACAATTTGATTATCAACTGAATTTACTTTCTCACCTTCATCACTTGATGTCTTGGCCGAGTCAAAAGCTTGTAGACTGATTGCTTCGTCACCTACACGAAGAATGAGTTCTCCTGTACCAATATCAATTTTAGTCCTGGCAGTTGTTAGAAAGGGTTTTCCTAAAATTAAAGGAATCGAATTGTCCTCATTCATGTCAAAGACAACAAAATCTACTAGGAATATGAATTTATCAATTTTGATTAGAACATTTTCTATTATACCCCTAGGAATTCTGATAGTTTTATCAGTTAACTGAATGCTCATCCTAGTTTGACTGGGTTTCCCTAGACCTAGTTGTTTAAACATTTTATAAGGCATAATGTTTATGCTTGCCCCTAAATCAGCTAACGCATTATCAATAGTTAAACTACCAATTATGCATGGAATTGTAAAAATCCCTGTGTCTTTTTGCTTCTGCTGTAGTCTGTTCTGTAACATTGCTGAGCATGATGGATTTAATTCCACGTGGTGCTCATCGTCTAATTTGCGTTTGTTTGTCAAGAGCTGTCTCAAAAATTTCCTCGAGTCTGATGTCTGAAAAAAGAGCTTCAAGAATAGGTAAGTTAATATGTAATTTCTTTAAAAGTTTAAGAAACTTACCGAACTGTTCTTCTAAATCGTCTCTTTCTAATGCTTCGGGGTAAGGTATGCGAGGTTGATACTCCTTAATTACCGGTTTTGGCCTTTCTTGTGTTACCTCGTTTTTACCTTTTTATTCCTTGGTTTCTTGTTGTGGGATGGGTTCGTCTATCTCTGTATTTTCCTGAGCTGCTATGGCTTGAATTTTCTCCTTTGGATTAATCTCAGTGTTGCTTGATAGACGTCCTTGCGGTTATTCTGACATTAGCTTTGCAAGTTGTTCAACTGCCTTAGTGATTTCCCCAACTTGGCTCTTGATCTCTTCAATCGATGTTCGTTGGTTTGTTTCAGTATTTTGGCAGCGTGGTTCTGTGTTTGCTATGAATTTTTCCAGCATCTGTTCAAGGTTCGACTTATCTTCTTGTTGGTAAGGTGGTTGTTGAAAATTTGGATGAAGTTCCTATCTTTGGCTACTATGATCATTCCACGAGACATGGGGATGGTACTTCCAACCTGCATTATAAGTGTCATTATAAAAATTATTTTGAGGTCTAGAGTAGTTACCCATAGAGTGGACTTGTTCGTTCTCCATGCCATATCCGTAGGGTGGGTACTCAGGATTCGCCACGCCTTCTGGATTCGAGTCATATTGCATTATTGGGTGTACCTACGAGCGACTACACAAACCATCGATCTTTTTATTCATCATCTCTATCTGGGTAGATAACCTGATGAGCACGTCGGGGTCGAAGGCACTGGCTGCTTTAGAAGGAATTGTCCTCATGACTTGCCATTGATAATTATTTAGTGCCATCTTCTCTATAGACTAAAATTATCTATAGAGGAAAAATTAGCAAAGTAAAAATAAAAATAAATAATAAAAATAAAAACAAATTGCAATAAAAAAATCAGAGTATAGTGGTGAGTATTCCCGCCTGCCACGCGGGCGATCCGGGTTCGATCCCCAGCAACGGCGCCAAAAACTTGATCACTGTAAAATCAGAGTTTTAAATATTTATAAAAGAATGATCATGTAACACCCCAAACCAGGTCTATGCGTTAAGACGAGATTTGGTTTGTCACACCGATCGAACATCTATTCAATTTTCTAATAATTTAAGTAAAACAGTAATACAAAACCTTTTGAAAATAAAGATTAATAAAAATTAAGAACAATAATTTAAAATTGGAGAATTAAGAAAATACTTGTTTGAAATCTTATCATAATTGTCAAAAATTTTAAGTAGTTTTAAAACCATTCGAAAGAATTTAAAAATAATTAAGGATGTCCAAATTGTTATAAAACACAATGTTTTTAAGAATACCTTATAGATTAAACATAAGCCCATATTAAGAGTCTTAAAACAAAATTAAATCCATCCACACATAAAAATCCATAAAACATAAATAGAGGCTTTATTACATCATACCCGAAATAATAATTAAAATAAGTAACTTAAATAAAGTTCATAGTTTATAAAACCCATGCTCGTAGTATGGCCTCCACAAAGTCATCCCCGGCCCAAGTCCACATCAATTGCCATTACCTGAGATGGATAATAAAATGGGGTGAGTCACTAAGAACTCAGTGTGTAACTCACTTACCACCATTATTGGGCCAGATCATCAAGACATTAAGTTGGGCTTGAGCCCAATTGCAGATTTAACAATATAGAATAAAATAAAATAAATAAAATGCATGTAAGATGAATTTCCCAACCAAGCCTAAATTTCATCTGCTACACACCCCCGTACCAACCAACACACCTGTGGGGATCAAGTCAACCCACCCCGCCAAACACACCAATCGTAGGCATCAAGCCTTTTAAAATAATATTGTAGTGCACTACCGAACTAGATTGTGACATAGTCACCGAACTAGAGGCATTAAGCCATAAAAAATTGTGGCAGAGCCACCGAACTAGATTCGTGGCCACAGGCCTTTCTTCTCTTCATCATATATCCCGTCCCATGCAATCATGTATGCATAACAAACTATAGCCATATAATAATTTATCAAGTAATCCATATTATAGATGAGTCTATAATTAAACTTTTCATTTGGGCCTATTAAACAAAATAGTATTTAGCCCATTTAGCAATCTAGCGAACTTTGGCCCATATATCGAACTAGAAAGTTTTTGGCCCATTTAGCGATCTAGCAGTTTTTCGGCCCAATATATCGATCTAGTAATATTTCTGCTCAATTTATCGATCTAGCAATATTTCGGCTCAATTTATCGATCTAGCAATATTTCGGCTCAATTTATCGATCTAGCAAATTTTTTCGTAATTTTCCCGACTTTAACCATTTTCATGCATTTACACAAAAGTGTCCATTACTACGTGTTTTCCGATTTTGCCATTTTTACGATTTTATCACAATACATACGGTTTGATATCTAACCCGAGAGATAAGTGTGAAGTTACACACCTGGTTATAGTGAGAACTAGACTTTCCCGCTCGTCGATACCTAAACGCATCACGTTATATTAAAACACTATAATTTATTAATAAAACCAATCTTAGAAATAACGATCTAAACTTTTACCCTCGGAATTTCGAACTACTTCTACTTGCGGTTTCTCCCCGATTGATGGTTCGTTAACTGATGCAAATGCACGAACAAACAAAGGTTCGGGAGTACGAACGACTTCAAACAATTGATTCTCCCCGGATGAGCGTCCACAACCCGGTGGGAAATCTCGGATTCCTGAAATAGCCCTTTGTCTAAACTTAGGGGGATTAACGGAACCACCCTTCTTTCGAACACTATTCACCGCCCTTTTCTTCCCTATCTTGATTGTCTTTGTTGACAAAAATCATTAGTCCAATCTAAAATTGTATCGAAAATATAACTAAGGGTTTTTAAGGGTGAGATTTGCTTACCACAAATATCCTTGTTCCACAAAAGAGAATCGACCAAAACGTTCCCTTAAGACCTTAAATCGATTCCAACGTTCTATGATACTCACGAACACTTGAGTTCCGGTCTTCCACTATCGCATTAAAATATAACGAATGAAAACCGTTAATAGAAGAAACAATTATTTCAATCAAAAAGTCCCTTCTTACCACCATCAAGATTCGCCAAAATAACTATTAACTAATCATAAACTAAAAAGAACCCTTACCTATTGTCCACGATTGAAAAGAAAGGATTGAGAATGATGTTTGTGAATGATGGAGGATTCGGCTATGTATAACCAAAGAAAAGAGAAAATGGTTCGGCTATGGGCACACTAATGGTTCGGCTATGGGCACACTAACATTCGGCCATGAGAGAAATTATTGGAGAAAGTATTGATTGAAAAGAAATAAAAGGTGGAAGTAAAAGATGATGATGAGGATTCAGTTTTCAAAGAGAAGAAGAGAGAAAGAAAAAAATGAGTTTAGGAGAAATGTATATTCGGCAATGGTAAAAAGAAAGAAAAAGAATGGCCTTTTTGGTGTTGGTAATTTCGGCACTATGAGAAAAGGCACAAAATAGAATACTAGAATGTTAGGCAAAAATGACCAAATGTTCAAAAGAATAAGGCTTACCAAAAGCTCAATTTCGGCCAAGGGGAAAAGGTTGAGAAGAGAATTGCAAAACTTTGTACAAAAATGCTAGGAATGACCAAAAGCAACTCCTAATCCTAGCTAAGCTACTAGCATATTCGGCCAACCCCCCTTTAGTCCACATTGCCGTCCAAATTCATGGTCAAATGGCCATGAATTAGTTTCCAAAACATTTACCTTGATACATGCCTTATGTCCCCTTATCTTACCAAATTTTCTTGATTCCATACCATAAGTTAACACTTACCTTATTCCTTTAGTCTACTAACCAAAAATGACAAAGTCAACACTTACCATAATTATGCTTGGCCGACACTTGCCATACAAGTGCAAAAATAAAAGTTCTCTAGATGCTAACCAAGAGATTCGAACCTCTCCCCTCATGCACTTACTCATGCGCCAACACCACCTTGCCATATACTCATCTTATGCTACTTTTTGATACTTAAATTAACTTAAGTATCAATGCCACTTGATTCACTTCAATAAATTCTCAAAACTAAAAATTATTCCATACCCGAATAATTCCATACTCTTCTTCAAGGCTAATAAACATAAGCTAAACACCAAAACATGCAATATATCTATACTCGAATTTTAGGGTGTTACAACTCTACCCTCCTTAAAGAAAATTTCGTCCTCGAAATTTACCTGGTTGAAAGAGATGAGGGTATTGTTGCCGAATTGCATCCTCAGGCTCTCACGTAGCTTCCTCCGCTCTGTGATTACGCCATAAAACTTTGACCAACGGTACGATTTTCTTTCTTAACACCTTAACATCTCGATCTAAGATTTTCACTGGTTCCTCCTCAAAAGACAAGTCTGAATTCAACTCCACTTCTTCTATCGGTACTATGTGCGAAGGATCCGATCTATAGCGCCTCAACATGTAAACATGAAAAACATTATGAATTTGACTCAACTCTGGAGGTAATTCGATCTGATAGGCCACTGGAGCAACACGCTTCACCACACGATATGGTCCAATGTATCTAGGACTCAATTTGCCCTTCTTCCCAAACCTGACAATCTTCTTCCAAGGTGAGACCTTCAAGAAAACTTGATCCCCCACAGCATACTCGATACTTCTACGCTTGGATCTGCGATACAACTTACGTCTATCCAAGCTTCCTTTAACTTAGTGCTCGAATAGCTTTTACTTTTTCTTCCGTTTGAGAGATCAACTCAGGGACGACATCCATCGTTCGCCCAATTCAGTCCAACAAATAAGAGAACAACACCTACGACCATACAATGCCTCGTAGGGTGCCATCTGAATGCTAGGCTGATAACTGTTGTTGTAAGCAAATTCTGCCAACTGTAGAAAATCCTCCCAACTACCTTTGAAGTCGATTACATATCCCTTAACATGTCTTCAGAATCTGAATTACTCTTTCCGATTGACCATCGATCGAGGATGAAAACCGCATCAAGAAGTTTAGCTTTGTTCCCGAGCTTCATGCAAAGCTTTCCAAAACCGTGATGTAAACCTAGGATCCCTATCTCGATATAATGAGACACGGGTACCCCATATGCAACCTCACGATTTCGGATACATACACTTAGCCAACACGTAACGCAGTAGTCCGCATTTAACTGGTAGAAAATAAGCAGTCTTCGTTAAACGATCAACAATTACCCAAACAGAATTTTCTTAGTAGGTGTTAAAGGTAACCCACTAACAAAATCCGTTGTTATCCGCTCCCATTTCCAAAAAGGAATCTTTACCGGTTGTAATAAACCTGACGGCAATTGATGCTCCGCCTTCACTTGCTGACAAGTTAAACATTTTCCCACAAATTCAGAAATCTCACGCTTCAACCCTGGCCAACAATACTATTCACGAAGATCCCGATACATCTTATTTCCTCCGGGATGCATAGCATAAGGGCTACTATGCGCCTCTCGTAAAATCATTTGTCTCAGATCCGAGTCCTTAGGCATACAAACTCCTCCACGAAAACACAACACACCTTTCGTGTTTATTCCAAAATCCTCTATTCCACCATTTTCCACTTGTTGAATTAAAAGTCCCAACTTCTTATCTGATATCTGTTTTTCCTTGATTTGTTCTAACTACAGAGGCTTCACCTGAAGTTCGCTTATCGGACTACCATCCTCGTACAAACTCAAATGGGCAAACATTGCTCTCAAATCGAGATACCACTTTCGACTTAACTTAACGCTGCTCGCTACCACATTAGCTTTTCCGAATGATACTTGATTGAGAAATCATAGTTCTTTAATGACTCCACCCATCTTCGTTGTCTCAAGTTTAATTCCTTCCGAGTAAGAAGATACTTAAGGCTCTTGTGATCCGTATAGATGATAGACTTTTTCACCGTAAAGATAATGCCTTCAAATCTTTAAAGCAAACACTACCGCAGACTAACTCCAAATCATGAGTAGGGTAGTTTTACCGTGCGGTCTCGGTGACGAAGCATAAGCCACCACTTTCCCATTTTGCATCAAGATACACAACCTAAACCCGTATGTGACACATCACAATAAACTATAAACTCCTTTCGGCCTCAAAGTTGAATCGAGATTGGCGCTCAGTCAAAATCTTTTCAATTTCTCGAAACTTTCTTGTTGTTTATCGGTCCATACATACACGGTACTCCCTTTTGCAAAAGCTTAGTTGGGAGCAAAGCAATCAATGAAAACCCCTCAACAAAACGTCTATAGTAACCACCAAACCCAAGAAACTTGAATCTCACTACCGACTTTGGTGGTTTCCAATCCAATAGTGACCTCAATCTTAGAGGATCCACCCTTGTTCCTTCCTTGGTGATACCACATGACCCAAGAAAGTCACTTCCTTAACTGTAATTCCCATTTCTCGAATTTGGCATACGGTTGATTATCTCGAAGTAACTGCAATACAATTCGCAAATGCGAGTCATGCTCCTCTTCATTCCTTGAATATACCAGAATGTCATCTATGAATACTACTAGAAACCGATCTAAAAATGGTTGAAAGACCCGGTTCATCATATCCATAAATGCAGCTGGTGCATTGGTCAACCCAAACGGCATCACCAAAAACTCATAATGTCCATAACGAGTTCAGAAAGCCGTCTTGTGAATATCCACCTCTTTCACCTTAAGCTGGTGATAAGCCGATCTCAAATTAATTTTGGAGAAAACTGAAGCTCCCTTCAATTGATCAAATAGGTCATCAATTCTCAGCAGAGGGTACCTATTCTTGATCGTCAATTTATTTAATTGCCTGTAATCAATACACATACGCATCGACCCATCTTTCTTCTTAACAAACAAAACCGGTGCTCCCCACGGAGACACACTCGGTCGAATAAAACCCCGATCCAACAATTCTTGAATTTGAGCTTTAAGCTCCGTCAACTCCTTCAGTGCCATTCTATAAGGAGCAATGGACACTGGAGCCGTTCCGGGCAAAAGCTCAATACCAAATTCCACTTCCCGATTCGGAGGTATACCAGGAAGTTCTTCAGGAAATACATCTGAAAATTCCTTCACTGTTCTCACATCTTCCACCGATAACTCTTTGGCATCTAAAGCATTAATAAAAGCTAGAAATGCTCCATACCCTTTCCGCACCAACTTTTCCGCCTTTAACGCAGATACCACATTTGCCAAATAATTCCTTCGTTCGCCAATCATAACTATTTCCTTATCCTCCACAGTCCTTATTGACATCCGCTTTTCAGCACAATCCAATTGCGCCCGGTGCTTAACTAACCAATCCATGCCCAAAATGATATCGAACTCGCCAAAAGGCAATTCCATCAAATTCGCCAAAAATATTTCTCCTTGAATTTCTAAAGGCATATCTCTAAACAGTTTATTTACCAACACCGACTGTCTTAAAGGACTAATTACCTTCATCTCACTATTGGAAATTTCATATTCTAAATTCAAGTTTCCAGATATGGTGATAGCAACATACGAATGGGTAGAACCAATATCTATCAAAGCAATAACAGGTACATCAAAGATGAAGAACGTACCAGTTATCACATCAGGTGCATTGCCCTCCTCGCGGCGTCTGACTGCATACACCAACCCTGGCTGTCTTGCATCCGTGTTACCTCTAGGACCATTGCCTCGACCTGCTACACCTTGACCACGTCCAGCCCCATTACCACCACGACCTGGTCCACGACCTCTCGGTGGTTGCTGAGCTCCTCTTGCCGGTTGTGCATCAGTATTACGAGCTTCCTGAGTTGTATCCATTCGACGAGGACAATTCCTATATTGATGATCCATTGAACCACATTTATAGCAAGCTCCTGTTTTCTTCCAGCACTCTCCATAATGTCGTTTCCCACATTCAAAGCCTGATCTCGACTACGATTAATGACTATGGTGTTCTACCTTGAGCTGGCTCATCATTCCGAGGCCTCTTCAAAAACCTTTTTGAAGAACCCGAATACTTCATATCTCTCTTGCCTCTAACTCGTTCCCGATTCTGACGTTCTGAGTTCTTAGCCTCTTCGGCTATCTTGGCTTTCTCCACAAGCGTGGCAAAGTTCTAACTTGTTGTGGGGCTATCAGAACCCGCAACTCTTAAAGCGTACACAACGCTCATGATCCGTTGACACTATTGTTCGAGCATAGCGACTCAAACGTAAAAACTCAGCCTCATACGCTGCCACTGTCTTATTTCCTTGGACCAGATTCAAGAATTCCTTTCTTCAGGCATCCACATAACTTGTTCCTACATATTTCCCTTGAAAGAAAGCTTTGAAGAATTCCTAATTAACTAATGCAGCTTCAGTGCCTTCTTGGACAGTAAGCCACCATTGGTATGCTTCGTCCCTTAATAAGGACACCGCTCCTCTTAGTTTTTGTTCCACCGTGCACTCAAGATCGTCCATAATTCACTCCACTACCTCAAGCCAATATTCAGCAACATTTGGAGCTACACCTGAGACACCTCTGAAAACCTCAGCACCACTTGATTTCAATCGCTCCGATATCGACCTACGAGCTGTTGGCCCAGGTCTAGTTCCAGCAACTCTTTCAAGGACTCGCAACATTGCTCGTGTCAAAGCATTATCTTCTTCCATATGATCATGTGATCCCGTCTCACTCTCGAGTGACGCAGGTGTATCCATTTCCGACATATGATCCGGCGCTTTAGTTGCGCCCCTAACACCTCGTCCTCTACCACGGTCGTGTCTACCGTGTCCACGACCACGTCCTCTAGTGCTCATAATAACTAATTCAATTTAATCTGATTAAAATTTTTATGAATCAGAATACTATTTCAGTGTTTATTAACGATATTTTATGATATAAAAGAGATAGAGTTGTTTTTGCAATCATATCCCTATTGTCTCAATCTCTACGGTTTTTCAACACCTAAAACTAGAAGTTCTAGAGTGTTTCTATGATCATATCACAGTAATAATAAACAATCAATATACAGATACTTACTTGACTTGGTGCGGGATGCTCATGGTGCCATACTACCTTTAAATCAAAAGTCTAGAAATTTGAATTATTTTTCAGACAAATATCATTGTTGAACCCAAACCACAGTCGAGTTTTGAAACTGGCTCTGATACCATTAAATGTAACACCTCAAACCAGGTCTATGCGTTAAGACGAGATTTGGTTTGTCACACCGATCGAACATCTATTCAATTTTCTAATAATTTAAGTAAAACAGTAATACAAAACCTTTTGAAAATAAAGATTAATAAAAATTAAGAACAATGATTTAAAATTGAAGAATTAAGAAAATACTTGTTTGAAATCTTATCATAATTGTCAAAAACTTTAAGTAGTTTTAAAACCATTCGAAAGAATTTAAAAATAATTAAGGATGTCCAAATTGTTATAAAACACAATGTTTTTAAGAATACCTTATAGATTAAACATAAGCCCATATTAAGAGTCTTAAAACAAAATTAAATCCATCCACACATAAAAATCCATAAAACATAAATAGAGGCCTTATTACATCATACCCAAAATAATAATTAAAATAAGTAACTTAAACAAAGTTCATAGTTTATAAAACCCATGCTCGTAGTATGGCCTACACGAAGTCATCCCCGGCCCAAGTCCACATCAGTTGCCATTACCTGAGATGGATAATAAAATGGGGTGAGTCACTAAGAACTCAGTGTGTAACTCACTTACCACCATTATTGGGCCAGATCACCAAGACATTAAGTTGGGCTTGAGCCCAATTGCAGATTTAACAATATAGAATAAAATAAAATAAATAAAATGCATGTAAGATGAATTTCCCAACCAAGCCTAAATTCCATCCACTACACACCCCCGTACCAACCAACACACCTGTGGGGATCAAGTCAACCCACCCCGCCAAACACACCAATCGTAGGCATCAAGCCTTTTGAAATAATATTGTAGTGCACTACCGAACAAGATTGTGACATAGTCACCGAACTAGAGGCATTAAGCCATAAAAATTTGTGGCAGAGCCACCGAACTAGATTCGTGGCCACAGGCCTTTCTTCTCTTCATCATATATCCCGTCCCATGCAATCATGTATGCATAACAAACTATAGCCATATAATAATTTATCAAGTAATCCATATTATAGATGAGTCTATAATTAAACTTTTCATTTGGGCCTATTAAACAAAATAGTATTTAGCCCATTTAGCAATCTAGCGAACTTTGGCCCATATATCGAACTAGAAAGTTTTTGGCCCATTTAGCGATCTAGCAGTTTTTCGGCCCAATATATCGATCTAGTAATATTTCTGCTCAATTTATCGATCTAGCAATATTTCGGCTCAATTTATCGATCTAGCAATTTTTTTCGTAATTTTCCCAACTTTAACCATTTTCATGCATTTACACAAAAGTGTCCATTACTACGTGTTTTTCGATTTTGCCATTTTTATGATTTTATCACAATACTTACGGTTTGATATCTAACCCGAGAGATAAGTGTGAAGTTACACACCTGGTTATAGTGAGAACTAGACTTTCCCACTCGTCGATACCTAAACGCATCACGTTATATTAAAACACTATAATTTATTAATAAAACCAATCTTAGAAATAACGATCTAAACTTTTACCCTCGAAATTTTGAACTACTTCTACTTGCGGTTTCTCCTCGATTGATGGTTCGTTAACCGATGCAAATCCACGAACAAACAAAGGTTCGGGAGTATGAACTACTTCAAACAATCGATTCTCCCCGGATGAGCGTCCACAACCCGATGGGAAATCTCGGATTCCCGAAATAGCCCTTTGTCTAAACTTAGGGGGATTAACGGAACCACCCTTCTTCCAAACACTATTCACCGCCCTTTTCTTCCCTATCTTGATTGTCTTCGTTGACAAAAATCATTAGTCCAATCTAAAATTGTATTGAAAATATAACTAAGGGTTTTTAAGGGTGAGATTTGCTTACCACAAATATCCTTGTTCCACAAAAGAGAATCGACCAAAACGTTCCCTTAACACCTTAAATCGATTCCAACGTTCTATGATACTCACGAACACTTGAGTTCCGGTCTTCCACTATCGCACTAAAATATAACGAATGAAAACGTTAATAGAATGAACGATTATTTCGATCCAAAAGATCCTTTTTACCACCATCAAGATTCGACCAAAATAACTATTAACTAATCGTAAACTAAAAAGAACCCTTACCTATTGTCCACGATTGAAAAGAAAGGATTGAGAATGATATTTGTGAATGATGGAGGATTCGGCTATGTATAACCAAAGAAAAGAGAAAATGGTTCAGCTATGGGCACACTAACATTCGGCCATGAGAGAAATTATTGGAGAAAGTATTGATTGAAAAGAAATAAAAGGTGGAAGTAAAAGATGATGATGAGAATTCAGTTTTCAAAGAGAAGAAGAGAGAAAGAAAAAAATGAGTTTAGGAGCAATGTATATTCGGCAATGGTAAAAAGAAAGAAAAAGAATGGCCTTTTTGGTGTTGGTAATTTCGGCACTATGAGAAAAGGCACAAAATAGAATACTAGAATGTTAGGCAAAAATGACCAAATGGTCAAAAGAATAAGGCTTACCAAAAGCTCAATTTCGGCCAAGAGGAAAAGGTTAAGAAGAGAATTGCAAAACTTTGCACAAAAATGCTAGGAATGACCAAAAGCAACTCCTAATCCTAGCTAAGCTACTAGCATATTCGCCAACCCCTTTAGTCCACATTGTTAGTCCAAATTCATGGTCAAATGGCCATGAATTAGTTTCCAAAACATTTACCTTGATACATGACTTATGTCCCCTTATTTTACCAAATTTTCTTGATTCCATACCATAAGTTAACACTTACCTTATTCCTTTAGTCTACTAACCAAAAATGACAAAGTCAACACTTACCATAATTATGCTTGGCCGACACTTGCCATACAAGTGCAAAAATAAAAGTTCTCTAGATGCTAACCAAGAGATTCGAACCTCTCCCCTCATGCACTTACTCATGCGCCAACACCACCTTGCCATATACTCATCTTATGCTACTTTTTGACACTTAAATTAACTTAAGTATCAATGTCACTTGATTCACTTCAATAAATTCTCAAAACTAAAAATTATTCCATACACGAATAATTCCATACTCTTCTTCAAGGCTATAATAAACACAAGCTAAACACCAAAACATGCAATATATCTATACTCGAATTTTAGGGTGTTACAGATCAAACCTGGAGACTAACTCTGGCAACGATATTAAGGCAAATGTACCTATCAAACAGTAGTATAGCTTAGGCAAGACCGGATATCGAACCCAAAGGAACTAAAAGCATTAATACTCACTTTCTTTTTATTATTTAACCTAATTAGGGTGAAGGTTGTCTGTAAACTAAATTAACATCAACTAAACTAAGGAAACAAAGACAAAAAGATGAACTTGGGGATAACTTGAAAAAGACTTAGTTGATTTTGATGATACCCTTAGGAAGAATCCACCTTGACTTCACTTATTATTTAACCCCAAATTATATGATTTCTTTTACTTAGCTTGATCCGTAAGACTCCCTAACCTATGTTAAACCCTCTCTCGCAGCGAATAACGTCTAATCCTAGGTTAATTAGTGGACCTCTCGTTCGCTTATAATAACCCCCTAGGAAAGCAGTAAATCATTCAATGGATTCCCATATTAGGTTTCACCCTAATCCGAAAAAATCTCGTAACCCTATTTGTAAGCGCCCGATCAACTCCGCTTAATTATGTTAGATCTACTCTTAGGCAGGGTCTATTCCTCCTCCACCTAAGCACATTAAATTTGGATTAAGCAACATAATTAAGAACAAACTAAGTAATTATCATATAACTTAAAAATCAAATAAAAAGATTCATCTAGGTTTCATCCCCTTCAGGAATCTGAGGGGTTTAGTTCATAATGAATAAACAAAACATCGTAAGAGAAAAGATAAAACAAAACATAAGAAAATCTTAAAACTCCCTGAAAGAATTGAAGGAGAATTCTGCCGTCTTGAGTATAATTCCGGCTTCTTGGGATGGATCAACTGGATACCTTCGCGTTATTCCTTAGTTTTGACCTTCTCGGCTTGGCTCCTTGGCCTAGCTTTCGCCGGTTTTGGCTTCTGCCGAACTCTCTTTTCAAGTTGCCCCATTGGGTGTTTATATAGACTTGATGCCTTACTTGGCCCCTAAGTATCCTAATTTAAGTAGAATTCCTGCTAGGGTGTTTGAATAGGCTATGGAATGTGTTTCTTTACCTCCAAGTATCCTTTCCCGAATGAAATTACTCTTTCCAGCGATAAGGACATGGCCATGGCACACGCTCGTGTGAATCGTGGCCAGGCCCTGTTTAGACTTTTAATGAGGCACGGCCGTGTTTATCGGGGTCCAAGCCGTGTTCTAGTAATTTAATGAGGCACGGCCGTGTGGCTTGAAGTCCAGGCCGTGTCGATTTCGTGAATAGGCCCATTTGGCCCGTTTTAAGCCCTTTTACGTTCTTTTCATCCATGGGTGCTTTCCCTGAGTATAAGACATGAAAAGAAAGGATTAAGAGCACCTTTTTACATAAATTGAAGCTTAAATTATCCAAAAGCATGCTAAATGTGGGCCTAAAATATGTTACTTTTATGGTTTATCACTTTCAAGCCTGTTATCTAGCAGCCTAGCTACAACTTTCTGATTATGTGCCGCATTCAGTACAGCATGGTGTGTAGGGATGGGTGGGTGGATTTTATCCCCACATGGTGTGTAGGGTTGGACGGAGTTGGTGTGTAGAGGCTAGTGGGTAGGATTCTGCTATTCTGTCTGTTTTCTGCATATTCTGTCTGAAATGGGCTAAGGCCCTAGATCATATCTGATTCTGCATCTGAGTGGGCTAAAGTCCACACCGTTTCTGTAATGGGCTCAGACCCGAACTGTGAATATATGTCTGTTATCTGATATTCTGTGTGTATGTTTTCTGTAGGGATTGCACACTGAGTTTGCGGAAAACTTACCCTTTTCTCGCTTAATCTGTCTGTAATCCCCAACGATGAGCGGATCGGTCTGCAATGAAGACTCGGCGGTGACCACGGTTCTGGACACTTATTTACAGTTTATTTATAATTACGATTTGGTTATTTTTGGGTATACTTCTTATAATAAGGCCTTTACGAATTTTCACTTAAATTTGGGATTATTATTTTATGAACTGCTAGCAGTAGGACAAGACTCGAGTTTTCAAAGTAAACAAATGTTTTATCAAAAACACACGAATTCGCAAATTACTTTTAAAAAGCTTCCGCAACGTATAATATTTTAAAAATGGTCAATAAATGATTAAACAACACGTTTTGACGAAAGCCTGGATATTTACAAATGGATTTAACGTAGTTAAGTTTTCTAAAAGCACTATCATGTGACATCGCTAGATTCAGCCATAACGTCTAGGCCGGGTTTGGGGTGTTACACTTTTTCATATAATTTTCATGGATTTAAAGGCATGGGAGCTTGATTTAGCTAGCTCATGTACCAAGTTGATAAATTTTTGAAAATTTGATAAGTTTCCATTGTTAAAAATTGGATGAATTAAGTGTGAAATTTATAGAAATTAAGCTTCGTTTATGAAAATGACTAAATTATAAAGCTTAATTATTGATTTTGTATATTAAGGACCAAATTGAATAAAATGAAAAACCATTATGAAATTTAGGTAGGAATAGAAAGTAGAAGTTCCCTAATGAGTATATGTGAAATTAGATTTTAATCCGAAGCTTTAGACTGAAAGTTATGTTTTTCTCGGGTTTATGGGCTAAATTGAATAAACTAAAAATATATGTTTGACTTGGTATTTGAATGTGATTTGTATGGAATTTGATATTGTGTCATTGTTAATTATTATCCGTAGCTAAAGATAACGACGGGTCATTGAGAGGGAAAGGAAAGGCGAGAGCTGACGACGAGTGACATGAGCTATCAATTTATATTTGTATCATTCAGGATCAATTTAATTGTTGCATATCCATGACATTTTGCGTTATATAACATTGAGGTGAGTTTTCAATGGTTATTTGAGTTGAATTGTTATGGATGAGATTGAATATCGAGACAATGACTATATTAAATAGAATAGAAATTTCGTGAATTAGCTTGTATATGATAATTGGTATGAAATTGAGTTGAAACATGTTATATTACATGATGAGATGATGAATTAATGATGAACTGGATATTATAAAGTATGAATTGAATCATGTAATGAAATTGGAAATTTGGTTACCCTATTAGTTGTTCGGATATTAATTTAAAACCATTGTTGTTGGGAAACCCGGGGTGTTGATTGTACATATAGATTCATCGTTTACGAGCAATCTGGGGTAACAGTATATTCAAATTGTGAAAACCATCGTTGTCGGGCAACCTAGGGTGACAGATTTGTGTATCCATTTTAAATCTGTGTTTGGTTAATAGGGTTATATACACATGATTTGGCTATATGGTAAATTGAAATCAAATGTGATTGATTAGGTATAATTGCACATATATTAAATGTGATATTTGACAGCATGTGAAAAGTCAAGCAAAATGAGTTACAAATGAGTCTTGGAGGCCGATTGAATATGAATGAGCTATTAGGCTTAAAAATGGATTGAAATGATGAGATGAAATTGAATATATAAATTGATGAATGTGTATGTATAAGTATATATTATAAATGATGATATGAAATGTTTAAGTATGTATGAAGTGAAATATATCGGGAAAGTGGTTATATATGTTTTAGAAAGTAAGGTATGAAACAATCATATGAATTGGTTGATTGGATTATGCTTCAATTTGGTATGCTATATGATGAAGAATTTGTATTTAAATGTTGAATGGCAAATGATAAGTTAAGTGCCCATGTTAGTGAATTGAAGTACAAATTGCTACCTATATATCTATATATGTATGTCATATGTTAATGGGAACTATTGACACATTTGGTATGTATATTGATTAAAAATTAGACTTGAATTGATTGTTTGCATTTGATACTTGTGTTATATTGACTTGAATCATGAAAATACCACTGAGCTTTATTACTCAATGTACGGTTTGTTTTTTTCATGAGTAGGTATAATTTAATGTTGCGGTTGCGATAAGCGATTCCAACATAAAGCTAGAGACCCTCGGCTCAGCTATGTTTGTATAGTCTTGTTTGGTTTAAATATATGACATGTACCTAGGTTGAGTTGATTTTTTTGTATAGTATGTGATCTTGTGAACTTTTAGAGTTAGAATTGGCAATTTGGAAGTGATTATATGTTTGGATTGTGCAATTTAGATTGTCACAATATTTGGTAATGCATAAATTGTAGTATGCTATTAATTTATATAGTAATGTATGTATATATGCATGTATACTTATGCTGAGTAGACTAATGGTTAGCATAATGAAAATGAAAAGGATTGAATGTATATATGTTTGAAAGGTATTATGATTTATAATTGAATCCATTGGATGTGTATTTTTTGCTAAAAAAGCTTAAGTGATTCAAAAAGATACCAAATTAGACCATTTAGAAACAGACGATCACGTCGCGAAGATACCAAATGCTTAGGTGATTCAAGAAGATACAAAGTCAGTATGTTGCGTCACGACGAGGAATCCCCGAAGTTGTGACGCCAACTTGAGATTTTTGAAAACATTGCAGTTTAATCCTAATTCTATCTCGGGTTAGCAATAGAGCTTTCGTAAGCGCGTATAAGATCCGTAAAGCTTTGTTTATCATATAATATTCATATATTTCTTTTATTTAGATGTGTACTAGTATAAATTGATTATATTTTATCGTAGTTGCTCCGACAACGAATATAGCATCTTGTAGCTCGGACTCGACGGTCGGGTCGGGTCGGGTATGGCGTGTTACATTTTGAGCTTGTCAAAATAGTTTAAAAGTAGTTATATATATATTAAACCTTTTGTTAATTTAAATAAATTTTGCTATATTATAATATTGTTTTTATTTAAAAATATCTATTTTTATTTTTTTTAAATATGTGTTTTTAAACTTAAAACATTTGGAATAATTATATAAAAAAATTTAAAATTTAAAATTTCAATTTTATATTATAATATTTAAAAAATGGTTGCATTACTTATGCGTCAACCAATTCATAACATTTAAGTTAATTAGAAAAATATTAAATTAACATAATTATTATAAATAAATTTTAACAAAAATAAATTAGTAAAAATTACTTATTGCTTCATATTTATCATTAAGTATGATTTATAAACAAAATTTAATAATATATTAGTATCTTTTATACACCATATTTAATATTTGATTTACATTTAGGATGTGTTTGATAAACTAAACAATTAAATGCTGAAAAATTAAGTATTAAATTTGTTTTACTAAATTTATATTATAAAAATGTTAAATTTATATTATAAAAATGTTTGATATATTAGTAAAAATTAGCACTAAAATATAATTTTTTTTATTTCATAATAGTAAATCTTGAATTTTGAAAATCTATTATTCCATAATTTTATTATTATTAATATGATATTATTTTTTTATTTTGAATAGTTAATAATTTGAATATTTTAATTTTAAATAAAATGAAGAAATAATTAATTTCAAAATTAACGTTTTGGAAAAAAAAGTTAACTTAATATTTTCAATATTAGATGATAAGTAAAAAAGTTAATAGGATTATCAAAGTCAATTAAAAAATAAATGTCAAATTTTGTTATTTTTAGTAACATGAATATTTTCAATGATTTATCAAACATACCCTTAGTCTAAGAATAAAATTTATTATTTTTAATATTGAAATATTATGTTAAAATTTATTTGTCATATTATTAATAAATTTTATTAAATAAATAATAATACATTTTAATATATTAATACATATAATCAATCTATGCATTGCACGGACAAAAAACTAGTTAAATTATTTTAGATTAAATTGTGTCTTAATAGTAAGTAATCACTAATAATGATTAATTGCGAAAGATACAAATTAACACAGTTTTATCAATGCGCAAAGGTTAAAATCTTGGGATCGTGAATGCTTAAATTTGAGTTCTACCACATGTATTTATTTACGTGTGGATTTTCAATCTGAACTTAGGTCTGACTATATTTTGGTTATTAATTCATTAGTTTTTTATTATAGTTATATAAATATGTTAGCTAATTCTAATTGTGTATGAAAAAATTTTGGATGAAAATTTTTAAGGACGATATAAAACTGCCGAAGATGCAGTAAATGTAACACAATTTATTTTTCCTTGACAACAAAAGCTACCATACGAAACGAGGACAGATACTGAGATTCAGAAACATGCATATAGCGGGGAAAGTCAAAGACAGAAAGAAAATCAAATGAATGCAAATTCAACATCTCTTTATTCGAAATAAAGACTGGCAAATTCGGAACAGCCCCAAAACACAAGTAACTGCGAGCCACAGCCAACGTCCAACTCACCTCTTCATCCCTCCTTCGGTAACTGGGGCCATTGTTACACCTGGGTTTTGATTCCCTTTCCATCCTAAACACAATTCATGCCCAACATATAACCAAACAATTTGGATTTTATGTAATATATAATGAAATGGGAAGATTGATGAGAAGACAATGTATACTAACCGCGTTTCATGTCGAATCCTTGGTATTTGAGCTGTCGGTACTCTTGACACAAGGCACAGTAGTGACAAAAACAGTGGAGGAAATCATTGCAAGGGCTTTGTTTCAATCCATATTGGCCCCTCAGTCTCCTACGATGAATGCATCCATAGAATATTGATGGAAGAACTGCTTTTATATGATGTAATAAACAATACAGCAGACAGCTTTCCCCACATGCTGCAAACAAAGTTCCGAATACACACCGCAGGCATTTAGTAACTCTACTTGTAATCCTTTATCCTATCTCATGCACCCCTATGTACCCAAAACAAAATGAAAAACCAATGAAGGAGACATATATATATTACATATATACTTACATATACTTCCTTTGTTTATAATCTCAGCGCTCCTGCCGAAAGTAATACAGGGACAGAAGATTGTCATGCAGCCTTAATAAACCGTAAAAGTAACATATTTTAATCCCACATTTAGCACGCTTTTGGATGATTTAAGCCCTGAATTGTGTAATTTGGTGCTCTTAATCCTTTGTTTTCATGTTTTATACTCAGAAGAGCACCGGATAATGAAAAGAACGAGAAACGGGCCCAAACCGGAGTAAATGGGCCATATCATGAAATCCACACGGCCTGGGTCCAAGACCACACGGCCGTGCCTCATTCAACAGCCTCTAACACAGCTGGCCACGATTCACACGGGCGTATGCCATGGGCTTGTCCCTGCAATGACAAAGAGAAATTTCACTCGGATTAGGATACTTAGAGGCGAAGAAACACATTCAAAAGCCTATATAAACACCCTAAGTATGACCTAAAAGGGGGGAACCCAAGGCTTTAGTCAGGGGGCGTCCAGCTAGGCCAAAGAGGGCAGACTTGTGGGGATTTACTCGAAGATAGCCAATTGATTCATCTCAAGAAGCCGGAATCATACTCAAGACGGAGGATCTCTCCTTCAATTCCTTCAGGGGGTTTTAGAGATTTCTTATGTTTTGTTTTATCTTTTCTTCTGAGATGTTTTCTTTTATTGTTATGAACTAAACCCTCAGATACCTGAAGGGGATGAAACCTAAGATAAATCTTGTTATCGTTTGCTGAACTCTATGATAAATCTTTGACTTGTTCTTAAATATGTGTTCTTAATTCTTGTGTTGATATTTTCGGAATATTAATTCAAGTATGATGTGCTTAGGTGGAGGAGCAAAAGTCCCTGCCTAAGAGTAGATCTAGTATAATTAAGCGGAGTTGATCGCACACCTAGAGATAGGGTGACGAGATTTTGCCGGATTAGGGTGAAACCTAATATGGGAGTCCATAGATCGAGTTAATGCAATTCTAGGGGTTTTAATTAGAAAGAGATTTCAATTAATCAACCTAGGGTTAGATAGTCGCCTCGAGAGAGGGATTAATATAACTAAGGGAATCTTACGGATCAAGTCAAATGAATAAATCATCTGGTTCAGAGTTAGATAGCAAGTGAAGTCTAGGTGGATTCTTCCTTGGGTATCGTCTTAATCAATTGGTTTTTCCTCAAAGTTATTTTCCCAATTTTATTTTTCTTTGTCTTAGAGTCTTTATTTTAGTTGTTAGTTAATTTTAGATTAGATAAAAATTCATTTAATTCTTAGGCTAGATAATAAAAAGAAAGTTAGTATTAGTACTTTTGGTTCCTTTGGGTTTGACAATCCGGTCTTGCCTTAACTATACTACTGTTCGATAGGTCTGCTTGCCTCACATCGTTGTCATAGTTAGTTTCCAGGTTCGATCATTCTTTATATAAATTTTAAGACTTTGACATCGTATAAAAAAACGATCAAGTTTTTGGCGCCGTTACTGGGGAACTAAAATATTAAGAAAGCTCAATTTTTATTACTTTAGCTATTTTTATTTTTTTGCAATTTATTTTTTATTTTTTAACTTTGCTAAATTTTCTTTCTTTTGTTCCTTTCAGGTACCTCTAGTTTATGACTAGAAGGAACCCGACAGGACCCCTACTTTACGACAGTGATATTGAAGGTACCGTTCGCAGAAATCGCAGAGAAATAAGGCGAAGCTTAAACTACATAGAAGAAGAGCAAGAAGCCGAAATTAATACTACAGAAGAGATGGCTGAAAATCATCTGCCACCTCAAGAGATGGCCGAAAATCATGCTCCTCAAACTATGTATGATTATGCTAAACCTAGTTTAATAGGAACTGAGTCAAGTATTGTTAGGCCTACTATTGCTGCAAATAATTTTAAACTGAAACCTAACACTATATAGATGATACAACATTTTGTTCAGTTTGGTTCCTTTGGGTTCGACAATCCGGTCTTGCCTTAACTATACTACTGTTCGATAGGTACGCTTGTCTCACATCGTTGTCATAGTTAGTTTCCAAGTTCGATCATTCTTTATATAAATTTTAAGACTTTGGCGTCGCATAAAACAACGATCAAGCCTATTAGACATACAAAAACGAAGGATTCATATATTAATATATATCCTATCCTATCATATTAAAGGAAGATTAATTATTAGTGATTTCATTGGAATGAAAGCCCAAAGGATGAAATATTTAAGAACACGTTACGAACAGACTGAAACATCAGAGGAGCAGTCGCAAAGTCCAGTGGACCAAGGGGATTATCCCTCATATTTGGAGTTTTCCATTCTCTTTCTGCGTATCCTTGCAGCAGCACAAGTGAGTGTCCCTGTGGTACGTTGAAAGCTTGTTTGCAATCAGAAGTGTGGAGGTGATATATATATTTAGAGACCCATGAAGGAAAAGTGCCACATATACTACTTAGTTATTTGGCACAATCCCTGCCGTTGAAAGGAGAGATTAGAGGGAACCCAAGTATAACATGATCTGAAATCCATATTATTGATCCATATTATCCTCATGCATAAGAATATTAGATTTTATTAAGCCTTTTTTCCTTCTAGTTTTGGATTATTGTTCCGTTGACATTATAGAACAGAAGTCATATAAAAATTTAAATTAAAATGATCTTTCCATTCAAAAAGTTTCCATACAATTTCAACAAGTGGACTTAATTTGCAGGAAACTTAATTATGCATGATTGAAACTTATTAATGGATTCCACTCCCCTTTCTCAATTATGCATGATTGAAACTTATCAATTGATTCCACTCCCCCTTTTTTTTTTTTTTTTGGTAATCATAACCTCCACTCAGTTGTGTTTCTTAGATAATGTCCACATCTATCCTGGGAGAAAGTAGTTAGATAATGTTCACATGTGTCGAGTTTGGGTAATACCTATGCCTAGTATTAATACCATAAACAGTAGCACAATCCCGTGGTAGCAAAAAAATATGAGTTTTAAATTTTATTCAAATTTGTCTGTATTTGTAAAAGGCTAATCCAAGTCTATTTAAACTCTCTCACATTTTTTTAATTTTTAAAAATATAATTATTTTTATTTATAATTTATTAATTACATATCTTTTATTATCATTATATTTTTCATTTATAAATTTTTTAAACATAAACAAACTAATATATTTCTTAATATTTACATTATAGTATAATATATTTAATTTTTCTTATGATATAAATTACATATTATGAAATAAATGAAAAAAATATATTATATTGTTGAAAATAGTTTGAGTTAGGCCAAGCTTGAGATTTGAATATTTAAGCCTGCATCTGACCCATATTTTAAACAGGCCTAATCTCATTACCCAAGCCCACTTTTAAGCTTAATATTTTTGTCCAAACACTCTCAAATTTTAGGTAGGTAACTCGGCCCTCAACAAGTCTAGTGTATTTGCATGTATTTATATTAATACATGCATTTTATTAAGAGCCTAAAAATTAGACTATGAAAGTATATACGAAAAATATCTGAAAATATTATATACAAAAAATATCTGAAAATATTAATAAACCTAAAATGATACGCCGAAACATATCGATACCAATACACACAATACTGAAACAGAAACGATATGCCAACCTATATAATACTAATAACCTTAGTAGAAATAGATCATAAGACTTATTTTCATAGCCATCACAGTTTCATGCTTTTCAATAGACCATGAAATTTTGTTATAATGTTATTGTCCTCTTTTCTTAACACCTAAGCATTGGAGGAATCTTGAAAATAGACGTTTCTCTCTACGTTAAAAACTTGGCCCTATATGTAGGGAAATATTGGGTTGGAAGGATGTTCAGTAGATTCGAAAGATTTATTGATGCGTTTATCACAACTAAGAGAAATAGCAGATGTCACACCCTTATTAAGCGAACCGAATTGGTTTGGGAGAATTCACCAACAGAGACCTCCTAAGTTGCGACCGAATAAGGTTGATAACTTCGTGGTTGAGTGCTATAAAGAACTTCGCCAATTCTGTGAAGCACCAATCTTAGCAATAGAAAGGATATAGTTAGAGCGAGAACCTTATTAGATGGACTTACCCACTAATAAGATCGCTACATGTGTTTTAGTGTCGTTACTTAAGTAAGAATGATAGCTTATAGGATACATTTAGTTCACCTAGCATCTTAATGGAGGCAACGTGTCAATAATTAGGACACTTGTAGAGTTTCATGGGATATGATTAATTAGTGGAAATGTGTGAGAACATGTAATGATTCGAGATAATCCTGATTGAGATTTGGATGTGAGGTAGCTATAAACTAGATAATGGGATAGTGGAGAGAAGATTTTTTTATTCTTCTTCTCCACCAGGCTTAATTATCATTGAAGAAATCAGGAGAGATCTTCCTTACTAACAAGGGTGTTAACCATAAAATTTTAGAAGAACTTCGATGCTAATTGTCTATTGGTACATTCTTAGACCTTACTTTAAGTTTTGTCAGATAAATAGAGATTAACTTAAGAAAAAGGTTAGTAGGATTTGTTTGAACCCTGGGTAGGAAAGAAACTCCTATCCAGAAACCATTTGCATGTCTATAGATTCTTCTTGTATCTTAAGATTTTGGTTATTTTCGATGGTTAAAGAAGTTATTTTATTGGTTAGCTAAAGAAATGGGAGGAGGTCCAATGCTAAAGGAAAAGAACCAATAGAGTAGATAAAACTCTAAGTGAAGTATTCTGGTGAGTTCATTTGTACCTTCTGTCTGGTATCTGTGTTAATTCGTTTACTTCTAAACTTTGTACAACCAAGTAAGTGGCTTAGTCATTTGTTTATGATGTTCATTGATAAACCGTAATTATAACATATTTTAATCCCACATTTAGCATGCTTTTAGATGATTTATCCTCTGTTTCATATAAAAAGGTGCTCTTAATCCTTTCTTTTCATGTTTTATACCTAGGAAAGCACTCGAGGATGAAAAGAACATAAAACGAGCCCAAAACAGAGTAAATGGGCCTTATCACAAATACGACACGGCCTAGCCCAAAGATCATATGGCCGTGCTTTGTCGAACAGCTGGAACACAGCCTCAACCTCAAGTTACACGGCCGTGCCTCAAGTTAGAAGTCCAAACACGGCTTGAAGTCGATCCACACGGGCATGTGCCATGGTCGTGCCTCTGTCGCTGGAAAGAGCAATTTCAGTCAGAAAAGGATACTTAAGGAGAAAGAATCGCATTCCAAGAGCCTATATATACCCCCTAAGTACCACCTTTGAGGGGGGTCGAGCTAAGCTAAGGAGCCGAGCCGAGAAGGTCAGATTGTGGGAATCGCTCAAAGTTAGCCAGTTGATTCATCCCAAGAAGCCAGAATAATACTCAAAACAGCAGAATTTTCCTTCAATTCCTTCAGGGAGTTTTAGGGATTTTTTATGTTTTGTTTTATCTTTTCTCTTGAGATGTTTTCTTTATTCATTATGAACTAAACCCCTCAGATACCTGAAGAGGATGAAACCTAGATGAATCTTGTTTTGATTTTTGAATTATATGATAAATACTTAGTTTGTTCTTAATTATGCATGCTTAATCCAAATCTGATGTGCTTAGGTGGAGGAGGAATAGACCCTGCTTAAGAGTAGATCTAGCGTAATTAAGCGGAGTTGATCGCACGCCTAGGGATAGGGTGACGAGATTTTGTCGGATTAGGGTGAAACCTAATATGGGAATCCATAGATCGATTTACTGTTATTCTAGGGGGTTATTATAAGAGAACGAGAGTTCCACTAATTAACCTAGGGTTAGACGTTATTCGCCTCAAGAGAGGGTTTAATATACGTTAAGGAGTCCTACGGATCAATCTAAGTAAATAAATCATATGATTCAGGGTTAAATAACAAGTGAAGTCTAGGTGGATTCTTTCTGAGGGTATCGTTGTGATCAATTGAGTTTTTCTTCAAGTTATTTCCCAATTCATTCTTTTTGTCTTAGTGTCTTTAGCTTAGTAGTAGTTAATTTAGGTTAAAACAAACTTCACTTTATTTTTAAGGCTAAATAATAAAAAGAAAGTTAGTATTAGTACTTTTAGTTCCTTTGGGTTCGACAATCCGGTCTTGCCTAAGCTATACTACTGTTCGATAGGTACACTTGCCTTTAATCGTTGTCAGAGTTAGTTTCTAGGTTCGATCATTCTTTTATAAATTTTAAAGCTCTGATTTCAGCGATCAAATTTTTGGCGCCGTTGTCGGGGAACTAAAATATTAAGAAAACTCTATTTTTATTACTTTAGCAATAATTTTTATTTTTCGTAATTTATTTTTATTTTTAGGTTAATTTTTAACTTTGCTAATTTTTTCTTCCTTTTTTTTTTCAGGTACCTCTAGTTTATGACTAGAAGGAACCGGAGAGAACCTTTAGTATACGACAGTGATATCAAAGCTACTGCTCGCTGGAATCACCGAGAGATCAGGCAAGCCCTAAACTACACAGAAAGAGAGGAAGAAGACAGATCCAATCCTACTGAAGGGATGGACGAGAATATTCCACAACCCCATGATGTGGGGGAACACAATGCTCCACTTACTATGTTTGATTATGCTAAACCACATTTAATAGGAGCAAAATCAAGTATTTTTAGGCCCACTATAGCTGCTAATAATTTTGAATTAAAGCCTAACACAATACAAATGATTCAACAGTCTGTTCAATTTGATGGTTTGCAGGACGAAGATCCAAATACTCATATAGCTAACTTTTTAGAGTTCTGTGATACCTTCAAAATAAATGGCATTTCTGATGATGCCATATGTCTTCGGTTATTTCCCTTTTCATTAAGGAATAAAGCCAAACAGTGGTTAAACTCATTACCACGAGGGTCAATCACTAATGGGAACAAATGACCGAAAATTTTTTATTAAAATATTTCCCACCGGCCAAGACGGCCAAATTAAGGAATGATATCTCTTCTTTTGTGCAGATGGATTTAGAGACATTATACGATGCATGGGAGAGATACAAGGATCTCTTGAGAAGGTGTCCACACCATGGTTTACCCTTGTGGCTACAAGTCCAAACATTCTATAACGGTGTAAACCCCTCAACAAGGCAACTAATCGACTCAGCCGCCGGAGTCGGTGGAACCCTGAACAACAAAACACCTGAAGCAGCATACGAGTTCATTGAAGAGATGTCACTAAATAATTATCAGTGGCAAGTTACAAGGACGAAACTGACAAAATCAGCCGGAGCTTTCAACATAGACACAATAACCATGCTATCAACACAGATGGAGATGATGAATAAAAAGATTGACAGTTTGTGTTCTTCGCAGGTACATCCAGTCATGCAGCGCGACGCAAGTGGAACCGTGGTGAAACCTGAGTACCCACCCTACCAACCGGGAGCAGAAAGCGAACAAATGAACTATATAGGTAATAATTTCAGGTCTAATAATAACCCTTATAATAATACTTACAATCCAGGTTCCAGGAACCACCCAAATTTTTCATGGGGAGGTCAAGGAAATCAAGGAAATCAAAGGCAACAACCTCCTAAAAACTTCCAAAATTAGCCCTATCCATAAGAGGAAAAACCAACCCTCGAAGAGATGCTGACAAAATTCACGGCAGACATAGAAAAACGTTTCTAAGAAACTGAGAGAACAATTAAAAGCAACGAGAGCCGAATCAGAGAAATTACTAAGTCAGTCAAAGAAGTCACTAATGCAGTCGAACAACTCGCAAAGCTGATGTTAGAACGACCGCAAGGACGTCTACCAAGTAACACCGAGATTAATCCAAAGGAGCAAATTCAAGTCATAGTTGTAACATCCGAGATTTTAGGGGTTCTGCATTTATCTCATATCTATATGTGTATTATGCATAGCATGTTGTTGTGTGTATTTGGGGGTCTCGGGAAGGGCCAAGTTAAGGTAGAAGCATGGGTGAAAATTTGAGGTTTGGAACTTTAGAGAGGGATAGTCGATTGGGATAGGTTACCAGAATATGTTTCGCATTTGATGGCATAATAAGCACAGTAGTAAGGTGGTAAGGAGACGCCACCAAGCTTGCAGGAAGGTGGCATCACAAAGGGAGCTGAGGGAGAGGGTTCGAATCTTGGAGGCAACAGCATGGGAGCTTTATTTTGTTTTGTTTTGGCTTAGGAGGGGGAAGAGTTGGACGGCAACCAAACTCTGCAGGAGAGAGAGAGAGAAGACTTGGTCATGACATTCAAACGTGTGAAGGAGAGCTACTCAGTGGATTTGAATAATTCAAATCAAGTCAAACGGGTGGAGAAAAGGAAATATAGGAGAAAAGTTAGGAGGAGGTATGTTGTGGAGTGGTGGCCGAAACTGTAACAGACCAATTTTGACCCTAATCAGAACGGTGGTTTTGGGACCACGAATCTGAGCCCGATAAATATTTTAATATTATATTCTGTGTTTATTATATGTGGATTAATGTGTGTGAAAATTTCGTAGAAAAAAATTTTATCATTTAAGTGCTTAATTTGATAAAAAGGATTTAATCGAGAAAAGCGTAAAAGTTGCGTGCTAAAGTGAAAAGTACTAAATTGATTGTGGCTTTTTAAGTGGGTGTCCTAAAGGGGCAATTAGCCCATAAACTATGATAAGGGACGGCAATGGGCCACGCCAACTACATATTATATGTTAGTAAAATTTTAAAATAAAGTTATGTTAGTATATTATAATAATATTAATATATATGTTAATTAAAACATAAAATAAGACCACTATCTTCTTCATTCTGTCATGGCCGATTGTTAGCTAAAGAAAAGGTGTAAAGAAAGCTTGAATTTGGCAAGTTAGGAGCTTGATTAAGGTATGGTCGATTTTTAGTTTTTGATAATTTTACGTTTTTGAGATCGTTGTTTCAGTATATTACCCGACCCATGCTTAAATTTTTGAAAATATTATGTATATAGGATTCGACCATTAACATGCTTATATGGTTTTGATATTTGATGGTTTTAGATTTAATATATGTTAAAGATTTACAAGTTTTGTATTGAAAATTTTGGTGATTTGGAGTAAATAAGGCTAAACTAAGAAAATAAATTTGTGAGAGATTTAAAATGCAAAATAAATGAAATGCAAGGATTCATATGGCTATGTAGAAGATTCGGCCTAGCTATGGTGTTGGGAGATTTTGCATATTTTGTGTTTTGTGTAAATAGGACAAATTTGTAAAATGGGAAACATTAGGGGCAAAATGGTAATTTGTTTATTTAAGTGTTTTTGGATTAAATTGAGATGAAATGTGCTTGAATGGGCTAAATTTTAATGTGTTTAGATCAAGAACAAAGAAAAACGGAATTGGATCGGGGAAAGACAAAAGTTCTCGAATAATTGATTTACACGGTCTATCGACAACCGAGGTAAGTCCTTAAGCTATAATGTATTGAAGAATTATTTATGAACCTATTATATGATAATGTTTGATAAATTTTAGTACATATTTATGTCATAGCCGAATGTATATAAGTATATTAGAATGGTTGTAGTTGTTTAATGTAAATAAACTTAGTTGAATTGGATATGTGATATAGTTATGAAAGGTGTGTGAAATGATTTATCGTATTGATGTGTTTGGGCTCTAAGCCCCAGCAGTGCCTAGTGCCGGTGATTTATTTTTCGGGCTTTAAGCCCAGCAGAGCCTAGTGCCGGTGACTACTTTCGGGCTCACGAGCCTAGCAGCCTCGTCTTGGAGTGTTACTTATCGGCTTTATCGCCCAGCGAGCTTGATGCGGTGATGTGTTTTATAAAGGAGAAACCGAATATTATTTAAGGCAAATCATAACTAATGTATCTAGCTAACTTGGTTCGGAAGTAAGCACGTAAGGTATGTTATGTTTTATATTACTTGAGTCAAGTTAATACTATGGGAATTGTGTTATATATGTTTGAGGCTAAGATTGATGTGTATGAGTATTATATGATTAAATTCGAGTTTGAATGTACTATTATGGAAATTCGGCCTTCAAGTAGAAATGCTAAGAATAAAGGAGATTTTAGTGCGATAACATGGTTGATATGAATGCTATACTTATATGAATTGGAGCATGTGATTTTTGTAATATACTTATTTGAGCTTCAAGGAGATGTAGGTTGAAGGAAATGAAGTACAATTACTTAGGTTAATTAACTATTAGTATTCGGCCTTGTATAAATAAATATACTTAAATGTTTATGTGAAATGTTATAAGTTGAATGTTTTAATTGCTTAAATGTTTAAATGTTATATTATCATGAGCTTAGGACTTATTAAGCTAGTAAACTTATTGGTGTGAAATGTTTTCCTCTGTTTTATAGATTTTGGTTAAGCTACGGGCTCGAGAGGGATCGTCAAGAAAGTCAACCACACTATCGCCTCCTTTTTGGTATTTTAAATTTTGGTTATGATTTTGAAGGCATGTATATGTTAGACTAAGTTTTGAAACATATGATGTTTGATCTTGTATATAAATATAGCCTTGCGAAAATGGCTATTTCTTTTGGTGATGTATCGTTTTTATGTTTTGAATCTCATAGCTTATTCATATTGTTAATGGATGCTTTAAATTCGATCATGACCTATATTATATATATGGAAGTTGCTATTGATATATGTATATTTATATATATATATTAGGTGATGGTTTTAGAAAATTTAGTCTTAGTTTTTGGTTTATACGTGAACCATGTTTACCATTTTTTTTTATGCGTGTATGTTCGTGATTAAGGTAAATTTATGTGTACTTATTTGTTATGTTTACTAATGATAATTTAGTAATACATGTGTTTCGACCTTGGTAAATATCATATACTTGATAGGTTTAGTAAGAATTAAATAATGATATGCTTAAGTAAGTTGGCTATGTGATACTTATATTTTATTTATAATAGTCACATGCGCATGGTTTTATAAATGGTAAAGAAGTAGGTTTGTTCTTTATTTATTGTAATAAGCTATTTGTTCATAATAACCATTTTCAATACCGTATGTGATATTGGCTATTAAATTTTGTGAAATGTTTTGTCTGGTCTAGTGTATATATATATGTATATATATATAATTATAGGAATAGTTGATTAATAATTATAGATATTCAAATGTCATTATTAAGGATAAGAAATGAACATGTTTCTCGGTTGGTGAATTACGAATTAAAATGAAAGGTGCAATAGTATATTCGGTCAAGGGGTATACTAATATGTTGTTATATGTGTAATTGATTATTAAATGGTGAAATGGTTCAATTGATTTTAATATGTGTATGTATTATTGTATTATAAATGAAAGTTGGCTTATATTATATGAATTTTGGTCGATACTCGATATATGTGATAATTTGGCATAAGTTGAGATATGGGTCTAATATACATATATGTAAATATATATATTTACATATATGTATACCGTGAATGTTTAAATTATGTGATTCAAACATTTGTGTGTATAAAGGACGGGTAGTAAAACTCGTCATACTTTTAATTTTTATTTATTTATTTATTTTTAATTGGTTGTAATGTTATACAATATGAAAATGATTGCATTGCTTATACTTGAATTCAATTGAAGTCCTTTTTCGAAATTGAGTATAGTATGGTAATGCCTCTTAACCCCAATTCGGTGACGGATACGGGTTAGGGGTGTTACATTTGATTGCTATCAGAGCTTACGGTTTAGTCGATTCTAGGACTACCGTAGCGCGTGTGAGTCTAGCTATAATGCCTTTATCATATATTGATAGTGTGGTGACTTCTGACAGCCTGAGCTTTGTTTTATATAGTAAATGGACACTGATCCTGAAAGAGCCGTAGTGGATGATGTAGAGAGTGTAGCGCTTGACCGTGCACACGGATCGGTCGTTGGTGAGACTCTCGACCCGTTTCGGGTAGCCACGAGGGGGAGACTAAACAAGCCTTCTATCAGATGATGAACGAGTGGTTTACCCAGTTTATTCAAACTAATCCGGCTGTATACCAACCCCCACCCTCGAATAATCCAACTCCGATTCCTTCAAAGACTTCGATGATAGATCCGATGAGATCTAATAGGCCCCAGATTGATAAAATCTGGAAATTTGGGGCCGAAGAATTTAAAGCCAATGATGATGATGACGACGCAGAGCGAGTGAAATGTAGCTTGATAACACTATTCGGTACTTGATGAGCTATCTTGTACTCCGGATGAATGCACGAAGTGTGCTATATCTTTATCTTGGGACATTGCATATCACCGTGGAATACACTAGTATCGAGTTCGAAAGAAAAAGTGACATGGGATTTCTTCCGAGAATGAATTCGCAAGAAATACATCAGTCAAAGATTTGTTGATCAAAAACGAAAGGAGTTCCTTGAGCTAAAACAGGGGCGAATGACCGTGACGGAATATGAACGGAAATTTGTCAGGCTCAGCAGATATGCTAGAGAGTGTGTTTCTACTAAAGCTATTATGTGCAAAAGATTTGAAGATGGCCTGAATGAAGATATAAAGATGTTTGTTGGCATTCTTGAAATTCAAGAGTTTGTGACACTAGTTGAGCGGGCTTGCAAAGCTGAAGAGCTCGGGAAAGAGAAAAGAAAGGCTGAGACAGAAGCTAGAGACATTCGTAAAAGATCTTCGGGTAAGGTCTTTCATCCCACATCCAAGAAGTTCAGAGATGACTACAACCGACATAAAGCTACTACAGATCTACCTAGACGGGATCGACCTCCTATGGGCTCCCGAGCTACCTCGATGGCCAATGTTGGTAACATTCCACAGAATCGAGTTGAATGCAAGCACTGTGGGAAATGGCATTCTGGGAGTTGTAGATTTCATGATTGGTCTTGCTTTAAATGTGGATCGTCAGATTATTTTATTAGAGAATGTCCGATGTTAGCTGAGCAGAATACGGTTCAGAACATTAAGCCGAGCAACACGTTAGTGCGAGGTAGACCACCCAGACATTCAGGTAATATAGGTGGTAGTCAGAAAGGAACAAAGAACACTACAGTTTGATCTGAGGCTAGAGCTCCAGCTAGAGCTTATGCTGCACGAGCCAGAGAGGATGCTTCCTCCCCCGATGTCATTACCGGTACTTTCACCCTTTATGATACTACTGTGATTGCACTAATTGATCCTGGTTCGACTCATTCATATGTGTGTGAAACTTTAGTATTCGGTAAGACTCTGCTAGTTAAGTCTACCGAGTTTGTGATTCGTGTGTCCAACCCTTTAGGTAGATGTGTGCTTGTTAATAAAGTGTGTAGGGGTTGCCCGTTGATGATTCGGGATTTTTGCTTCCCAGCTGATTTAATGTTGTTGCCCTTTGATGAATTTGATATAATTTTGGGTATGGACTGGTTAACTTCACATGAGGCAGTAGTGAATTGTAAAAGAAAGCTTATTGATTTGAGATGTCAAAACGGTGAGACCATCAGAATTAAATCCTGTGATATAAATGGGTTTCCTACAGTAATATCTTCGATGTTAGCCCGAAAGTATGTGAGAAAAGGGTGCGAAGCTTATTTAGCTATGTACTGGATAATAAATTGTCCAGAAACAAATTGAATCAGATCGATTTGTATGTGAATACCCGGATGTGTTTCTGAAGAACTACCTGGGTTTACCACCAATCCGAGAGATTGAGTTCGGCATTAAATTAGTACCGGGGACGACTCCGATTTCGATAGCTCCGTATCGAATGGCACCTACTGAATTAAAAGAATTGAAAGCGCAGTTGCAAGAGTTGACAAATAGGGGCTTTGCACGACCGAGCTTCTCTCCTTGGGGTGCACCGATTTTATTTGTGAAAAAGAAAGATGGGACTATGCGAATATGTATCGACTATCGGCAACTAAATAAGGTAACTATAAAGAATAAGTACCCGTTACCTCGGATTGATGATTTGTTTGATCAGTTGAAAGGGGGCTCAGTATTTTCAAGATAGATTTGAGATCGGGCTATTATCGATTCATGAGTCGAGATACAGATGTGCCAAAGACTGCGTTCCGAACGAGGTACGGACATTTTGAGTTTTTGGTTATGCCTTTTGGACTCACTAATGCACCTGCTGTTTTTATGGATCTAATGAATCGAGTCTTCCAACAGTTTTTGGATCGATTTGTAGTAGTGTTTATTGATGATATACTGATCTACTCCAAAAATGAAACCGAACATGCTGAGCATTTAAGATTAGTGCTACAAACTTTGAGAGATCAACAACTGTATGCAAAGTTTAGTAAGTGTGAGTTTTGGATGAATGAAGTCAGCTTCTTGGGTCATGTTGTTTCAGCATCAGGTATTCGGGTGGATCCAAACAAAGTAGCAGCTATACTCGATTGGAAACCACCAAAGAATATTTCCGAGGTCCGAAGTTTCCTAGGCCTTGCAGGATATTACAGACGATTTGTAAAGGGTTTTTTCAGTAATAGCTACACCTTTGTGAAACTACTACAGAAAGATGTCAAGTTTGAGTGGTGAAAAGGTGTCGAGAAAAGTTTTGAGCGGTTGAAAGCCCTTCCGACCCGAAGAAGCTCGGTGTTAGCTCGGCTGAATCGGGTAAAGAATTTGTTGTTTTTAGTGATACTTCCTTGAATGGGTTGGGTTGCGTTTTAATGCAGGAAGGCAAGGTTATAGCCTACGCTTCGAGACAATTGAAGCCGCATGAGAAAAATTATCTGACTCACGATCTGGAACTAGCAGCCATTGTTTTTGCATTGAAAATTTGGCGTCACTATTTATTCGGCGAGAAATGTCACATTTATTCGGATCATAAAAGTCTAAAATATTTGATGACTCAGAAAGATCTAAATTTGAGACAACGCAGATGGTTAGAATTGCTGAAAGACTATGAATTAGTGATTGACTACCATCCGAGAAAAGCTAACGTTGTTGCAGATGCGTTAAGTCGAAAATCATTGTTTGCTCTTCGTGTAATGAACGCACAGATAACTATGTCTGGTGATGGTTCGATTATAGCCGAGTTACAAGCAAGACCGATGTTTATTCAGCAAATTTGTGATGCACAGAAAGTTGACAAAGATTTGATTGCAAGTCCAATTCGATGTGAAAAAGGTGCAGAATCAGATTTTCGGATTGATGCAAATGATTGTTTGAATTATAAAAGCCGAATATGTGTTCCAAAGAACTCAGATTTGATACAGCTGATTTTGAGTGAGGCCCATAGTGGTCGACTGTCGATACACCCGGGTAGCACGAAAATGTATAACGATTTGAAACAGTTCTATTGGTGGCCTGGCATGAAACGGGATATATCTGAATTTGTTTCCAAGTGTTTAATCTGTCAGCAAGTGAAAGCTGAGCATCAGGTACCATCCGGACTACTTCAACCAATCATGATACCTGAATGGAAATGGGATAGAATTACAATGGATTTTGTATCCGGTCTTCCTATGACACCGAGTAAGAAAGATGCCGTATGGGTTATCGTTGATAGACTGACTAAATCAGCTCATTTTGTACTGGTACGTACCGACTATTCACTTGATAAACTTGCTAATTTGTATGTGTCGCAGATTGTAAGGTTGCATGGTGTACCGAGTTCTATTGTTTCAGATAGAGACCCGCGATTCACATCGCGGTTTTGGAAGAAATTGCAAGATGCTTTAGGTACTAAACTTCATTTTAGTACAGCCTTTCATCCGCAAACAGACGGTCAGTCTGAGCAAACTATTCTGATACTTGAAGACATGTTGAGACGTTGCATTCTCGAGTTTGAAGGTACGTGGGAACGATACCTACCTTTGATTAAATTTGCTTACAATAATAGCTTCCAATCTAGTATAAAAATGGCGCCTTATGAAGCTTTATACGGGCAAAAATGTCGCACACCGTTATATTGGACCGAACTCAGTGAAAATAAGATACACGGGGTTGATTTGATTAAAGAAACAGAATAGAAGGTAGCTATTATTAGAGGTAATTTGAAAGCTGCTTCGGATCTTCAAAAGTCCTATGCCGATTTGAAACGTAAGGACATTGAATTTCAGGTTAGAGATCGTGTATTCTTAAAAGTTTCTCCGTGGAAGAAAGTACTCCGATTTGGCCGGAAAGGCAAGTTGAATCCGAGATTTATCGGACCGTATGAAATCATCGAACGTATTGGGCCTGTGGCTTATAGATTGAAATTGCCCTCTGAGTTAGAAAAGATAAACAATGAATTTCACGTTTCGATGCTTCGCAAGTACAGATCAGATCCGTCTCATGTGATCACACCGTCAGAGATTGAAATCCGATCCGATTTAACATATGATGAAGAACCGATCCGTATATTAGCTCGGGAAATGAAAGAGTTGAGAAATAAGAAGATTCCACTAGTAAAAATATTATGGAATAGACACGAAACTGAAGAGGCTACGTGAGAGCCTGAAGATTCAATGAGGCAGCAATACCCGAAATTGTTTAGCGGTAAAATTTTCGAGGAAGAAAATTCTTAAGGGGGGGAGTTGTAACAGACCAATTTTGACCCTAATCGGAACGGTGGTTTCGGGACCACGAATCCGAGCCTGATAAATATTTTAATATTATATTCTATGTTTATTATATGTGGATTAATGTGTGTGGAAATTTCGTAGAAAAAAATTTTATCGTTTAAGTGCTTAATTTGATAAAAAGGATTTAATCGAGAAAAGCGTAAAAGTTGCGTGCTAAAGTGAAAAGTACTAAATTGATTGTGGCTTTTTAAGTGGGTGTCCTAAGGGGCAATTAGCCCATAAACTATGATAAGGGACGGTAATGGGCCACGCCAACTACATATTATATGTTAATAAAATTTTAAAATAAAGTTATGTTAGTATATTATAATAATATTAATATATATGTTAAATAAAACATAAAATAAGACCACTATCTTCTTCATTCTCTCATGGCCGATTGTTAGCTAAAGAAAAGATGTAAGGAAAGCTTGAATTTGGCAAGTTAGGGAGCTTGATTAAGGTATGGTCGGTTTTTAGTTTTGATAATTTTTACGTTTTTGAGATCGTTGTTTCAGTATATTACCCGACCCATGCTTAAATTTTTGAAAATATTATGTATATAGGATTCGGCCATTAACATGCTTATATGGTTTTGATATTTGATGGTTTTAGATTTGATATATGTTAAAGATTTACAAGTTTTGTATTGAAAATTTTGGTGATTTGGAGTAAATAGGGCTAAACTAAGAAAATAAATTTGTGAGAGATTTAAAATGCAAAATAAATGAAATGCAAGGATTCATATGGCTATGTAGAAGATTCGGCCTAGCTATGGTGTTGGGAGATTTTGCATATTTTGTGTTTTGTGTAAATAGGACAAATTTGTAAAAATGGGAAACATTAGGGGCAAAATGGTAATTTGTTTATTTAAGTGTTTTTGGATTAAATTGAGATGAAATGTGCTTGAATGGGCTAAATTTTAATGTGTTTAGATCAAGAACAAAGAAAAACGGAATTGGATCGGGGAAAGACAAAAGTTCTCGAATAGCCGATTTACACAGTTTATCGACAACCGAGGTAAGTCCTTAAGCTATAATGTATTGAATAATTATTTATGAACCTATTATATGATAATGTTTGATAAATTTTAGTACATATTTATGTCATAGCCGAATGTATATAAGTATATTAGAATGGTTGTAGTTGTTTAATGTAAATAAACTTAGTTGAATTGGATATGTGATATAGTTATGAAAGGTGTGTGAAATGATTTATCGTATTGATGTGTTTCGGGCCCTAAGCCAAGCAGGCCTAGTGCCGGTGATTTATTTCAGGCTTTAAGCCTAGCAGGCCTAGTGCCAGTGAATACTTTCGGGCTTTGAGCCTAGCAGGCCTCGTGCCGGTGTTACTTATCGGGCTTTATCGCCTAGCAGGCTTGATGCCGGTGATGTGTTTTATAAAGGAGAAACCGAATATTATTTAAGGCAAATCATAACTAATGTATCTAGCTAACTGCCTGGGTAAGCACATAAGGTATGTTATGTTTTATATTACTTGAGTCAAGTTAATACTATGGGAATTGTGTTATATATGTTTGAGGCTAAGATTGATGTGTATGAGTATTATATGATTGAATTCGAGTTTGAATGTACTATTATGCAAATTCGGCCTTCAAGTAGAAATGCTAAGAATAAAGGAGATTTTAGTGCGATAACATGGTTGATATGAATGCTAAACTTATACGAATTGGAGCATGTGATTTTTGTAATATACTTATTTGAGCTTCAAGGAGATGTAGGTTGAAGGAAATGAAGTACAATTACTTAGGTTAATTAACTATTAGTATTCGACCTTGTATAAATAAATATACTTAAATGTTTATGTGAAATGTTATAAGTTGAATGTTTTAATTGCTTAAATGTTTAAATGTTATATTATCATGAGCTTAGGACTTACTAAGCTAGTAAGCTTATTGGTGTGAAATGTTTTCCTCTGTTTTATAGATTTTGGTTAAGCTACGGGCTCGAGAGGGATCGTCAAGAAAGTCAACCACATTATCGCCTCCTTTTTGGTATTTTAAATTTTGGTTATGATTTTGAAGGCGTGTATAGGTTAGACTAAGTTTTGAAACATATGATGTTTGATCTTGTATATAAATATAGCCTTGCGAAAATGGCTATTTCTTTTGGTGATGTATCGTTTTTATGTTTTGAATCTCATAGCTTATTCATATTGTTAATGGGTGCTTTAAATTCGATCATGACCTATATTATATATATGGAAGTTGCTATTGATATATGTATATTTATATATATATATTAGGTGATGGTTTTAGAAAATTTAGTCTTAGTTTTTGGTTTATACGTGAACCATGTTTACCATTTTTTTTTATGCGTGTATGATCGTGATTAAGGTAAATTTATGTGTACTTATTTGTTATGTTTACTAATGATAATTTAGTAATACATGTGTTTCGACCTTGGTAAATATCATATACTTGATAGGTTTAGTAAGAATTAAATAATGATATGCTTAAGTAAGTTGGCTATGTGATAATTATATTTTATTTATAATAGTCACATGCGCATGGTTTTATAAATGGTAAAGAAGTAGGTTTGTTCTTTATTTAGTGTAATAAGTTATTTGTTCATAATAACCATTTTCAATACCGTATGTGATATTGGCTATTAAATTTTGTGAAATGTTTTGTCTGGTCTAGTATATATATATGTATATTTATATATGTATATATATATACATATATAATTATAAGAATAGTTTATTAATAATAGATATTCAAATGTCATTATTAAGGATAAGAAATGAACATGTTTCTCGGTTGGTGAATTACGAATTAAAATGAAAGGTGCAATAGTATATTCGGTCAAGGGGTATACTAATATGTTGTTATATGTGTAATTGATTATTAAATGGTGAAATGGTTCAATTGATTTTAATATGTGTATGTATTATTGTATTATAAATGAAACTTGGCTTATATTATATGAATTTTGGTCGATACTCGATATATGTGATAATTTGGCATAAGTTGAGATATGGGTCTAATATACATATACGTAAATATATATATACCGTGAATGTTTAAATTATGTGATTCAAACATTTGTGTGTATAAAGGACGGGTAGTAAAACTCGTCATACTTTTAGTTTTTATTTATTTATTTTTTTTAATTGGTTGTAATGTTATACAATATGAAAATGATTGCATTGCTTATACTTGAATTCAATTGAAGTCCTTTTTCGAAATTGAGTATAGTGTAGTAATGCCTCTTAACCCCAATTCGGTGACGGATACGGGTTAGGGGTGTTATAGAAACCTTCAGTGGTGTTGAGGGGGTTGGGTGCATTCGGCTTTGGTAAAGGATTGAGAGCCGAAATCTTGATGGCTTTTAGTAGGAGGGGTGTGCTTGGGGTTTCACTTTCGGTTGTGTGTGTGTTTAGTGTTGGAAGTGCCAAATTTTGGTAGCCATTTAGGAGCTTTCTCTTCAAATGACCGTTAGCCGAAATTAGATAGGAAGTGAGCACATTCTCCTTTTCCTTGTTCTTCTTTTCACTCATTCTCTCTAAGCCGAATCTATCTTTCTTTTCTCCTCTTATTCTTTTCATTTTGGATGACCTTAAACTTTACCTCTCTTCTATTGCAAAAGCCGAACCTTTTTCTTCATTTTCACCATTGCCGAAACACCATAAACCTCAACCCCTTTTCCTTCTTTTCCATCTATTACTTCTCTTCTAAAAAGCCGAATAGTCTTTCTTTGTATTGGAACCTTGGCCGAATTCTCCATTCACTATTATCTCTTTCTCTTTTTCTTTTACTTTATGTATTTCTCAAGTGTTGTCTCTTGGCCGAATCTGACAGAGCCTGTAGGGGAGTTGTCGTCCATCTCCTATCAATCTTCTCAATTGGGTTAGTAGTGGTGGTAAGGGTTCGTTATTCCTTTTGATCTTTCTTTTTCTCTGTGGTTTGCCGAAACCAAAAGCCTCATTCGGTTTTCAGAGGTGAGGCCGAATCTATAGGGGGTTGACTTGTGGTTCTTTTGTTGTAGCAAGGGGTGAAGGATATTAAGGATCTTTTGGATTTCGATTATCCAAGGTAAGAAGGGTATACTTTTTTGGTTAGGCCGAAGGCCACTCTCTTTTATCCATAAATGTTAGGCTGAATCTAACATGACTGATGTAGGGATTTCGACAATCTTCAAGATCAAGTGAGAGCCTTTGGGATTTGGGTCGACTTTGGTAAGGATACTCGATTAAGATCTTATTTGGTTTCATTTAGATCTAACTTAACGTTTTAACCCAGGTCTTCTGACCAAGACTTTGTTTAATGGTTGCGAGCACTAGCTAATGAGAGAAAGGGGTTGGACACGTAGTCCCTACCCCTAAATTCAAGAAGCGGTCCGTTTCAGCATTTCGGGATTTGCCACCGGGGTGTGGGCCAGCGTCGAAAAGAGACAAGCAGATCACTGTAGTGTCTTCGAGTAAGGATGTTAGGGAAATCGAGAGTCTAGTGCTTCAGGTTCTCAGGTGTGTAGCTAATGCACTGTTTCCTTGTTTAATTAATTAAATTTCTATGAGTGGTAGCCGAAATAGTGGCTATGGTGATGCTATTACCTAATTTGGGTAACCCGGTAACCAGGTTAGTATACTATCTATGTTGTGGTTGTGATTAATTATTGTGGATACATGTAAGCATGACATATGTGCCTATCTGGAATGTTCATAAGTTATATTGCCATATCATTATAATATGCTGCATGTGCATGGGGTTCGGGATATATTGATTAAAGGGAAGTGTGTACATTTATGTACGTGGATTGATGTGGGCTTTATGCCTCATCGTGGATTGATGTTAGTCTTAAGCTACATCGTGGATTGGTGATGACCTTGAGTCTCATCATGGATAATGGTGATTTTAATCACGTGGATCAGTGGCTAGACCACTAAGTGGACTTTGAGCAATGTTCTGCCAAAGAGGTGTGTAGCGGATGGAGGGTCGATTTAGTAATCCCCTGGTGTGTGGTGGATGGATATACGGGTGGTGTGTAGCGGTTGGATGCTAGGTTAGGTTGGGTTAGCATTTTGGATTATTATGTGTAGTATGTGGTTATATGTGTGGATTTGGGCCAAGCCCATATGTGGAAACATGTGGATTAATTGCACACTGAGTCGGTTTGACTCACCCTATCTTTCCTAAAAACAATGCAGGTGACTCATGATATGTTTGACCGAGTTGTAGTGGATTCGAGGTGGCCATGCAGAAGCTGTTTTATTTTTATATATATACGTTTTAAATTTTCAAGTTACTTTTGGGATATTTTTATTGTAATAAGGCCGCTTTGATTATTTCGGGATTACTATCATGTCTTTTAAGTTGGGATTTATAACGGATTATTAATTAAGAATGACTTGAACTGCTTGCAACTTAAAAATCGAATTAAGGTTTTCAAATTCGGATTACTGATAAATAACTCATTTTCCATAATTTCTTTTAAATAATGACTTAGCCTTTTACTCAAATCTGTAGGTTTTATTCCCCGGCAAGCTACTATTTTCTAAACAATAAACCCCTTAATAACTGAATATTCGTTTTTAAAACTTAACATGTGTTTTCACCTTCAAAACTGAACTCTTCACAAACATTTTTCCCAGTAACATTCCGAATTCGGCCGTGGTGTTTTGGGCCGGGTTTGGGGTGCTACAATAGCAGCTCAGGAAAATGCAGAGATAGACGAACCCATCTCACAACAAGAAAACAAGGTAGATGAAGGTAAAGTAGAGTAACGCAAGAAAAGCCGAAACCAGTAATCAAGGAGTACCAACCTTGCATACCTTATCCCGAAGCTTTAAAAAGAGATGATACAGTGGAACAGTTCGGTAAGTTTCTTAAACTTCTAAAGAAATTACATATGAACTTACCACTTCTTGAAGCTCTTTTTTAGATGCCAGATTCAATAAAATTCTTAAGACAACTCTTGACAAGCAAACGCAAATTAGACGAAGAGCCACATGTGGAACTCAACTCAAAGTGCTCAGCAATTCTACAAAATACACTACCACAGAAATTAAAAGCTCCAGGGAGTTTTACAATTCCATGTTTAATTGGTAGTATAACTATTGATAATGCGTTAGCTAATTTAGGGGCAAGCATAAATGTCATGCCTTATACATTGTTTAAACGACTAGGTCTAGGGAATCCCAAACAAACTAGGATGAGTATTCAATTAGCTGATAAAACTGTTAGAATTCCTAGGGGCATTATCGAAGATGTTCTCGTAAAGATCGATAAATTTGTTTTCCCAGTAGATTTTGTTGTTCTAGACATGGATGAGGACAATTCGATCCCTTTAATTTTAGGAAAACCTTTTCTAGCAACTGCCAAGACTAAAATTGATGTTGCCACATGAGAACTCATACTTTGTGTAGGTGACGAATCAATCAGTCTTCAAGCTCTTGACTCGGCCAGGGCAACAATCGATAAAGGAAAGAACGTCAATACAGATGATAATCAATTTGTTCAACTTTCGTCGCAGGAAATATCAAAAGGACAAAAACTTGAGCCGACTCATAGACCCAAAATCGATAAAGAGGAATTACACGAGGAACAAAGCCTTAGGGTAGACAAATTAGAAGAACAGAAGACACGCGTCAAAGAAGAACTAGAACCATACAAAGTAAAAATGGAGGAACCACCAGAAGAACTCGTAGGAACATCAAATCACTTCAAAATAAGAGACCAGGTACTGTTAGACAAAGCCGACCCTCATATCACCACAACAGACCTGAAGGCAAAGGGAAAAATTCCTCTTAAGGTACACGATATCTTCCCCCACAAAACAGTCAAGGTAAGCAATCCCACATTCAACACTTTAAAGGTAAACGCTTCTCGACTTAAACTTTGTCAAGAAAATAGAACCATAAGCATAAGGGAAGATATTCAAACCTTTAAACCTCCCTAAATCTTTCAAACACGAGGAAATTCTAGCTTAAGACTATAAACGAGCGCTTCTCAAGAGGCAACCCGAGCACTAACTCTAATTGCTTTTAATTTTATTTTCAGTTTCATTTCTTCCCTTCTTTATTTTCTGAAAATTCAATTTTACACTAACATAGAAGTGCAGATTTTCAGGCCACACGGCCTTACACACGACCATGTCCATGGCCGTGTGGACCACCAGAATCTTGGTACTTACATGGCAGGGGAAGTACAAATAAGACTCAACCAATTTCTGAGTCACGGATCCAACCACTCCCTCACGAGCACCAACAAAGTGGCATGCCCGTGCCTCACAACCGTGTGAAGCTACTAACTTACAAACCACGGGCAGAACACGTCTGTGCCTTCAACCCGTGTCAATAAGCTGACTTGTCAAAAAGGGGCGTGGCGTGCAAAAGAACGGGCATGGAAAGCTAACACGCATAGGCGCACGGCTGTGCGAAGCGACCGTGTGAATCAACACACCCTCGGGACATGGGCGTGGGAACATGCCAGATTTGAAATTCTATTTAAACCCCACAGCCCTTCCTTTTTCCCCCATCTAATTTCATATTGCTTCTCTTTTTCCCCTTCTTCCTCTCAGACTTTTCACTCCATTTACTAAAACTCTAGATCCTTGAGCCATCACACAACATGTCGAAGAAGCGTAAAAGGCTAAGGATGATTTACATGAGTTCATGCTAGCAGCTTCATCCAACCAACAAGCCAAGGGTATTTAAGACCATTTAGTTTCTATTTTTCGTTTCTATTTCTTTTCATTCTCCTTTTCTTTGACAATCTTATGCTTAATTTAGTCTAACTTAGTTTAGTTTCGTAGTGTCAGGTTCGAAAGGCTGCTAGGGAATCACGCCACTTACGCCACCTTGACACTCCCCCCCTAGAGGTCACACCCACCTCGCGAACCATACAACAATAAGGACTCTTCGGTCCATTTATCTTTTATCTTCATTTTGTTTACATTTTTGTTTGCTCTTTCTCTATCTTTCTTATCTTTAAATATATACTTAGTTTATTTTAATTAGGTCTTAATAATTCCTGGCTACTTCTCAGTGCGCTACCCAATTTCTTCATCTAGCGCAGGTTCGTCATCCAGACCGACCATCACCACCACCAAAGACACTCCTCCGGGAAAAGATCCAAAACTCAGGGAGTAATTCTTTCCCCTTCTCTTTTGATTTATCCCTTAAATGTTATTATCTATCTTTGTACATTGAGGGCAATGTACATCTTAAGTGTGGGGGGTGAATAATTATTTTGAGAAAATGCCTAACTTTCTTCATTATTCTCAAACCCTGAGGATAAAAGTGTCTACATTTTTGCATGATTCTCAAAACCCTGAATTTAGTCTTATTTTTAAGTAATTTCCTCATATTACTAATTAGGATGAAATTTCTGATGATTTATGATTTTTATTTATGTGTTTTAGAGTAAGTCATTGATAATTGTCCATTGATGATTCAAATTGAAGAATACTAAAGAATCAAGCATGATAAGTCTATTTTTCAAAACTATTTTCCAAAATAAAAATTTTTTTTAGGTTGTTAACCTGAATTTGAATGATATCTTGAAGTTTGAAATCTATAAGGTTGATGTCAAAAACACCCATAATTTTTGTGAGATTTTGAGCCTTGTAAAGCATATATTCCTTTTCATGCTCACTTTTTGATTATGAGTGTGTCAACTATGAACTGTTATTCTAGAACTTGCCTTGATTATACATGTTGAGACCACAGTTATGATTTGATATACCGAGATGATAGAGGCACCTAGGTTTTAACCCATTTACTCCACTAAAAAGCCTACCTTCACAGTTAACCCCTAGTGAACCCCATTGATTCAAACAAACCTTTTTATTGACTCACCCGCTAATTTTAACCGAAAACCCCTTTGTATTTGTTATCACCATTCTTTTAACTACCCTTTTTGTCGAGATTTGATTTTTAACATGTTTCCCAACTATGTTTATATTTCAGTTGTAAAAATTCTTTCTTATTATTATGATAGTTTGTTCTTAAAAAAAACAAAGTATATTCATTATTAGTTCTATGATTAAGTGAGCTTGCATGTTCCAAATTCTCAAGGAAAAAAAGCTCGTATTATTAGTTCTTAATTAATGTAAGATTAAGTTCATTTTTTTTTCTAGGTAGGTAATTTATCAAGTCAATCTCGATTCTAACCTTCTAATTCAGCCTTTATCCACACCTTTAACCCTAGCCCCGTTACAACCCTGACAAAGACCTTTTGATCAGTTTGTCATCTCATTTTACAATGGTGGAGATTTGATTTTCAGGCAAGCCTATGGGATTATCTTTTCATGTTCGACTTAATGAATGCTTAATTTTGAACCTTAAACACTTTTTGAGTGATTTGAGTGAATCTTTTGTGAGGATGTCAATCCTTGTAGATTTTGAATTAAAGGTAATTATTTAGATGAAGGGAAACACCTGTGTTCTCGTGCTACAAATGTATGACTTATCTTGTTTGAATCTTTAGGACTCTTTGCATTGAATTATCCACGTATAAATTATCTATGATTATGACAAGGCATTGTTGATAGGAATTATGGATCATGGAAAGTTCGTTTTAATTGTAAGTTGAGAATTTTGCTTGAGGACAATCAAAAGCTTAAGTGTGGGGTATTTGATAAACCGTAATTATAACATATTTTAATCCCACATTTAGCATGCTTTTGGATGATTTATCCTCTATTTCATATAAAAAAGTGCTCGTAATCCTTTCTTTTCATGTCTTATACCCAGGAAAGCACCCGAGGATGAAAAGAACATAAAACGAGCCCAAAACGAAGTAAACGGGCCTTATCACAAATACGACACGGTCTAGCCCAAAGATCACACAGCCGTGCCTTGTTGAACAGTTGGAACACGGCCTCAACCTCAAGTTACACGGTCGTGCCTCAAGTTAGAAGTCCGAACATGGTTTGAAGTCGATCCATACGGGCGTGCGCCATAGCCGTGCCTCTATCGCTGGAAAGAGCAATTTCAGTCGGAAAAGGATACTTAGGGAGAAAGAATCACATTCCAAGAGCCTATATATAACCCCCTAAGTACCACCTTTGAGGGGGGTCGAGCTAGGCCAAGGAGCCAAGCCGAGAAGGTCAGATTGTGGGAATCGCTTGAAGTTAGCCAGTTGATTCATCCCAAGAAGCCGGAATAATACTCAAAACGGCAGACTTCTCCTTCAATTCCTTCAGGGAGTTTTAGGGATTTCTTATGTTTTGTTTTATCTTTTCTCTTGAGATGTTTTTTTTATTCATTATGAACTAAACCCCTCAGATACCTGAAGAGGATGAAACCTAGATGAATCTTGTTTTGATTTTTGAATTATATGATAAATACTAAGTTTGTTCTTAATTATGTATGCTTAATCCAAATCTGATATGCTTAGGCGGAGGAGGAATAGACCCTACTTAAGAGTAGATCTAGCGTAATTAAGCGGAGTTGATCACACGCCTAGAGATAGGGTGACTAGATTTTACCGGATTAGGGTGAAACCTAATATGGGAATCCATAGATCAATTTACTGCTATTCTATGGGGTTATTATAAGAGAACAGTAGTTCCACTAATTAACCTAGGGTTAGACGTTATTCGCCTCAAGAGAGGGTTTAATATACGTTAGGGAGTCCTACGGATCAAGCTAAGTAAATAAATCATATGATTCAGGGTTAGATAACAAGTTAAGTCTAGGTGGATTCTTCTTGAGGGTATCGTCGTGATCAATTGAGTTTTTCTTCAAGTTATTTCCCAATTCGTTCTTTTTGTCTTAGTGTCTTTAGCTTAGTAGTCATTAATTTAGGTTAAAACAAAATTCACTTTATTTTTAAGGCTAAATAATAAAAAGAAAGTTAGTATTAGTACTTTTAATTCCTTTGGGTTCGACAATCCGGTCTTGCCTAAGCTATACTACTGTTCGATAGGTACACTTGCCTTTAATCGTTGTCAGAGTTAGTTTCTAGGTTCGGTCATTCTTTTATAAATTTTAAAGCTCTGATTTCAGCGATCATTCATGTCTGAGAAGTCTCATTCAAAGAGTTAGTGCATGCATGGTTGATTACGGTTAAACAGGTCGAAAAACTTGATATTTATATAATAAGAGTACTCCTTCCTTAGTGCACAAGCTTTATATCCAGATAGTTGTAAGGAGGTATCGAAGGGATGCAGTATAAAATGATACAAAAAGATACAGGATAATACGTTTGCCTCTAGTATGGTACTTCGCAAAAAGTGATTGGTGAAAACTTGACCTTGCAGGAGGACAGTTATGTGTTCATACAATAAGGGGAGTTAGGAGGATATGGAGTTGATGATGTTATGTGGCTTAACTGAGCGAATGTAAAGATACAAGAAAATTTTGGTTCTATGGGAACCGGGGATCAAAAGCTATCACAAGGAAATGAGTCCTGAGAAAAAGGGTGCATGCAGTATTACACGTTGCATGGGAGCATTAGTAAGCTTGTCTGTCATAAATGATTATCCAACCAAATGGTGTACTCTTGGAGCATATGTGCCTGTGATTGTCACATATGAGTATAGAAACTAGAGTTGATCGCCAATAGGCTGAGTTGAGTAACGGTATTGTCCGCAAGTTAGACTGCAAGCCAGAGTAATGTATTCACCAACTATGGCGAACTAATCAAGCCCTTTTTTTTCTTTTTTTGAAATGTCTGGTAGTAACCATGGTGAGATAGTCCTTTTTAAGAACTCATTAAGTTCTTACAAACTTACCAATTTCTTTTTCCTTTCAGGTTCTTAGGTTAAGCGTGGTGACTGAAGGGACATAGCCAAATTTGCAGCCATTTGTGAGCCTTCTTAATTGTCGAGATTAGCATGTATTTGCTGGGGGTGTTAGGTCTCTTGTAGATGCCGCCACTTAGAAATTTTTACTTTGTATTGAATGTTATTTTGAAAACATTGAATGTTGAGTGGAAGCATAAACGACATAACAATATTTAAGATTTTTTACGTAAATTCAGTAGACAAAAAAGGGTAATCCAAGTATAATTAAGTCTTTAAATATGGCGAACTGTTACACTAAAATTGTGCTTCCAAATAAAGGTGAACTTAGACTAAAGGAGTACTGCTCTAGTGGAGGGGAAATCCTCTAAAATTGATAATGTTCTTTTCTAAGGAAAAATAAATAGACATGTTGACGCTTCATACCCGAATCCGAGGGTTGGAGCGGGCAAGGGGTGTCACATTAGAGGGTGCAAATTTTGTTTTGTTAGATTTGATAAATTGGAACAATCAATAAATGCATTTAGATTTTTGAATAACCAGTTCTTTAAATACTAACTTATGGTAAACATGGTAAATTTTATGTAACACCTTATATCAAATTTAGTTGGTAGATCCGGATACAAAATGTCGTATTCGTTGTAAAAGCAACTCAAATCAATATAAATCATAACATCTAAGTATGAACAAGTGTGGAATATGAATAATAAGCAAATAAAACTTTATTGCATGTATAAGATGTTAATGGGCCCACAAACCGAAGTCTAAAGTCAGTGTCAGCAAAAAAATGAGGCCAAGTTATGATTTATATGTCAAAATACCAAAATACAAGGTTATGTTTTAGGACAGTTTAGCCATGTCTCCCCTATTTCAATATTTTAGCTTCAAAGTTTGTGGTATTGAGACAATGACACCATATCTTGAGACATTGACCATCATGTCTCAAGGCAAGCTTTGTCTCGAAACCTTAGACCAATTTTATCCTAATTAAGCTTTGATGTTTTATGTCTTATACAAGGCTACTATGTCTCGAGACCATGTATCACATGCTAGAGCCAAGTTTGACGTGTCTTGATACCATCACCTGGAAATGCATAAAAATATTTTCAAAATCTCAAAAAAAGTTCTTGATGTCTCGAGATCACAAGACACAAGTGTAGAGTTGTAGAAAAATGACATCTTATGGTATGCTATGGGACTTCTATAGGTACCTTAATGTATCTGACATGCTCTCAAACCATCACAAACACAGTATACATGTTGAAACAAGTGCAAAACTTACGAATGCTTAAAATATACCAAAAAAACATAAAAATTTTAATAGGCATGTACTTGATGGCATAAAACATTTGCATAAACCACATCAAAATTAATCACCAAAAATCCAACATAAATGCAACCAGTTATCCTTGGAGTAATATAACACGGACCAAATACCAAAACCATTCAAAGACACCAAAATTCTTTATGGAAAAGCATGTCAAATATCCTAAAATCCTAGGTACATGTCTTTTATTACACAAGAACTAAAAGAAACATTACAAACACGATGATAAAATTGTGATATGAGACTTTTGGATGCTATGAACACTGATAAACCGTAAAAGTAACATATTTTAATCCCACATTTAGTATGCTTTTGGATGATTTATCCCTCGATTTATGTAAAAAAGTGCTCTTAATCCTTTCTTTTCATGTCTTATACTCAGGAAAGCACCCGAGGATGAAAAGAACGAGAAACGAGCCTAAAACGGACCAAATTGGGCCAAGGAGGAAATCGACACGGCCTAGACTTAAGCCCACACGGCTGTGCCAAGTCAATCTACTAGAACACGGCTTGATCTCGATTCACACGGCCGTGCCTCATTAAAGGAGTCCTAGTAAGGCCTGACCACGATTCACACGGGCGTGTGCCATGACCATGTCCCTGTCGTTGGAAAGAGCAATTTTATTCGGGAAAGGATACTTGGAGGCAAAGAAACACATTCCAAAGCTTATTCAAACACCCTATTAGGAATTCTACCTAAATTAGGATACTTAGGGGCCAAGTAAGGCATCTCAAAGTCTATATAAACACCTAAGGGGGCAACTTGAAAGGAGAGTTCGGCAAAAGTCGAAATCGGCATCAAAGCTAAGCCAAGGAGCCAAGCCGAGAAGGTTAGAGTTAGGGAATAACGTGAGGATAGCCAGTTGATCCATCCCAAGAAGCCGGAGTTGTACTCAAGACAGCGGAATTCTCCTTCAATTCCGGTAGGGGGTTTTAGGGTTTTCTTATGTTTTGTTTTATCTTTTCTCTTGCGATGTTCTGTTTATTCATTATGAACTAAACCCCTCAGATACCTGAAGGGGATGAAACCTAGATGAATCTTTTTATTTGATTTTTAAGTTATATGATAATTGCTTAGTTTGTTCTCAATTATGTTGCTTAATCCAAATCTAATGTGCTTAGGTGGAGGAGGAATAGACCTTGCCTAAGAGTATATCTAACATAATTAAGGGAGTTGATCGAACGCCCAGAGATAGGGTTACAAGATTTTGCCGAATTAGGGTGAAACCTAATATGGGAGTCCATTGATTGATTTACTGCTATCCTAGGAAGTTATTATAAGCGAACAAGAGTTCCACTAATTAACCTAGGGTTGACGTTATTGGCCTCGAGAGAGTGTTTAATATAGGTTAGGGAGTCTTACGGATCAAGCTAAGTAAAAGAAATCATATAATTTAGGGTTAAATAACAAGTGAAGTCTAGGTGGATTCTTCCTGAGGGTATCGTCATAATCAACTGAGTTTTCCTTCAAAGTTTTTTCCTATTCGTCCTTTTTGTCTTTGTGTCTTTAGTTTAGTCTTCATCAATATAGTTTAAAGCAACTTCACTCTATTTTTAAGGCTAAATAATAAAAAGAAAGTTAGTATTATTACTCGTAGTTCCTTTAGGTTCGATATCCGGTCTTGCCTAAGCTATACTACTGTTCGATAGGTACACTGGCCTTTAATCGTTTTCAGAGTTAGTTTTCGGGATTTGATCATTCTTTAATAAATTTTAAAACTCTGATTTCAGCGATCATGTTTTTGGCGCCGTTGCCGGGGAACTAAAATATTAAGAAAACTCTATTTTTATTACTTTAGCCATTATTTTATTTTCAATAATTTATTTTGTTTTTAGTTTAATTTTTAAATTTTTCAAATTTTTCTTTCTTCCTTTTCTTTTCAGGTACCTCTAGTTTATAACTAGAAGGAACCCGAGAGGACCTTTAGTATACGAAAGTGATATTGAAGCTACCGCTCGAAGAAATCGTCGGGAAACCAGGCGAGCCTACATTACACAGAAAGGGAGGAAGAAGATAGATCCAATCTTACTGAAGGGATGGACGAAAACAACCCACCACCACGCGATGTGGGAGATCACAACGCTCCACGTACAATGTTTGATTATGCTAAACCGCATTTAACAGGAGCAGAATCGAGTATTGTTAGGTTTGCTATAGCTACTAATAATTTTGAATTAAAGCCTAACACAATACAAATGATTCAACAGTTTGTTCAATTTGATGGTTTGCAGGACGAAGATCCAAACATGCATATAGCTAAATTTTTGGAGTTCTGTGATACCTTCAAAATAAATGGCGTTTCTGATAATGCCATACGTCTTCGGTTATTCCCTTTTTCATTGAGAAATAAAGCTAAAGAGTGGTTAAACTTGTTACAACGAGGGTCAATCACTACATGGAATCAGATGACCGAAAAGTTTTTAATGAAATATTTTCCACCGGCCAAAACGGCCAAATTAAGGAATGATATCTCTTCTTTTGTGTAGATGGATTTAGAAACACTATACGATGCATGGGATAGATTCAAAGATCTCTTGAGGAGGTGCCCACACCATGGTTTACCCTTATGGCTACAAGTCCAAACATTCTATAACGGTGTAAACCCCTCAACGAGGCAACTAATTGATTCAGCAGCCGGTGGAACTCTGAACAACAAAACTTCAGAAGCAGCCTACGAGTTCATTGAGGAGATGTCATTAAACTATTATCAGTGGCAAGCTTCAAGGAGTAAACCAATGAAATCGGTAGGAGTCTTCAACGTCGACACCATGACCATGCTATCAACGCAGCTTAAGATGATGAATAAAAAGCTTGATAGATTGTGTTCTTCACGAGTACATCCAGTCATGCAGCGCAACTCGAGTGGAGCAGTGGCAAATCCTGAGTACCCACCCTACCAACCGGAAGCAGAAAACCAACAGATGAACTATATAGGTAATAATTTTCGATCCAAAAATAATCCTTATAGTAACACTTACAATCCAGGTTGGAGGAACCACCCAAATGTTTCATGGGGAGGTCAAGGCAATCAAGGAAATCAAAGGTAACAACCTCCTCAAAACTTTCGAAATCAACCCTATACACAAGAAAAGAAACCAATCCACGAGGGGGAGCTAACAAAATCGGCAAACACAGAAGAATGCCTACAAGATATTGATAAAACCATTAAAAGCAACAAGAGCCGAATTAGTGAAATTGCTAAATCAGTAAAAGAAGTTACAAATGCAGTCGAACGACTCGCACAGCTCATTTCAGAACGACCGCAAGGACGCCCACCAAGTAACACCAAAATTAATCCTAAGGAGCAAGTTCAAGCCATAGCAGCTTAGGAAAATGCAGAGATAGACGAAACCATCTCGCAACAAGAAGACAATGTAGGCGAAGGAAAAGTAGAGGTAACAGAGGAAAGGCCAAAACCGGTAATAAAGGAGTATCAACCTCGCATTCCTTATCCCGAAGCATTAAAAAGAGATGATTCAGAAGACCAGTTCGGTAAGTTTCTTAAACTTTTAAAGAAATTACATATCAACTTACCCCTTTTTGAAGCTCTTTCACAGATGCCAGACTCTAGAAAATTTTTAGGAGAGCTGTTAATGAAAAAGCAAAGGATAGACAAGGAATCACATGTGGAACTCAATGCAAAGTGCTCAACAATTCTACAAAATAGACTACCACAGAAATTAAAAGATTCAGGGAGTTTTACAATTCCATGCATAATTGGTAGTTTATCTATAGAAAATGCGTTAACCGATTTAGGGGCAAGCATAAATGTTATGCCGTATAAACTGTTTAAATAATTAGGTCTAGGGAAACCCAAACAAACTAAGATGAGTGTTCAATTAACTGATAAAACTATCAGAATTCCTAGGGGTATAATAGAAAATGTTCTAATCAAAATTGATAAATTCATATTCCCAGTAGACTTTTTCGTTTTAGACATGGATGAGGACAATAATATTCCTTTAATTTTAAGAAGACCCTTTTTAGCAACTACTAGAGCTAAAATTGATATCTATGCAGGTGAACTCATATTTCACGTAGGCAACGAGATAGTCACTCTTCAAGCTCTTGACTCGGCCAGAACATCAAGTGATAATGAATACCAACCTCATGCGCCATATCCTGATGCAATAAGAAGGACAACACAGAGGAAGAATCTGGTGAACTCACACTTCGTGAAGACGACGAAACAATCACTCTTCAAGCTCTTAACTCAGCTAGGACATCAAGTAATGAAGGTACGAACGTTAATTCTATTGATAATTATTTGGTTTAACCTTCTTTACAGGAAGCATCGCGAAATCACTTAGCTAAGCTAGATCTTAGACCTCGTGCCAACAAAGAAGAAATACCTAAGGAACAAAACCTTAGGGTTGACAAACTAAAAGAGGGGGAAACAAAAATCAAAGAGGAACAGGAACCGCACAAAGTGAAATTGAAGGAAACCCCAACCGAGCCGAAAGAAACAACAAATCACTTCAAAATAGGGGATCAAATATTGATGAATAAGAAAAACCCTCGAATCACCAATTCAGACCTCACGGCAAATGGAAAAATCACTTTTGAGGTACTTAATGTCTTCTTATACGGTACAGTCGAGGTAAGCAATCCTAAATTCAACACTTTTGAGGTAAACATTCCTCGACTTAAACTATATATCCATAACCGAAGTGATCGTATGAGAAAGGATTTTCACCTCCTCAAACCACCATAACCATACGAATGAGAGGTAAAGTCTAGCTTAAGACTATAAACCAGCGCTTCTCCGGAGGCAACCCGAGCACTAACCCCATTTTTACATTTTTTATTTTTTATTTTTTCTTTTATTTTTCCTTTTAGTACCTAATCATAAACTAACCAAAGAGCAGATTTCAAGGCCACACAGCCCTACACACGGGCATGCCCGTGACTATGTGGAAGCCAGAGGATGAACCATGCGCGTGCCAGTAGCCCTGCATGACATAGAAAAATTTCTTTTCCCAACACGGTTGGCGATAATAGTCCACGTCCGTGCCAACGCCCCGTGCGAGGTTACTGACTTGTTAAGCACGAGCTAAACACGACCGTGCCTTCCAACCGTGCCAACATTCTGACTTATCGAACACGGGAGGAGCACACCCGTATTAAATGATCGGGTGAAGAAAGACACGGGCGTGCCACTACACCCACGGTTGTGCCTGAACACCCTGAACGCGCCCAAAATTCAAAATCCCAAAACACCGGCTACATCTCTATTTAGACCTCATTCTTCCTTTTTCTAGTTGTCTTTCATTTTCCATTATTTATTTTTGTTTTTATTTTAATTTTATTTTCATTTCATTATTATTTTTTTTACTTTATTTTATTTTCTTCTTCTTATTCTTTATGATATTTATATTTAGCTTAGGATAAATAAAATCAGACCGGCTGCTTCGAGGATTCAATTTCAAACGGTTCGAGACGCTTCCCCACGTTCACCTCCAATCCTATTCGGTTTCTTTTCATTGACTTCATTCAAAATTCAGGAAGTTTCGCTTTTCTCCCCATCTTATGATTTTTATGATTATTTTGCTATTATCCATCTTTGTACATTGAGGGCAATGTACATCTTAAGTGTGGGGGGGTTAACTATAGTATTATTTGAAAATCCCTAAATTATGCCTTTTTCAAAAGTAAAGTCTCTCATATTATGATTAGAATGAAATTTCCTATGATTTATGATCTTTGTTGATATGTTTTGGAGTAAGTCATTGATAATTATGCATTGATAATTAAATTTGAAGGATACTAGAGAATCAAGAATGATAAGTCTATTTTTCAGAATTAAATTTTTTTTTTAGGTTGTCTACCTGAATCTGAATATTACTTTTGAGTTTGAAATTTACGAGGTTGACATCAAAATACCCATAATTTTTGTGATATTTTGAGCCTTTTAGAGCATACATTCTTTCATGCTCGCTTTTTATTATGAGTGTGTCAACATTGATCTGTTATTTTAGAACTTGCCTCGATTATACATGTTGAGACCACACCTTTGATTTGATATACAGAGATGATAAAGGCACCTAGGTTTTAACCCACTCACTTCACTAAAAAGCCTACCTCCACAATTAACCCCTAGTGAACCCAGTTTAAGCCTAGCAACCCTTTTCATTGACTTACCTACTAACATTAACCCAAAACCCTTTGTATTTGTTATCACTGTTCTTTTCAACTACCTTGTTTGTCGAGATTTGATTTTGAGCAGTTACCTAACTATGTTCTCTATTTCAGTTGTTAAAGTTCGTTATTATTATTGATTTGTTCAAAAAAAAACGAAGTATATTCATTATCAGTGAGCTTACATGTTTAAATCTCAAGTCTTGAAAAAAAAGCGTGTATTATTAGTTTTCAATTGGTGTAATTATTTAGGATTAGTTCATTTTTCTAGTAAGGTAATTTTTCAGGTCAGTCTCGATTCTAACCTTCTAATTCAGCTTTTATCCACACCGTTAACCCTAGGCCCGTTACAACCCTAACAAAGACCTTTTGATCTGTTTATCATATCATTTTACAGTGGTGGAAATTTGATTTTCAGGCAAGCCTATGGGATTAACTTTTCAGGTTTAACTTATGAGTGCTTAATTTTGACCCTTAAACACTTTTTGAGTGATTTGAGTGAATCTTTTGTGAGGATGTCAATCCTTGTAGATTTTGAATTAAAGGTAATTATTTAGATGAAGGGAAACACCTCTATTTTCGTGCTACAAATGGATGACTTATCTTGTTTGAATCTTTAGGACTCTTTGAGTTAAATTATCCATGTATAAATTATCTATGAATTAGGATAAGGCATTGTTGATAGGAATTGTGAATCATGGAAAGTTCGTTTTAATTGTGAGTTGAGAATTTTGCTTGAGGACAAGCAAAAGCTTAAGTGTTGGGGTATTTGATAAACCGTAAAAGTAACATTTTTAATCCCACATTTAGTATGCTTTTGGATGATTTATCCCTCGATTTATGTAAAAAAGTGCTTTTAATCCTTCCTTTTAATGTCTTATACACAGGAAAGCACCTGAGGATGAAAAGAACAAGAAACGGGCCTAAAACGGACCAAATTGGGCCAAGGAGGAAATCGACACGGCCTGGACTTAAGCCCACATGGCCATGCCACATCAATCTACTAGAACAAGACCTGATCTCGATTCACACGGCTGTGCCTCATTAAAGAAGTCCGAGCACGGCCTGACCACAATTCACACGGGCGTGTGCCATGGCTTTGTCTCTGTCACTGGAAAGAGCAATTTCATTCGGGAAAGGATACTTGGAGGCAAAGAAACACATTCCAAAGCCTATTCAAACACCCCATTAGGAATTCTACCTAAATTAGGATATTTAGGGGCCAAGTAAGGCTTCTCAAAGTCTATATAAACACCCAATGGGGCAACTTGAAAGGGGAGTTCGGCAAAAGCCGAAACCAGCGTCAAAGCTAGGCCAAGGAGCCAAGCCGAGAAGGTCAGAGTTAGGGAATAATGCGAGGATAGCCAGTTGATCCATCCCAAGAAGCCGGAGTTATACTCAAGATGGCGGAATTCTCTTTCAATTCCGGTAGGGGGTTTTAGGGTTTTCTTATGTTTTGTTTTATCTTTTCTCTTGCGATGTTCTGTTTATTCATTATGAACTAAACCCCTCAGATACCTGAAGGGGATGAAACCTAGATGAATCTTTTTATTTGATTTTTAAGTTATATGATAATTGCTTAGTTTGTTCTTAATTATGTTGCTTAATCCAAATCTAATGTGCTTAGGTGGAGGAGGAATAGACCCTGCCTAAGAGTAGGTCTAACATAATTAAGCAGAGTTGATCGAACGCCTAGAGATAGGGTTACGAGATTTTGCCGGATTAGGGTGAAACCTAATATGGGAGTTCATTGATCGATTTACTGCTATCCTAGGGGGTTATTATAAGCAAACGAGAGTTCTACTAATTAACCTAGGGTTAGACGTTATTCACCTCGAGAGAGGGTTTAATATAGGTTAGGGAGTCTTACAAATCAAGCTAAGTAAAAGAAATCATATAATTTAGGGCTAAATAACAAGTGAAGTCTAGATGGATTCTTCCTGAGGGTATCGTCATAATCAACTGAGTTTTCCTTCAAAGTTATTTTCCTATTCGTCCTTTTTGTCTTTGTGTCTTTAGTTTAGTCTTCGTCAATATAGTTTAAAGCAACTTCACTCTATTTTTAAGGCTAAATAATAAAAAGAAAGTTAGTATTAGTACCCTTAGTTCCTTTGGGTTTGATATCCGGTCTTGCCTAGGCTATACTACTGTTCGATAGGTACACTTGCCTTTAATCGTTGTCAGAGTTAGTTTTCGGGTTTTGATCATTCTTTTATAAATTTTAAAACTCTGATCTCAGCGATTAAACACACAAGACAACTTCCAAAGGAACTTCTAACTTGTGCACAAAAACAAACAAATCTATATGCTAAGTGATGAAACTCGGTGGTGCTAAAAAAATTAAAAATATAATAATATGAAGCGAATAAGCATACTAAAATTAACATAACTTCGCAAATCATGTCATGAATTATCATCGAGTCATTATGCATCTTTTCCCAAGCATATTTACACAAGCATGAAATAGTACCAAGATATCTGAAAATCTTACAAGATATAACTAACACATTTAACAAACATGTTCACCTTCATATCACAATTGTTTTTACCATTAAAACATATGTTCACAATGAATTTGACAGTGTCTATTAACCGAATATGGATTCAACTATGAATACACGAACGAAGACCCCTTAACATTCCATAATAACACCACAAGTACCAATGAGCGTGAATGCTCAAAAAAAGGGAACACGTTTGCCCCTACCACTTGTAACACCCCCAATCCAGTGGGTTGATTGGTGAATGATGACGTCACCTAAAGATTGAAATAATCACACAAATCAAACACATGATGCTCTCTAATTAAACCATTGAAAATATAAATGTAAACATTTTTTAATTCCACTTGGCGGGTTATGGTATTTATGGCACAAAAAAAGGCAAAATAAGAGTGCGCCAAAAACAATCACAACAAAAAGGTTTAAATTTTTGGCGAGGTGCTGCAAACGATCAGTTTATACAAAGTATTGTCTATAGGTACAAACCAATTTCACTATTTACAATTTTAAATAAAGAGTTTGGGACCACAAGCCACCCCGATATACACATGTTATGAAAAAACAAACTAGTGGTTAACAATTGAGTTTGCCTCCTAGTTGAATCCCTTCAAGCACCCCAATGCCAAAAATACCTGAAAATGGGATAAAGAAAACTAAGTTTAAAAAGAACTTAGCGAGTTCCAAGAATAAGCAAAACCATTTCAACTAAAAGTGTAACACCCCTAACCCGTATCCATCGCCGAATTAGGGTTACAAGGCATTACCGGACATAGCATGATTTAGCACAACCATTAAACACCCTTTATGCACTAAAGAATAACAATACCTTTATAACATTATCAGACTTAACTATTCACAAATCAATTATTTAAAATTTATGAACATACATCATAGTTCCAATTCAAATCAATCATATCCTACTAATCATAACTTACAAATAAGCACTTTTCAAATTTTCCAATTAATTCAATTCGAACTTACATCAAAATAATTGAACTTGTTCCATAATTGTCAAACTCGAACTAATATGTATACAACTTAAAAATTTAATCACATATGCAACATTATAATATGACCGTACATACCTTTGATATTATTATGACATGCGCATAACACTATAGTCACATTAAACATTTATGATCACATAGTACAATTCATAGTATACCAAATTTGTATGCTTTATAATCAATTCAAATTACATATACTGAACCATTTAAACAAAATAAAGTCGCATACTTTGCCATTACAAACGAATTCAAATAACCTAGGCATATGCAAACATATATTCATCTCATTTCAAACATATATTAAGACATTATTTAGTTCAATTTTCATTTATATAACAAATACCAAACTTATTTTCTTTCCTAGTCATAAAACCATTCGAAAATAACTATATAAACCTAAATCAAACATACATCTTTTCTTATTACAAATTTCATGAATAAATGACCATATCATTTGAGCCATTTTCAAACATCCTTATTTCATTATCACTACAAAGCTAATTAATGCATATTCGGTCATTTTATAACTCTCAAACCATAGCATATTTATGTTTTCATGATATTCACCAAAAACATATATATATCATTATAAGTTCCAAGCTTTAGCCGAATATACCATTATACCTATTGAGACACAATACATGCTCATCAATATAATATAAATACCAAAACCGAATCTTATAATCACTTACATCTTCAAATCGAACATGTTTTAAATACACCCCATATATATATATATATACAATATTTCCAAATACCTAATTATCACATAACATAATCTTAATTCAACTAACATCCAATATTAACTTTATTACCAAAGCACATAACTAAATATCACCTTTTTATTCAACTCATATTCCAAGACTATACTGCCTAGCATAAACCAATTTATCACATACATGAAACTTGAATATTTCATTCGAAAGAAAGCTCAAATCATGATCAAATATATATTCAAATTCAAGTATAAAAATTAAACACATCAAGCACCCATTCAAACACATAAAATCTAACTTAAACAAAATGATCATAGACAAGCCATTTTTAAACCAAACCGAACATAAGCATGGAAATTAAGCCATTTTCGCATGGCCATTTATATATATGATCCAAAACTAACCAAAAACATAACAAGCCTATACATGCCATAAGATCGAATTCAAACTTTAACAAAATACCAAAAGATGTCGATAGTATGATAGACATTGCTGACGATCTTCGAGCTCGTAACGTGACTCCAAAATCTATAAGACAGAGGTAAACAAGAACACACACATAGTAAGCTATTTAAGCTTAGTAAGTCATAAGCAAAACAAATATAATGTCAATTATGTATTAACATTATGTTAACCAGGTCGAATATGCATAATATCAAATACTAGTTATCATTTACAACTAGGTCACATTATAACCTCACATACATATACGATAAGGCTGAACATAATCAGTCATGTACACATATATTTATTCACTTTTATTATCACAAACACATAAATAAATCGAAACACTTGCATGTTCAAATATGTTAACGCAAAATTCATATTCACATAATTTAATATCATTTCAAGTAATCATCTTACCTTGTTTCGTACAAACAATTAATTAACACATACCTAAACCTTTTAATTTGATTCCACATTCGGTCTTCACTTAAGATTGCCCGTTGAACCGTTCGGAATTAAAAAGGATACGTGGATAACCAAAAAGCTCGTACAACGCCAACGTCCCAGACGTGGTCTTACATGTAATCACATATCAATGCCACTGTCCCAGACAAGGTCTTACACGTAAACACAAATCGATGCCAATGTCCCAGACGTGGTCTTACACGAAAACACATATCGGAAATCCTATGTCATGATATATGTATCCTAACTATTCCTAAGGTTCGTACAGGGCTTTCAGACATTGAATCTCGATCGGATAGAACTCGAAATATAGCTCATTTGCTCAATACACATTCGGCCATTCACAAATATATTCACAAAAATTCCATTCATCATGTAACATACATATATTATCAAATTTAACGACATTTAAATGCTTATAGACTTACCTCGGATATCGACGGACGAAATCGACTACTCGACTACTTTCGACTTCCCCCGATCTAATTCTGTTTTCTTCTGTTCTTAATCTAAATATATTCAAATTTAACTAATTTAAACACACATTAATTCAACTTAATCCAAAAATACATAAATGGGCAAATTATAATTTTTCCCTGACATTTTACACTTTTTGCAATTTAGTCCCTATTTCATAAAATACAAAATACACAAAATTTGCATATATCATGCTAGGGCCAAATATTCATTAGCTCCATACAAGTCCATATATTTCATTTTTTTCACATTTTAGTCCCTCAAAATATTATTTTCACAATTTAGCCCTAATTGCTCAATTTCATCAAAAATCCAAAGACAAAACATGTTAATCTTTCACATATCTTTAATATTTCATCATCAAACAACAAAAATCACAAGCTATCATCAACGGAAAAATACAAAATCATCATCAATTTCAAAAATTCAAGCATGGGTCTTATAGTACTCGAAGCAACGATCTCAAAAACGTAAAAATTATCAAAAACCGAAGTAAAACATACCTTGAATTAAGCTAGATGATGACCGAATATTTCAAAGCTCTTAAACCCTTTTTATTTTCTAAGTTTCGATGATGGTTAAAAAGATGACAATGGCTTTTAATTTGACATATTATAACATATATTATCCTTATTATTTTACTTAATTAACCTTTATAAATTAATATATAAAACATATATAACAAGGTTACTATTGACCATTGCCGCCCACTAACTTATATAATGGTTTAATTGCATCATAAAACCTCCAAATTATAAAGACAACAACAATTAGGCACTTTAATATTTCACCATCAAATTTTCATTTTACGCGATTAAGCCCTTTTCTCAAATTAATCACACAAACAATAAAATTAATTCATGAAATTTTCACACAGATAAATTCACACGTAGTAAACACATAATATAATATTAAAATATTTTTTGAACTCGGATTTGTAGTCCCGAAACCACTATTCCAATTAGGGTCAAAATCAAACTGTTACAAAAAGTTCATGGGATAATAAGAATTTCTGGACATCTCAAGCATACGAGGTCACAAATAATCATACAAACCTATGTATAACGCTGTTACCCCATCCAAGCTTGCAAACATAGCACGCTAAAGGGTATTAAAATGAATATCCATCATTAGGAGCAAAAACACTTAGATGTGAATATGAGTCATAACCAAGTGTAACTCATTGGCGGATACAAACCGCGTCTACATACAATTCACAAGCAAACACATGTTTGACTAAGTTTAGTGCATGGGTGAGTATTATCCATGTTGAGTACATTTTCCAGTAATTATAATTCTCTATCATTTATTAATATATTCGGGTACAATTCACATGTAGTATTTTTATAGACATTTATACACCCTTCCCTGTGCTAGCTCTGGATCCTTTCAACGCTCCGAAACACTAAAGTTCCTTTTTCACGATATTGCTCTATAGAGCCAATGTTTATTTATACCAACCGAACCTCCGTAAAGCTTCCATGTTAATTTGAACACAGACATGTTCCCCCGTAAGGCCAAGGTCATTCGCCAATCTCGATTTGCATTCACATGCCCTACTGGAGGCAAAAACGTATAACATATCATATTCTCCATTTACTCCTCCTATCACATTACATTTCAACAGACCTCTATTACCCCCTTTTCCACCTTTTCGAATACTGGGCTTCTGCACCAAGGAAGGAGTGTCCATTTCAATTATTCATACAAATTTATTTTCGTTTCGTCTTTACAATTTGTTAACACAAGAATGCACATGTAATTTCTAATATAATACTAACTTTACCTTGTAACAGCCCGAAAATCAATGGTGTCAGGAAAAGTGGTTTTGGAACCTCATTCTGCACTGATCAAGTTCATAAATATTAGTTGTAATATTATATTTAATTTTGGTCTGACAAGTTTGTTAAATGGATAGTTGGTTAGGGTACAAGTGTAACAGCCCAATTTTAGTGGGACTGAAAATGGCAGTTTTGGAACCCCGTAATCTGATAATTGAGTCTATAAATATAACAATATTTACGAGCCCATCATAAAGTTAAATTGATTTTAGATCTAATAAAATATCTAATTAGACAATTAGTTAAATACAAGTGGTTTTTGTTTTTGTTAAATATAACAATATTTACGAGCCCTTGGAAAAATTTTAGTTTTTGCTCTTAAGAGGAATGGGCTGTTAGCGGTAAGACTTATGTATAAATGTGTGTGTTTTTGTGTCACAAAGAGAGCTTGTGACTTAGTGGCTGTGGCGTCACTGAGATGGCAAGGGGAGTGGGGTTCGAATCCCATGACAAGCAATTAGGGGGTTTTTATTTTATGAGTGGATGGTGCAAGAGGTAGAGTTTGGATCAAACTCTGCAGAGGAGGTTGAAGACTTGGTCAAGAATTTCGAATGGGAGGCTGGAAGTAATTCAAGGAGGATTCAGTGGAGAGTTTGAGGGAGTTGGAAATGTGTAGGAGTCTTGGCCGAATGTGGGGAAGGATGAGTAGGGGATTTTCAGCTGGGGGTTTTCAGTTATGCAAATTCGGCAATTAGAGGGGGTGAAGAAGCCGAATTTCTCTTTGGCATTTTTCGTTCTCTTTTGTTGCATTTCAGGTTTCATTCTCTTTTTTTTTTGGCATCTCATGCAACCTTTTACCATTCGGGTTTTATCGTTCTTTCCTCTTTTCATCCAATATTTCTCTGTTGCTATCGACTTTCTGCAGAATCACCTTTCTTCTTTCGATTTCTCTTTTGGCTAAACACAACTCTTCCTTGTCCTCTTGTGATTCTTTCATTTTCTTTACAAGATAGCCGAGCACTTTCTTTCTTCTTGTGTTAGCCAAATCTATTAGGGCCTAATATCCTCTTCTCTTCATTTCTAACCGTTCCGAGTCTCTTCGATTGGTTGGTAAGTGGTGACTATATCCGAATGTTGGTTGGCTTTTTCTCTTTATTCGATTTTGTTTCTCTGGGGCCGAAAAGCTTTTCCCTAGTTGCCGTGGAGATGTATTGCTAACACTTTCTTTCTCGTCGATTGTTGCAAGGGACTTGTTTTCCTTAGCCAATAGGGGGTAGGCCGAATACTCTTCCACTGCAAGAGATCTAACGTTTCGTGGTAAGTGAAGTTTAGTTTGATTAGCATTTCAATATTTTGGATTAACAAGTGTTATGACTAATCATTGGGACGGTTGTTATCATAGGTGTCTTAGAAGCATGACAAACTACAACCTAGAACAGGTGTGTAATAGTACACCATATTTTGGTTCTGTCAATATGACGTAGGAAGGTGTGTATTCACACCCCTGATGAAATGTGAATTGGCTAAAGCCGAAAAATCGATAAGCCGAAACTTCGACATCTGAGGGCTCCCGAGCGTGCGAACGCTCGTAGAGAAAAACCAAGCCACAACCGTTGGCGATAGACCGTTCAGGCTACCACGAACATTCCAATGGGCTTAAGTCGTAATGGGCCTCGTTGGGCCAAGATGGGCCATTGGGCCCCATGTGGATAAAATTCATGATAGTGTCAGATAATGAATTGGGCTGCGAAGCTCGCATAGCTGCGAACGAAATTGGGCTGAATGGGCCACATAAGCGTGTGGGCCCACTTGGGCTGAAAATTGGGCTTTGGACCCAATTGCAGCGTTTCGACCTAAAAGGGTATTTGTGTTGCTCGACGCGATTGTGGGCCTTCGGAGAGGCCGTTAAAGGGTAAAATTACTGAAATATCCTCGATGGGTGAAATTACTGAAATACCCTCGTTGGGTAAAATTACCAAAATACCCTCGAAGGATAAAATTACTGAAATACCCTCGATGTGTGAAATTATCGAAATACCCTCGTTGGGTAAAAATACCAAAATACCCTTGATGGGTAAAATTATCGAAACACCCTTGATGGGTGAAATTATCGAAATACCCTCAAAAGGTAAGATTACCGAAATACCCCCGAGGGGTGAAATTACTGTTTTACCCCTAACTGAAAAAATTACCGTTATACCCCTAGTGGTAGTTTAAGTGTTGTTTGTGTGATATTTATATGACTGATTATGATTGTGACATACGACATACACGAATTATGTATGACACGACATTCTGCATTGGGGTTAGAATTTGTATTTGGAGGAAGTACTGTACTAGTGGCTCTACCACGTTTTACTGATCTAGTGGCTTCGCCACGTATTTTGATTTTAGTGGCTTGGCCCACGTTTACTGTCATTAGCAGCTTTGCTGCATTACTACTAGCAGCTATGCTGCGAAACTGGTGTGTTGGCTGGGTGAGTCGACTTGGTCCCCACATAGTGTGTTGGTTGGTACGGGTGGTGTACTGGCTGGATTGGGTTGGGTTGCATTTCTATTCTATTCTATGATCATTTGGGCTTAGGCCCACTCTGCTACTGTATAGGGCTAAAGCCCAGACTGAACTGATATTGAATAGGGCTCAGGCCCAGACTATTATTGCATGATTGGGGATTACACACTGAGTTCTCGTAACTCACCTTTTTCTTTAACCACGTAGGTAATCCCCAGCCTTAGATGATTTGGAGCTGCGAGGGACTCGGAGGTGGCCACACGCTAGATATGATTTGATCATACACTTACTTATTTTATTTTTAATATATTGGGTTAATAATTATGTAATAAGGCCACCTACTAGTGTTGGAAACACGGGTTTTTGAAACAATAACCATTTATGAAAATCATGTTTTCAAATCTTATGGGTTACAACTAAAAAGGGCTTCCGCGATTTTATCTCAGATTGACAAGCTTATAACAATTGAGACGACCTATAATTGGACAACAAGGTTTCACAACACTAACATTTTCAGAACAATTATTAAAAGAGATTTTAAATCTAGTAACGAACTTTTATCGACAAACTCGGTTTTCAAACAACACTTCGATGTGACACGTCAAATTCGATCGTAACGTCTAGGCCGGGTTTGGGGTGTTACATTCACCACCCAGATATCTCAAATGGGTTTCACCATTTAGATCTCTTGAAATGGATTGGTTGTTACAGTCATGGTGGTAGATATTTGGCCCTTTCTCAAATCATTTTCTGCAACCATGGGGTTTGAGGGTCTTGGTATTATGAAGGATTACAGGGTTGGTTGTTGGGGTTAGGAGTTGATGGACACGAGCACTAGCTTTCTTGGCTTAGGGGAATATTTAAGTAAGTTGCCCAGTAATGCAATTCAATGTTTCATGCCTCAAAGGTCAACCAGTCGTCCCTTAAAGCCCTTATTGAGACATTCTTTCTTAGTCCCTTAGCCTTCTCCTTTTCATTACCATCTCTTATTTCCCCTTAGATGTCACTTTCTCTATTAAATCAAAAAGCGACTATTCACCATTAAGAAAGACAGTAAGCTAAGGAAAGGAAGAATGCAAACAAACTTTTTGTAGATTTATGTTTTTTTTTTCAAAATTTCAAATTTGTGTTTTTGTTTGGTTTTGGTTCTTGATATTCAGATTGTTTTTCTTGAATATCCATTTCAAGTATTCATTTAATTTTTTATTTGTTTGCATGTATGTCTGTTATCTTGAATCAAGGGTTATTGATGATTTTTTTTTAAAACTTTCTTCAAATTTATTTGCAAAATCTCATAAATTCTAAGAACATACTCTCCTTTAACGTGAAAAAGAAACCCTCAGTGGAAATAAAATCAATAAAAACCCAAGTTGAACACATCCAACTAAAATAGAAACCAATTAATAAAAGATCTAAGAAAGATTTTTTTTCCAGAAAATTTGATATATTCAAAAATAGACAAAGAAATGAAGTACGGGATAGAAAGAAAATGCAAGCAAAGGGAAATGGAACAAATTTATGGAGATATTCAGAAAATTTATCATTTTTATTTTTTTATATTTTAAATTTTTTTAAAAATAATTATGATTTTTATTTTTTTATTTTTATTTTTTTAATTATGACATCATAACGATGTCATTAATGACACTTGTTGTTGTCTGGTATTGGCATTTATCCCAGACTTAACGATGTTAAAAAAAAAGTACCAAACTAGTTGACGGGAAAAAAGTTTGGGTACCAATCTAAGACAAAAAAAAACTTTAAGTACCAATCTAGGAGAACTAAACAAAATCATGTACCAATTTTATATTTAACCCTTTTGGAAAATGAGAAATCGAGACCTCATTTCCGTAAACCAAGCTCTTAAATAATTTTATTAAATATTTATGAAGTTTTTATATAGGTAAATTAAATTTTGGTCCAGAAATTTTAGTGATTGGATGGTTAGTTAGAGTACAAAGATTAAATCGTAAAAATGATTAAAATTAATCACTATTGATTTTTATTAATTAAAATGACTAAAAAAATAACTAATCAAAGTTTAAAGTGACAATAATTCCAATATGAATGCTAGTGGAAGGTTAAGTGATGTTTAGGTTGTGATTAATGTTAAAATTATTATAATTATATTAATATAAAAATTTACAAAGGATAAAATAATAAAACAAAGTTATCATCACCATTATTTTTACTTCTTCCATCGAAACCACAAAGAGAATAACCAAGTAGCCATTGTTTTTGCTTCAATTTCTTTCAGCCATTGTATGGTAAGATTTTCAAAGTCCGTTTTTAGTAAATTTTATGTTTTTGATATCGTTGTAACTCAATCTAGCTAATTTGTGTCTTATTTCTCAAAACTGTTAATGTTTCAAAATGTTGTCATTGAATTTCTTGAAGCTTTTAATGTTAAATGGTTGATCGTCAACCCTAGAAATGAAAAAATGTTATTTTGCAGAGTGAAATTGATGTTTTTGTCAAAAGGACTAAAGTGTAAATATTTTAAATTTTGGTATAAAATTTCTATAATTATTGATAATAAAGGGGTGTAGAAGGATGAAATTGAGACCAATTTAAAAATCAAAGCTCAAATTTGAAAGATATAGATATTTCGATTTTAGGGACTAAATTGAATAAGATTAAAAACTTTAGGGGAATTTGAAAAATGAAATTGAATTAATATATTACTACAATGGGTTGTTTTAAGATATTTGGAATTGATAAACTGAAATAATTTGTTAAATAGATTGAAATTTGAGCTAATTGGATGATAATCGAGAAAAATTAGAAATTGCAAATTAGTCACTGACACCTTAATTGCTTGTTGTTTTTCTAGGTAAGATCATATGGGACTTATTTTATTAATTGATGATATATTTGTATTATATTGTTTTGATTTATAGTTGAATTTTTATTATAGAATATTTTTGGCATCAAAAGGATTAAATAGAAAATAAGAAATATATAATAGATATGAACAAATATATAGTATCAAATGGTTATGTTGTGAGACCGTATTAGTACAAGTTATACTTGTAGCCTTTAATATGGTAATGTGTGATGCTATGAAATATTTATATGTGAAATAGATATTAACACGATAGCAATTGACTAATGGTATGAAGTAAATACTATGGAATTGAATGGATTATAAATGGTTGATTGTTATATAATATAGGTTAGATTTGTATAAATTGAATTGGCATAATTTGGGTACCATATCGAGGTACATTGGTTTAGTTGAATGGAAATTAGTGGATGTTGAGCCTGATTATGAAATTGATATGTTTATAGTGATATTACATAGATTAAATGTATATGTATAGCTTGGAGCTTACGATTTGTAACTCCATAAATTCATTCATTTAAATTTATGTATACTTTCATTGCTTAGCATGATCAAAGGTTAAATTAAGTTGAGAATAATTGATGGAATCAAGTTATTGTGAAATATTAATTCTTGTGATAAAGGACTAAAGTGTATAGAATGGAAAATAGTGTATTTTGATGCAAATATGGAATTAATTTTGTATTGGATTGAAAAATGTTATGTTATGAGATGAATTGTTGAATTGAGTTATGAATTTTGATTGTTGGGATATAAATGAAATTCTATGGAAAATTCGCTAATTAGTAAATTGCAAGTAATGCTTCGATTTATTCGATGAGGCACTAGGTGCCAATTATATTCTTTGGTTTAACCGATGAGGTACTGGGTGTCAATTAAATTGATGAGTGCTGGGGTGCAATTAGATTAGTTTGGCTTGTCTGATGAGAAACTGGGCGCTAGACGTATCGATGAGCATCAGGGGTAAATTATTTACTTCGAAAGACTGGTAAGGAATTTGGAGTATGGCATGCTATTACAGTATAAATAATACATGTGGTATAATGTTATGTTTTAATAAAACCTTGAAAGTTCTCTTAAAACCTTCACGTATTGATGTTGTTTATAGTAAAGTCTTTGTGTGGATTACTCAACGTTCAGTTGTTTCCATGCATATGTTAGATTAAGTACATGATCCTATACTTCGACTTCAGCATCTAGTGAAAATACTATACTCAATAATGATGGTGAACTTCCTTGTTAGTTAACTGACATGTACGTAAGGGTGTCATTTTTTATATTGTATATGTTTTATTTTGGTTGATCACAAGTTGAACTTATATGGTGTTTAACTTTGAATGTATATATAGCATGTATATAAGTGTGAATGATGGCAATATCCTAATATATGACTGAAGCTTTTGGATGACCAATTTTGAATATGGATAATGGAATTAAGGTGATTGAGGATGGTATGGTTGTTTTGATATAAAAATGTGACGTTAATACATGTTATAATGTTTGTTTGAATGATTTATATGGTTTATATTACTTTGTTTTGTATTGGTGTCAATGAGGCATATTGGTTAGATGTTTAGGATTATGAATTAGGATATGTTTTGCATGGTTTAAGAATGCCTGGAATAGGTTTAAAAATGGTGAAATGCATATGTTTGATCTAATCGTAAAGTTGAACTGAAAACTTGCACAAAAAGGCACGTTTAGTTCCACATAGGCTAGCACACAACCGTGTGTCACACATGGGCTAGTGACACGGCCGTGTTATCATTAGAATGTAGGAAATTTTTAATTCACACAGGCACAGTGAGGTATATGGCCTAGAAGTACGGCTATGTCACCCCTTTTTGCAAAATTTTCCTTCTTTTTGAAAAAAATTCAGTTTGACCCTTATTTGTTCTCGAGTCAACTTAAGAGCTTTTATAAGTTCATTTGAGACTCGTTTTAGTTTGTAAATCATATTTTGCATGGTCTATAAAGTATTTTTTGTTTAATTGGATATTTGAGCCTAAATTGAATGTGATCTGCTTCGATGATTATACTGACATTCCGTAGCTCGGGTCTGGCAACCAGAACAAGTAAGGGGTGTTTCATACATGGAAAGACAACATTAATTTTAAGCTAGTTCGTTATTTATCAAAAGCAAAAGTGGAAGGAACTTACTAGAAACTCCTAGGAAATCTTTATCTACTCAATGGGTTCTATCCCCTTCTTACTGGGGCCTACTCCCGCTTCTTTAGTTAAACATAATCAAACATTTCTAGTAAATACAGAAATGACCAAAACTATTATGTAAAAAATAAGAATTAATAATATGCAACAATTTAACTAGAGGAAGGTTTCTTTCTTTCCAAAACTTCCAATAAAAACATATATATACAACTTCTACCACGCTTACATTTCCTAATACTCAAACTAAATGAGGACTTAATAAATTATCAGTGGTTGGCTTTAAAGGTCGTTTCTAAATGGGCTATGATCGTAGGTTCTTCTTTCGAGCAATGGAGAACACTTCTAATGTAACACCCCAAACTCGGCCTAGACGTTACGGCCGAATCTAGCGATGTCACATGGGATGGAATTTTGAAAATCGCATTTATCAAGTTATACAGTTTCCATTTATTAGCTTTCATTTATCTCTCGTCACTTTCAAAACTATGTCCTCATTAACGGGTTTGTTTAAAAACATATTTCGTAGTGGAAGCTTTTAAAAACGTGCCATTTAGTGAAAATCGTTCGCATTTAGGAAAGCATCATTTTGAATTAAACCAAACTTTTGTTGAGTTTGCAGTTTTAAAAATCCATGAAAACAGTGAAACTCCAAAGTAAAAACAACAGTCCCAAAAGTCCAATTCACATGAAAAATAACCCCAAAAATAATTAAGAAATGAAAACCATAACTGAAATTAAAACAGTTTAAAATACGCGTGGCCACCGCCGAGTCCTCTGCCGTACTGATCGATCAAGTCTAAGGATTACCTGTGCACATTAAACAGAGAGGGGTGAGTTTACGTAAACTCAGTGTGTAATCCCACAGAAAACAAACAATAGTAGATATAATGCACAGTCAAATACATTTTTGGGCCTAAGCCCCTTTCAGTATCAGTAACAGTTTGGCCTTAGCCCATCTCAGTATAGTATCAAATATGTAGTAGGGCCTTAGCCCATCACGATATCGTGACTTGATCATGCAAAGATTCGATATCAAAGTCCTACCCAACCAGCCTCTACACACCATCTCCGTCCAACCCTACACTCCATGTGGGGATTAAATCAACCCACCCATCCCTACACTCCAGATAGTACCAAATACGGCACAAAACAATAATTTGCAGCTGAGCTGCCAGTATATTAGGCTTAAGAGCCTTTCAGTACACTTCCTCCAAATATAATTAACCCAACCCCATGTAATGCAACATACAAATCATGACATGCTATCCCATGATATCAGTACAAATAACCAGTTCAGTATACATGCATACTATTATCGTGCTCAATATATCTAAATCAAACAATCAGTTCACACAATTAGGGGTCTAAATGATGCTTACCGACCCTACAGTAGGTTCACAGTCAACTTGGGCGACCCGTGCAACCTTAGCAATCAATTCAGTGAAAATGGGCTCACACGCCCATGTAACCTACCCGCGTAGATCACACGACCTGGCCCAGAACCCCTCCGTGTGGGCCCATACACCCAAATTAGTCTAGCCCGTATGTCGCACATGGCCTACCTGGCCATCACACGGCCATGTCTTGTGCGCACGGCCTAGCCTTATCGATCACACGCTCGTGTTACGGCACACGGCCTACCACACAAGCGACCACACGTCTGTGTGGCATCTATAGTGAGGTTTTTAGCTTTTACCGAAACCTCATTTTCTGCATTTTTGGGTACACACCTGGTATCGTTTGACGCCAAAACCACACCCGAGACGAACAAAACCTAAAATTGACATTACTAAGTTCCAAATTTAGTAACACAAGCGAACACTAAACCGAAAATACTTCACAATCGAAATCGTAGAACATCAAAAAGTGAACTTAAACACTTACCGACAACGTGTAACAGCCCGATTTAGGGCTAGTCAGAACAGTGATCTCGGGATCACTAATCTGAGGTTAGAGAAAATTATTTTTTATTGTTATTTTATGTGTTAGAGCATGATTTTAGAATTACGTGAAAATTTTGGTACTTTAATTTTAGCGATTTCTTGCTTAATCGTGAAAAAATGACTAAATCGCATAAAGTGCGAAAGATCTATTTTTCAAGGTAGAGGTACCTAATAGCTATAGAATGTAATTTGGAGGTCTTTAAAGTACAATTAGGCCATTTTGGAGTGTGATGGTTGGCCATATAGGAGCTAGGGAGACAAGATTTTAATGTTGGTCAAATTTGGTGGGAATTAGGTGATAGAAATGAATATAATAAGATGAATAAAAGATGTTATCATCTTTCACTATTCATTCACCTTCATCCACCAAAAATTGAAGAGAAAAATAAGGGTTTTGAACCTCAAACTTTCAGCCAACATATTCCCTAGCAAGTAAGTGATTCTTGAGGTTTTCTTAATGATTTTTATACTTTTGGAGTCCCCAGAGCTTAAGCTAGCTAATGAGGGGACTAATTTATGATATGGTTGAAAGTCTAAGGACTTTCCATGAGAGTGTTTATGTTGTTAGCTGAGTTTTTATAGAAGATAATGAAGGTTAGGGAGATGAGAAACAACTTTTGTGAAAGGTGTTAGCATCAAAACACCTAAATAGGACTTTAATGCAAAGATTAAATTTGTGTCATAAATGCATGAAATAGTTGGAATGGTGAGTAGTTGTAAGGGTATTAAATGTTCACCTCGGCTTGTTGAAGGTAGAAATGTGATTAGAATTTATTTTCGAGCCTAGGGGCAAAATAGTAATTTTACCAAAGCATGATTATCGAAATGCTTTTATTAATGTGATGATTAAAATGAGCTAAATTGTTATTATAGATCAAGAAATACGAAGCCAAGATCGAAATCGAGGCAATAACAAATCAAGCACTAAATTGCATATCTACATACATTTTGAATACCGAGGTAAGTTTGTATGAATTTAAGGTTTCACATGTATTTTCAATAAATTGCTTATTATGTTGTATAATATACACTATTTTCATGAAGTTATGATTAATGATATATTGATAAGAAAGTGAACGAGAGTATGTAAGAAGAAGTCCCGATTGAAGACTCGGAATAATGAGGAATACTAATATCACAGCTTGAGATAAGGAAAGTCCGTGTGAGACCATGTCTGGGACATGGCCTCGGCATAAGGAATGTAGGAGTGTAAGACCATGACTGGGACATGGCATCGGCGCCGAACATAGATACTGTGTAAGACCATGTTTGGGACATGGCATCAGTATCGAATAAGGAAGGTCTCGTGTAAGACCATGTCTGGGACATGGCATCGACACCATATGAGGAAAGTCTCGTGTAAGACCATGTCTGGGACATGGCTTCGGCACCAAAGAAATATTCCATGTAAGACCATATCTGGGACATGGCATCGACATCAAGTTAAAGAATCCCGTGTAAGACTATATCTGGGATATGGCATCGGTATCATAAGGCTATTCCACGTTAGACCATATCTAGGATATGGCATTGGCATTGAGGTACATGGTTGATAAGATTGAGTATCCTCTGTTATTCCGAGTAATTCATCGGGCAAAAGAGCCAAGTATGAAAGAGGTAACAAGAAAGCTAAGCAAGCAGAGTTGGTAATAAGCTAAGTTGTTCAAAGTTGATAAAGAGTTTCATTCAAGTTAAGAAAGGTGAAGATTGAATTTATGTTTGTATTAGCAAAATATACTAATTAATGAGATTAAGTGATACAGGTACAATGAGTACATTCCAAGTATGTAATTATTATGTATTATGTGGTGAGTATGAATAAGTATGAGTAAGTAAGCCCAAGCACCTGAAACTCAAGTTGTATTTGTCTCTTGATGGATGAGTTATATTAAGCAAATATAATTGCTATATGAATTTCATGCAAACTTACTAAGCTATATACTTACTTCTTTCATTTCTTTCTTTCACTGTAGTCACGCCAAGCTAAATTAGGGATCATAAACGTCGGAGCTCAGATCACACTATCGGCCACTATTTTGGTATAGCAAAGTTAATTAATTTTGAGTATGGCATGTATAGATGTTTGATCATTTTGGTTATGTCATATTGTGAGCTAAAGGCTTGATTAGTAAGATTATGCATTCTTTTGTATATGGCCATTAGAAATTGGTCAATATTTGTTAAGTTATATACATTTTCATGATGATAAGTTTATGCATTTAAGTTATTGTAATGGATGGAATAATTGAGTTGTTTAAGATAGTATAAGTGTGTTTATGTTTCAGGGTAGCAATTGGCTTGAAAAATAACCTTATAATTGTCCACATAGGTAGACACACGGGCGTGTGTCTAGGCCGAGTGTAGCACACGGTCAGCCCCATGGGTGTGTGTCCAGGCCGTGTGAAGTCTGCACATTAATTGTGGAATTTAATTCGACACACGGGCTAGGGACACGGGCGTGTGCCTTGGCCATGTGACCATGGTGAGTTGATGACGTCATAATCAGAGAGCTCCACAGGTAAAGGACATGGGCGTGGCAAAGCTGTGTAAAGTAAGTCAGTGTCGACCACAGGTGTCGAACACGGGTATGTCTTTAGGGTACACAGGCGTGTCCCTTGGATAACACAGGCGTGTGGCCCCTGTTTAGGCAAAATTTTTCAAGAAGCGCAAAAGTTTCCGATTGAGTCCCGAAACCTTCCGAAAGTATGTTTAAGGCCTCGTAGGCCCATGAAAAGTATATTCTTAGTAGGTAAGAAAAGTTTTAAGTTGTAACAAAATTTTATAGCCGATAATACAAGTTCAAGTAAAGTTAAGTACAGTAACGCCTCGTATTCGGTTCCAGCGTCAGACCTGGGTAAAAAGTGTTACATTTAGTGGTATCAGAGCTACGATTTAGTCGATTCTTGGATTAACGTGGCATAATTTTGAGTCTAGCTATACATGCCATACATAAGGGTGTTTATATAATGATAGTGTGACGACTCCTGACAATTTGAATTGCATTTTCATGTAGTAAATGGATCCCGAAAGAGCTGTGGCGGATGATGTAGAAAGTAATGCGCTGGCTCCCGCCGAAGAGACGGTGCCTAATGAAAGTAAGAATAGCCCTACGACGGTAAGTCAGAGAGGAGGAGAAGAAGCTAGGGAAGCCTTTCTCCACATGATGAATGCTTGGTATACGGAGTTCGTTCGTACGAACCCAAATGCACAACCCCCTCCACCCCCGCCTATTCCTCAACCTACCCATGTAGCCCTCAAGTGACAGAAGTGTTAAAAAGAGAAAAGCTTCCAGTAGATAGAATTCGGAAGCAGGGAGCTAAGGAATTCCGGGCTAGAAAAGATGATAATCTGGAAAGAGTTGAGTTCTGGTTTAAAAATACCATCCAGGTATTTGATGAATTATCGTGCACACCTGAAAAGTGCATGAAATGTGTAGTTTCTCTTATGAGGGATTCTGCTTATCAATGGTGAAACACCCTTGTTTCGGTTGTACCAAGGGAAAGGATCACGTGGGAGTTTTTCCAGGAAGAATTCAGGAAGAAGTACATAAGTCAAAGATTTATTAACCAGAAAAGAATGGAATTCTTATAATTGAAGCAAGGTAAGATGTCAATAACTAAGTATGAGTGCGAGTTTGTAAGACTCAGTAAATACGCTCGAGAGTGTGTATCCACTGAAGCTATCATGTGTAAGAGATTTAAGGACGGACTAAACAAAGACATTAAGTTGTTTGTTGCTGTCCTAGAGTTGTAGGAGTTTGTAGTGTTGGTGGATCGGGCTTGAAAAGCCGAAGAATTAGTAAAAGAGAAAAGAAAAGCTGAGATGGAGTCTCGTGACTCGAGAAAGAGACAGTGGAATAAGTCATTCTAGTCTTCGTCCAAGAAGTCAAGAGATTTTTCCACCAGAGCAGCTACTTCCGTCAGGTTTTCAAGCAGAGGCAAAAGAGTAAACAGTATTCAAGGAGTAAGGCTCAGACTACTTCATTCGCTAGTGTCGGGAACGTTCGAACTAATAGGCCGGAATGCCCACAATGTGGCAGATGACACCCAGGTAAATGTCGAGCACATGAAAATGCTTGTTTCAAGTGTGGTTCCCAAGATCATTTCATAAAAGAATGTCCTGAGATGATGAAAGAAGAGAAAGCTCAGAGTGCGAGGTCCAGGAGCGTTGTTAGAGGAAGACCACAGAGGAACCCCGGAAGTGGAGCGAGCAGTAAAGGTAACCCCAAAGAGCAGGCTGCGAGACCTGAGGGTAGGGCGCCTGCAAGGACTTATGCTATTCGCGCTCGCAAAGAGGCATCTTCTCATGATGTTATTACGGATACCTTTTCTCTTCATGATACTAAAGTTATTGCTTTAATAGATCCTAGATCTACCCACTCATACATTTGCATGAAATTAGTATATAGTATGAGTATGCCCGTAGAGTCCACAAAGCTTGTGATAAAGGTGTCCAATCCACTAGGTAAAAGTGTGTTAGTTGATAAAGTATGCAAAGATTGTCCCTTGATGATTAGAGGTCATTACTTACAAAACGTGTGTCTTCAATCGCTGATCGGAATGGAAACTAAAGGAAAAATCGAATAAAAAGAGAGGACAAAGAAGCAAAAGTTCGGCAGAGAGACGAAGGGCAACAAACGTCAAAGGATGGATGAATTTTTGGGGAAAAACGTCAAAAACATTTTGGGAAATTTCAGCAGAGAGAGAAAATTTGAGAAAAAAAACAATAGGATATCCCCAAATCCCTCAAATTTCTCCCTGCTAATCCACTACTCAGTATTCCTGACTCTCTCGGTCAAACGAGCAAAAATAAACTCTCACGCTCGCACAGGGATTCGAACTCCAGACCTCCAACACACTAACACACATCTTAACCACCAAACCAGCAGGCCCATTCTAATATGATTTTATAATAATTAAATATAAGCCCATTGAACAGAGATAGGGTTTATATCAGAAAAATACCAAAATTTGCTAAAGCTAAGACTTGAACTTAGGACCTCTCACACACACCCAGAACACTTAGCCACTGAAGCGGATACACTATTGTGTCAAAATTTACCAAAAGCCGAAAAACAAATTTTGGAGCGTTACATCTAATTCTCTTCAGAGATAATAAAGAAAACTCTGAAAAGGAAAATTAAAGTTTTTCCTCTTTTATACCTCTATTTAAATATAAGATTAAGCTCTTCCCACTCTAAATAGGATCCCTAATCACCTTACATGCACACATTATTCCACTAATTAAGCACAACCATCAAAACTCTTCAGGTGTCATGCACAATGTCACGTAATTGGTACATGTCCCACTTACCACGATTTAATAATCGAACGATTAAGTTCGCAATGATTGAAGTCATTGCTAGTGTGTTCGCGCATGGGAGAACTCGCCAAAACAAACGAGTTTGCCAAATGCAGAATGGGAGTCCGCAAGATGGCAGAACACAACAAAACAGTTCACCAAAGGGTGGGCCTAAATAAAATCGATCTAATATTTGCTAATTAAATGGGCTCACATACAAATACCTACTAAATCCACTTGGTCAACCATCCAAAATATAGATTCGAAAATTTAGGGTGTGACAACACTCCATACTGCACACAAGTGCTGTAAAATGAATTCGCGCACAAGCGCCCGATAACATATACACAAGTGCCAAATGCTTCCACCGATACATACCACATCCTATAATATGCTAAGTATACGTAAACCTTATTTGATATTATCTAATAAGGGCTTATGTATTAGTGCATCACACAATTCATCAACCAAAATCAGCATATTTTAGCAGTTAAAAATTAAAAATCAAACATCAAATTTAACCCAATTAACTCATGCATCTACTGAATTCCACCTCAATGTTATTCAATCATGAAAAAAGCTCATACAACAAGACATACCACATTTAATCAACTCGTTCATACCAAAAATCTAAGCCTAATTACTTGATAAACTTATATTAACACAAACAATTTAGATTAGCACAAATCGAAACTTATTTAATATTAATATAATTTTTTATTTGATTATTTTTTCAATTTTCTAGTTAAATTAGGGTAAATAAATTTTTTTTTAATGGCACATATTGTTTCCTAATTGGTTGCAATGGTTTTCTAACGAATGTAATGGTGGGGACTAAAATTGGTTTCGAAAATAAAGTTTAGATTCCTATTTCAATAAAAAATAATTTTAATACTTAAACAAAATATATAATTTAAAGATCTCCTAAGTCTATATATATATAAAATATTATTTGGCAAATGAGATATACATCTGGAGAATGGGACACTTTGTTTTTGTTGTTTTGTTTTTTAAAGTAAAGGGTCATTATTTATGTACAAAAGTAGAACCCCACATGCTTCAACATCTAAGTAATTTCGTTTTGACTTATATGAAGTGATTATTAGACATTTGTTTAATATATATAATTAAACCATGTAACCTTTTTCCTTACTTCAGTATTCCTACTCTTTTCGATCACAATCCGGCTTTGTAGCTCAATTGCAACTTGCCACCAACTGGCCCTAATTCACTCTATTATGCGAGCCAAAACCCAAGGAAACTTGAACTCTTTCTGCACATATTTTTTTGGTTTTGCTATCATAAGCTCCACGCAAACTGTGAATCTTAATTTTTCTAATTAGAATAAAAAATTGTCCATCACAAAAAAATAATTAAAATACGTCTGAGTTATAAAAAACATATAATATAAATATATACCACTATACCTCGTCAAAATAGACGAATATTAGCCGTCGGTGTTGTCAAATCCTACCCAAAACACTTAATGCTATTCATTATGGTTGTGGACACGTGGTTAGTTGCTTTATCTGATATTATTATTAAAGTATCAGACATGTTTTAAGTGAAAATTTTTAAGAAGATGAGTTTTGATAAATAAAAAATGTGTTCCTGAGCTGATCTTTATTTCGATAAAATAAATAGCTTTATCACATATGATAGATTAATTTGAAGGATGAATTCACGTCTCATAAAAAGAAAAAAGTGTATTGAAGCGGACCTCTTTGGAATAAAATTCAAAAGTAATTAAATGAAAGTATAAAATTTGAAAAGTAGATTTAGGACCTTTTTATATGGGTGGTGTGTTTAATTACAGTTAATATAAAAATAGTAGTAATTGTGAGATTAAATACTATAACGATATTGTAGTACGAGACAAAAAGAAAACTAAATACCATCACACTAAAAATAAACGTCCATCCAAAATGACTTTAAAATTTTAGAGTTCAGTGAACATTTTATTCAAGTTAAACCTTCTACGAACATTTTCTCCTCAGTCGAAATTTTATTATTTTATATATTTAAATATAATAATTATATTTATAAACTATAAAAGCTAACACATTTTTTAATTATAAAATTTAACCTAAAATCATATCTTAATTTTTAAAAGCCCTAAAATAAACTTAATTCTCTCCCATTTGCTATTGCTTATCTTTTATTATTATTATTAAATTATGCTTAAAGTTTTTGTACTCCTCGTGCATTTAAAATTTAATTAGTTATTTTTAATTTGAGAAATTTAATTTTTTTACTTTTTAAATTAAAAAATACAAGTTCAATTGTTAATACGATTAATTTTTTTTACTAATTTCGGGTTCATTATTTTTTTTCTTTTACATAACTATCAAGTAATTTTTATTTTATTTTAAAATGTAATAACAATAAATTTAACAGAAGAATTTAATAATATTAATAATTATATTTCAATTTTGAAATCTAAAAACTAAAAAAATAAATTTTTAAAAATAAAAATCAAGAAATTACTTTCTATATGTATGAAATTACATAGATTTGAATTAATCGCTTACACTTTCATCCTTTTATTCTTCAACCGTTCGTTTTTTGTATTGTGGTATTTTATGTTTCTTTTGTACAAAGCACAGTCTTGTTTATTGATTCTTTTCTATTGTTGCACTACAGCAAAATAAGTTTTTAGCGGCGTTTTTTGGCCCTTCAAAGTGCCTCAGAAAACATCGCTATAGATAGCGCTATTAAATTTTGCAGTATTTATATGGGAAAACACTGTTATAGAATATAATCTTCAGCGACGCCTTTTTTACAAATGCCTCTAAATATTGTGCTCGCTTGCATCTGAGCCATCTAGTCTCTTAACCTCTGAACTTAAGCTTGAGCCTGATTCGTCGAATGCATGTATTGCTGCGAGCTGAATCCAAAATATTGGGTTGGGCTAACGAAAGATTCTTGAAATCGAACTCGACCATACCTTTCAGGATCCAAAACTTCAGTAATAATTCGGTTATCAATGTAGTCCAGATTAAGAAAACTATCACTTGAAGCCATCGCTTCATACTCCGCCCTTTTATCCTTTAGTTTCTCCTAATAAATCAATCAATGAGTTAGAAACAAAATGTATAATCAAGCAAATGCAACCTAACTTGACATTATTTGCATTACAAACGACGAATTAAATCATTATAATCAAACATGATAAATATTTAAAATAATTCAAATTTTATTAAGTAAATATACCATAATTTCTGCAACTTCAGTAGTCATAGGAGATCCATCTTTCTTTCTATGTGCAATGTTAAAAAGCTGAAGGCATCTAACTTTTTGACCAAACGACAGTTCCTACAATATAGTAGGAAAAATATTATTTAGTAGAAAGTAATTAATATTTGACACAATTAAAAAATTCAAAATACCTCGTCATCAGCTACACAAGCAAAACTTTTCAACCCAGCTGTGTGTGTGAATTTTTGTTTTTGCCTACTTGTAGTTCTAACACGCTCACGATCTTACATTATAAAATTATTATTACGTATATAGTAAATACTATAAGCCAAAATAATTATAAGAGTTTAGAAGTACGTAATACCTCTCCTTTCTTTGAATTTTAAAATCTAACTGCATCTTCCCATTAGTACCTTAGCATTCCCAGTAAGACATCTTGTAATTTCTCTTCGAGACTTATATTTTTCTTAAAATATTCCCTTTTTAAAGTATTTTTATGGTCTCTCCATTTCTTTACTAATGTTGTAGTGTTGGCATTCTCGTCTACCATAAATATATTTTGGAATATTTTTTAAAAATAATAAAAAATTATGAAAATATTTAGTTCATAAAAATTTATATTTTTTATACGGTCCTTGTTTAGATTCCGTAAATTACTTAAATTAGTAAATTTACATTTTCAACAATGATGAGATTTCACAATATAAGAAATAATCTCAATACAACATCAATGTAAAATTCTCATACAATGTTACTTTTTTGATGATTTTATCTTTTCCTTTTATAATTATGGTTTTTTTTTTGTTTTTTTAATCATTAGTGTTAATTTAACCATTTATAAATGAGACGAAATTAAGGAACTAGCTTAATTGAATTGAATGAGAGAAATCTTAAAATTATACATGAATTATAATTTAATGTGTAATTACATATATGAATTTTGATTTTGTGTAATTTTATATATGAAATTTTTATTTGATCCAATTATTGTAAATTATTAACACAATTATTGATATAACATCATTTTATATTTATATATTGTACACATAAATAATTATATTTATCCAATATAAAAATAAATTAATGTATTTATTTCTTTAAATATGCATGATTAAATCAAAATTAAAGTTTCAAGTATACATTTGAACCACAATAAGAGTTTCATGTGTATAATTGCATTAAATTAAAGTTTATGTGTACAATTACACATTAAATCAAAGTTTATGTATAATTTGTTAAAAAATTTTGTAAAAATCAAAGTTAATGTATAAGTTTATGTATATAATTGCACATTAAATCAAAATTCAATTAAAGTTAACAACCCCGGATTTTTTTTTTCCAGTTAAAGTCATCACGTGTCGTAACATAGTGTGATATGTGACGAAAAATGATAAAAAAATAAAAATTAATAAAATTTATAGAAAAAATTATATATTTTTTATAAAGTTATAAGAAAAGTTATATAAAAATCAGTAAAAATCAATAATTTTTTATATTTTTTTCTATATTTATACATATTTTATATTCTTTTATAATTTTATAAAATTTTACAGTTTTTTATAAAGTTTTACAATTTTTTCTAATTTTTAATTTTTTATTTAAATTTAACGATTTTTATTGATTTTTATTTTTTATCATTTTTTTCACATGTCACGCCGTGATTGTGACACGTGGTGACTTTAACTAGAAAAAGTTAGGATGATTAACTTTAATAGTCAACTGCTAAAGTTAACAATTAAACAATTTTTTTAATACATTTTGACAGTTAAAGAATTTAATTGAGTGAAAAAAAAAATATGGGAATGAATGATAGGTAAATGAAATATATATAATCTGGATTTGGATATAAACGTGGATGTGAACATGTGAGATAAAATAGATATAGAATGGGTGAAACAACAGATTTTAATTGTTTCAATTCCTTCAAACGAGTAATTAAATTTACATCTCATTAAAACAAATTCATAATAAAAATCAAGCCCAATGCAAATGGATATGTAAGAGCCTGGTAGTCGGAAAATAATGAATCACTCTTTCTTTTTACCGGCAGCTGCTAATTTTTCCCTTTCCATTTGTTGAAACAGGCTTCCATCATAAACACCTCTAATTGTTTCCTTCTTCAATAATCCTTCCTTGTCTTTGCACAAATTGTATAGAGTTATCCACTCCGTCCAGCTAGCAACCCTGCAAAGTTTATAATTACGAAAACAATGAAATTACAAATATATATTAAATTTTATTTGTGACATGGGAAATATAACAAGTGATTGATTACCATCCCCTATAATCCTTGGGTTCCCTGTTAGCCTTAAGCATTGCCTTCAGTTCATCGGATGTTAAGGCATCCGAATGAGTGCGAGCGAATTTAGCGAAGATTTCTTCGAACTTCCACAACACAAACCTATCATACAAGTTCAATTTTAGATATGCATGAAATGATCATTTATTTATTTATTTCCATTTACGTACCTTCCTTTACTATCATATGCACCAGAGTCACTCCCATGCTTCGCCATATGGATATTTTTAACCTCAACGCCAAGCATAAGAGTTTCAAGAGAAAATGTTTTTCCCTACATATATTATTTCAAATTAATACATTTATTTTATTCAGAAAATAAAAATCATGTATACACAAACTAATTATGACGAAAATAGGGTTTGGAGAAACAGAATTAAGAATATCTTTAAATTAAAAGCTAGATCAAAATACAATTTTATTTTTGCTAATTTATAATTTTACATACTTTAAAAGGTAAAGTTAATTTTAGGAGAACCGAAGCTCTAGACAACGGGATTTAATGTCACCTAATTGTTAGACTGATAGCTAAACTAGTAACTAACGTTTGTTAGGGTTATTAGTTAATAATAACAGCTAGCAGTTATTTCTGTTAGTTGCAGTTATGAACTGCATGCTTCTCTTTATAAGCATGCATAGTTATGTACAAACTCATCATCATTTTTATGAAATACCTCTTCTTGAAATATTAGTTTCTTCTTTATTTTCTTGTAATCATAACATGGTATCAGAGGTCCATTATGTCCTGGATTAGTTGCTCATGAGTTTGCCCTCCAGCCTGTCTATAGACTCAGTTACACCAGCAATGTCGACCGCACATCAGGATGAGGTCGTTGACAGTCGATTCTTCTCCACCAAAAAGGTCAGTGTGCTTCTTGATGACAACAATTATTTGCTGTGACGTCAGCAGATCCATCTTGCAATCAAAACATTTAAGCTTCAGAAATATATTGATCCAAGGTTTGCCCCTCCGCCTCAATCCGCTCTTGATGATGCTAGGGTTTCACAAGAAAACCCTGAGTTTGCTCGCTTTGAACAGCAAGACAGTGCCTTAGCTTCATGGCTATTATCTTCGGTGAGTCCCTCTGTCTTACCTCATCTTATTGGTCTGGATACAAGTCTTCAAATTTGGAATGCTCTTGTTAGTCTGTTTGGCAGCAAGACCACTTCTCAGTTAATGTTTTATAGAATAGCGTTGCATTCTCAGAGAAAAGCTGATCTTTCCATGAAGGAATTTTTAATGAAAATTAAAGGATATTGTGATAGCCTTGCTAGCTGTGGGGAGGTTATAAGTGAACGTGAACATGTTACAGCTATTCTTAATGGCTTATCATCCGAGTATGAGTCAGTCCTCACAATCATCACTGCCAGCCCGGTGCCTTATAGTGTTCAAGGTGTTACCACTATGTTGCTTGATGCTGAAGCTTGTCAACAGCTTACTATACTTGACACTCCCAGTTCTACGCACATGGTCATTCAACAACCTGTTGCTTCTGAGGATAACAGTGTCTCTACACCATCTTATCGACCATCTTTAAGTGGTCGTGGTCGTGGGCGAGGTCGTTTCTCCAGCTCTCGGTTCCAATGTCAATTGTGTGGAAAAGCTGGTCATCTAGTTGATTGTTGTTATCACAGGTTTGATACCACCTATAAGAGCACAGGCTATAGGCCCCCACCCTCTCCTCAAGCCAACATCTGCATGACTGGCACTGGTCCTTCCTTTAATCCTTGGATGGCAACTCCTATGCCCATTGTGCCTCCTTACTCCCAACAAAGTTGGTTTGCTCCTCCAGTACATTCATCTGCCTGGGGTAATCCATTTACTGTTAATCCTATGCAGCATGCTACTGCACCTGCTTCAGGTCCATCAGCTTCTCACTCGCCCACTCCTCCTCAAGATCTTCTTGCTACGCCTGAGACAGTTGGTGATAATGCTTGGTACCCAGACTTTGGAGCGTCCCATCACCTCACTTATTCCTCTACTTTCTTGTCTGACAGTGTACCATACAATGGCTCAGGTAAAGTGTATATGGGCAATGGTAATGCTCTTCCTATCAGATCAACTGGACAGTCTTCTCTACGTACCCGTGCACGTCCTTTATTCATGAAGTCTTTATTGTTTGTACCTGGGATAACCAAAAACTTACTCTCTGTGTCCAAATTCATAAAGGATAACAAGGTAATGTTTGAGTTCTTTCCTACACAGTGTCAAGTTCGTGATTTACAAACTAATAAGGTTCTGCTCCGGGGGTCAGTGCAAAATGGGCTATACAAGCTTGACTCATCTGTCATGACACATGCAGCTAGTCCTTCTTCAGCTCAATGCTTTGCTGCTACTGCTTCTCTCCCTCTTAGTCTATAGCATTCTAGACTAGGACATCCTTGTACTGCTACACTCAAAAAGGCGTTACATCATTGTAATATAGACATTGGTTCAACAGCTTCTGTTGACTGTATTACCTGTCACTTAGGTAAAGAACACAAGTTGCCATTTTCTAAGGCCCCCTTTGGTAGAACGTTTGAAGTCAGTGAGGTGCAGTTGGGGTAGAAAACTGCCCCCAACCTCACTGCTATGCTGTTTGGATTAGGGTACCAGTGCAGTGAAAATAAATGTTGACCACACTGAGATGCTGAAATTCAGCTGGCTGCTTCAGCAGCAGTGAAAAATCAGTGGGCAGTTGGTATTTTTAAGTGCCAAAAATACCCATACTTTTATTTGCTTCAGTGCACTCAACACAACCCCTTTTTCTAATTTTACCCATGGCCCTTTCTATTTTTTTTTTTTTTGTTTTTTTTCCCTTTTAATGTCTCAAGAAATCAAATTTCGATTTATCCAAGGAAAGAAAATACTTGTGCCGATTTAATAGCAAGAGAAATGCTTTATAAAAGAGAAGAGTTTTACCTGGAGGGAGAGATTGCAGATTCCATTCGGCGACAGATAGAACAGTTAAGCAGGAGATTTTTAGACTGAGAAGGAAGAAGAAAGTCTGGAGCAGTTTGAAATGCTAGTGAAGAAGAAACCGAAACGTCCTTTGAAGTAAAAGAGGAAATTTCGAAAATGGAAGAAGAGTAAAAGAGTCTGATGAAAAGAAAGAAATAAAGAAGATGGGTTGAAGAAGAGTCAAAGAGTCTGATAAAAAGAAAGAAATAAAGAAGATGGGTTATAGGATTAGGTTAATTTATTTGTTACGTCCTTTCATTTTCTTTTTCACATTTTTATGGGGCTGTTGATGTAAATTTATTTATTTGTTAGGTTTTTTATTTATAGGATAATAATTGAATAACAATTGAGGTATTTTAATGTTATAATTATCATTTAAATAAATACAAATATAATTATTTATAGGATAATAAATAAAATATTAAAAAATATATTTTAATATTTTATTAAATGAATTTATAAATTCACATATTTTAATAATTTTATAAAAGTAAAATAATTTAAAAAAACTTTTGATATATATCAATTCTAATATAATGTCCTTAATAGTCATTTTATATTCTCACCTCACCGCTATAGCTGCGTTTGAATCCAAACACACACTCTACCGCTGTTTTTAATCTCACTGCTACAGTGTCCAATCTCACTGCTACAGTAACTAATCTCACCGCCACCGCTGTTTTTAAACTCACCAGAGGTAAACACACCGCCCATCCAAACTAGCCCTAAGTCTATAACTAAATACAATAAGCCCTTACAACTAGTTGTTGCAGATGTTTGGGGCCCTGCTCCAATTTCTTCTAATGGTTTTCACTACTATGTTGCATTTACTGATGCCTATAGTCGATATACTTGGCTCTATTTCTTAAAGAAAAAGTCGGATGTTCTTTGCATGTTCATCAATTTTCATAAGCAGGCAGAACGGATTCTTGGCTACAAGCTATTAGCTCTACAAACTGATGGGGGTGGTGAGTTTCAGGCTTTGCGACCTTACTTGACTCAACAAGGCATTCAACAGAAGGTCACGTGTCCATATAGCTCTGAACAGAATGGGCTAGTTGAAAGGAAACACAGACAGATCGTGGAAACTGGCTTGTCCATGCTAGCTCATGCATCTAGGCCCTTGTCCTATTGGAACGATGCCTTCAGCAGTGCTGTCTACCTTATCAATAGATTGCCTTCCTCTCCTACAGGCAATGTATCACCTCATGAAATGTTATTTCAAGCCCACCCAAACTATTCCTTTCTTCGACTGCTTATGTTTTCCAAACCTCGGGTCACATAACACTCACAAGCTTCAGTTTCGCTCCACACCCTGCACGTTTCTAGGCTACTCACCCTTACACAAAGGCTATCGTTGTCGAGACAATCATGGCAAAATATACATTTCACGACATGTTACCTTTCATGAGACATCCTAACCTTTCAAAACTGGCAACTCTCATTCTAATCCCATTACAACCACTTCTCACTCAAGCTCTAGGTTGCTTGTCATGAACCCTACACCCTCTCCTGCCATCACCTCAGTCTATAATGAACTACCTAACTCATCAACAAACTATACTAGTCCTACACCAACTACACCCTTGGTCAGCCACACACCCTCTCAAACATCTCCTACACCACCTTCTGTCCCTATAGTTTCACCACCTACTGCTCATCACCCACCTGCCCACCCACCAATCACTCAACCTAACTCTCATGCCATGATCACACGCAGCAAAGCCGAGGTATTTAAACCGAAGGCATATTTGACCAGGGCAGAACCATGTGATATCCCTACTGATATTCATGATGCTATGAAAAGTGGGGGTTGGCAAGCAACAGTTCACAATGAGCTACAAGTACTACTTAAAAACAACACATGGAGTCTTTGCCCTCTTCCTCTTAACCGAAGGGCTGTTGGATGCAAATGGTTGTTCAAGGTAAAAAAGAAGGTCGATGGGACTGTCGACAGGTATAAAGCTCGCCTAGTGGCTAGGGGTTTCTCTCAACATGCTGGACTTGACTTTCATGATACATTTAGTCCAGTGGTTTGAGCAGCAACCATCCGTGTTGTTCTTGCTGTTGCTGTCATGAATGGATGGTTTTTGCGATAGATCGATGTTAATAACCCCTTTCTCAATGGCGATTTGACAGAAGATATTTACATGGACCAGCCACCTGGCTTCGAGGTTCCAAATGCCAATAGTCAGCAGCTAGTTTGCAAGCTAAACAAAGCGCTCTATGGTTTGCGTCAAGCACCTCGAGCATGGTTTCATACCCTCAGGAAATACTTGATCACTCAGCTGAATTTTAATGTTTCCAAGGCTGATTCCTCATTGTTTATTCGGACGTCATCTGAATATGTGGTACTGCTTATGGTCTATGTTGATGATATTGTAATAACAGGCAGTTCGAATGGTGAGATAAATAAAGTGGTTCAACAGCTTCATAGTAAGTTTGCTCTCAAGGGCATGGGGCAATTGAATTTCTTCTTGGGCATTGAAGTGCAACATACACCTCTAGGGTTGTTCCTGAGTCAGAAGAAATACATTTTAGAAATTCTTGCCAAAATTGGCATGGAAAGAGCTGCAGCTACACCAACACCTATGGTTAACATACCAAAATTGACCTCATCTGATGGTAGCCCTTCATTCACTGATGTTCATTTATATCGCAGTACCATAGGGATGCTTCAATACTTGTGTGTCACACGTCCAGAGCTGTCTTTCTGTGTGAATAAGCTGAGTCAGTATATGAACCTCCTGAGTGAAATGCATTGGCGAGCAGTAAAACGGGTGCTAAGGTATCTTGTTGGGACTGTTGATCATGGGTTGTGTTTCACCAAAGGACAAGCTGAACTTGTGTGTTACTCGGATGCTGATTGGGCCTCGTTTGTTGAAGATCGACGCTCTACCACAGGGTACGTTGTATACCTAGGGCCAAATCCTATTGCATGGTGTTCCTGTTAGAATTAAGTGACCCAAATTCTTATTTAAATAAAATAAAAGAAGAATCCCTATAGAATTACACTTCTTTTATTTTATTTTAAATAAGGTTTTTTAAACCTTATTAAACTCCATCTATTTGATATTGATTAGAATAAGGAGTTTCAATCTTACTACACTCCTATTAGAATATGGCTTTATAAGCCTATAAATAGAAATGGTCTATTCCTCTTGTAATTGATTTTTGAATTCGACATAGTGAATTTTCTTCTCCTCTGCCCGTGGTTTTTTTCCCGAAAGGGTTTCCACGTAAAATCTGTGTGTTCTTTCCTTTTTTTTTATTTCTTTTTTTATTTTTTCAAATTGGTATCAAGAGCTTAGGGTTTTTCATCTCGATCACGGTAATGGCGTCTTTGAAGTATGAAATTCATTGTTGGATCGCAACACCGATTCAGCGTTGTGGCGTATAAAGATGCAGCGCTTCTTGCACAGATGGATTTAGAGGAAGCCCTGTTAGGGGTAGATAAGATGCCTTCGACATTGACAGAGGAAGATAAGAAGCGCAAGGATCGAAAGGCACTAACACAGTTACATCTGCATTTGTCTAATGAAATTTTGCGAGGATGTGATGAAGGAGAAGATCGCCATGAGATTATGGAAGAGGCTAGAACAAATATGTATGTCGAAAACTTTAACTAGCAAGTTGCATATGAAAGCAACGTCTTTATGCTCATCGTTTGGAGGAAGGTGCGTGCGTACACGAACACTTAATGATGTTTAAAGAAATTCTCTCAAACTTGGAGGCCATGGAGGTTCGGTATGATAAGGAAGATCTAGGGTTGATTCGCTTTGTTCGTTGCCCAAGTCTTATTCAACCTTTAGAGACACGATTTTATATAGCGCGCGAGTCTCTCACGATTGATGAGGTTTATGATTCTTTGACCTCGTATGATAAGATGAAGCATCTTGTGGTTAAAACCGACTCTCAAGAGAGAGGGTCTCATCGTTCGTGGGAGACAAGATCGAAATGTCGATGATGATCGTGGAAGGACACAGAACGAAATCCTCGCAGTAAATCTAAGGGTAGATCAAAGTCTTCAAACAGAGGTAAAACTTGTAACTTCGCAAGAAGAAAGGGCACATTAAACTGAGTGCTACAAGCTACGTAACAAAATTAAAAGGGAGGTTGCAAATCAAAAGGGAAAACAACGAGAAAATTTCGTGAAGAAGGATATTGTAGAAGACTACGGTGATGGTGAACTTCTAGTTGCCTCTCACAATAATTCAAAAGAGAGCGAGGAGTGGATACTTGATTCAGCCGCACCTTTCACATGAGTCCCAATCGGGATTGGTTTACAAATTATGAAACGGTATCTGAAGGTGTTGTTTTGATGGGAAATAATGCTTCGTGTAAAATTGCGGTGTTGGAACAATTAAAGTTAAGATGTTTGATGGAGTTGTCAGAACACTTAGTGACGTACGGCATGTTCCAGAATTGAAGAGAAATTTAATTTCGTTGAGTACTCTTGATTCAAAAGGGTACAAATACATAGCTGAAAGTGGGATTTTGAAGATTTCCAAAGGTTCCTCATTGTGATGAAAAAAGGGAGAGAAAGGCTACCAAGTTATATGTTTTGCAAGGTTCTCATCATATTGGTGATGCAAATTTGTCGCTTCTCTCTTCTTTATCGGATGATGATATTACTAAACTTTGGCATATGCGCCTAGGGCATATGAGTGAGAATGGCATGGCAGAATTGAGCAAAAGAGGACTTCTTGATGGGCAAGGAATTTGCAAACTGAAGTTCTGTGAGCACTGCGTTTTTGGGAAGCAAAAGAGAGTTCGATTCACTAGAGGAATCCATAACACGAAGGGAACATTGGAGTATATTCATTCTGATCTGTGGGGGCCATCAAGAGTGCGCCGAGAGAGGTGGAGCCAATTATATGCTAACTTTTATTGATGATTTTTCTAGAAAAGTTTGGGCATTCTTCTTGAAGCAGAAAAGCGATGTGTTTTCCGCATTTAAGTCTTGGAAAGCTATGATTGAAAAACAAACAGAAAACAAATAAAATACCTCCGCAACCAGACAATGGCTTAGAGTTTGTTCTGATGAGTTTAATAAACTGTGCAAGTCGAGAAGGATCGTGAGACACTTGGCGATTCGTCATACTCCACAACAAAACGGTGTTGCGAAGCGAATGAACAGAACGATCATGGAGAAGGTTCGATGTATGTTGTCAAATGCCAACTTACCAAAGTCGTTTTTGGGCAAGCGACCTTTCATTGCATGTTTTTGATCAACCGATCTCCATCCATTGCCATTGAGAAAAAGACTCCACAAGAGGTATGGTATGGTAATCCCGCTAATTATTTTCGATTTAAAGATTTTTGGGGGTGTCTGCGTATGCTCATGCTAATAATGGAAAATTGGAACCAAGATCCATTAAATGTGTTTTTCTTGGCTATAAAGTGGTGTAAAAGGGTATAAGTTATGGTGTCTCGAAAATAGAAAAGTTGTGATTAGCGAGAGATGTTGTTTTTGATGAAACCGCTATGCTACCTAACTTATCTCTTAAAGACTCTTCCAATAAAGAAAATCAAAAGCGGTGGAGCATCAGTTAATACTGAGTCAACTCCTCAAGCCAGATACAAAAATTGAGAATAGAGTTGCTTCTTCACCAAAATACTCTATCGCCAAAAAGCAGAACTAGAAGAGAAATTAAACCTTCAAAGAAGTATCGCCGAGGGTGACCTAGTTGCTTATGCTTTAAATGTGGTGAAGATATAGATGCAAACCAAGATCCGTCTAATTATTCGAGGCGGTTAGAATGTGAAGACTCGAAAAGTGGATGTTTGCTATGCAAGAGGAAATAGAATCACTCCATAAAAATAGAACATGGGATCTTGTGAAACTTCCTAAAGGTAAAAAGGTTGTTCGCTGTAAATGGGTGTTTAAAAAGAAAGAAGGGACTCTAGGAGTTGAAGAATCCAGATATAAAGCAAGGCTTGTTGCAAAGGGTTATAGTCAAATTCCAGGAGTGGACTTCACAGATGTGTTCTCCCCAGTTGTGAAGCATAGTTCGATTCGAGCTTTGCTTGGTATTGTGGCTATGCAAGATTTGGAGCTTGAGCAGCGATTAGATGTAAAACCGCATTTTTGCATGGAGAGCTTGAGGAAGATATTTACATGCAACAACCGAGAGGGTTTTCTGATCTCGAAAAAAAGGACTATGTTTGCTTATTTGAAAAAGTCTCTTTCTGGTTTGAAGCTTGAAATACCAAGACGATGGTATATAAGAGGTTTGATTCCTTTATGACTTCTCATGATTTTAAAAGAAGTAGTTTTGACAGCTGTGTTTACTTTAAGAAAAACAGTGATGGTTCTTTTGTGTATCTACTTCTTTATGTTGATGACATGTTGATAGCAGCAAAAGATAAAGAAGAGATAAGAAAGGTCAAAGCCCAACTAAGTAAAGAATTTGAGATGAAAGATTTAGGACCAGCAAAGAAGATACTTGGTATGGAGATTCTCAGAGATAGAAAAGCAAGTAAATTGTACCTAAGTCAGAAGGGGTACATTGAGAAAGTTCTTTGCAGGTTCAATATGCAGAGTGCTAAGCCTGTTAATACTCCTTTAGCAGCCCATTTCAGACTTTCATCGGCTTTGTCTCCACAATCAGATGATGAGATTGAGTATATGTCACATGTTCCATACTCTAGTGCAGTGGGATCTCTCATGTATGCTATGGTTTGTTCACGTCCAGATTTATCATATGCAGTTAGTGCAATTAGCAGATACATGGCGAATCCCGGTAAAGAACATTGGAAAGCAGTTAAGTGGATTTTAAGATACTTACGAGGTACTACTGATGTTTGCTTACAGTTTGGAAGAACTAGAGATGGAGTCATTGGGTATGTTGATGCCGATTTTCTTTGGAGACCTTGATAGAAGAAGATCTCTCCTTTGGTTATGTCTTTACAATCGGAGGTTGTGCAATCGGTTGGAAAGCTACTTTGCAAACTCTGATCGCTTTGTCTACCATCTTGTTCGAGTACATGGCGATTATCGAGGCTTGTAAAGAAGCTATTTGGTTGAAGGACTCTTTAGTGAGCTCAATGAAGACCTTCAAATTAGCACAGATTTTGTGACAATGAGTGCTATCTTCCTTACAAAAGATCAAATGTTTCATGAGAGAACAAAACACATTGATGTTGGTATCATTTTGTTCGTGATATTATTGCTCGTGGTGATATTGTTGTGAGCAAAATTAGTACTCATGAAAATCCCTGCAGACATGATGACTAAGTCACTTCCTATAACTAAGTTTAAGCATTGCTTAGACTTGGTTGGTGTTCATTGTTGAAGTTAAATCCTTAAGGGGTTTTATGGAAGAGGTGGAGAACTTGTTCGTTGAAAGTTCGCGATGAAGAACTTGTTTATTGAGAATTCGTGTCAAGGTGGAGATTGTTAGAATTAAGTGACCCAAATTCTTATTTAAATAAAATAAAAGAAGAATCCCTATAGAATTACACTTCTTTTATTTTATTTTAAATAAGGTTTTTTAAACCTTATTAAACTCCATCTATTTGATATTGATTAGAATAAGGAGTTTCAATCTTACTACACTCCTATTAGAATATGGCTTTATAAGCCTATAAATAGAAATGGTCTATTCCTCTTGTAATTGATTTTTGAATTCGACATAGTGAATTTTCTTCTCCTCTGCCCGTGGTTTTTTTCCCGAAAGGGTTTCCACGTAAAATCTGTGTGTTCTTTCCTTTTTTTTTATTTCTTTTTTTTTATTTTTTCAGTTCCAAAAAGCAAAGTGTTGTGTCCAGGTCTTCCTCTAAAGCTAAATATCGAAGTCTTGCCAACTGTGTATCGGAGCTTCTGTGGATCAAACAGCTAACTGATGAAATTGGAGTATTGCATGGATGTTCAATACCTGTGGTTTGGTGCGACAATGCGTCTACAGTTTCCATAGCAGCAAATCCCACACATCATGCTCGGATGAAGCACGTAAAAATAGATCATCATTTTGTTCGAAAAACTGTTCTAGCTGGATCTTTGCAAGTAAACTTTGTCCCCTCTACACATCAAGTTGCTGATGTACTTACTAAACCCATTACACCTAAACAGTTTGAATCGTTCCGACAAGCCCTCAAAGTATGCACCAAAAATGATGCTAGCAAATGTTCAAACGTCAAAGAAGCTGGGAGAATGTTAGACTGATAGCTGAACTAGTAACTAATGTTTGTTAGGGTTATTAGTTAATAATAACAGCTAGCAGTTATTTCTGTTAGTTGCAGTTATGAACTGCATGCTTCTCTTTATAAGCATGCATAGTTATGTACAAACTCATCATCATTTTTATGAAATATCTCTTCTTGAAATATTAGTTTCTTCTTCATTTTCTTGTAATCATAACACTAATAACTATATATATACAATTAAAGAGCTCCAGTGTTCCTTAAGACCATTTAATCAATAACATTGAATATATAAAGAAATGACGTTGTACTTAGATTAATATAAAAAAAAAAAAAAAAAAAAACTTGGACCCAGACGGTATTCATGAATCTCAACTAATTCTAAGTTTTACAAGCACATTGAGTGTGAAAGTGTACAAAGCTAAATACACTTATGTTTCCTTTTTACTTTTTTACTATATTTGAAATAGTGAAAAGCTTCACTAACTCAAATCCCCAATTTTAGGAGTAAAACAATATCACAACATATTTCTCGCAAAGGGAAGGACCAACAAACTTGCGACAGAAAAACAAATGTAAGCAAAAAGGAAAGAAATAAATAAAAAAGAAGAACAAGTGAGAGGCGAGAGTTTACAGGGCGAGTTTTACGACTGAGACCAAGGTTGATTAAGAAGGCACTGGCGAATGACAATAAATAACCAGCCCCTATTGCTCGAAAACCTGTTTAAAACCCAAGAGTCGAAATATGAAAATTCCAATATTTAATCTCTCTTTTAATAAAGAAAATAAATAATTACCTTGAAAAGTCTCCCATGGATAAATAATTCCATCATTGTTTCTGTCAAAGAATGCTACATGTTTTTGCAGAGCGTTTTCATCAGAAACCAAACCTCTCCCTGCATCTTCATCATCCACTCCTGCATATCCCCCATTCATTCTCTTAAAAAAAAAACTCATTAACGACATGAACTCGTTCATGGAAATTCATTTCTTTCTTTCTTTTTTTAATATTATTAAACATACCCTCTTGAAAATCATTGGATGTCAAAGAAGAAGCCATATCTGAATAAGCCTTAGATTTCGTGAAAAACAAAGAGATGGGAACAACAGGGTTTTTGATTAACAAAAACCAAGGAAAAGGAACCAAAACAACTGTCGAATAGTTTGATTCTTTTGCTTTTTTTTTTTTTTTTTAACTATTGCTTTGCTTTATTCTTTGAAATGAAGATTGCAATGAAGTACGTGGCTCTTGCTTAACAGCCATTTTTATAGGGTGAGACTTGAGAGTAGCGCCTTTGGCTACAGATATCTTATCCCACTCTTTTAGGTTTAAATTATGGGAATTTATTATTACGGTTCAAATACTACCCTGGGTTGTTAGGTAATATTTAAAAAATTAAAAATAAATTAAAACATATCATTTGGGTAATATTAAAAAAAATTAAAGCAAACATATTTCATTTATTTAATATGTTTGTAGACCTGAAAAATAATAATATATAAATTATGAGAAGGGATCTATTTACACCAGAATAAAATTATTTTAGTTTTATTTTTTCATATCTTTTTGTACTATTAATATTTTAACAATTCAATAATTAAATTTATCGATCTAATTATACTTATCAAGCATATAAATTTTTGAATCAATCCAACATCTCTATCATGTTGATCTAAAGTACTATATGTATTAACATTTATTCAACAGTTAAAAGTTTTTACATAAAACAAATAGTTATCGAATTTTACATACATAATTTATATGTATGAAATATCAAATATGATTATTGGATTGTTAAAATATCAAACAAATATATTGACACTAGGTGAGAAATTATATTTATTTAAATTTAATATTTTAATTAGTATTTTTAAGATAAATAGATAGGGCTTATTAAAACTTTTATAAGATAAAAAGTTTTTTATTTTTTTTTTTTACATATTATTCATGTTTGTGTTACGATAAAGACTAATATTAATATTTACAAGAGTTGTGATTTTTTTTAATAATGTTTTTTTTCAGTAATTACACCTCACCCTTCCCGATAGAATACATTGTTTTTGGAATATTAAAATTTTTTATCTAATGATAGAAGAATACTTTTAAAAATATTCTGGAAGAAAAAGTTGTTAGTTGTGGAAATTTGTGACAAGACTGGGTAGACATGTGTGAGTTTTGTTTTAATTTAAAAATAAAAATACAACGAGATGTTTATGTGGACAAGTAGGTAAAGTGACACAATGTGAAACACGAAAAAGAGAGTAATAGTTCCGCTACTTGCCTTTGCTTTGACAGCACTAAAAGCAAAGCATCTTATCTGGAAAAGCCACACACAACATTTTAACTATTGGCTTCACATGTCCAACTCCATTCTCACCTTCGCTTTTTCTTAAAATAAATCAAATACCAAATTGTAATATTAGCCTTTTAGTATTGTATTATACCTACTTTGATACTTGGAAATGGAATCTAGATTAGTTTTAATGCCTGAGCTCTTTGTATTTTCCTTCTGGGCATTTTGTCTCGCATTGAGATTTCAATTCCATTATTTTCAGATTTTGTGGTGCTTTAAAAGGAAATTGGGTTTATTGAGAAGTTTTTCTACTGAGTTAAATTTTTTTAGATAATTACGTGTAATAGTCTAGTTTTAGTTAAATCAGAACAGTGATTTCGGAACCACAAATTTAAAATCGTAAAAATTATTTTAATATTATTTTTGGTGTTTACAGTATGTGAATTAATATGTGTGAAAATTTCGTGTGAAAATTTTATCGTTTGTTTGCTCAATTTGATAAAAAGACTTAATCGCGTAAAATGAAAAAGTGACATGCTTTTTGTTAAAGTGCTATATTGCCATGGCTTTTATTATATTGAAATTTGACCATTGAATAATAGCATGGACGGTATTGGGCTTATAATTGATTTTATAATGTTTAATTAATGGACAAAATGGTAAATGATATATTATTATGAATTAAATAAACAAAACATAAAATAGCCATGCATTCTCATATTTTTTTTGGCCGAAAGTTGAAGGAAAAAGAAACCATGGTTGCTTAAATAGTTCGGCACACTTGGAAGCTTGAATTAAGTATGTGGTTTGCTCGGTTTTTGATAATTTTTACGTTTTTGATATTGTTGCTTCGAATACTAACTAGCCCATACTTGAATTTTTGAATTGGTTGTGGATTTTGTGATTTGCCATTGTTGATAGCTTGAGATTTTTGTTGTTTGATGATGAAAAATAAATCCTTGTTGATAGATTATTATGTTTAATTAAGTGATTTTTTGGTAAAAATGTGTATTAAGGATTAAATTGTGAAAATTGTAAATTGAGGGGGTCAAAATGTAAAATAAATGAAAGAAATGGGCTGCTAGGGACCTAGGGAGAATTCAGCCTAACATGGGTTTAGTGAAATGTTGTGTATTTTGTGTTATTTTGAAATAGGGACTAAATTGAGAAAATATGAAAAGTTAGGGGCTAAAGTGCAAAATGCCCAAATTATGTATTTTTGGACGAATTTGAGTGAATATGTTATTAAACAAGTCAAATTTGAATTAATTTAGATCAAGAGAGAAAGAAATCGGATTTGGATCGAGGGAAGTCGAAAGTTGTCGAATAGTTGTTCTGGTTCGTTCGTCTCCATACGAGGTAAGTTCATTAGTAAATAAATGTTATTAAATTTTGAATGTTTATGTTTTAAATGTTGCCGAATTGGTATGTATATATATTTGACATATTGCCGAATTGTTATAAACATGGTGTGACTTGTATCGAGCTCGAATCAATCGAATTACGACGTCTGAAAGCCCAGTATGAACCATAGGAATAGTTAGGATACATATGTCATGACATAGGATTCCGATATGAGATTTCGTGTAAGACCACGTCTGGGACGTTGGCATCGATTTGAGACTTATGTGTAAGACCATGTTTGGGACATTAGCATCGTATATGATTTCGTGTAAGACCCTGTCTGGGACAGTGGCATCAATATTTGATTACATGTAAGACCACGTCTGGGACGTTGGCATTGTACGAGCTTTATGAGCTATCCGAGTATCCTTATTGATTTCGAACGGTTCAACAGGCAATGACATTGTAAAACTGAATATAAGTTCAAGTTAAATGATGCAGGTACGTTTTAAGTTTATATGAAATTTGAAAATAAAGGTAAATGTTGTTGCATAAAATGATCATGTGAATTATTTGTGAATTATAACTTTATATATATATATGTGTATGAGATTGGAGGCATTCGGCCTAATATAATTGTGCATGTTCTTTTGATGATTTATTTGGTTATGACTTACTAAGCTTCCCAAGCTTACTTTGTGTGTTTAATCAATGTTTTATAGATTTTGGAAGCTAGCTACGAGCTCGGAAATCGTCTTGGAACATCGTCACACTATCGACTATTATTTGGTACTTTTGAAGTTTGAAACTATGAACATATGGCATGTATAGACTAATTTTAATGTGTTTGATTTTGAATTTGTATATATATAGATAGCTATGCGAAAATAGCTTGATTATAATGTTAAAGCTTGTGTGTATGTGGCTATGACTTAAAGTCATTTTGGAAGTATATTTCATGGTGTATATATATGTATGGTATTAGGTTATATGGATTGGTTTGATTAATGAGTTAGTTGATGGTTGAATATATGTGATGTTGCTTATGTGCATTCGGTTATGCTTTAGACTTATTTTGGAAATTATGTTTCATGGTATACTTGTGATGTTTTGATATATGATTCGGTAGTGGGTAATGAAAAGAATGATGAATAATCGGCCATAAAATTAGCTTATTTGGAAGTGTATTTTATGGTATAATTTGTGTGGATGTATATGTGTTTCATGCTTGAGTAATGATGTGGAAGATGGATGTGTTTTTGAGTGTGCTTTCAATCATGAAAGTTGGCTATGCAAATGAGTTTATTTTGTGAATTGATAATGGAAAGTGATGTTTACTCTTAATCTTGTATATCGGCAAATTTGGTATAGACATGAATATGTTTATTTAGTTAAATGTTAATGTCATGTGTGTGTAAGTGTGTGTAATTGCTTTGGTTATTTTGTGAAATAAATTAGGTTATAATGTGTGTTTATATTAGGCTAATCTTAAGTAAAAATAAATGTATATGCCTTTGATATGATCAATTGTTGTTCAATTTATTAGATTCGGCTTATGATGGTAAATATGCTCATATATTATGTTTGATCATATAGGTTCGATTTTATATGGCTCTTTGGATGGTTGAAAGATTTATGTTTGGACATGTTTTATAGCAAGCGAAATAGGCATGATGTGTTTAATATTGGTATTCGTAAATGGTTCAAATAGATATGGTCATAAGCGCATAAACTTGTGATGAAGTGAAAGTAGGTATATTTGGTTTTGAAATGATGTTTGTTATTGAGTATATATATATATATATATATATGTATGTCAAGTATGTCGTGTGGATAATTTTAACTTAGTTTAATGTGCATAACATGTGAATTGGTATAATTATGAATTAGGTAATCGAATGGGATTTTATTGATTTGGTAAAGTCACTTTATGTTAGTACATGTTTGAATTTACTTAAAGTATACAAATGTTATGAATGTAATGAAGGTTTGTTTTGAGATGTGTTATGACTGGTAATGCCTCGTAACCCTATTCTAGCGATGGATGCGGGTTAGAGGTGTTACATTACATTTATTTTCTTTAAATTAAGAATTGGTTTTTCTAATTTAATGTATTATTTATTTATTTTATTATTTTTTTAGACAATTAAGGTCATTTTGACAAAACATGCAAATGTTAGTGTTCAAATTTGTCATTAAGTCTTTTGGAAACTATAAAGATATAAACCAATATAATAATTAAATTACGTTTTAACATTCATAATAATATATAACTTAATCTAGACCCCAAAAAAATAATTTCTAGCTTCACCCTTATCCACAGTGGATATCTTGATTTCAGAAAAAATAGCAAATTTATAAGTTCACGCCCAACAACTGCCGCATGTGCCACCGAACTCCATTGTTGTTAGTCGCCTAATGAAACGTGGACTCGAATTACAGCCCCTTATCTTCGACTCTGATTCTCAAACCAAGGATCGATTCTAGGGAACTAGAAAGCCCAAGAGATGGGTGCTTTCAGTTTCTCTTTTTTTACTCCTATCTTTCTTTCTCCTATTGTTTACAACACACAATCCACAACTCAAACCCAGTAACCAACCCCAAAATATTGTGTCAGCTGTCAACTGTTGTATTGATATTTCATGGACTTGTTTCGTTTAAAGATGATTGATGGTGATGAAGAATGGAGTTTACCTTTTAGGTGTTGGGATTCTCAAAAAATAGGAAGATGTTGATCAGTATTTGAGTTTGATACTTTGATTTAGGGATTTTGATTTTGGGGGAAATAGTAAAACTATAAAAGGGTTGGGAGGGAAAAATCTAAAATTATAAGAAAACTTGAAATAACGTAATTTTGAGTAAAAGTAAAATAATAATATAAATTTAAAATGATATAATTTAGTATTCTGTTTATTCAAATTATTTAAGTTATTTAAATTCAAAAATTTAAGTCGACTTGAACTCAAAAAAGGAATTTGAGTTGATTTAATTAACTCGATTTGAATAATTTGAAATTCAAGTGTTTTTTTTTCAAATCGAATTAAATTTTACTCCCCTTAATTTTTTTTGCTTTCTACAAACGAACTTCGACTTACTTAGAATGTGAAATTTAACTTCATGAAAGTTAAAACCAATCTTATAGAATGAAAATTTTAAATAATTTTAAATATAGGAAAATTAATTCTCTCCGTGAGAAATCAATATAAGCACTAAAAAAATAGAATTTATTCTTTAAATGAATTATCACTGTTTTCTAACATAGTAACAACACTAAAAATATGAATACCTAAAGTATTTTTGGCTTAATCTATAGTCCTTATTTATAGAAAAAAAACATTGTAAGAGTTCTACTTGAATAATTAATAATTAAATAATATTAAAAAAGAAAGAAAAAAAAAAACACAACAATTCCCTTTTACTGAATAAGGAGGCTGTAACACCCTTGCTTGGGAGCTAGGATTGCGGCCAAATATGTTGAAATGGGCCTATTCGGCAAGTCTCTATTGATTAAAATTATATATGCTATTTCAACTTTTAATTAATTTATATAATTTAATTAGCTCAATAATTATTTTTTATTTATTTAAAAATATTAATTAATTTAAATATAATTAACTTACTCAATTAAATTATTTTCTTTAACTCAACCCTAATCATTCTAATTCCATTGGAAATATATTTAATTTATTCGTTCCTATCTTTTTATCAATTATTTTAATTCTAAATTTATCAAATCTAATCTATTGATTTCCTTTGTGCTAAATCTTAAGTTTTCGTATAAAAAGTAGATAGAAAATACATGATAATAATAAGGATACAATTACTTTCATTTACTTCTCCACACTACAGGAAAACAGACTTTTTGCGACGTTTTTTTTTTTTTTGCCTTTAGCGGTGCATAGAAGCGCCGCTAAAACTATTTGCGGCGCTTGTGAAAGGGCCGCAAAAGATGTTGCTATGGACAACGCCACTAAAGATCATGACTTTTAGCGACGGTTTTATAGAAAACACCGCTAAAGGTCGTGGTCTTTAGCGGCGCTTTTTTATAAAACACTGCTATAAGTAATTGTCTTTAGCGGCGCTTTTTTTACAAACACTGCTAATTTGGGCAGATTTGCAATATACATTTTTCACCAATATCCAACCCTTCCTACATGAAATCCAACCAAAAACAGCAAATCTAAATGATACAAAATTATACGAAAGATATATGATATAAATTATAAATGAAGTATAATTCAAAATTTTCTTACAATAATGTTAAAAGTTACAAGAAAACAAATATCTAAGATGGCGGCATTTGCGACTGCTAGAACATCTTCATCATAGTCTGAATCTATAGCTGGAGTTCATCATACTTTCTGTTCTGCTCTGCCTCCCTCGCTGCTGTGTCCGCCTCCCTCGTTGCTGCCTCCGCTTTAAGTTGATAAATTTGCTCAACTGTGCTAGCTTGCATTTGAGCTATCTAGTCTCTTAACCTCTGAACTTCAGCTTGAGCTTGACTCCTAGAAGGCATGTATTGCTGCGAGCTGGATCCAAAATATTGGGTCGGGTTAACACCAGATCTTTGAAATCGAACCCGACCATACCTTTCAAGACCCAAAACTTCATTAATAATTATGTTATCAATGTCCTCAAAATTAACAGAACTATCAGTCGAAGCAATCGCTTCATACTCCACCTTCTTATCTTTTAGTTTCTCCTAATAAATCAATTAAAGAGTTAAAAACGAAATATATAATAAAAAAGGAATGCAACATAACTATACAAAATTTACTTAGTGTATGGCTGCTATACCAAATCCCACTACAATTTATGAATTTGGTTCTATTTTACTCAACATTATATTTACTTAACGTATAGCTGCTATATTGTCTTTGATTTGTGAAGGACGTCCAAAATAATTTAATAAAAAAACATGGCAAATTGGATGCCAGATTATAACAGAAAACATAAGGCAGAAAAGTAGACGGCAAATGTAAAGTAAGTAAAATGATCCAATATTTGAAAAGAAAACCAGCAATTAAATCTATACAAAATCGAAGCCCCAAAAGATTAATTTTTCAAAAATCACCATGATAAAAATTTTATTGATTAGAATTTTGAACTAAAACGTACCTTAATAATTTCAACAACCTGGTCTACTCCACCCTCACCAGCAAACAGAGGCTAGAGTCATTTGTTAAGTAATTTAAAGGGAAAATACATATAAATAAGCAAAAAAAATTTTACAACGAAACATGTACCTGCCCAAGCAATAGCTAAGCCAAAACACAGCCAACAGACCAGATGTCAATAGCCGTGGGGTATTCAGTTGCACCAAATATTAATTCAGGTGCTCGATAGTACCTAGAACAGATGTAAGATTATAATATTAGCACGAAATATTGGACAATGGATTATATGCATGACATTGGACAATGGAAATCTTCTCAACAAATCAATTTAGACACTTCTTAATATATTTATAAACACTAACATTTGATTTTTTTTTTCTATCAATAAAAAAATTATTAAAAATAATATAGAAATCCATAATTTACAACTAGAAATCAACCAATAACTACCACAAATCTTATGTATTTTCATCAAAATATATATATTTTTAACAAAAGAGAATTAGCACAAACTAGCTAATAAACTAACAGTAGCAGAATCCATTAAAAAGAAGGGTGAAACTTGAAAGTATAGAAGCAAACTTATCGACTTCTGTTGTGATACAGGAATTATGGAATCATAAAGAACTAGCTCAAGTAGACTCTGCTGAAAATGGAAAAGTGTTGTCAATTGTTAGTTTCAAAGACAAATTCTTTACAGGCCATTCTGACGGAACTATAAAGGTAACCCTCAGCTCTGTTATTAAGTTTCTTAATTCCAGTGACAGGAGGTTATCAAACTTCAGTTTTTACTATTCTAATTTTTGAAGGTCTGGGCTGGTAGAGACAGCATTCTTCACCTTGTCCAAGAAATTAGAGAACATACCAAGGCTATTACAAGCTTGTATGTTCTACAATCTGGGGAAAGATTATATAGTGCTTCACTTGATAAAACTACAATGGTATGTATGCTCTTATATTGCTTCTAGATTACATCCAATGAAGGGCTAGACTGATGCATTCTATTTGTAATGTGCAAGTCTGGTCCATTGGCAATGAACAAATACATTGTGTACAAGTACATGATATGAAGCAAAACAATATTTACAGTTAAAAGAAACCAAGATGCACACTAACAAGAACTGAGATTCAAACAGCAACTTCATGGGAATGGCACCTAATTCAAACAGCAACTGAGATTCAACAATATTTACAGTTAAAAGAAACCAAGATGCACACTTGAAATGATTTATTCAAGATTAACAAATTCTTTCTTATGGATAAATTGATTTCAGAAAATACAAATATTAAGTTAGGAGCAAAGTTGCAAAGGACCCTTTAAAAATCTCAGATTCAACTCCTTTCCTATTTTTTTTTTGGTCGAATAAATTTCAAACAATAAATAAAATTTATTAACCAGATAAAAAAGAAAAGAAACAAAGTCGAAGCACATCAACAAAGCTTTAACTTCCTTTTCTCGTTTATTAAATAGATATTGATGCGCATGATGAATAGTTAATAAGAGCGATGATAAATACACGCATAGAGTAAAGCAACAAGTAATTCGACAGTAATAGAAATCCAGGCCCAGAAGCAAATAAATAAAATTTGGGGGAAGTAATTCAAGTTTTAAAGGATAAAAATAAATAAAATTCAATCACCACTCCCAACATAGACATAGTATTAGTGGATGAGTAATCAAATTGCTAAAAAAAAAGAAATAAATACCTTGACAGTGAAGTCGTAAATGGATTCTGGGGAGGCATCTTCAGCCGCGTTATCAATATGAAGCGGAGAAGATGGTGATGGGTATGTGTGAAATTGAAAATACAGATGGTTGGTGCTACAAGATTTTGAAGTATTTCGCCCCAGAATCGAAAAAGAAATTAGGGATTGGGAGGGGAATGCAAAACGGGGTGAAGCTGGGATTTGGGGAAATAGCAAAATTGGGGGAAACAGACTTTCGGGTTTAAGTTTAGTATTGGTAAAATGGATGGAAAAAACGACGCTGTTTTCGTATAAAAATTAACCCATTTGCGGTGTTTTTAAATAAGCGCCACTAAATAAAAGCAAAAAATGCAGTCGTTTCCCAAACACTGAACTCAAATTTGTGGCGTTTTTGGCTAAAAGGCCACTAATAACATGGACAAAACGGCGACGTTTTAGAAAATCTTAAAACATATTTGCGGCGTTTTAAGGAAAGCGCCACTAATAACAAGGGAAAACGGTGCCGTTTCCTAAACTCCTAATACATATTTGCGGCGTTTTTGAAAAGCGCCACTAAAAGCAAAGTACAAAACGGCGCCCTTTTGCGAACACTTAAAGAATTTTTGTAGCGTTTTTACAAAAACGCTGGTAATACATCACCTATTACGGCGTTTCTGATGAAGCGCCACTAATGATACTACCATCACCACAAAAACAACACCGTTTTTATTAACGTGAAATTACTTTCTGCAGCGTTTTTTACATAAACGACGCTAATGCCTTTCATACCAATAAATATTTAAAAATTCAACAAAATTTAAAAATGTTTATAATTTCTTTAAAATTATATCTACCCCAACAATAAAATAGAAATATACTAGCACGTAAGTTGTCAAATTAGTGTCATCCAAGATTGAAGTCAAATTGATCCAAAATTAAAACAAAAGTTATAAAATGAAAATATTAATTAATAAAAAAGGAGAGAATAATGCATTTTTAAAAAATAAATACACATTTTAAAAAATAAATACATCAATATATTTTTATATTGAATAAATATAAATATTTATGTATGCAATATATAAATAAAAAATGATGTTAATTATATCAATAATTGGGTTAATATTTTACAAGATCTGGATCAAATTAAAGTTCATGTATACAATTGAACATTAAACCATTGTCCATGTATGCTTTTGGGATTTAATCCATTTTGATATATATATATTTAAAATAATAATTTATATTTATCTTATTTAGATATATATTCTAAAAAATCCAAAATTAAACCCTAAACTCGTAAACCACAAACACCAACCACCAAACCCCAAAATCCAACTCCCAATATACTGTAAACCCTAAACCATAAATCTTAAATCCTAAATCCCAAACCCTAAACTCTAAACCGTAAACCATAAACCATAATCATAAACCATATTTTTGGGAATTCGTGTGGCCAATGTTAGTGTAGTACAAAACATGTATTTTATATTCTTATATTAAATAATATGGGTGTAGTACAAAATGGCATGAATACCAGTAAAATCTAAATATTCTTCAGTTTTCAAACAATATCTTTAAATCTTAAACCCCAAACCCCAAACTCTAAAACATAAACCCTTAACCCAAAATAATAAACATTATACCATAAACCCTAAAACTCTAAACCATGGACATTAAATCTTAAATTCTAAATCCTAAACCTTAAAATAAAATAATTTTTTTGTGGCATTTTTATCAAAAGCGTCACTAAAGCTCCATAATAAACGAAGTCGTTTTGCTCAACATTTTGTGGCATTTTTCCAAAAGCGTCGCTAATGCTCAATCTATAGCGGTGTTTTCTTGACAGCGCCGCTAATACCACTAAAGCTCAAGATAAAACGATGCGTTTTGATTAACATTGTTGCGGCGTTTTTAAAAAAGCACCACTAATTCTCGATCTATTGCGGAGTTTTTAGAAAATGCCGCTAACGCTCTAGCATTTGCGGCCCTTCTCTCATAAACGTTGCTAATACTGATCTTTTGCGGCGTTTTCAACACAAACGCCACTATAACTCTAACCTTTTGTGGCATTTGTTTACTAGCGCCACTAATGTAAAACTTTTGCAGCGTTTTTAGTCTAAACGTCGCTAAAAACGCCGCTAAAAGTTTGTTTTGCTGTAGTGCCACCATATGTATTTGTAAGAAAGCGTTTTAAGTTGTGCTCGAAAAATCACCTAATAATTAAATATGAGTTTAATGTTTATAATTAGATATTTGTGGAATATTTAGGTAATAAGTATAATTAGTGAGTCTTATTAAATTGAGAGTGCCCCAATTACATTTTCTAATTTTACGAAAATGATGAGAATTAAAATAATTATATAGATAATTACAAACAATTACATTTAAATCTAATTATCTTATGACTTTTCAAAAATGCCCGTTCATGATTTAAGCTTAAATTATAAAACAATAATATTTTAATTTAAGGACTATTTTTGAAAATGACATATGCTTTATTTAAAATATAATAATATGTTATTTTATTAATCTCGTTTAAATAATCTTGAAATTCTATTGATTAGAAGTAATTCTTTATACATTTTGACCTGCTAAATAATTAATTAAATTACATAGTATTTACTATAAATTATTAATACTAAATTTAACTAAATAGCCTAATTATTATTCATTTATGCTTGATTAAGGATCAATCGATGATAATAATGAGTATATAGTTAATGTTAGAGAGAAAATAACTCAATCAATATGGAATGCTAGAGTAATAGATAAAATTACATAGAATATTTATTTTTGGCTTAAGAGTAAAAAAAGTCCTTAATAAAAAATAAAAAAATAATCAACTAAGCCATTGAAAAAATTTGCACCCTATTAAGTTCTTAATGACAAAAAAAAAAATCAGTTAGGTCCTTCTTTAATGAAAATTGTTAGTTGACCGATTTGACTACTAAAGGCGTTAATGTGGTAGACGGTAGCCACCATGAGATAACATGTGCAAATATGCTGATATGGCATACCACGCAAAATATTAAAAAACGTTATAAAAAAATTAATAATTAATTAATAAATATTTCATTTGGAATGAGTGTGGACAAACATTTGTCCAGGATCATTTGAATATGGACAATTTTTTTTTTCTAGATTCATTCTAGATAAATTCAAAAGTATAAAAACTTTAGAAATTATAAAAATATTAATAATCATTTAAAAATTTTAAATATATATATTTAAATTTTAGTAATTTTAATTTATATATATATATTCAAATCTTAAAAAGTTGAAATCGAAAATTTTGAAATAGAAAAATTGGGGCAAAATACCCAAAAATACCTAAAAAATAATTTAATTACGGAAAAGGGCCGGTTTTAAAAATACTTACGGAAAAGGGTCGTTTCCTCCTAAAACGCGTCCATGTCAGCGCGTTTTGTGGGGATGCAGAGCGCTCCCCTTTTGCCACATCAGCACAAAGCGCACTGATGAGGACGCGCTTTGCTGATGTGGCAAAAACGCTCCCCATAGACGCGTTTTAGCCCCTTTTTTTAAAAAAAAAAACTATTCTCGAATTTTTTAAAAATTTACGAGAACAAACCTTTATAAAGGCTCAAAGTGACAACACCATTTTTTTAAGGTGTCATCAATTAATAAGGAAATATAACTTACGAAGGAAATCTTTATATAGACCTAAAGTCTCATTTCCCTTGTTTTCTTAAGCAAAGTGGGATATGTGATATGTGTATATATAGACTCATGAATAGTTTTGTAGCTTGTTCCTAAACAATGTGGGATTCCTTCCTCTTTTAACTAACAACATGAGATGACATGCTACACTAAATTTTTTTTTTTTTTACAAAACAATTTCTCTTTTTTTAGATTTTGTTAACATTTTATTATATTATAAAAAAAAGAAACAAAACAACTCAAATATATTTTTTGCAAATCAAATAAGATCATACTACATCAAATGATAAAATAATATAAGCACCCAAAAAACTCAGGGGATTTGCAAAAAATATATTTTTTGTCCTATTTTTTTATTAAATCGGTTCAACTTTTATTTTTGTCCTCTTTTTTATTTTTACTGACTTTAACATGAAGGAACCAAAATGAAAAAAAATACAATTATGAAGATCAACCAAATTTGGCAGTGTTGATGGTTCCAAAGAAGAAAGGACAAAGGGGTGCAACGCAACGTTTTAGAGACAGATTCTAAAGCAACCAATTGGCAGAACCATTGCATGCAACTAACATCGTAACATTTACATATTTACTTTATTATATATTAATAGAACTTACATCCACACATGATGACAGAATTTATATCATGTCGTCACAGTAAAAAATTTTCAAAGTTATTTATTTTCATTAACGATTCAGTTCATTAATAGATTATAGAGTTTGTCAGTAATAATTTTATTTTTGTGAATTGATTATAAATACTGTACTTAAAAATTAAAATTCATTGTAAATCAGATGATATGAATGATTTTTTATTACAACCTTTTACGGAGGGTGATGTTTGGGATGCTCTTAAATCAATAGCGCCGTTAAAAGCTCCAGGAGTCGATGGTTTCTCGGCAGTGTTTTTCCAGCGTTATTGGCACATTGTTGGACCGGAGGTATCGAGTTACTGTTTAGAGGTTCTAAATAGACACATTGAGATTGGTGAGATCAACAAAACAAGAATAGTGCTTATTCCAAAAGTTGATAAACCAAAATTGATGTCTCAATTTCGACCCATTAGTCTCTGTAATGTGGTGTATAAAGTTGTTGCTAAGATGTTAGTTAACCGAATGAGTACCATATTGGGAGAATGCATTAACGAAGCTCAAGGAGCTTTTGTCCCAGGGAGACTCATTTCAGACAATGCTCTGATTGCTTATGAGGTTCTACATTCTATGAAGAGGAAGAAGAGTGAAAAGAAAGGACATTTTGCTCTTAAACTAGATATGAGTAAGGCATATGATCGTGTTGAATGGGACTTCTTAGCAGGAATGATGAGGGCATTGGGATTCCATGTTGATTGGATTGTGTTGGTTATGAGGTGTGTCAGCTCTGTTGTTTACTTGGTTTGTCTTAATGGTGAGGATAGTGAAAGTTTTTCGCCATCGAGAGGCTTGAGACAAGGAGATCCCTTAAGCCCTTTTCTCTTTCTAATTTGTGCTGAAGGTTTCTCCACTCTACTGGAAGATGCTAAGTAGAGAGGAAGTATGCGAGGTGTTTCGATCGGAAAGGAAAAACTTACAATTAATCATCTGTTTTTTGCAGACGATTGTATTCTCTTCAGAGATGCTACACCAGAGGGAGCCGTAATCGTTAGAAACATCATTCATGAGTACGAGAAGTGCGCCGGCCAGAAGGTGAATTATGAAAAATCACTTATTTATTTTGGAGCAAATGTAAATGAAGGGCTGAGAGGGGAAATCACAAGTTTTTTGGGAGTCCGAAGGGCATGCAATCCTGAGAAGTATTTGGGGCTGCCGGTGATGGTGGGGCGAAGGAAAACCTGGGCTTTTGCTGATTTTATTGATAGATTTAGAAAAAGAGTTGCAGGATGGACTACCCGTTTTCTCTCAATGGGAGGCAAAGAGGTATTCATTAAATCTATACTGCAAGCTACTTCTATTTATGCTATGCAATGTTTTTTGTTTCCTAAAATGTTATGTCGTAAGTTGGAAAATATTATGAATAAATTTTGGTGGGAGAATAACAAAACGGCAAAAGGAATTCATTGGACAAGTTGGGAATCGCAATGCAAGCCAAAGTCTTATGGTGGGATGGGTTTTAGAAACTTATTCCTGTTTAATAATTCTCTTTTAGCCAAGCAAGTTTGGCGAGTTTTAGCTCATCCTAAAAGTTTGTTAGCAAGAGTGTTAAAAGCTCGTTATTTTCCGACGACAGATATTATGTCAGCTAAAATAGGTGCTTACCCTTCTTTTACCTGGCGAAGTATGTGTGTTGTTCGGGAGCTGATTGCGGACGGGATGCTTTGGCGGATCGGTAAGGGGGATCGGATTAACATTTGGAATGATCCTTGGTTGCCTGGAAAAGACAACAATCGAGTGTTAGGTCAAGAGATTAATCCTCATTGGAGTTATGTTAGCCAACTTATTGAGAACGACACACACACGGACACGGAATCATCGAGTTGATACATAATATTGTTGATGAGGCTCTCTTGTGTAATTCACTCTATCCCGATTGCTGGTAGGTGCAAGGAAGATATGCTGGTTTGGAAGTATGAAGGCTCAGGGGACTACTCGGTAAAAAGTGGGTACCGAGTCCTACTTACTACCAATACCTCATCTATTACAAATTGTACTACGGAAGAGGACTATAAGGATTTTTACAAAGCATTATGGCAATTACATGTCCCACAAAAAATTAAAATTCATGTCTGGAGATTGTTTAATAACTTGCTTCCCCACTCTTGCAATTTGGCGAAACGGTTGTTGACCGTGGAGTCTGTCTGTCCTCTGTGTAATGATGGCTTGGAGGATTCCAGTCACTTGATGTGGTCTTGTGGTACGTTGAAACGACTGTGGAGTCATCTGCAAGTTCAATTCCCAGATCTAGAGGAAACCTGGTGTAGTAAGAAAAGGTTAGCTTTCACTTTTATTAAGGCAGATGAGCAACAAAGAGGCAGAATTGCAATTTCCTTATGGAGTTTATGGTACCGAAGAAATAAATTCGTTCATGAAGGAGTCCCCTTTAGATTACAGGAGACCATTGGTTTTATAAGAGGACATTTACAGGAAATCAGTACGGTCCAATCGTCTTTCCTACCTATAATCAAATCTGATACGATGGAGCTATGGAGACCCCCTGATGACGGTTTTATCAAACTTAATTTTGACACAACGTTTAATTCGGCTGAACAGATTGCTAATACGGCAGTTATTGCTAGGGATTCAACAGGTATTATAAGAGGTGTAGAAACTTATCTTTTTCATCATATTGCAGACCCATTTGTGGCGGAAGCTAGGGCGTGTGAACGGGCTGTAATCTTCGCGTTATCCATGGGCTTTCGGCGTCTGGTGGTGGAGGGCGACTCACTGACTGTCATAAAGAGCATTGTGAAGAAAGCTAAGGATAGATCGGTGCTGGGACCGATTACTCACAATATCAGACAAATGGGGTTGTGTTTTGAGGAGATTTTTTACAGGCATATTCGACGGACTGCAAATGGCATGGCCCATACGATGGCGTTGGAGGGTAGACGAACGAATTTCTCTGGGATATGGATTGGGGATCTCCCAGTCTCGGTACAGAAACTCGCGTTGAAGGAAAGAATGGTCTGTAGTCAAGGATTGTAAGTGCGGTTGTGGCCTTTGTTCTTCTTTGGGAGATGGATTTGTGATCTTCCAGGTGTGCTGCGTTAGAACAAGGGAGCTTTCGTCCCTTCATCTGGTTTTGGAGAGATGGAAAGTTTTGGATGGCTGATTTGGGGGTCTTTCAAGAAGATAGAACGCCTGCTTTTGTTGTTTTTGTCTTTCTTTTTCTGTATCTCATTTATTGCTTCTTTGAAGTCTGTGGATTTGGTTTTTCTGTGGGCTTTGGGTGTTTTATTTGTTTTTATGCAGGCATTTAATAAAATCAGCTATTTATTTGATTCAAAAAAAAAATCATTGTAAATAATATACGTGTTAAAAAATTTTAAAGTAAATTGAGTGATTGTGTGATACAAAATAAAAAAATTTGTCTTTAATCCTCAACATGCCCATTAATAGTAAATTTCATTTGTTAATTTATTATTTAATAGTGTCCATATTTTAGGTTATATTTAAGTTAAAAACTTTAAAAGAATGAGAAAAGATCATTAAAATGTGATGAATTTCTTTTTACTGATTTTTGAATCTCATCGTAAGATATGTACGGAGCATATATAAAATGTGGGAGTACGTTGCATTCAAAACTCTTCATCACTAAACATCAATGAGAGCTAAGTGGTGATGATAATGTGATTCGATATGTATTGCATGCATGAAACATCATTGGCAGCAAGTAATTTCATTATTTTTTGTCCAAATCTTGTTTTCTTTTTTCATACTTATATTGTTATTAGAGAAATAGAAAGGAAAATTTTAGAATAAGATCAAATAAGATCAGACTACATCACATGATAAAATAATATAAGCACCCAAAAAACTCAAGGGATTTGCAAAAAATATATTTGAGTTGTTTTGTTTCTTGTTTTTTATAATATAAGAAAATGTTAACAAAATATAAAAAAAGAGAAATTGTTTTGTAAAAAAAAAAATGAAATATAGTGTAGCATGTCATCTCATGTTGTTAGTTAAAAGAGGAAGGAATCCCACATTGTTTAGGAACAAGCTGTAAAACTATTCATGAGTCTATATATACACATATCTCATATCACACTTTGCTCAAGAAAACTAGGGAAATGAGACTTTGGGTCTATATAAAGATTTCCTTTGTAAGTTATATTTCCTTATTAATTGATGACACCTTAAAAAAATGGTGCTGTCACTTTGAGCCTTTATAAAGGTTTATTCTCGTAAATTTTTAAAAAATCAAGAATAGTTTTTTAAAAAAAAAAACACGGGCTAAAATGCGTCTATAAGGGAGCGTTTTTGCCACATCAGCAAAGCGCGTCCTCGTCAACACGCTTTGTGCTGATGTGGCAAAAGCGCTCCCCCAAGGGAGCGCTTTCCTGCTGCATCCCCACAAAACGCGTTGACGTGGACGCGTTTTGGGGGGGAACGGCCATTTTTCGTAAATATTTTTAAAACCGGCCCTTTTCCGTAGTTAAATTATTTTTTAGGTATTTTTGGGTATTTTGCCCAAAAAATTGAGCTTTTTAATCAATAATAATCATCTTTAATCCGAAGAAACTCCCAGTAGCCAGGCATATTCCTCGTGAAATTAAAAATGCCCTTCACAGCCTCAGTGAAGAACTGGTAATACGGAGGAACTGAAACAATGCGAATACGCGATTGGAAGGAACGTAGCCGCATACGTTAATGTTGCAGTCCATTTTTTCTGCAGATGAACCAGCAGGAGAATCGTGGCCGTGAATGTCAGCATCGTCGACGTCACAGAGAAGAAGAGGAATGTGAAGCCCAGCGAGAGATCCCGATGCACGGTGTTGAGAAAATCTTGGTACTTCATGATGAAGTGAGGATGGAGAGGAAGATCACCACCTACGTCAAGGAGCTCGCCAGCCCCGCTACGTCCATCACCGTGAAAAACGAGTACAGAGGTCTTTCCAGGAGGATGGGTCGTCCATCTCCTGCCATTCCATTCCAATGTCATCGATGATCAAAAACCTTTGTTTCTTTCTAGTGTTTATTTTTATCGAGAAGTGACGAGAATTTTTTTAAAAGTGCTTACTCTCATGGACGCCTCCTGGGGTGGTGTACGCGGCAGCGAAGACAAGGCTAGCCACGAGCACGACAACAGTGGAGCATGAATGTGAGGTGTTCTTCACCCATTCTTGCGCTGATTTAAGCTGCTCTTGGTGCATGTCCTTGAACAACTGATCTGCTGTAATATGTTTTTTGTTGCGGTGCATGGTGAAATGCGCCGGTATTTTATTTTTCACGGCCTGCTACATTTTCATGCATGAATTACTAAAGAAAATTTAACGCAGTATAACTACGATGGCTAAATTTCAAATCGAATTTTTCAAAATCCAAAAATTCAACAAAATTCGAATGTAATTAAAAATTAAAAATATTAAAGTTTATCTCTTTTTTTTTTCAATTTTTTATAATTCTTTTAATAATTATTAATATTTTTTTATAATTTTTAAATTCTTTATATAGAATGGATCTAGACATAGATGAAAGATTGTCCTGAATCATTCCAAATGTAATTTTTATTAATTGTTTTATAATTTTAATTTTTTTAAAAATTTATTAACCATTTTAAAAAATTAAATTTTTTTGTTGAATGAAAGTCACGTCAACATCCTTTTACGTAGCATACCATATTTCATCTCTTAGTACTTAATGTCAACCACTTCAACATCTTTAACAATAAAAAACTAATGATTTCGCATAGTTGATTATTTTTTAGTCATTATGGACTTCATAGGTTTATAATTTTTTTAAGGGTTCAATAATTTTTTTGTTTACTAATGGAACATTTAGTTTTTTGTCAAATATTTCATGGGACTAACATATCATATAAAACAAATTGGTTTCAAGTTCTATAGAGAATTTTTTTTGTAAAGTGTTATTGATAATTTTTATAATAATTAATAATTTTTAGAATTTAAAATTATATAATTTTATAATTACAATTTATTCCATCAAAATGACGAAAAGAATACAATATAATTACTACATAATTACATAATTAAAAATTTTAAATTTTGTGAATGTTATCAAGAGTAATTACTCTGTGTAAGTTTCGTAAATTCTCAATACTCTAATTATATAAATTCACTAATTATAATGATTATTCAAATATTATACTCAAATACAGGGATAAGTGTGTTGTGAAAGTATAAAAGATAAACGTAATTGACAGCAACCCTCAAGTGGGTAAGCTTCTTTTAGCTTTTAAAAATTAAACATGCACATCTGAAAACACTCCCACAAATGAAACATTATCTTTTTTGGTGAATAATCACTAAGATTTCATTGATGTGTAAAAGCCTTAATACAATGGAACATAAACCCAAACCAATACATATCATAGAAAAGGAAAACCAAAACAATAAATGTGCCACATTCGAACTTATCATTCAAATGGAGAAATGTCAATTGTCCCCCCCAAGTGGAACCAACGGAGCCTCATAGATCCGAAAAACCCGTCAGACCAAGCCTAAACAAACACGAGCCGCAACAGACTCGAGAAAACCAAGCCATCACCGACTGGAAACGTATTATTATTTCGAAAAAGGAATCTCGCACCATGGTTGAAGAGAAAGCTAAGCCTTGGGAAATGGCGAGAAAGGGAGGTGGAAGGAATGGGAAAGATGAGAAAGATGGGCGGGAGTGGAAAGAAGGGGAAGTTTAAGAAAGAAGACTCCCAGAAGGATTGAACTATTATCTGAGTAATAACAGAGCAAACCTCCACATCTTTTCATACGATTGGCTCGCTAAGAAGCCGAAAGTAGCAGCACTTGCAACCACCAATTTACAATTTATTTCCCAACATATCTGACCAAGATCCAACCCCCACAGACTCTGAATATGTTTAACAACTCTCCTCCTCTTAAAATATTCATATTCAACCTCTATGTATTCGAACACAAGTACAAAAATTTGACACTGCAAATATATGCAGCACTTCAACAAAATACCTGTGTTCGATACCTGACGCCAACTAAGTGCCTGACAATGTCCTACTTACAAACAAGTTGAGATATTTTGTTCCTTGTGTTGCTGCAAGGAGGTGAGCCGTTCAACCAGTATGTCTAAGGCTTCCTTCATCCACCAATGCTGGCACACATCCCTGGCTTCCTTCACACTCATCTAAACAAAATTTAAGACAACAATGGCAAAATTAGACCCAACAAATCAGGTACGTAGATTACGAATTATTAAGTAATTAAAAGTGTTGATTCAGGGAAGCTGAGTGCTCTATGTAGGTTAGACTCTTCGTTTTTTGTCTAAGTACTTGAATCTAATATTCCATACATAGTTGGATAAGAGTGCAGAGATATATGTTGATCCAAATACATAAAAATACTCGGAAAATTTTAAATCATACCCATATCAACCCTTCTCACCCAAACCCGAGTAGTACACAGAAAAATTAGCTTACCCATGTCCGTTGGCGCACATTTTGCTCAGGCCAGAGGGCAAGTTCCTCCTTAACAAGCAAAGGGAACATGTAACCTTCATAAAACGTGCCATAGCGTTTGCTCATAAAGTCCCATTTGCCCAATTCGCACTGAGTTTTCAAGTACAAATAAATATAAATAATTAGTTCAAGATTACACTTTGGGATTTTTTCTTCTTTTTTTTTTTTTTTAATTAATATAAGGGATTTCACAACAGGATTTAAGAGTTAAATAAAATAAAACCAACCTCAACTTTGCCTATAACTCCAGCTTCTTCAACTGACTCTCTTAAAGCAGCTTGTTCTTTAGATTCATCAAGTTCCCAACCGCCCTGATAATTAAAGACGAGAGATTATATATGGTTTATTCTCCTTTTTCTTTTTCCTTGTAAAATATGGGTATACCTTAGTGAAACAAATGCATTTTTTTTATTAAAGATATTGAGCATACCTTAGGGAACATCATTTTTTGACATTTTTGTGAGGAGATGACAAGAACCTCCAAGTCAGTGCTCAGAGCTCCATCACTATTACGTTTGTATCTGTACGGAATGCATCTGAAAATTATGGAAGAAAATAATGAGCTTTGATTCATGGTAAGTATGGATTTATCCAAGGAAACAGTCCTGGTAACAAATAACCCCCAACCTCCCCCAAATAAATTTGTTTTCCACTGAAATCTTCCTTGCCAAATAGTCCAAAATCCCAAAAAAGGAAAAGAGGACTCACCCAACAACTTGGCGGCGGCCGAGGTCATCGTATCGCTGCAAGTGCCTTCCCGTACGAGAAACCAAGCAAACCATGGTCAAACAAAATGGAAGAAACAATTGAACAGAGAAGGGTTGAAAACCCAAATATATTTGAAAACAATAGATTTGAGGAGCAAACAAGGTTAGCCCCAAAGAAAATGAACAAGAATCTTAAATTTATAGCGATTATCCAACAAAGGAAAGTTGCTCCTTTGGAGTAAAAAGGAAAAAAACCTGATGTTGGAGTTGGAATAATTATTGGTTAGATAAAGCCAAATAGATTCAGTTAAAAAGCAACCAACAAATGAAAGGCATTGGCAGCTGAGAGATGAGTGGAAGATATTGGAACGACAAAACTGATATTTATAGAAAAAAAGAAAAAACATATGAATCAACATCAAGGAGTCATAATAATAATGAGGATTTTGTCAGAGAAAAGTATGTTTAAAATTTTATCTATAATTCATTTGTAGAACTTGTATTAATTAATGTTTCAAAATATTATTAAGGTCGTCATCCTATTAATTAATAAATTAAAAATGTAGTTTTATTTTGCGAAAATATGAATGGGACTGACATGGATTCTAATTAAAAACCGTTGACTTCTAAGAAGCTCGGTCACGTGAGCGAGCGTCGCTATTTACCCACCCTCTCCCTTTTGTATAATACAAAAATAACCACAAATTAGCGGCGACAATACATCTAATGCTTATCCAAGTCGAAATCTCCAAGGAACAATGAACCTTTGCTTTTCGAGGCACATATAAATAGGATTCCAACACCCCTCCTTGGGATTCCTTTTATACTTCCTGTGGGCTGATGAGTGGGTTTCTTCGATATTTGAAGGGTTAAGATGGATTTCTTTTTCTTTTTAAATTTGAGTTTATGTCAATTAAAATATTCCTCACAAAAATGAGACTCAGAGATTAAATCTAATTATTTTTTAAGAAAGCTCTCTTTCTTTCACAAGGATCATGCAACTGTGTCAATCTACACAGTTTTCTTATATATTATTCGCCTTCTACTTTTATCTATAATCATGCTATAGTTTAAAATATTTAGAATTTTATTTGGAATTATTAATTATATCTCTATTTAAAAATAAATTGTGATAATTTTATTAATTTCAAAATAAAAGTTTAAGCATACTCACTCCATAAGTTATAATAGTTAATAATTAAGATTAAAATATTATTAAAAAATTTTGAATTATTTTTATTTTTTATATTTTTACAATAATAAAATAAAGTTATAACTTGAATTGAAGTTTGAGTATATAAATGAAGATTGATTTTATCTTTCAATAATCACTTAATTAGTGTTAGAGTTATATATCAATTAAAATTTATGTTTACATCTATAAATAGCATTCATAACCGGATTAAATCATGAAAACCTCAAATTTACACTAATAGATGATAAACCTATTTAAGTTACCCGCCTTGTATAAAAAACTCAAAATGGCTCTTTTCAATGGTAAACCAACCATCTTTTTTCAAAGAAATTAAGACTTCACGGGTTAATATATCTTAAAGCTTGTTAGGGACATCCTATCCAAAGGAGTCATGCTTAAGGAACTTAATAAAACTCTTATACCTAAGAAAGTTTCTCCAAAATCTGTTGCTGACTTCAGGCTTATCAACATATGCAATTCCATCCATAAAGTGATCTCAAAATTGCTTGTTAATAGGCTCAAGCCAATCTTATCTAATCTTATTTCACCCTTTCAAAAACATTTTCTTGAAGAATAAAAAACTATGAGATAATACAATTTCTTGAAGATGCTAGTAAGTGTCAAAATGACAAAACCGCAAAATTAAAAAAGACCGTAAAAACTGGCAAGGATTCTTTAGCCCAATTACGCCAAATATCAAGAGTCTACTGATTTGGTTGGGAGGCTTGATACCCAAATCACAACTTTGAAGGGTAAATATAATGATGCATAGACTGAGTGTAAGCATTATAAGGAGGAAGTTAATCATTTGAAGGATGAAAAGTCTATCTTAGAGGTGAAGCTCAAGACTTAGGAGGAAAGTCACAAGGCAAAGTTAGAAAGTCTATGCCAATCCCATGATGAAACTTTCAAAAATTTTCAAGAGGATACCAAGAAAAATCTCAATGATGCTCTACCAAAGTGGAGATTTAATCTAATTCTACATGCCCAAATGGTTGTAGGTCCGCTTGATCTTAGTAGGGTAGACTTCATCTGTTAGAAAGACATTTCTACTAAGGGTCAGTTTGGCAATGCTTTTGAGAAGTGCTTTTGATAAGTGCTTTTGAGAAGTGCTTTTGAAAAATTTAAGTGTTTGACATTGCTGTCAAAAAGTGCTTTTGAGAAGTAAAATATCTATTTTAGACATGATATTATAACGTAACAAATATGTATTTAAATAATGTTCAAATTAGTTAATATTATGATATTTTAGCAAAAATATAAAAAATAATTTATTATAATTTATTATTAATATTTTAATAAATAATGTTAATTTTACATATTTTCTGAAGAATTAATATTAATTATTTATTAAATTTAATTAGAATATATAAATTATATTTAAATATTTAAATATAATAATTAAATATTTGTAATTAGATATTGACACAATTGTATTATTTTAAAAATTATTTTTTTAATTTTTAATGCTTTGAATTTAATAAACAAACATCTTATTTCTACCCCTAATTTCTTCTTTTCTTACTTGCTCATCTGTTTTACCCGCCCACCATTTTACTAAACAATCAAATTCTATTTTCAACTCTACCAAATTAGTAATAAAAAGAAAAAAAAAAAATGTATCACCTTAGCGATTTTCATAAATATCAATTTATAGATATTTATAATTCCAATTTATAAATACTAAAAATATCAATTTATAATTCCAATTTCAAATTAAATATCATAAATACTAAAAAGTAAAAACCTATAGATAGAGAGAAGTCCAAAATCCCAATTGGTATCATTTCATAAGCACTTCATAATAATTCCAGTTGAAACAACGTAACAAGTTATGTACATATGTGTTACAGGGAAAGCACAATACCAAATTATTTGCGTTATATATATATATATATTCTCAAGTTAGTAAGGTCATGAAAATAACAATAAAGTACAGTTATGTCTTCAAACTGTCTTAAGTCACAACTTCAAATAAAAAAAACATTTCACTGGTATCCTATCAATGCGAGGATATCACAATGTCCATCTAACAGTTCCATAAGCTCCAACCCAGAACTAAAAAATATCTGTAATGCAGAATAGGAAGCTTGATATTACACAATACTCGCATAGTAAATACATACTACAGCAGAGGATATACCATGCCTTTCAGTAGAGTACAGGACCCTGAATCTACTGCCTCTAAATGGGCTGTGACAGTAGGGTGTTCTCAGCCTAAAACTCGGTTAGAGGTTTTAAACGTACTAATCTCCTGATCCTGTCTTTATCAGTGTTCTCCAGATATCCCTTGAGAATATTTAAGAAAAGGGGTGGGGCAAAACGTTAGCAGCAGTATCCATTGAAGAAAATGCAAAAGGATGCTCATTGACAATCACACAAAAAGTCACAGTTTCCTGGCACAGAGATATTAGATGTGCTTAAGCAGCACAATAAAGTGAGTTGCCACATGCTACAGTAATTCTAGTGTTTTGATAATCATGACCAGATGAAAGATCATAATTAGTTTTATTAAGCCTCATTGAAGTGGTGCAAGTCAATTTAAAACAAATAGTACCAACAGCTTCTGATCAAAAGGAAGAATGCCAAAACTATAGTTAGAATACGAATTGTGACCTAAACATAGATACATAGATACATACATTGCAAAAACACAAATTTAAACAACTAGAAAAATTTGGGGACCAATATTTGATGTCAAAGAGCAAGAAGGGGGTAATTTCAAGATCACAATTTGTAGCAAAGTACATTTTGCAGTAGGCAATGGAACCTCTTGAATTTGGTTTTGGTTTGAACTGGTAAAAAAGAATGGTAATGTAAAAAAACATATTGGCAACCACCAGGAACAACTACTGCCATAAGTCACAAAATCACCGGTAACATGATATAAACAAGATGGCTAACATCAAACATTGACAACAACAACATCATTGCAATCATCTAACAGAAAAAAGAAAAAGTTCCAAGCAACCATTTCCTGAAGATAGTAAAGGGCACAGAAAATTACTTGCAAGTTTGTAACTAACAAGTCTCTTATGGCGATTCACCAGTCAGGATTAAAGACTCCTTTAACTGAGACATGAAATATCTTAAAAGTTAGTGAATTTGTACTATATAGGTAATCAAAATAATGCAATTTGAACCATACTAAATAATCTATTTCACAGTGATTTTTACATAACATAAATGAAATGCCTAAATGCTAAAATGGAGAGTAAAACTAACATTAAAATGGCTGTCTAAAGGTTTCAAACGGAACCAACCATCTGTTCTTTGGTGAGATGCCTTATGACAGTACCAACAGGTAATGACAGAATGTTGAACATAAAATCGACAAATTCTTTCCCAGATTCTGCAAATAAAACTCTTTGGCTAGTTGAGTCAACAAGAAGTTTTAAGCTAATAGTGTTGGCAGCCATGCCTTGATAGATATCGTGTCTAGCCTCTTTACAATGACTAATGGGAACGGATGGCCTAAGCAAATATATAACTACTTCACTAATGATATACTAAAAGACCAAGTCTTTAATTGAAAGAAGAAGGCTCGGAAAAAAAAAAGAGACTTCAACCCTTAGCTTCACTTCAGGGGTTTCCCAGTCTCAAGGCAAAGGAAATGCCGTAAGCAAGAAAGACAATCGGGAAGGATTACAAACCTGAAAGAACGTACCCACGATCTACGATAACAACCTGAAAGAAGTCCGCCCGGAAGGTAAGCAACTACTGGAACTCAAAGCACCCTCACACCTGACTTTGATTCAACAACAAAAGGTAAGTAGAAAAAATACAAAAGCGGAAAGGGAAATTTATGTAGCAGCAAAACACATTCAGAGAGAAAGGCAAGGAACCGAATGGGAGAAGGCAAAGAATCAGTTGGAATAAAGAGAATTGAAGGAAAATTAGAATATGGAAAAGCACCCACCACCGAAAGATCGAAGATAAGTGAAAAATCACCAGAGGAACCAGAGGAAAAATCAGACAAAGAAAAGGGGAAAAAAAGAGGACTGTAACGTCTATTGGGAAGAAGAAATAAAATAAGGATAAAAAAGTAAAACATCAGTTAAAAGTCCTTCTGCTATGAAAAAAGCTAAAATTTTTGGATTCTCCATCTGTAAAAAAGGACTTCTCAAAAGTTGAAATTTTTTTTCCACTAGCCCTTGTTCTTTATTCCTTTTTGCTGAAAAGTGCTTTTGGCCAAAAAGGTCCATCCCTGATGGAGCGCCGAACGAGGCCTAAGTCACTTAATTTTAACGTTTACCATCCTAACAATGATGAATGAGATGCATTTCAAAGGAAGTGGAAGCAATAAGAGGACTTTTATAAAATCATTTCTTCTTAAATATTTTAAATTAATAAAAAACATATTATTACATTTTTGAGGAATTTTTGCAATAGTCATAAATAATATATTCGATTAGTTTAATTCAATATAAAACACAACAAATTAAATTTTAAAATATATTTAAACATAAATCTAAATAAAATTCATAAATAATAGTGACTACATTCAAGCATTGTGTTACTTAAATTTTACCAGTAGTGTGAAAATCTGACAAAATCAGTTATTATATTTAAAATTTAATACAATTCATGCATCTTAAACCGAAATTCAATAAAATATGAAAAAGAATGGACATGATTCAAATTATATTAAATAATATAATGTATAATGGAAGAGTAATTATTTAAAAGTTTTGTAAGGAATGCAAAGAAACCCACATGGGTCGGAAAAGCATGCAATTCAAATATTGGGGTCTAATTTCCTGGCTTTTTCCTTCAATTTCAGGAGGAATCTTCCAAGCCCAATTTTTTATTTATTAAATTTATTGATACCTATGTTGCCCCAACTGCCTTTTTTAAACATTCAAACAATGTTGAAACGGTTGGGAGTTGGAAATTATTGATTTCACCACTGCTTGCAATCACTTTAGTTTTTTTTTTTAAATAAATACATCCAATCGTTAAAAATAGAAATACAAATAAAAAATAATTCTAACCTTTTTTAATGTCCAAGTAAATTCCTTCAATTTCAAAACTTTTAACCTCCATTAAATTTTATTTTCAGTACACTACTAAAATACTCACTTTTATTTCCTTTCAAATTACATTTTAGTCACTGATGTTATCGTGTTGTAACATTTTAGTCACTGAGCGTTAATTGCTGTTGACGGTATAATAGTAAACTGACGTAGCACATTAAATCATCATTTCAAACAAAAATTTTAGATTAAATTATACATTTGGTCCCTAAATTTTTTTTATTTTGAGCAATTTAATTTTTTTCTTTTACGTTAAAAGAGATGAAGAAGGGAGGAAAATAAAGGGAGAAGCAGAAATTAAAGAAAAAAAAGGAAAAGTTAAAAGAACATAAAAAGGAAAAAAATAAATTGCTCAAAACCAAAAAATATGAGGACCAATTGTATAATTTAATCTAAAATTTTTGTTTGAAATGGTGATTTAACGTGCCACGTCAGCTTACTATTATACTGTTAACTACAATTAACTGCTCAGTGACTAAAACGTAATATTTTAAACATAAGTGACTAAAATACAAGTTGAGGTAAACTAAAGTGACTATATTAGTAGTTTACCCTTTTATATTTACAGGTTAGACTTGATTTGAAAAATACATGAATTTTTTAGGTTAAGCTTTTTTCTTGTACAAATAAACTTGATTATTTATATTTGAAAAAAACTGGATTAAATAGTATTAAAAATGCAGAGATAAGATATTGTTTGGATCCAAACTTGTGAAGACCACGCCGTTTGGTTGCCGGAAATTAAATATGAAAGAAGATAGAATATTAAAACTGGTTGACGTGCATAGTCAATGTGGGTCACATGGGATCTTCATTCTGATTTGATTCATCAACTAATCATATAATACTACATTTCCTTTCCTTTTCTTTCTTTCCTTTTTAAAAAATCCTTGATGATATTGATGGCTATTTTTGACTATTTCACGAAATATACAATGACTTTAAATTAGATAACATAATTACATCAGTTGAATTTAGACATATTCCTATCCCTCCACATCATCTTTTTGAAATATAAGAAGGTTGGAATAAAAATATAAAATCAAAAAAATAAATTTAGCTAGAATTAATGTCCGTTTTACATATACATATTAGGTATTGGACAAAATTTTTTTGGCTCAAACTTAATCTAACCTGACCTAAATATATTATATTATAAAAATAATAATATATATTAAAATATTAATCTAATAATAATTAAATACATTATCCAAAACTTTAAAAAAATTATCCAACTAAATAATGTAACCCAAAATATAAAATTTTAAAAATTATATTTAATACAATAAAATATTTATTGTATTTATTTTTATTTTTTATATAATAAAATATTTATTATATTACATTTAATATAAATATTTTTAATGTGTTAGAAGACTTTTATTTTAGCATTTTTAATGTATTTTATGTATTATACTTTTTAAAAATTTATTTTTAAATAAAGATTAATCTAAAAAATTAATATGGGTTGGTTGAGCTAGATCTGAGTTTACCTTTTTAAATTAAGTTGAGATTGGACAAAAAAAATAAAATAAATTTTAGGTCGGGTAAACTTGAATTGGAAAAATTAATCTAAGAATTTTATATGAACTTACACCAAACCCGATTCAGCTTAACTCAATTGAATTTGGTAGAGATTTAGTTTATATGATAAAGTTTTTATTTTCAATTATTAGTAATTTAAAAAAAAGAACAATTAAATGATACCTAACGTGATTTTTATTAAATAATTTCACCAAATAAAGAGGAGAAACTTTCGCCAAAATCATATTTTAATTTATACAAGTTTTAACTTTATTAAAAATACAACAAAAAGACTCGTCAAATTTTGGATTAAAATATCAAATCACCATTTCAAACGTTGGTATATAATGTTTGAAATTTAAAAGAAAGCCGGAAAACTTGGGTGTTTCAATTTAGAGTTTGTGGATCATTGAATTCATTGTGTCTCTAAGAATCTTCTAATTTTATTTCTTGTCACATCCTATTGACATTTTAATATGTATTTTTTATTTTAATCTTTTTTATTTAATGCTTATAATTAATAAATATATTATTTTCAATTATTTATTTATTTTTAACTTATTTTTAATTAATAATTTTTTTTATAAAATCAAATAATTATTCATTATTTTTAGTAAATATAATTTTTATATGTGTAATTCATATTAGAAATATCATACCCACTACATAGGTGGAGCAAAAGTGCTATGTTGTCAATTTTAGTGAAAACATGTATTATCAGCACGTTTCTCTCTCCAAAAATAATATATATCAATAAATTTCAAAAATTAAATACCATTATTTCGAGCATAACTTTTGGTAAAAATATAAGTGAATGAATTCTTTTAATATTCCTAACCTGATTTAATAAAAGGTAATTAAATAGAAGGAACAAATTGAATAAAGATTTAAGAAATGGTTTATTTAACTAAAATCCCACAAAAAAGTGTCGTGGGAGGAAATGGAAGTCTGGGTTTCACACACAGGTATTCGAGAAGAAAAGTGAAAGGTCGGCCGTTTTTTAATTTAAAGAAGGAAAATGGCCTTTTTTTTTTCTTCATTTATATAAACGTTAGTTGAAAACAGCACATCAAAATACCGGTTCATTTGGGCAGCTTTATATTCTACATCCACTTCCTCCTAAATGTCAATCCCACTTGTCGTGTAATTTGCCTACTCAATACTATCTTCATATATTTAACAATTTAATTTTTCAAAATCCCCAAATTCAATCATTTTGAATAAAAAAAAACTATTATTTAAGGTGTATTTGATAAATTAAAAAATAAGTACTGAATTTATATTAAAATATTATCTGGTAAATTAATAAATATAAGTATTAGATAAAATTAAGTTGTTTGATAAAAATATATATTAATTTTTTATTTCAATATAATATTTTATATTACATGTTAGTTAAAACTTAGATACCCTTATAATATAAAATCACATGTTCTATTTTTTGAAAACGGAAAATAAAATATGTTAGTTAAAAAAGAAACCTAACGCCTAAAGACTTAGAATTAAACCTAAGCTCGCCTAAAAAGTGAGAGGGTTTGGGTAAAATATAGACCTGAAAAATGAGTTTGAATAAAAAAAATAAGATTCATTTAGAAAACGAGTCAAGCCTTGAATGAGGCTTTTTTGGTCTGAGCCCAGCCCAAATATGCAAAAAAAATTGTTTTTTTATTATTGCTTTCTTGCTGTTTTGTTGCTATTTTCCTTTTCTTTTTTTTTTCACTATTTTGCTATCATTCACAATTATGTTGCTACTATTTTGTTGTTATCGTATAACTTTTGTTTTATTATTAATTTTGTTACTATTCTAGAGGCATTTGCTTATTAAGTTATAACTATCTTAGTGTTGTTTAAGTATACATATATATTTTTTAATTCATTTTCAATTTGTTGGGAAAAAATTATTTTAATGTTTGTAGTATTTTTGATGTATTATATTTTTAAAAAAAATAATCTAATAATACAGGTGGGTCAGGCTCATGTTTTAATATTTTTATCTAGACTTAGCTTAGACAAAACTTTAAACTCATTTTTTGAACCAAACCTAACAAACGAACCTAAATTTTTATTTAAGCCCACCCTAACCCATGAGAAAAGACTTGGAATTACCTAAACAATAAAACCCTTCAAGTAGGATTCAAACCTCCAACCTAGCACTTAAAAACTTAAATCAATTCCATTGAATTAATTCTCTTGGGTTAATTAAACATCAAGTGATGAACATAAATATATTTATTGATAAAGATAAATTTGAATTTTGAAAAAATATATACTTTTAATAATAGAATTAATTAATTTAAATTATTATAATTTGATGTTTATTTAAAAGATAATACAATATTAAAATAAAAATTAGTTTATGCATGGGTTGAATGTATTTTAGATCAAGGAAGAAATAACCTCTAATCTACTTATCCTTTTCACTGCTTCTTTATACAAAAGAAACAATTAAATGACTTTTTAATATTTGTTATTAATGGGATATGATGTTTTATAAAATGAAAAGTTAAGTGATGAATTTTTAGTATTAAATCTATATTAAAAGTTGTTTGTTAAATTTGTATAAATTAAGTATTAAATATAATTATGTTGTTTGATAAAAGTAAATATTAATTTTTAAAATTTTATTAGTATAACATTTTATATTATTTTAGATAATTTTAGATAAAAGTTAAATATGGTAATTTGAATTTTTTTTAAATATATAATTTATTTAAAATATAATGTATGTATGTACTGCAATCAAAATCATAGTCACATGATTAAGAGAGAAAGATGAATTGAGCAATCATTACATCACACAATTTATTATATAAATATTAAAAACATATATATATTAATATTGTATGTATGTACTTTAATCAAAATCAAGATGGAGCACTGAAGATTGAACTCATTTATCTAGCAAACAATTAATTTGCCTTTCATGCTTAATTTCGAACATGGATTATTTATATTCGAGCTCGAAAAAAGATTTTTAATATTAAATAAAAAATATAAAATATATCTTAAGAAGAAAAAAGGATCAGCCTCGCAAGTATTTGATAACTTGAACTCTACACGCTCAATAACTGGATTTGGCAAAAATGGAACCAAATCCAAATTCTTTGGGAATTGAACCTAAATATATAGATCATCAAACTACCCATCTGTTTTTAACTCCCACTCAAAATTTTCCATAGATAAACAAGAAAGTTAAATTGCAAAAACCAAAGGGCAAATCTTTTAACCTGAACAAGTTGTCAAAGAACGAGCAAATGGGAGTTGAATGCTTACATACCACAAGAAACCTAGCCTCAAGCAGTAGTGGTCTCCTTTGATAAAAGAAGCTTTACCCTTTTGGTGAGATCTCTCATAACATCTATAATCACGGATTTCTTCTGCATCCGGAACTGTATTGCTAACTCAGTTGAAACCGAGACGCCTTGTTTTAGGAGAGATTCATCATCCATTATCTTTGTTGGGAAGTGTCCCAGTGCAATGACACACAGTGCAATAATAGTACGAAAAGCAGCTACTTCATTTGCAACTCCAAGGGGACCTTCGGCTGATAAGGATTTTAGGACACTCAAATCATACCTCTGCACCATTTCTCTGTCATTCGATAGTAGAACTCGTAAAGCAGCTAATAAACGTCCCTCTACCAATTCGGGACCTCCAATGGTTACCTATTAGGAATAAACAGAAGGCACAATAAATGACCAAAGTGTAACCAAGGGTCAAACTGTTTTGTCCCAGCAGGCAGCAGCCATTACTTCACTTACAGTTTGGTTTATTGGAAACAATCCAAAAGACAACAATTATGTAAAGTAACACTAAGGGAAGAAATAACCTTGAGATTTGGAACTTCTCCATCTAAATTAAGCTGAAAGAGAATTTCTTGTTGCCATGGAGCTGGTGATGAGAAATTGGGTGAAGAAACACCAGCAGCCATACTGGCAGCATCCATAAGAGCACCATCATATTTGAGCTCGATATGGTCATACGAATTTGATGGTATAACGAATCCATAATCCAGTAGAAAAAAGTCATTGCTTAGACAACCGTAATTCAGAAGTAAAGGATCATTTTGTTTGATTTCCCTTTCAGCTACAACCTGATATGAGAGGAAGAAGCATGAGAAAATCTAAGATCTATTTCAGTTTTTCATCAAATCAAAACTGATTGAAATTACAAAGATAATTTATTGACATGAACCTGCCTTTATCAGCATTTTTGGATTCCCAGCATCTTGTTCTTGCAAAATTCGGGCATTTGGATTGAAGCTATGGTTGCACATATCGATCAGAGGGAGCATCATTGGAATATCACTGTGGGTTCCATTTGGAAGCTTTTTCCCGTACAAACGAAATGCCCTGGATGAGACTGCAGACATAGCCCATCCAAGGGAAGATGCATCTACATCTTGGCCACCGAAAGGGTGTTCACTTGGTTTAAGATTTTTCATAACATTTTTGACCTCTTGCTCAAACTCCAGAAGAAAACGACACCTTTTATTCACCTGGTCCCCGGGGGGGGGGGGGGGAATCACAATCAACTTTGAAGCCAAATGCAGGAACCAACGAAATTTCCAAACAAAAATAAGGGAATGTACGCTCAAAATGGTGCAAATTAATGCGAACAGTGACCTCATTCTCAAATCTCAATTTCAACACTGACCAAAATTCGGTCTCTCCAACCATTAGTGTAGAAAAGATACTGGCTTTCATCAAATCTTTTTCATATTTCGTCCTAGTAGTTTCCACTAGATTGGATCAAAGAAAGTTCATTCACACAAGGAAATAAGACATTTCCTACCCAGTAAGCTAAATGATGAAAATAAATACCTGGTAAAGCAAAGGAGCATATTGCAAGTTCTTTATATCTTCACCGGAAAAGAAGATAGGTACAGTGTAAGTTTCTGGAAGATTGCTAATGTATGGCCACCAGAAGGATCCAACCTTTGCTCTTTCTTGTAGAAGCTTCAGACCCAGCTTCATTGCCCATAGTTCCTCTGTCAAATGCTCCCAGATAGTCCAATTTAAACCAATTTACAAAATTTGGTAGTAATTAACCTATATGAAGAAATCTATTGCATGCGTTATGTGCCAAATTCTTTAAACCCCCCTAAACCATAGTAGTCACTGATCAATTAAAGTTTATGCACAACCCCATAAAAATCTATTACATTTGTTATAATCTTGAAGGATTTATTTTGCACTAATTCTATTTATTCCCTTCTGGCCTTCTCTATGTTCACATGCCATTATTTTTCCAATCCGTTTTAAAAGGTTAATGTAACTGACATGAGAATGTGCACTACATGCATGGGCATACAAAAGATAAGAATAGTAAAGTCTGTTAGAGAGAAGGTGGGATAGCACTTAAGGACAAATTATATAAACATGTTTACAAATACATCTTGACAAATGTGATTTAACAGATTGCAGAATGAGAATTTGACCTTAAATTAAATAGGGAAATGTATAGAAACAGACTCATTCGTTGTATTATTTTTTCTGTCACTAATCTCCACCTAGTTTCAGACTAGATGTCTTATGAATATTTAAATTTTTCATAGAAACTATCAGAGACTTTAAAAAGCAGGAATAAACATCCTTGCAGAGCATTTTCACTCATTAAATATATGGTCCTAATTAATGCATTACAACCCTGGTAGATAAAACGAAGTTCTAAATCGAGTAAACAAGCAAGTAGCCAATTCAAGTAAATCTGTAGCTCATTTTTTCTAGTTAAGTCCAAAACAGCTCTACACAATAAAAACTAACAACCACTGGTAAAGAAACCATTCTAGTTAACTATAAGTGGGCTCTGGGAGAATCTTGGGGTTGAATCAAGCATAGGAGCAAAATAATGCACGCATAACCACAATAAGCATCAAGCAAGTATAAAATGCTAAGAGAAACACGTTGAAATTTGCTTCCTAGGAAAGAGCATCAAGTTCCTGAATTAGTTAACACTTAGTCAATCACAATTATTAGCTAGATGGTACTTCATCCATGCGATGGAATAATTGTACAGGAAAATGATCATATATTCACATTACTCCTAGTCCGGAGCATGAAGCTATGGACTGCCATTACCCTTGTAATACTAAGCTTAATTGCTAACTCAATAATATGTACATTTAGCTATAATTTGACGCTTACAAGGTTTACATAACAGACATTTAGAATTAAACAATAAAAGTACATATGAAGAATTGAAATCTCCTACATTTCAGTTCATTAAATTAATTCATTCTGCCCGAGCAGTTTGACAAATGGCATCTTGTAGCCACTAGCAACTAAAGCATTTCAGAGCTACAAACCAAACTGCCTGATAAAAATAGATCAATCACAATGAACTTCAACATTTAAGCTAAATTAAGTTATTCAACCTGTAAGAACTTAAACGTAATAGCTGGGCTCCTTTCTACGGAGTCATCCAATTAAGAAAACCCACACCAAAAACAATTAAATTCAAATCTTCATGGAGCATAAAGGAATCAATGGGCAGTTCCAATGCTGGGAAGCGCGCAAAAAAAAAAAATCACCAAAATTCTTCATTGTGGACTAGTATCAAACACTTAAAACATAATAAAGATACCAAAGAAAATTGAAGTGGAAATGCTACAAAACACATACCTGGAACCCGGTTAGACAAAGGGAGCAAGACAGAGTCAGCCTCATCGTCTTTGTCTGATTGAAACTTCAAGGGAACGTGTTCAGGGAGGACGATAAGATCAGAACCCTTGGGGATTCCTCCAGAGGCGACAAGACCTAGCCCGTAGGTGGTATCCTGGGTAATTGTTACAGCCTCGTGCACGAACCCACCTTCCCTCTTGATCCACTTGAGGAGGTCCGGTGGGTGAGGGACCAGCCGCGCTGGATTTGAGGCGGAGACGGCGGCAGCGCATGTTAGCGGCCGGAAGTGGGAGATAGTGGGGATAAGCAGCTTAGCAGCAGCCATGTGTTCCAACTTCCGAACGTTAAATAATTCGGATATGCATATATATTTTTATGTAAACTATTACTAAATCCCCCACGAAAATCCGGTTTCAAATTTGTTTTGTGATTTTATTTTAGGCTAAATTGTTTAGCTTCGCTTAACTTTTCTTTTTTTTTCAGTTGTATGGTTATAATATTTTCATCACTCCTCCATTCATCATTATTATAATTTTAAAGTAAATATATATAGTCTGGTTTGGCAGGCCATGATATGTTAATTCAAATATTAATATTTAATTTGATTTTTGAATTATAGTTAAAATAATTAATTTAATATTTTTACAACTTTTTTTAAAAAAAATTCTTAAAAAATTGTTATTTATTTTTTAAAATTATAAAAAATTATAATCATAATTATGTAAAAGAATTCATAAAATTCTAAAAAAACATAAATAATCTCCTTCCTCTCAAGTCGCTGCTAGCCTCACGCCCTGAGTCCCCATCAACAATCTTCATTGAGGTTGTCGGCACCATTGGAACAAAACTCATTCTTTCCTCTCTAAACATGTCGGCCTAGATTTCTAAAAACAGAAAACCCTAAAACTCAATCACCTTAATATATCGCTAAGAGCTGCCACCATCAGTGTCTTCTCCAACCAAAACCACCTCCAAAATGAATCTCTCCTCCTTCCATGTACATTCATCGGTTTAGATTTTTTCATTATTATAAAAAATCCAAACAAATCTAAGCAAAATTTCAAAGCCAATAACCTCGATCCATTGTCGGCTCAACACCATTTTAGAGTATAAGTTTCTCCTCATTGACAGCCACCTGCCCAAAATTCGGATTTGTGGAATGATGCCTAAAGTGCGTGTAATATGTTAGGATATAGTGTATAAAATGTAATTTATTCGTAATTTATACGTGTAATTTTTTAAATAGATTAATTTAAATAAAATTTTATTATTCACATTAATATTATTTGTATTTGACCTCACCGGTTTTTGCATGCAAAACAAAATATAAGCAAATGTTGGCTCATTGATTATCTAATATTTAACTAATGATGAGTTGAATTACATGATCAAATTGTAATACAAAAATACAACTAGTATTAGTAGGTAATTTGAAAGGTCTATAGTCTGATGAATCGAAGTTGAACAAATCGGTTAAAGAACTATTATGTCGTCTATTAAGTCCAAATTGAGAGATACTTTGTCTTGAGTGTTGGAGTGGTTCACTCCTAAAAAATAGAAATATAGATGTGATTGTCTAGATTGATAATACATTGTACACAACCCAAGTTGAATTAATCCTATATCTGTTTATGGATTTACTTGTGATGTTCATAGTGTGACTTGTCTTAATTCTGAGTAAGTGACTAATTATGTATGCATGACGCATATAGTTTGATGTATTTGTAACACCCCACACCCGACTCGATTGTCGAATCCGAATGTGTGATGTCACATTACGTTGCCGAAGTAACTCAAGCTAACTTGTTTCTTTTGTGATATCATTAAAAGCATAATTATCATTCATATAACAATCCATTTACAATCACAATCTTACTTTCAGTTTATCGAGTTGCGGGGTTATACTAAGGTAATTTAGGTGTTGGGACTTGAATCCAAACTCAATTATCAAGTTTCAGTATTGTGTTTCGAGACAGAGATTTTCTTGTCTCGAGACAAGCTTCCATTTACTTTAGGTATTTTTACTTCAAAAATAAACTGTCTCGAGACATTAAAAATTGTATCTCAATGTAAGGTCTCATATGTCTTGAGACCGCTATTTTTTTTAGCCTCGATGTTTGAATGTCTCGAGATAAGAGTTCTTGTCTCGAGACTTGAAGCAGGGCAAAACTAATTTGACTTTAGAGTTCACTTGTCTCGAGGTTTAAATAAATTGTCTCGAGACTAGTTTGCCAAGTCTTGAGACACTAAGTATGTAGGTCAAAATACATGTTTATGTTGTCTTAAGACTCAATGGTAAAATAACCTTAAATGCACATTTTTAAATGACCAAACCATACCAAATGGTACCTTAAATATACCTAAATCTTACATCAAAGTGAGACCATCAATTTAACATATACAAATACAACCAAGCATCATCAAATTATAACCATCAATATATTATCATTTAACCAACTAATTCACATAATCAAATTTATATAAACTAGCATAATTATCTACTAATTAAAGATTAAAAATCGTCTTGTAAAACCTTACTGGCCAAGTTTCAAACATACCAAAATGACCACTTAAATATCATGCCCAAAACAATTTAGGTACTTGTCATTTTAACACCAACACATATGTACATACAAAAGAGGTAATAAGACGCGTTCCGAGTTGAGTTGTTAAGTTGAATGCTTGACCAATTAAAATCTATGACTACTCGCGTCCGATACCTACACATAGAAACAAACATAACTGTACGCTAAGTATTGAATACTCAATTGTGCTAATATAATTCAAATACATTGCATTAAGAATAAACTAAAGAAAGTATATATAACAAGTACCAATACATTAATATTTATTACTTAAACTCATCATATCATTTTCCAAACTTATTCATTTCACGTTTCAATATCAATTTTAATGCTTATTTATTTTGGCCCCTATTATCTAACGATAAGCATTAGAATGGATACTCAAATCTATATAACGAGTAAGTCCATAATCATCTGAAAAGTGGAACTGTTTATTTTGCCTTCCTAGATTACCCGACAACGATAGCTTTGAATATTTATTTGTACTGTTTATTCTGTCATCTCGAATTGCCGACAACGATAGCTAGTAAATCACTGTATCGATGACCCTATAACATGCCAACTATACCCGAACTACGTCTAACATCGTTTAGCGAGGTATTAACATCAACATCACCATTGTAACACGTCATCATAAAATCAACGTCTCAACATTTATATACATATCAAACACAATTTCAAATATTAATCACATATTTCAAATATCACCAATCAAATTCATTATTCAAGTTTATAGGGAAAGATATCATTATTTCAATGCATAGTTATATCGATCATAATGACTAATTAATCTACAAAAGCAAATTAAAACCGAATTATAGAAGCACAAACCAAAAAACGACTATTCATTAACGGCTTTAGCTTTTCCTTTGTGCAGAAATGTTCCTATGTCGTCTTTAACTATAAAATTAAACCCGAATACAGAAACTCATTAATCACACCTTTCGAACATAATTTACGATAATTTAAACATGAATGCATTTATTACAATTTAGCCCTTCGAACTCTTAATGTCCGAAACATTTGTACTTCACGATTTACCCGGTCAAATTTAAAATGAACTTCATAAATATAGTACAGGGATCCTCCTACTACCATTATCTATTATCTAACCTCAAAATTTATATCCCTTACAAATAAGTCCCTAAAATACATAATTTATCAATCAATTCAAACTCAATTCAAGTTTAAATTACTAACTTCTACTACATTTTTATTATGTAATTTTATAAATTAACTTATCTCAGTTTTAGCTTTAACATCTAAATTTTTCTATAAACATTCTACATTGGTAAACCAAGTAGAAACTTATTAATACACAAATCTAACAATTGGGCTATTCAGATCTATCATTACTTATTAAAAATTCAACCAAGAAAACTTACTAAATTTCCTTTGAGCAAGCTACGACAATGGCGGTTGGCTTTAGGAAATTTTCTTTCTTCTTGTTTTGCTTGTAAGGGAGAAGAGATGATAGACTTTTCTCTTTCCTCCCACTAACTATTATATATATACACATATATATAATTACTAAAATGTTTAGTTTAATTTACTTAATTAACATATTAATTTTATAATTAACCACACTTCAATGGTAATAGATAGTGAGAAATGACGATACCATTTTATTCAAAATTAATAGGCATTTTAAATGGTATATTTATCCTAAGGTCCTTAGTGAAATTTACACCTTAAGCCCTTTTTAAATTCTTTTAATCAAAACTTCCTATTCTTTTCACTACAATTTAGTCTCTTTATTATAATTAACAATTAATCTAATTTCATTTCATTTATTAATTCAACTTTATACTTCTATACTCAATACATGTTCATTCGATTCTAATTTTTGATTAACTCAATTTAATGAACTCAATCCTAAAATCAAAATTTTCGAAGGTATAAAAATTTAGGCCGTTACATATTGAAAGCTTGAGTTCAAATAATTAAAGAGCCGAAAGCTAGTACATTGGTATGCGACTTCTGCAAGACATAATTTTATTTACAATAGTATAATTCATAACCCAATAAAGGATAAATGATATCTTCTCATTAGCATTACATGATAGATGAAAAAGTAGTGTGACCACGATTGATTTGTCTAGGACAAATGAATTTAATTGTTATTTATTAGTAATTGACTTTTTCATGAAGGAATATGTAATGATTATCATGAGATAAAATATAATCATATTAGGTGAACAGATTTAACCCAAAGAGATTAAGGATATCCTATAAGGGTAACACACTTGGACAAACACTTGTTAAGCTACTTTCGTAATGGTATATAATAAAGAGAGTTCAATCATGGTACTTTAGTGGAATGACTCAATGATTAAATAATGTTATAATTAACAGATGAAGAGTAGAAACTTAATTACAATTTGAGTTTTAATTATATATGTCCAATCGATTTCTCTTCTAACTCGATATAATTCAAAAAGGGTTACATGTAGGATCGATAATATAGAATTGAAAAAAAAAACAATTAAGAGAAAAATATCATATGTATCACTATTCGTGATAAATACGTTTTCTTACTAAATACAAAAGAAATTAAATTATTTTTTAAAATTACTATTTATAATTAAATAATTAAGGTTTAAAATGAGATTTTAAATTAATTAATTAATTTTCCTACAACCCAGGCGTAATAGTTTTCTTCCAACTTCAGTTTTAAGGTATCACCATCACCAACATCGTTCTCTTCTCTTCCTCCTTGACCTTCAGTTGACTCCAAAATAATGTCCAACTCACAAACCAAAGTTATTTCACTCACAACTCAATCTCCTTCGATATAGTGTGGATCGTGTAAATTAAATACCTGATTCCTCTACAAACTGTACTTTCTTTTTATTATAAAATTTTATCTTTTTATAATAATATTTATTGTACCAAATTAAGAAAAAAAAAGTTAATTGCAAGCTTTCTTTAATTTGTTCTATAATTTTTAAACATAATTTTAATAGGATAAAGCTCGACCTTGATTTGAGATAAGTGATTGAATTTTTGTTTTTCTCAAGTCCAATTGGAGTAACTTGAGTTTTCAAGCTATTTAAATTCAAGGGTAAATTATATAAATGGTAACCTAATTATGCTCATATTCTTGTTTTGGTTATTTAACTTTAAAAAAATTCAATTTAGATACTGATATTTGAATTCATTCTTGGTCTGGTCACTTACAGTTAAATTGATAATGAAAAGCATTTTCTTAACTGATATAATAACACATTTAGTCCTCAATACTTACATATTCTATTAATTTGATCCCAATTCTAAGTAATTCAATAAATTTAACCTTACACATATTCACAATCTCTACCAATTTGATCTTCAAACTTCCTAATTAAAGCTTTCAACTTTGTTTTTCGCATCTATAAATTGACTAAGAGATTATTATGTGTTCTATTTATTTTTTTAATTATTTGTTTTAAAATTTTAAATTCATAATAATCAATATGTATCACTAATAGTTCAATTTAGTGTCAAATCATTTACCAAATTAATTAAAAACTAAAATTATGCTAGTTGGAGTGAAAATTTATTTTTAAAAAATATTAAATTACTTATATAAATATTTTATTATATATTTTATTTTTAAATTTTGTATTTTCTATTATTTTTAATGGGGTTTAGTTAATTTTTAGCACTAACTTCTTAAAAAAATAAACACAAAGTGTTATGTATCGAATTGGATAATTTCAACCATAAATAAAACAATTAAAAGATGTGAAATGCTTCTATTTTAAAAATTGAAAGTTTCGGTTAGGAAGTTTAAGGATCAACTTGGTAGAATTTGCAAATGTGAAGGGTTAAATTTATTGAATTATTTAGAGTTAGGATCAAATTGATAAAATATGTAAGTATTGATGACTAAATGTGTTATTATACCAGTTAGAAAAATGTTTTCCGTTATCTGTTTAACGGTGGGTGACCAAAACGGGAACTAATTCAAACATGAATGCCTATATTGAAAATTTTTAAAGTTGAGTGATCAAAACAGGAACATGAGCATAGTTGGGTGACCATTTGAATAAGTTACTGTAAATTCAAGTACAATTTAATTAAGGGAGAGCATAAGTCGAATCAACTTAACCGATCAATTCGATTAAATTATTTTTGGTGATTAAATCGATTGCATGGTTGATTTATTTGGTTAAATATTATTTAATATTTTTAAATTATTTCAAATATATTTATATTTTGTATTATATAAGTTGGTTAAATTGGTTAAACACATTAATATATTCGGTCTATTCATGTAGATCATCCATACCAAATTTGATGTAAAACTAAAATTTTTAACTATTTATTTTTAAAACAAAAAAAAAATCCAATTGTTGAATATATATTAATATGTAGAGTATTTTAAATCGATATGATAGAAATATCGAATCAAATAGAAAATTTACATGCATAATAAATACAATTATATTAATAAATTCAACAATTGAATCATTAAAATGTTACGAAAATGTGTGTAAATGGATGCATTGGATTAAGTAATAGTGAGTTAATTTGTTTAAATTGAGAAAAGAAAAGGAGAAAATTAACTAATACTTAATAAGCTAAATTGAAATTTTGGATATTTTAATTTGGGCGTCGAATTTAAGTTTCTAACTTGACTTGATAATAAGAATGATTATTAAGTGGGATATAAAATGTAATATTATGAACTCGTGTTCAAGCATATTTTTATAATCATATTATATTTTAATTCTTGTATCAACCTACTTATAATGCAAACTACGTAACCTATTAATTTTAGATGTCAACATTTTCTTCTTAATAAAATTCAATGGATTTTCAGATTATACCTAATTTTCAATTTTAATGATTATGTAAAAGAAGCCAAACCATAATACTAAAAATAATCGGTTCAATTTCTCCTCAAATAATAATAATAATAATAATAATCCTTCAATTCAATAGAAATTAGAAAGTATTGTTTAAAAAATATAAATCTAAAAGAAATATACACAATTTTCCATAAAGTAGAAGAAGAAGAAGAGTCAGAGATCCAGATAAACCAACAACTGAAAAACCAGAAGAATGGGTTTCGGGGGGAAGGTATCTAAGAATCCATGGAATCATACCTTGGGCCACCCAACATCATAACCTTAAATTCTTCGAAGTCAATCATCCCGTTCCCATCATTATCGACTCCGCTTATCATCTTCCTGCATTCAGTAATGGAGCAATCGTCTCCCAGGCTTTTAAGAACCTTGCGAAGTTCTTCGGCTGAAATCGAACCGTTCCCATCTAGATCATACACCGAGAACGCGTCCTTCAGATTCTCCAGAACCTCCTTGGAATCGACTCCTTTAGTGTTAAGCTCCACGAATTCCTCGAAATTTATGAACCCATCACCGTCTGCATCGAATTCTTTGATCATCTTTTGGACTTCTTCATCGGAGGGTTGTTGGCCGAGAGAACCCATGATGGAGGCGAGTTCAGACGATGAGATCTTGCCGTCGCCATTAGCGTCGAACATCTTGAAGATGTGTTCGAGTTCTTGGGGTTGGATTTGAGCGAAGTTTCGCGATGGGGTTAGCATCGGAGATTGAAGGAACGCCAATCCATTCGAAGGAACAGCTGGAGAAGCTATTGAATTCGGGGAATGTTGCTTCTTTTTCCGACTGAAAATCGACCCAAATCCCATTGGATTGCTATATCTTGGAATCAATTGAGATTGAAGCAAAGCAGCGTTCAGAAAAGGAAAGACGGAAGAAAAGCACTGACCGAATTAAAATGCAAAAATATGGGTTTTAGATATATTAAAATGCGGGGTGGGTGGTTAAATTATATATTTGAAGAAAGGGAAATCTTAATTTCTTCTTCTTCTTCTTCTTCTTCTTAAATGTAGGAATATTATATAAATATTATGATTGTGGAATTAATTGTTTTGTAATTAAAATTTTGGATTTCTTTTTTCTGCGTTTGAAAGAACAACGGAAGATGGGTGTGTTGGTGTAAGAGAGGGTTAAGGCGTGATTGCTTCATCAATTTTGTGGGATGGAACCCTGTCTTTTCATTTTGATTTGTTTCAGAGATCGGACTGGACACATCATCAACCCAACAATTTTATATCTTTGCTTCATAAAACTAATATCAGCATTAACGACAAAAAAAATTTTGAATTTAAAATTAAAATTATAAATTTTATTTGTTGTATTACTTAAAATAAAATATTGATTATAATTAGATTGTCCAATAAATGATAATATAATTTTAAATGACATAAAATAAAGATAAATACATTTAATTTTTATTAAGGAATAAGTAGTTATTTCCCATATTTTTTGTGGAAAATTTTTTATGTAATAAATTTCAATTGTATTTAAAAACTTAAATTGCTGGAAATGTTAATTTTTAGTTGATTGAATTTTTTATCACTTTATCAAACAAAGTCTAAATTAATTAAATTCTACAGTACCCTATGCATGCAAAAATATTAATAATTAGAGTCATTAAAATATTAACTAAATTCAATAAATTAATAAATTATATTTAAAATAAAACTAAATTCAATAAAAGAAAAATTGTGAACAAAGAATCAAATTAATTTTTAAAAAGAATTACAGCTTCTACTTTCTAGTTGCATATTTCTGCCTGGAGAATGATCCCAATTCCATCAATGAAGCCGAAAGAAAGTAATAAAAGTTTTTCTATTTCTTTCCATTGTATATCAACACTACTATCTACCTTCAATTTATACTAATTTGTAATTTTTTTGTGAAAATTATTGTAATCTTGGACTTAAAAAAAATTTTAGACAATATAATTTACGCATTAATGATTTAATATGTAATCTATGATTATATTTCTTAATTTTTAAAGAATGCTTATTACATATTTATTTAATATTATGTATTCTCAAAAAAATTGTTTATGATAAGGTTTTTTTAAATGAATTATGTCGAGTGTTTTAAGAATGTGTATTTCCTTTAAAATAGTTAAATTGTGTATTTATATAATATAGTTATTATTCATGGATGTGACGTTATAGGTAAATCTTTATATATGTCAACACGTACCTTACTCTTAATATGTAAAATGGCTATATATAAATTGTGTCACATTTGATTGTTTCTTAATATGTGACTTCATGTTGCTACAGTATATATGTGTTTATATATATGTGTGTGTGTGAGATAAGTGATAACACAACAAATATGAAATATTAAAGTAATTAAGATAAAATTGCATAAAATATTTTTTTCTTGTTAATTTTATTAGTTATTGTAATACCAAGTGCTTTCTTGGACTAACGTATTAATTATATATGATTATTTTATTTTAGGTCTTGTTACTTGTTTAGAGAATTTTTTTAGAATTTAAAAATATGTAGTTATTTAATTATAATTTATACTATCAAACATGACATAGGAAATTACGAGGTAATTACAAGAGTATAATTACTATCCTTATAATTACTAATAATTACACTTTCATCTAATTAAACTATAATAACTAATAACCGAATACACACTTAAGTTTAAGAAGTTATATTCATACAATAATAATATTTTTATATTCGACATATATTTTATTTTTAATGATTATATATGTTATTTTATTGATTTCATTTAATCTAAAATTTTTATAAAGAAGATATAATTTTACATAGCTTTTGACCTACTAAATATTTAACTAAAATTACATTATATGTATTATAAATCATGTATACTAATTTCAACTATGTAACATAATATTTATTATTAAATATTTATACTTAGTTAAAGACTGATTGATGATGACAATAAGTAGATATTTAATATTTAAGAGAGAATAGCCTAACAAATATAGAATGCTGGAGTATTTAGATAAAATTGTATAAGATATTTATTTTCCTTATTAATTTTATTAATAGCCTTATTGTCAATACTTTCTTAAACTAATATACTGTGTATGTTGATTTGCTTTTATTTTCTGGTTGAGGATTTTTTTTCAAATATTATTGATAATTTTTATATTGATTAGTATTATTTTTTAAAATTTAAAATTATATAGGTATGAAATTACAATTTATATACTAGATATGATATTGAGAATTACGATATAATTATACTCTGTTAGCCAGACGTGTTTAAAGAATTAAAATTCATTATAATTACTAATCTGTAAGAGAAATTATTTGATATACTTTTAGTAGAATTTTTAGACTCTACAATCAAAGTCAGTAAATTAACAATTGTCTTATAAAAGTATAGTTAAATATTAAAAAAAGTGATGTATCAAATTTTAAAATTACTTGTGAAAAAAAAAATTATCAATATGTTGGATACTCCCCAATTTAATAATTAGAGTTCCATTTAATAATTCTCTAATATCCAAACAAATTAAGAGATATTAAAAAGAAAATGTTAATAAATTAATAAAACAGGCATTACTTCGATCTTGTTGGAAATAGTGATGGATCATTCCGCACGTTAGAGATATGATTCATGAAATAAGTTCGGGTAATTTACTAAAATATACCAAAATAAAAAAAAAAATTATGGAAATGGGCCGAAAATTTAATTATTTACGGAAAATGGTCATTTCCCCCCAAAACGCGTCCACATTAGCGCGTTTTCAGGGGATGCAGCAGGAAAACGCGTCCACGAGGGAGCGTTTTCTGCCACATCAGCAAAAAACGCTTCTTTGGGGGTGTGCTTTGCTGATGTGGCAAAAACACTCTCCCAATGATGCGTTTTAGCCCGTGTTTTAAAAAAAAAAAAACTATTCTCGAATTTTTTAAAAATTTACGAGAATAAACCTTTATAAAGGCTCAAAGTGAAAACACCATTTTTTTAAGGTGTCATTAGGGGTGTCCAAAATTCGGGTAAAACCGAAAAAATTCGGTTAACCGACCGAATTCGGTTAATCTATCGATTAACTGAATTTTTTCGGTCGGGGGTCGGTTAATAATTTTTTGATTTTTCGGTTAACGGTTAATTCGGTTCGAAACCGGTCGGTTAACCGAATTTTTTGGTTAAACCGAAAAAATAAAAAAATAAAATTATAATATATAAAAGCCCACTTACCCAATCCAATCCAAACCCAATTACCAACCAAGCCTAAATACCCAACCCCCAATTACCCAACCCAACCAAATTATATCATTTTATTAATAATTTAATAAATAAAACTAAACTAAACTCCCTACTCAGTCACTCACAGTAAACATGACAGAAAAAAAATACCCCTTTCAACTTCAAATCCCTAATTGATAACTCCCAAAGTCTCTACCAGGCCAGCCACCTTCCGTCCGTCACTCCGGCGTCTACCAGGTCACCATCCATCACCGGCGAGTTCAAGTTTAGGTAGGCTTTTACTAGCTCAAAGAATGCTTACATATCAGACAAAAGAGCAAAACTCCATTAATACAAGTTTTTTTGTTTTTTTTTTACTAGCTCAAAGTTTAGGTAGGTTGTTTACCAACCTCTTAAAATTCGATGTTTAATTTTCTGAGTTAGAAATTAATTTCTAGTTTTATTCCGGGAAATGCAGTGTCAATTTAGGGGTTCTTTTAATTTTTTTGTTCTTCCCGTCCTTTGATTTTTATAGTCATATTTAGTTGAGAAATAGCCTTTGAAGTGACAGATGCTAGTAGTTTCAATGTATTTTTCAATCTAATTTGTTTTGGGAATGTCATCAATGTAGCTATTTAATGATCAATAAGGTCCAGTCTTAGATTAAAGCATAGTGTTCAAATCGATTCTCATTATGCTCAATTTGATACGTTAGAACGACTTTTAGTCGAGAGACCATGATTTATTAACCGGATTTAGCTTTTCTTTAATCGCTTTTGTTCCTTCTTTCTTGAAAATCGTGTTGCATATAGATTTGAGTTGTTAACAAAAGCAATATATTTTGTTCGGTTTGGAGATTTTACCTTTAAAATCCTTGTGTTTTTGGGTTTTTCTTGTAATCATTAATTGTGTCTTAGTTACTGTATTAAAAATGAAATTTTATGAACAAGGGATTTGTGTTCAACTATCGATATGCTTTGATAACTAAACCATATAACCCTTGTAAAGAACTTTTATTTGTTGAACAATAATATGGAAGTAGTCGGTAGTTGTCGGTTTTGAGCGGGTCCTTTTGTTTACTCACCGACAAGCCGTCCGTCTTGCTTTAATCTTTAAAAGCATGTATTAAACATGAAAATGTATGTGCATTAACAAGGGATTTGTGTCCGGTTATGCAAGTGATTTGATAACTAAAACATATAGCCCACCTCCCAAGTCACGACTATTCCCTATATGTATACTTGACTCAAAATCATGCAATGTAGATTTATATACTTGTAGACTGTGGATGCTTTCGTTATATGCTTATAGAATTACGTTTTATGTGGTTTGCCATGTCTTAGAAAGTACCAAATGTTGGACTTACATTTGGTATGCTTATAGAATTACTATATTCTTGTAGAATGTAAATTGTATACACTTGTGGACCTGTGGATGCTTTCGTTATATGCTTACTTTGTGTTCACCTATTCTCGCGGAACTTACAAGCAATGGTATTTGTACTTTTCCTTTCCAATTAACATGAGATAAATTTCATAGCATCATTTACATTCAACATTTGGCATCTAATGGTTATAATAAGCTATTATTTAAGGCATGGCATGTTCTTTAATTTAGTGATTAGGTCCACCCTATGCAACTATTATCAAACACTAAATCTTACGGGTTTGATTTGGCTTTGCTATCAACTCGTAGTTTATGACAAACATTCACCCTTACGGCTCTGCGCTCTGAATTTTTATAGTTGAATAGTGGTGTTAGGTAAACTAGGTGAGTGGTCTTTGGATTTAATCTGTTATAAGAGAGTTGTAATGTGAGATGTTATCCGATATTATGAATATATAGTATAATTTGCACAGGTTGGTTCTTTGTGTTAGAACATGAAGAAGTAGGTGTTGAGAGGACAAAGCTATTAAGAGAGATTTCAATGTATTGCCTACCTATTGCAGCAGATTTGGATAAATTTTCTAAAATATATTAACTTCTTTTATTTGAAGACAATGTGTTCAATTGCAATTGTTATGATCTTTGTACATGGGAATGGGATTTTACTTGAAAATATTTGACATTCCATTGTAATATTGACAAATGGTATCTCAAAAGAGCTGAATGTCTTTCTCTTCCGATTAAAATCAAAGCATATAATTTCACCTAAAATCGCTTCTAACCTTTCAATATCTAAACTATGTTTTTTCTAAAACTCAACAAAAAAATATGTTTAATATCATAAATGTATTTTAATTTATTATATATGTTTTTCTTGCAGAATGTCAACTGAACCAACATCTATTGAGGCTAGTGTTACACCTCCTACTTTGATAGATTCTGAAAATTCAGGAGTTGGAGCTTCAAGCCAAGCAAAGGGGATTACCGGGAAAAGAAAAGCCACTCTTCCAAGGTCAAAAGTTTGGTCTCACTTCACTAAGATTATTAATAGTAAGGGTTCAAGTAAAGCTAAATGTAATTATTGTCAAAAGGAATTTTGTTGTGATATGAAAAAAAATGGTACGGGGTCATTAAAATATCATATTGGTTCATGTAAGAAAAATCCTAGTAATGTTGTTGAAAATAGTCAAGGACAACTAGTTTTACCTAGAAAGGGAATTGAAGGGGGGGGAAGGGAATCTTTCAACTTGGAGATTTGATCAAGAAGCATGTAGGAAAGGATTAGCACAAATGATTGTGATTGATGAATTACCTTTCAAGTTTGTTGAAAGTGAAGGTTTTAAGAAATTTATGTTTATGGCATGTCCTAGGTTTCACAATCCTTCACGAACTACTATGACTAGGGATGTTTATCAATTGTATTTAGATGAAAGGGCCACGATAAAACAACTTTTGAGAAGTTCTTGTTCTAGAGTTTGTTTAACTACCGACACATGAACTTCTTTGCAAAAAGTTAATTATTTGTGTATCACTGCTCACTTTATTGATAATTGTTGGAAATTGAATAAAAAGATTTTAAACTTTTGTCCAATTTCTAGTCATAAGGGTGAGTCCATTGGGATGGTGATTGAGAAATGCTTGTTGAATTGGGGATTGATAAGTTGTTTATATTCATCGTTGATAATGCAAGTTCAAATGATGTTGCTATTGGTTATTTGAGAAAGAAATTTAACCCTCAGAGGGGTTTAGTTCAAAATGGTAAATATCTTCATATGAGATGCATGGCACACATTGTGAATTTGATTGTTGTTGAAGGCTTAAAGGAAATGAATAAATCATTGAACATGTTTAGAATTTCATTAGATATGTGAGACAATCTCCATTTAGATTACAAAAGTTTAAGGAGTGTGTTGTGGTGGAAAAGATAGAGTGCAAGAAGATGTTGTGTCTTGATGTTTGTACTAGGTGGAACTCAACCTACTTAATGTTAGATACTGCTCAGAACTTTGAGAGAGCTTTTGAGAGATTTGAGGAGCAAGATACAAATTTTAGGGCTGAACTTGAAAGGGGTGATGGTTGGCCTAGTGTGGATGATTGGGATAATGTTAGAAACTTGAGGGATTTCTTGGAACATTTTTATGAAGTCACTTTGCGTATATCTAGCACTTCATATGTCACATCCAATAATTTTTTTGATGAGCTTTCTGAAATTGATATTCTTTTACGAGATGCTTAGTTAAATAGTAATGTTGATTTCAATGTTATGGCCATCAAGATGAAAGAGAAGTATGATAAGTATTGGGGTGATATTGATAAGATGAATATGCTTATGTTTGTTGCTTGTGTTTTAGATCCTAGACAAAAACTAAAGTATCTTGAATTTGCACTTAGTGAAATGTCTAGTTCTGAAAAAGCTTATGAAATGATGCAAAAATTGAAGGAATCTTTGTATGAAATGTTTGATGAGTATAAGCCTCCACTTCATAGTACTTGTAGCCAATCGAGTATGCCAACACATGCTTCTCTTGGTGAACCACAACAAAAAATGAAAAGCGAATGCAAGCTTTGTATAAAAAGCGTGAGTTGGAAATTTGTGGTGAGGATAAAACATCTGAGTTGGATAAATATCTATTTGAGGCTAATGAGGAATTTGTTGAAGATTTTGATATTTTATTGTGGTGGAAAGTGAACAGTCCTAGATTTCCCACTCTTTCAAAAATGGCCAGAGATGTGTTAGCTATACCGGTTTCTACGGTTGCTTCAGAGTCTGCATTTAGCACCGGGGGACGTGTGCTTGATCAATATAGGAGTTCTTTGACTCCTAAAATTGTACAAGCTCTTGTGTGTACTCAAGATTGGATTCGAAAATCATCATCACAAGAAGACATCAAAAAGATTGAAGAACAAATTCAAGAGCTTAACAAGATTGAAAATGGTATATTTATTGTCTTATTTTAATAGTTTTAAATTTTTTTACCATATCACTCCTACTTATTTAATTGATTCAATGTTTAGACTTTTCTTGGAATGCATCAGAGCCTACCCTTAATTCATGAGCTTTCGTGAATTGAAGGGTATACTTACTATCTTATTCTTGTTAACTTATAATCTATTCGTTTGTTTATATTATTTGATTTTTTTAAATGCAGATATTTCTATTATACGCTAAACTTTTGCACTTGTTTTTTCCTTTTTGTAGGTTTAATGCAAATGGAGATTTTTTGGAGAGAAGAAATAGATACAAATGAACAATATTAAATACTTACATTTCAATTATGTATTAATTTAAAGATTTATGTAATGTTTTTAAACAAATTATGTAGTGTTAATTCGGTTAATTCGGTTAAGATGGTTAATTCAGTTAATTCGGTTAATTTTTAACCAAAAATTAAAAAAAATATAATTTTCGGTTAATTCGGTTAACCGACCGAATTAACCGAAAAAAATTCGGTTCGGTTAATTTTTTTGAAAAAATTTCGGTTCGGTTAACGGTTAAAAATTTTGAAAGGTCGGTTAATAATATTTCAGGTCGATTAACCGGTCGGTTAACCGAATGAACACCCCTGGGTGTCATCAATTAATAAGGAAATATAACTTATAAAGGAAATCTTTATATAGACCCAAAGTCTCATTTCTCTTGTTTTCTTGAGCAATGTGAGATATGAGATATGTCTATATATAGACTCATGAACAGTTTTACAGCTTGTTCCTAAACAATGTGGGATTCCTTCCTCTTTTAACTAACAACATGAGATTAAAGGCTACACTATAAATCTCTAGTTGGTAATATATTTCAATATGAACAATTGCTGCATGCCCTCATTTTTGCTTTTTTTTTTTTTTATCATGGTTTAAAGCAGTAAAACAAACAGTTTCTCATTCCATCCTCTTCTATCAATTTCCCAAGCTGAAAAGATTTCCAAGCAAGACGATATACTAAGAGCTTAGAAATGTGAAATCTTTGGCTAAAGTGGGAGAAGATGACCCGTTTTCCCCTTCTTTAATATTTCAGTTTTCTCTTTGTGGCTAAAATTGATAAGCACAAAATTAAAAATATTTCCTAGTATAAACACACCATCTTGAATGTTTATTATATTATTGATTTTGTAGTTTTAAATATATATTTTTATTATGATAAAGATTTATCACATTTTTAAATAAAAATTATATATTTTTTAAAATATTTGTTTAATTAAATTTATTAAATGAATTTAGATTTTGTCAATAAAAACTTTATTGAATGAATTAATATCATAATACATAAAAACTTATAAATTAGAATTTAGATTTTGTCAAAAAAAAACTTTATTAAATGAATTAATATCATAATACATAAAACGGTTAAAATTTATATTGAATTATCTTATATTTAAAGTATTATTTTTATTAACTACGCAAAAATTACATTATTTTAGTTTTAAATATCATATATTATATAATTTTATTTTGTCTATAGTACATTTATATAATATAAGCTAATATATTATATTATGTATATATTATCTACGAATTAATATAATTATATTTATAATTAAAAATATAAAAATGACGAGTAGGGAGTATTAATTTACAATATGTCAAAATTCTTGTCCTATAAAAATACTTTAAAATTATTAAGAATTATTTTATTATTATAATATTTTGAATATCAAATTAATTGATATATTTTAATTATGCTTACTAATTAATATTTTAAATAATGTTACTTTGCATTAGTTACTTTGCATTTCATCTCATGTTGTTAGTTAAAAGAAGAAGGAATCCAACATTGTTTAGGAATAAGCTGCAAAACTGTTCATAAGTTTATATATAAACATATCTCATATCTCACATTGCTCAAGAAAACAAGGGAAATTGGACCTTGGGTCTATATAAAGATTTCATTTGTAAGTTATATTTCCATATTAATTGATGACACCTTTAAAAAAAATGGTGTTGTCACATTGAGCCTTTATAAAGGTTTATTCTCGTAAATTTTTAAAAAATTCGAGAATAGTTTTTTTTTAAAAAAAACACGGGCTAAAACGCGTCCTTGGGGGAGCGTTTTTGCCACATCAACAAAGCGAGCCCTCAAGGAAACGTTTTTTGCTGATGTGGCAGAAAACGCTCCCTGTGGACGCATTTTCCTGCTGCATCCCCTGAAAACGTGTTGACGTGGACGCGTTTTGGGGGAAAATGGCCCTTTTCCGTTAATAATTAAATTTTTGGCCCATTTCCGTAATTTTTTTTAATTTTAGTATATTTTATTAAATTGCCCAATAAGTTCACCAGTTTACCTACATATATCATTACATTTATCAGTATTTTCCAATTAATGTCAAGAGGAGAATAAGATTACTTAGAAATCAAACCTAATTTCTTATGCTTAGGGCATAATGTTTTTATCATTAGATCGAAAAATAATATATGATCAAATATATTTAAACTAATGTAAAATGATAATGTTACATTTGGTACATATACTTTTATAAAATGTTCAATGTGGTATCTGAACTACCAATATATGATTTATTATAGTAGATGTATTTTACTAAAATATCTAATGCGATACATGAACTGTCAATAAGGATTTTATTATGGTACTTAGTGTTAACACAATCAGTAAATTATTAAACTAGACAATGAAAAATTGACATGTAAAATTTTCTTTCAAAGTCCACATGAATAATTTAGCATTATTTGAAAAACTAAATAAAAAATAATTTAAATTAAAAAATTAAACATATTATTAATAAAAAGTAAATAATAAATATACAAAAACATAATCTTCTCCATTTAAATAAACGGCCATAGTTTTTCATTTGGAATAATATTTTTAATTAATTTTTAGATAATATTTTTGTATTATTCATGAAAGTAAGGTACTTTCATGAAAGTTTAGTAAATACTTCTTTTTTATTAACTATATGTTTAGTTATTAGTTTTTCAATTTAATTGTTTTAAATTATTTTTCATATAATGTTGTATTATCCCTCTGGATTTAATGATTTAAAAAAAAATTCTAGGCATCAAATTTTTATTGATTGGTTTAGTAATTCACCGGTGTTAGCTCCAGGTACCATAATAAGATATATATCAATAATTTAGGTATCATATTAGATGTTTTTAATAGGGGTGTTCAAATATCGGTTAAAATTAAATTAACCCATCAAACCGATCTAATTTGGTCGGAAGTCGATTAATGATTTTTTAGAAGTTTGGTTATCAGTTAATTTGGTTTGAAATTGGGTAATTAACCGAACTTAATAATTAATAATACAAATTATATGTAGTTTTAATTCAGTTAATTCGGTCAAATAAACATTATTAGTTTATTATCATTTTGATATGTTTTATACTTGTTTTATCAAAAAACAAAAAAAAATATAAATTTCGGTTAACCAACCAAATTAACTGAAATATTTTGGTTCGGTTAACTTTTTTTTTTTGAAAAAAATTCGGTTCAGTTCAATTAATGGTTAGATGATTAAAAAGTTCGGTTAATACCAATTTGGTTCGATTAACCATTTGAACACCCCTAATTTTTAAAGTTTAAATACTCCACTGAACATTTTAGAAAAATACATACAAAACATATAATAATAAATTTTTTTAATAATTTTATTATAAATTTTAATTATATGTGACTCTTTTCGACACAATATTTAGGACTAACCATAGCCCTTAACTCATAAATAAGAATATAATACTCTTTAATATACTAAAATTTATATCCTCCTACATTGACAATAATACTCATGTTAATCGAACCAAAATTCAATCCATAGTTAAATTACAACCGTCAACATTATCACAATAAATATTTTATAAAAATAGGCATAAAAAATGACATTTATCTTTTTTGAAATCACAACTTAACGGGTATAAAAAAATCATTAAAACATAGTGGGAATATACGAATCTTTGATTGAATGTCAAACTTAAATCTAGAAAGCAATAGCAAAATCAAACAAGATTCACGGGAAAACGCCAGAGTCTGCCGCGTGGAATCAATCACCGACCAGTTCTCATGATAAGTTGATAAATATAATAATTATTGTAAGATCATTACGTTGATAAGTTTTAATATAATAACATTTGATTTATCAACAAAATTATTGAATATAGCAAGTAACATTAAAAATAGTTATCGAAACCATTTTTTTTTAGAAAACGGACTGACTTTAAAAAGAAAAATAGAGTCTCTACCAATCTTTTTTCAAGTGTGATTGAATCACCTTGTAAAATATTTTGATCTACGAATATTAAGAAAACATGTCTGGAAGTTGATTACGCACGAGGAAGGATTAGCACCCTCGTAACGCCTAAAATTGGTACCTTATTGATTGATTAATGTCCTAATATCGAAAATTGAAAGATATTTTAAAATACGAATCCTTTAGAAAATGTTTGGATAATTCGAATTGGATATCAAAATTCTCTTGTTCCGAAAGAATGAAACATCACATCCAGCACGTTAGGATACGACGTTTCAAACCCTTAACACCAAGATCATTTCATGATTTCCAAAATTCATGCATTGCAATTTTAAAAGGGGCATTCCGTTATTTGGCCAAACGAAAAAATTGAAACCCAACACGTTAGGGCACAATTCCTCGAATTTCCAAACATGAAATATTGCCTTATATTTGAAGTTAAGAAAGCACGGTCCAAATCTTAAAAGGATATTTAGTTATTTAGATGAACGAAAAACCGAAACCCAGCATGTTAGGGCACAATTTTTCGAACTTCCAAACACGAAACATTGCATTATTTTCAAAAGCTCTCAAATAAGCGATTATGAAATTGACCGAGAATTCATTTGTTCGATTTGTTTGGGATAAAAGTGAAATGACCAATATTGGCCAAAACGTTAGAGTTTAAACCATAACGTAATAATAAGAACCACACAAGCATAATATCGAGCGCGAAATAAAAATACGTGGTACTAACACTACACGAAATACAATCCAAACAAACAACGTAAATGAAATGCAAAAAAAAAAAAAAAACTTATTATAAATATATATATAAATAAAATAATAGTGGTAATGATAAAAAAATAATAATACTATGGAATATAATAATGATTATAAAATTAATTATAAATAAAAAATAATTGTGGTAGTAATAAAATAATAATTATAATAGTAAAATACTAGTAATACTAAATTAGTAATAATAATAATAACCATAGTAACATAAATAATGAAAATGATAATAAAAGTATTGGTAAAAATCAAAATGGTATTATTTAATAATAATATTAAAATTAATAGTGATAAATAAAAAATAATAATGAAAATAAATAGTAATATCGAAAGTAATAATAATACTAATAATAAAAACAATGATAATAATAAATATAATAAATATAATTATAATAATAATGTATATAAAAAAGATAGTGGTAATAATAAAATAACAATAATAATGCTAATAAACATAATGATAATTATAAAGTTAATTAAAAATAAAATGATGGTAATAATAATATTAAAAATAAAAATATACGCAATAATAATAAATAGTGTTAATAATAAGAAATAAAAAATAAAATTAATAACAAAATAAAAAAAAATCACAAAAGAAAAAAAAAGGATGGAATTGAACTTAAAATAGAAGTTTGGGCGAATTTTGAAGAAAATAAAAAAATGAGGGACCTTTCCGAACGCGCGGATAACATGGAGGGACTAAAAGGGAAAATATTCCCTCCCTCCAAAACGCACAGCAGCAAGGGGGACCAAATTGGAAACCAAAGTAAATTATCGGGCAAAAATTAAAAATAACATAAACTTTATTAAAAAACCAAAAATGCGGAAGGGCTAAAAGAGCAAATAGCCCTTCTGCAAGAAAACACTCGGATCCCTTCGGTACGGGTCAAATGTGCCCGGGTCAGAGGGGCGAAACGACATTTTGGGCGTTTAGGGCCAACTCCAAAACGACGTCATTTTGGGGCCCTATAAGAGTTGGATTTTTTTTTAAAATTTCATTCTTTCATTCCAGCAAAAAAAAAAAAAAAGCTGGGGGCCCTCAAAAAAGCTCGCCACTAAGCGATTTTGACGAGTTCTCGGCCATGGCTGACAAGCGGCGACAATGAGCCCCAAAAACAGGTGAGTTTTTTTTTCTTTTTTTACTACGTTCTAAACTTTAATAAATGTAAAAAGAAATAAGGAAAAAAATAAAAAAAGGCACAGATTCGAAAAAAGAAAAAAACAACGAAAGAAAAAAAGACCTTTGCTTGATTTTTTTTATTTTCTTTGTAAAAGTGTGATCTATTTCCCTTTATCCAAAAAAAATCTCCCCTATTTACATTGTTTTGTGTGGCTTTTATAGTCGAAATAAAGGGAAAAAAAAACAATACAATCTGTTTGTTGCTTTGCTGGCTTTTTCCTTCTTTTCCGAAGGTGAAGGCGCCGTGGAGGAGGCTTGGAGGTGCACGATGTGGAGGGCAGGGCCATGTGTCCGAGCGCGTAGGGGAGGCTGGCGGCGCTGAGTTGCAGCTAGGGTTTCTGCTGTGTTTTGTTTGTTTTGGGCTTAGTGGGCTTAGGTTAATTTAGGTTTTGGGAGTTTATTATTTTTGTAAGTGGGCTGTTCTTTAATTTAGACTTTAGGTTTTGTCTATTTTTATTTTTCTTTTGGGCTCGGGTAAAAAAAAAATTGGGCCCTACAGCTGCCCCTCTTTGCTCATTGACGTGTAACGGGAATGAAGCAAAGACTTTAAAAGGGCCAATTTTGCTCTGTCTTGCCAAGCCTTGACTTCTTGATGCTCTTTTCTTCAGGTAGCCTCGCCTTAACCCACTGCATCTTCAGGGGTATAGGAATTTCCGTTTCAATCAGCTCCACCACTGCCTAGGGAGAAATGATCTGTAATTTTCAGCCTGCTCCACTACTGCTTAAGGGGATAAGGCTCACTGTCCTCGATCTGCTCCATTACTGATTAAGGAGATAAGATCTACAATCTTCGGTCTGTTCCATTACCGATACATGGAGATAAGACTTGTAATTTCAGCCCGCTCCTTTGCCATCTCAAGGAGATAAGGCTAGTGGCCTAAATCTACTCTATTGCCGATACATGGAGATAAGATTTGCCATTTTCGATCTGCCCTACTGCTATTTTGAGAAGACAAGATATACAATCTTCAGCCTGCTCCATTGCCAATACATGGATATAAAACTCGTAATTTCAGCATGTTCCACTACTGCTTAGGGTGATAAGGCTTGTGGCTTGAATCTGCTCCATTGCTATATGGATGTAAGATTTGCCGTTTTTGATCTGCCCCACTACTGCTTAGGGTGATAAGATCTACAATCTTCAGTCTGCTCCATGGCCGGTACATGGAGGTAAGACTTGTAATTTGCAGCCTGTTCCACTACTGCTTAGGGTGATAAGGCTTGTGGCTTGAATCTGCTCCATTGCTATATGGATGTAAGATTCGCCGTTTTTGATCTGCTCCACTACTGCTTAGGGTGACAAGATCTATAATCTTTATTCTGCTCCGTTGCCGATACATGGAGATACGACTTGTAATTTTTAGCCTGTTTCACTACTGCTTAGGGGGTAAGGCTGGTGGCTTGAATCTGCTCCATTGCTATATGGATGTAAGATTTGTCGTCTTCGATCTGCTCTACTACTACTTAGGGTGACAAGATCTACAATCTTCAGTCTGCTCCATTGTCGATACATGAAGATAAGAGTTGCAATTTTCAGCCTGTTTCATTACTGCTTAGAGGGTATGGCTGGTGGCTTGAATCTACTCCATTGCTATATGGATGTAAGATCTGCCGTCTTCGATCTGCTCCACTACTACTTAGGGTGACAAGATCTACAATCTTCAGTCTGCTCCATTGCCGATGCATGAAGATAAGACTTGTAATTTTTAGCATGTTCCACTACTGCTTAGGGTGATAAGTCTTGTGGCTTGAATCTGCTCCATTGCTATATGGATGTAAAATTCACCGTAATCTGTAATTCTAATCAATTTTGCTACATCGTCTTCTAGGGAACCTACCTGTAGAATTGATTTCATGGGGTCTATACTTATGCCAAATGATTAGGATGTCATGATCGAAAAATGCTCTTAAACAGATGTATTATGAATGTTGTATGAATGAATGCAAAATGTCATGAGGATGATCCAGTTTTTAACATTTGGGTTGTCATTGCTCGCCATTTGTTAAGGTGATATCCCTGACGTATGTCTTTTTGTTCAACTGGTATTTTCAATAGAGAATCAGAAGTTGTAGTTACTGCTTAGACCATTATTTCTCAAGTGTTCCCAGCCCTTTAAGTTTGTTGAGTTCTAAATAATTGTCCTGTTTCGGATTCTTGCATTATTTAGAGACTTTCAGAGTACTATGCAAAACTTCTTTTGTGAAAGCATTATTAGTTCAGTAATCATTATTTCAATATAAAATGCTTGAAAAAGATCATAGAGATGAATAAAACTGAAATTTATTCGGGACAAAACCCATGAAGAATGGATTGAGCAAATGAAGCAAATTTTGCTAAGGTACAAAAAATGAGTAAAGGCGGAATTGGTGCCCTAGATATCACAGCTTGAGCTTCTCCCTATGAACTTCTTGAAGACTATTCTGGGTTTAACATGTGTTTAGGAGATCTGTAGTACTTTGTCGATGCCCCTAAGATGTAGCATATCTCCTCATTGTTAACTCAGGTACAGAATGGCTAGCGCATGCCCTATTTCTCCCCAAAAACTTGAATTACCCTTTACGGGTTTTCTACTCAAAGCTCATTTGGTCTCAAAGTGCCCTTTGCGGGTTTTCACTTTGGCCTCTCTTTTTTTTTTTTTGAACTCAAGACTCCCTTTGCGAGTTTTCGCCATGGCCCATTTTCCTTCTCAAGCGAAGTACTTCTTGACTGAGTCCGCACTAACTGGGTTTGGCTGACTTTTGCCGTCCATCTCGGCTAGTATCAATGCCCCTCCAGAAAAGGCCTTCTTTACGACATAAGGTCCCACCCAATTAGACATCCACTTTCCTTTGAAGTCCTTTTACATAGGGAGGATCTTTCTCAGTACCAAGTCTCCCTCATGGAATACTCTAGGGTGGATTTTTTTGTTGTAAGCCCGCATCATTCGCTTCTGGTACATTTGACCATGACGGATGGCTTTTAACCTTTTTTCCTCAATTAGATTCATTTAATCATATCGAGATTGGATCTACTCCGCTTCATCTAACTTCAACTCTGATAAAACCCGGAGAGAAGGAATTTTGACTTCAATGGGCAAAACTGCCTCCATCTCATAAACTAATGAGAAATGTGTTGCCCTGGTGAAGGTTCTAACAGATGTTCGATAGGCATAGAGGGCAAGAGGTAACTTTTCATGCCAATCCTTGTAGATCTCAGTCATTTTGCCCACAATTTTCTTGATATTTTTATTAGCTGCTTCAACTGCACCATTCATTTTCGGGCGATAGGGCGACGAGTTGTGGTGCTTAATTTTGAACTAACTGCAGACTTCCGCTATCGCACTATTGTTCAGGTTCAGTGCGTTGTCGGATACGATCCTTTCGGGCATACCATAGCGACATATGATCTCCCTCTTCAAAAACTTGCTAACTGCCGTCTTCGTGACATTGGCATATGAAGCTGCCTCCACCCATTTTGTGAAGTAATCAATGACCACGAAAATAAATCAATGTCCATTAGAAGCCTTCAGTGAAATCGGCTCAATGACATCCATGCCCCACATTGAGAAAGGCCACGGAGAAGTCATAACATGAAGAGGTGAAGGAGACACATAGATCTTCTCCATAAATTTGGCACTTGTAACACTTCTTGGCGTAACGGATGTAATTTCCCTCCATCGTGGACCAGTAATAACCGACTCTCATTATTTGCCTGGACATTGTAAACCCATTGGCATGGGTCCCACAGACACCCTCATGGACTTCTTCTAGGATTTTCCTAGCCTCAACAACATCAACGTATCTTAACAACACCTGGTCCTTCCTCTTTTTATATAGGATCTCTCCGTCTAAGACATAGTCATTGGCCAGTCTTCTTAATGTTCTTCTATCATTTTCTGTTGCTTGATCAAGGTATCCCCGGCTCTTTACATATCGCAAAATATCATGATACCAAGGATGATCATCTCTCTCCTCATCATCGTCGATATTGCAACAGTGAGCCGGAGCCTCATAAATACTCATTTGGATGGGCTTCATACCTTCCTGTTTATTTATTCTAATCATAAAGCTAATGTGGCCAAGACATCAGCCATCTGGTTTTCATCGCGTAGGAGGTAAAAGAAGGTGATATTATCAAACTCATCAATTAACTCTAAAACTAACTTTCGGTAATTGATCAATTTGGGATCTCTTGTTTCCCATTCTCCTTTGCGCTGATAGATCACCAACGCGAAATTTCCATATACCTCTAGCACCTTGACTTTTTATTCTATGGCTGCTCGAATTCCCATAATACATACTTCGTATTCTGCCATATTATTCATGCAATCAAAATCCAACTTGCAAGTGAATGGATAATGATCTCCGCTTGGGGATATCAGGACTGCCCCAACTCTATTACCAACAGAATTTGACGCTCCGTCGAAGTTCAGTTTCCAAGGACCAGCTTTTAGGGTATCTTCCTCAGTAACCACTACAAACATCAGATCTTCATTTGGAAAATCAAAGTTCAGGGGTTCGTAATCGTTTAGAGCTCTGCTAGTTAAAAAATCTGCTATTGTACTCCCCTTCACCACTTTCTGGTTTACATAGACTATGTCGAATTCGGAGAGCAAAATTTACCATCGGGTCATTCTTCCATTTAGAGCGGTTGACTCCATCATGTACTTAAGGGGGTCTAGTTTCGAGATTAACCAAGTCGTATGGTACAACATGTACTGCTTCGACCTCCGAGTTGTCCAGACCAAGGCCAACATAACTTCTCGGTTGGCGAGTATCTCATTTCACACTCAGTAAATTTCTTACTGAGGTAGTATATCGCCTTTTCTTTCTTCCCTGTTTTATCATGTTGGCCAAGCACACATCCCATTGAATTTTTGAATACCGTCAAATACAGAATCAATGGTCTGCCAGGACTAGGTGGCATTAGTACTGGAGTATTAGACAAGTATTGTTTAATTCTATCAAAAGCATTCTGACACTCATCGTCCCAAATGCCTAGGTTGTGTTTCTTAAAAAGACGAAATATGGGGTCACATTTCTCAGTCAATTGCGAAATGAACCGGGTAATATAATTTAGTCTCCCTAGAAAACCTCGGACTTTCTTTTGAGTGTGCGGTGAAGGCAATTCTTGTACAGCTTTGACTTTATCCGAGTCGACCTCAATTCCCTTTTCACTGACCATGAAACCAAGCAGTTTTCCTGACCTAGCCCCGAAAGTACACTCGGTTGGATTGAGCTTCAGCTGAAATTTCTGCAACCTCAAGAACAATTTCCTCAAAACCTGTATATGCTCCTTTTCCGTTCGGGATTTCGCGATCATTTCGTCGACATAGACCTTAATCTCTTTGTGCATCATGCCATGAAACAATGTTACCATGGCTCTTTGGTATGTTGCTCCCGTATTCTTTAACCCGAATGACATCACTTTGTAACAAAAAGTACCCCACAAGGTTATGAATGTGCTCTTTTTCATGTCTTCAGGATGCATCTTTATCTGATTGTATCCAGAGAAACCATCCATGAAGGAGAACAATGAATAACCTGCCGTGTTATCCACCAAAGTGTCGATGTGAGACAGTGGGAAGTTGTCCTTTGGGCTGGCCTTGTTTAAGTCTTTGTAGTTTACACATATCCGTACTTTTCCATCTTTCTTAGGAACAGAGACGACATTGGCTACCCATTCTGAGTAATTCACCACTTGTAAGAACCCGACATCAAATTACTTCTTGACCTCTTCTCTTATCTTTACCGCAACATCAGGTCGCATTCTTTAGAGCTTCAGTTGAATTGGCTTGCATTCCTCTTTTATGGGGATACGATGTACCGCAATATCGGCGCTCAACCCATGCATGTCTTGATATGACCATGCGAAGACATCTTTGAACTCTAGCAGAAGTTTAATGAGATCCTGCCTTGTTTCCTTGGTTATACAGGTTCCAATTTTCACCTCTTTCCCTTCTTCCAAAGTCGCGCTCTCGATTGTCTCTTTATGGGGTAGAATCATCTTCTTTTCCCGTTCTACCATCCTTAACAAATCTGGGGATAAACTACCATCTCCATCATCTGTAAAATCCTAATATCCTTTTAAGCACATGTTTCGTTCACAAGGGAGTTCTGGGTCCATAGCAGCGTTGCTCATGACATCGATATCTGGGGACCTATTGTAGGTACGAAAGAATACCCAAAAAATGAATCTAAGAGTGGCTTATTTGAATGACATGATTATGAATGAAATGAGAGAATAAATGAAAAAAAAATATTTGCCTGGCATGAAACAAAAAATGCATTTTTTATTAAAAAAAAAGATGTTTGAACATGAGCCTATTTCACAAAAGATTCTTATTATTTCTAGGCTTAAAACAACAAGAGTGTTTTGGACATTACTCTGTGTTAGCTCTAAAAACTACAGAAATTTCCTCCGCAGTCCAGTTGTTCAGAACACTTCCCGGCTCATAGGGGCAAATGCTCCCAAGGTTTCCTTCCTTTGGTCCCTCTTCAAATACAGCGTTGATGTTCGAGGTTTTCATTATATCTTCAGCCGTTTCTTCATTCATGCTCTCCGATCCCGGATGGATAACTCCTTTTGACACGAATGCATTGGATGTATGAGGAAAAGTCATTGATCCCCATTTGACCCCAATGCCCTTTTCTACTGACTCTCCTCCTATGGTGTGCACGCCCTCCTCTTTAGTGAACTTAAAGAACTCTAGCTCTTTATTGTTCATTAGACCCTACACCAGGGTCCTGAATTCAGTGCACCTCTGAATCTCATGGTCCTTCTCCTGGTGGAACTCACAATAGTTTATCACTTCTCGGGATTTGCTCCCTACATCTTGCATGATTAAATCTCTTTCCACCATTCTTCTCTAGACCTCTTTCAACGGGGTTCTTATTTCTGTAACATTCAACTTGATTCTTTTTCCTGCATTCTCAATTATTGCGTTCACCCAATTATCAGTATAATTGGGTAACGAATTTCCTACACCAGGCGCATCGTCGAACTTTACAATGCCCATTTTGATGAGCCTTTCGACTAGCTTTTTAAAGGAGAAGCAATTCTCTATCGAGTGCCCCATTATCCCCGCATGATATTCACATTGAGTACTTGCGTCGTACCATTTGAGGTATGGGGGTTGCAACGGTTTTAAGTAGACAGGGGATACAACGTGCGCATCAAATAGACTTTTGTATAGCTATCAGTACGTCATTGAAATGGGAGTAAACTGGAGCTCCTCCGCGTTTTGCTTTGTATTAGGCTCCTGTCTTGGTGAAGCTTGCTGGCCCGCGGCTACTGCTCTCGGTTGATTTACCATGATTGGTTTTGCATAACCCCCGCTCACATTGCTAACCTCGTTTTCTCTCTTCTTCGGGGCTGACCTTCTGGTACTTTTCCCAGCCTCTATTTTCTCACACCTTATTACATTCTCTATCATTTCCCCAGACATCACTATATCCGCGAAACTCTTAGTTGCACTTTCCAGCATGTGATTAATAAAAGGTGCCTTCAAAATATTAATGAAAAGCTTGGTGGTTTCTTTTTCCAACAGTAAGGGTTGGACTCGTGTAGCGACTTCCCTCCACCTCTGCACATATTGCCTGAAACTTTCATTCGACTTTTTCTCCATGTTCTGCAATGTGATCCTATCAGGCGCTATGTCCTTCACATGGTCATATTGCTTCATGAAGGCCTGTGCTAAGTCTTTCTATGATTTGACTTAGGTGCGACTCAGCTGATTGTACCATTTGGCTGCAGCCCTAGTCAAACCGTCCTGGAAAAAATGAATTAACGACTGATCATTATTGACATGACCAGTCATCCTCCTATAAAACATCGTGATATGGGCTTCAGGGCAGCTGGTCCCGTTGTATTTTTCAAATTCTGGCATTTTGAACATCGGAGGGAGCACTAGATCTGGAACCAAACTTAACTCTTTAGCATCCGTTCTATACTGATAATCAGCGCTTTTTAGTGCCTTGAATTTCTCTTCCAGCCATTTGTATCGGTCTTCTAGTTGCCTTGGGAGTTCCCTTTTCGCCTTTTCTATCTCCGCCATGTCATCCAGAATAGGGACCCCGAGATTTGCTGGATTGTATCCAGTGCCTGAGCTTGTCGTGAGGTGTGTTAATGCTGAAATGTCGGCTTGATACTGAGGACTGATATTGACGGACACCCTAGGTGGGTATGCATTGGGTTGCGTTGGGGTATTTTTCGGGGCGAAGCCCGGTGGATAGATATGGTCTTCACTGTCATCCCCGGGGTTGACCATAGGGCTCTTTTTTTTTTCTGGCCCTCCAAGAAATAATTGTGTTAACTGATTCATCATGCTCTTTTGCGATTCTAACATCTAATATTTCATGTCCTGCTGAATCATGCAGCCAATCTTGCATTTCCTTTTGCATTTGTTCCAGTTTTTCTAACCTTTGATCCATAACTTTAGTTTTTCTTCGTGTGTAGTAGTGATGTTCCAGGGTAACTATAATACGATCTCTAGTTAATAGGGTTCTTTTATGGTATTTAATACATATAATGCTATGTAATGCAAATGCATGAAAATACAATGTAAAGGAATGAATGCAAAAAGAAAGAGAGGCGTCGATTCTGAATTCAATTCCATTAGAAAAACTTTTCTAGAAAATAAATTTCTTTACATAAAACGGATTACATATGCGGCTTCATCCTCATAGTCCAGGTGAAGACACCAATCCTTTTCTTCGTATTTGGATGTTATAGCCGTGCCCGATGAACTTTCTAAATAGATGCCTCATCTAGCTCCTTATCGCTTGATCCCGGCCGTGACTCTTCACTCACTTATCCTCTGCGATGCTCATAAACTTCTTTAAGAAAATTGAGACGTGATGACTCTCAGATAATCCTTGTTGGCTTGAATCCCTGGGCAACGAGACAAAGTTATATACTATCAATCTTTTCTCGTTGTGTTTACTTAGACGATATTCAGATGAACGTATTATAACCCACTTTATCAAAAAATCCATTTTCCTATGACAAAACTCTTTTATTTAGCAATTGAATATGAATCAACACCTCTTTTCTATGATGATGAAATGCAATGTAGTAAAAAAGAAAGCACGTTAGTATCATATACAGATGGTAAAAATCAATCACCTATCCAGGTAACTGCTAGGGTTCAACATAGTTCTACCTAAAGTGGGCTTCTAGGGTTCACTATATGTGGTTTAGTTCTAAAGGGAGGGTGCCTGAACCAGCAGATTCCTCAATCCTCACTCATTATAGGCTCATAGGGTTTGAGTTCAGTTCAGGGGAATACATTTCTCTATGGCCATGCGGAGGTGAAAATCTCACGAAGACATAGGTACGGATGTATCCCGGAAGCAGTCCATTAGCCCATGCGGAGGTGAAAACCTCACGAAGGCATAGTTTCTCACTCCCACTTAAAAGGTGTGACCACAACAGTAATGCAATATGATGCAAGAGTACCCTAGACACTTAAATCATAACAAACATAAGACGCGACACAAACTCATGTGATGGAAGAATCAAAATCAAATTTTAATTTTTGATAAAAGGACGAAAATAATCAATTCTACAGCTTGACTCTCTTATTGGTCCCTAGTGGAGTCGCCAAGCTGTCCTAATATCGAAAATTGAAAGATATTTTAAAATACGGATCCTTTAGAAAATGTTTGGATAGTTCGAATTGGATATCAAAATTCTCTTGTTCCGAAAGAATGAAACATCACATCCAGCACGTTAGGATACGACGTTTCAAACCCTTGACACCAAGATTATTTCATGATTTCCAAAATTCATGCATTGCAATTTTAAAAGGGGTATTCCGTTATTTGGCCAAACGAAAAATTGAAACCCAGCACGTTAGGGCACGATTCCTCGAATTTCCAAACATGAAATATTGCCTTATTTTTGAAGTTAAGAAAACACGATCCAAATCTTAAAAGGATATTTAGTTATTTGGACGAACGAGAAACCGAAACCCAGCACATTAAGGCACAATTGTTTGAATTCCAAACACGAAACAGTGCCTTGTTTTCAAAAGCTCTCAAATAAGCGATTATGAAATTGACCGAGAATGCATTTGTTCGATTTGTTTGGGATAAAAGTGAAATGACCAATATTGGCCAAAACGTTGGAGTTTAAACCATAACGTAATAATAAGAACCATACAAGCATAATATCGAGCGTGAAATAAAAATACATGGTACTAACACTACACGAAAAAATAATACATATCAATCCAAACAAACAACGTACATGAAATGTAAAAAAAAAAAAACTTATTATAAATATATATATAATAATAGTGGTAATGATAAAAAAATAATAATACTAAGGAATATAATAATGATTATAAAATTAATTATAAATAAAAAATAATAGTGGTAGTAATACAATAATAATTATAATAGTAAAATACTAGTAATACTAAATTAGTAATAATAATAATAACCATAGTAACATAAATAATGAAAATGATAATAAAAGTATTGGTAAAAATAAAATGGTATTAATAATAAAATAATAGTAATAATATTAAAATTAATAGTGATAAATAAAAAAATAATAATGAAAATAAATAGTAATATCAAAAGTAATAATAATAATACTAATAATAAAAACAACGATAATAATATATATAGTAATAAATATGGTTATAATAATAATATATATAAAAAAAATAATGGTAATAATAAAATAACAATAATACTGCTAATGAACATAATGATAATTATAAATTTAATTAAAAATAAAATGATGGTAATAATAATATTAAAAATAAAAATATACGCAACAATAAATAGTGTTAATAATAATAAGAAATAAAAAAATAAAATTAATAACAAAATAACAAAAATCACAAAAGAAATAAAAAAAAGGATGGAATTGAACTTAAAATAGAAGTTTGGGGCGAATTTTGAAAAAAATAAAAAAATGAGGGACCTTTCCGAACGCGCCGATAACATGGAGGGACTAAAGGGGAAAATATTCCCTCCCTCCAAAATGCACAGTAGCAAGGGGGGCCCAATTGAAAACCGAAGTAAATTATCGGGCAAAATTAAAAATAACATAAACTCTATTAAAAAAACCAAAAATGCGGAAGGGCTAAAAGCGCAAATAGCCCTTCTGCAAGAAAACACTCGGATCCCTTCGGGTCGGGTCAAATGCGCGTGGGTCAGAGGGGCGAAATGATGTCGTTTTGGGTGTTTAGGGCCAGCTCCAAAACGATGTCGTTTTGGGGCCCTATAAGATTTAGATTTTTTTTTTAAAATTTCATTCTTTCATCAGTGAAAAAAAAAAAAAAAAGTAGGGCCCTAAAAAAAGCTCTACCCTGGTGATTTCAGTGAGCCTCTCAGTGAGAGCTCACAGATGATGAGTTTTTTCTTTTTTACTACGATCTAAACTTCAATAGATGTAAAAAGAAATAAGGAAAAAAATAAAAATAAAAAAAGGCACAGATTCGAAATAAGAAAAAAAACAACGAAAGAAAAAGACCTTTGCTTGATTTTTTGATTTTCTCTGTAAAAGTGTGAGCTATTTCCCTCTATCCAAAAAAAGTCTCCCCTATTTACATTGTTTTGTGTGGCTTTTATAGCTAAAATAAAGGGAAAAAAAAAACAATACAATCTGTTTGTTGCTTTGTTGGCTTTTTCCTTCTTTTCCGCAAGTGAAGACGTCGTGGAGGAGGCTTGGAGGCGCACGATGCGGAGGGCAGGGCGACGTGGCCGAGCGAGTGGGGGAGGCTGGCAGCGTTGGGTTGCTGCTGTGTTTTGTTTGTTTTGGGCTTAGTGGGCTTAGGTTAATTTGGGCTTTGGGAGTTTATTATTTTTGTAAGTGGGATGTTCTTTAATTTAGACTTTAGGTTTTGTCTGTTTTTATTTTGCTTTTGGGCTCAGGTAAAAAAAAAAAATTTGGGCCCTACAGTAGTGGTAACCGATAGTACATGTAAAATAAAATAAAAATTAAAGTTAGAATTTTGGAGATAATATTATTGAGAGTGATAGCCACAAATTCTAAATATAGATTATAAAATAGACATTAATGATACAAAAAAATATGGCTTAATAGTAAAAAAGGCCTATGCAAAAATTAAAAAAACAATCAATTACGTCCTCATGAAAATTTTGCACCCAATTGAGCCCTTAAAAATGAAAATTTCATCAATTGAGCCCCAAGTCAGCATAACTTATCGATCAAACTTGGTCAATATTAACGGGAGGGTTTGATTGATTAATTTTTCATCTTTAAGCGCATTAAGCCTTCCATGCTATTAAAAGGAGAAAATGGTGTAACAAGGGAATCATGGCCACTAAGTTTGACCTTGCCAAGGCGTATGACAAAGTTTATTGGAAAAGTTGATGGGTTTCAGTGAATTTTGAGTTTGACGGATCATGAAATGTATGTAATCTACATCATTGAATGTCTATATTAATGGAAAATTGAAAGGAACCACCCTTCCTAAACGGGGGCTTAGATAGAGCGATCCTTTATCTCCGAGCCTTTTCAACTTGGATGCAAATTGTCTTTATTCCATTATTGACAAGGCTGAAGAGGAGGACTTGATTGAAGGGTTTATTATAACCTCAAGATGTCCTTTGATCTCTCATCTCTTGTTCGTCGATGACTGCCTTTTATTCTGCAAAGTTGACTAAGCTAATGCAACGACTATCCTAAATTGTATCTCTTTTTTTTTCAGGAAGTTATGGGGCAAATAGTTAATGTGGGGAAATCTTCATTGTTTTTTTGCCTAACACACATCGAACTCAAAGAGAGTTAATCAAGAACATTCTTCATATGGACACCATGGTAGAAAATTCTAACTATCTTGGTCTTCTTTCGATATGGGAAAGAGGGAAAAAGATAAGCTTTGGCATTTTTCAAAAACAAATTTACCACAATAATCTCTAGTTGGAAAGGTAAATGTAACCTCCCCAACCTGACCTAAACGTTAGACCCGAATTTGGAAGATTTCATTAGCTATCGAAGTGACTCAGTAAACTATAAGAGTTTTGAAAACAATTATTTTAAAACATTTGATTAATTTAGTAGAAAACTTAGTTAATTACCAATTTAGAATTCCTCAAATTTTTAATTATAATTTTAGCAGTGGAAAAGTGATATTTATTTTTAAATCAAACCAGGGATTCATGCATAACTCATTAATAATCATAACTTGTTATCCTAAAATTTAAATGTCAAGCAACATAAAACTCAAATCCTAAGTCTCATGCCACAATTCAAAATAAAATAATAAAGTTTCTGAATAAAAATATCAAATAGCAATCTTAAAATACTTTAATAAAAATAAAACATTCCGAGCTGAGACCCTCCGGATGCCGCGTCCGCGTCCTAACCTGGTGGGTTATCTATAAGGATGAAATTTTAAGGGAAAGTGAGCTATGACGCTCAGTGTGAGTTCATTCACAAGACAATCAGTGCAAACAGTCTGTAAGACACATTAGATAATATCGCGTAAAATATTTGCAATAAAACAACAATTCAGAGTATCGGGTTTTACAATTTAACCATCATTAATATCACAGATTCAAAATAGTAATTTCGGAATATCAAATTTTCTAGTTGCCCACAATGTACATATATACATATACATGTATGGCATAACAAAAATTTCAAATTTGTATGCACATGACTTTATAGATGCCATACAATTTCGGTTTTAACAGAATAGATCCTACCCCACTGCTACATACCACAATGGGAGTTACCCTGAACTCTATCCTCCAACACATCGAGATATGGATAAATCACTATTGGTTCGCAAATAATAACTGTCATTGGTTGTGGACACACAACAAGTCCACGCAGATGGAATCTGCCTCTGGTTATAGGTGTACAACAAAAAGTCCTGCAAATGAAACTTGTTTTTGGCAGTGGATTACACAACAAATAACCTACAGATGAAATCTACATCTGGATGTGGATGTACAACAAAGCAAATAATTGCAAATAAACTACAAAAAATTCCTCCGTTCATAACGTCTCACCCCATGCAATGCAATATGACATGATAACATGCTTTTAACAAAACAATATAATAGCAGACGGTATGTTCATAACGGTTCAATTCAGTAGCAATTAATATGCTTATGACAGATCAATTCAGTAACTAAAATCACGCTTTTTGAGTGTTCGGTTTAATGATAACATAAGGCATACCATACATAAGATCACAACTCTAGAACATTAGACATATAAATATGTTGATCTCAATTCATGATATATATAGATATCATACTAAATCTGTAACACCCCTTAACTCTTATTCGTCACAGGAACAAGGTTACGGAATATTACCGGACTTTTCAGAACAAATACGAACATTAAACAAATTAAATTACATACACTTCATAAATTAATCATATTGTCTCTTGTACGGCCCTCGAGGCCCAAAATATACGTTAGGAACAAATTGGGACTCAATCGAAAATTCAGAGAATTTTTCGCGAAATTTTAAAATTTTCCTAAGTGTAGGGCACACGCGCCCGTGTGGTCTAAGGACACGCCTGTGTGCCAGGCCGTGTGGATTTAAAATGAGCCTTATACAACAAATTTACCAACCCTGCAAATCTTGAACAACAAACAATTCAAAATCCAAACTTTCAACTAATCCAAAATACATTCAAATACCTCTAAAACATGTCAAATTGATAAACTTAATGACCTAATCAATGTACTCTTTTAGATACTTCTCATACTTTAACCAAAACAATCCAATTTAACATCATTCAAACCATTTCTAAATTTATATCAATTTCTCCCAAAGTCTATCTATTTCATACTCATTTATGCAGTAACTTAAACATGTCATTTTATAACATCAACATGTCTTACATAAGTTCAAGTATATAATTAGCCTATATTATCTTATAAAATCATTTACAATCACTACACAAAATGACCTACATGTGACATCCTAGGTACATGCCATTACCAAAAAGAAAAGTACTTCACCACTTCTGAGTTCGAGATCGATTTTAGATGTTGATTCGACAATCTAACTTTAATCTAACCTGCGCAAGGAAAACAAACCGTACGCTGAGTATAAACTCAATGGTATTTCTATAATCCGAATGTTTATTAAATAAGAATTTATAATATTTATTTATATAATCACACAAACAAAATCATTCAACAATTAATCAATTTCATAAATGCATCATTCATAACACTTTCAATTCTCGTATCATACTATTTCAATTTCATAATTGTTATTCAATAGCTTTTCTCAATAGGATACACCATTCAATTTCAAACCAATATCCATTTCAAGAATCCCTGATTCATGCAATTCCATGCATTTCAATTGCATATTTCATTTCATTGTCCATTCCAATCCATATTCAATATCATTCATTGTCAACCAATTGGTCAAATCATTTGTTTAATACTCGGACTTTGACGGATACACGGATCTAACCAAAACACACCAGTACGACACTCAGTGCCTCATCGGCCAAGTCGAAGTAAAATAGTACGGTACTCAATACCTCATCGGAATTATCCCAAGTATTTCTGAACACTTCCAATCCTATGACATGCCAACTATATCCGACTCAGCCCGATACAGTTAATGGGGTATTCAATTCACTTTTCAGTTTCCAATCAATACCCATTTTAATTAATAATGGGGTATTCAATTCACTTTTCAGTTTCCAATCAATACACATTTTAATTAATCACATAAATTCATAATTCAATACAATTCAATTCACTTTTCAATAACAATTATTCAAATTCCACAATAATCACATATTTATGTCTATTTTATCACATTCCCAATCAATCCATTTCAATTGTAAAATACAATACAAATAATTCTCACCTTAATTACTTACCATAATATTTAATCAAAATGCAACAATTAATAATTAAATTCACTTTTCAATTTCAATCAATATTCATTCCAATTCAAATATTCACATATGTACATGAAATCAATTCCATTCAATTCAATTCAATATCACAAAATCAATACCAATACTCACCTCAATGCACTTACCATACATATTAAGTAATAATTCAACAATTAATTATTAAATTCAGATTATAGAAATACAAACCGTAATTTCTGAATCACCCCTCGTCGACTTTCTCTTTTCCTTTATTAGCCGAGGTCTTCGGCACAACGTTAGCTACGGAAATTTAAAACAATTAAAAATCATCAATACACAAAATTTCATATTGAATATTTCAATTCATATTCAAATTTAAATCAAATTTCAAATTAATCACTAAATTTAGACTAACTTTATTTTTCCAAAAAAAATCTCATATTTTCATTCAATTCCCACTTTAGACTAATTTCAACTCTCTAATTTCACCATAAAACCCTAATTTTGAAATTATTTCAATTTAGTCCCTACTATTTAAAACTTATGATTTATTTTACAATTCAATCCCTATTTCACTTCTAACTTGAAATTCTATCAATTTAACCCTAATTCTTCAAATTGTTCAACATGAATAACATCTAAAAATCTACTATCTTTCAAAATTTCAACATAAATCAAATAGTATTTGTTTCTAGGATTCCATAAATATCAAATTCTCAAGAAAAGGGACTAAATTAACTTACCAATTAAACCTTTGAACTTGAAACCCTAAATTTACCTTTTCTTTCTTTTCTCCTTTCTTTCTTTCCTATTTCGTTTCACTCTCTGTTTCTTTTTCTATCTTTTGTTTCCTTTAGTTTATTTGTTTTATGTTTAGTTATATTATTATATTTTAGTTATATTATTATATTATAATATATAATACTTAAATAATAAGTAAATAAATATATGTATTACAAATGTACATATGTATTTATTACACATTTACATTATTATTGCCACACAATTGTCATAATTTAATTTTATTTATTTACTTTATTTAATTAATATAATATCATAATATAATATAATATAATATAATATTTACTTAAATTATAAGTAAATATATAATAATTACTAATATATGTATATTATTCATACACATGGAAATTATTTTTACCACACACATGTCAATTTATGGTTTAATTGCTTATTTAGTCCCTTGAATTTTCTCTATTCTATAATTCAACTTTTACCCTATATTCAACCTAGTCCTTATACCCAATTACTCCTAATTTAAACAAATTCACCTATCCAAAACCTAATTAACCACACAACTAACTTCGTAAATATTTACAAATCCATTTTTCGAAAACGGAGATCCGAAAATACACTTTCTGAGACCCGTGACTATCGGGTTATTACAAAATCAGTCCATCAGTTAATGATTTCTAACATATTTCATATAATTAGGGGCTCAATTGAATAAGTTAAAGTACTAAAAATAGCTTGAAAATCATTGAGGGACTAAATTGAACAAAACATCGAATTTTGGGTCAGAACTATAAAATTTGAGTTACATGGGACACACGGCCGTGTGACTGGATTGTGTGGGAAGCCCTGGACCGTGTGGAAAGGGTACACGACCATGTGGCTAGGCCGTGTGACTGACTGTTGCCGTGTTAAACATGCAAAATTAAGCTTCAAGGGTAACACAACTGTGTGGGAGGCCATGTGAGAATCAAATATCCTAGGGTTTCAAAGGAAACATTGCTAAGTAAGAGGGTCGTGTGGTCTACACGGGCGGCCGACACGCCTATGTGGCTGGTCGTGTGGTCCTATCCTAGGCACGATTTTGCCCCGATTCACTTGTAAAAGAACACACACCTGACTCTAAGATCTCGAATGTCGTTCCTTGCTCTTAAATTTGTTTCGAGGTACTTAGAATGGGTTTTTCAAAGAAGGTTTACACATGAATCAATAACGGATTTCAAGATTAACCAAGATTTATCAAGACTTTCGGCAAAATTTGTAAAAGATTCATAATTGAATTGAAAGATTAGCGAAAAACAATGTTATTTTAGAATTTACGGGTTCAACTAATTGAAGCTAGAATACTTACCAAACTTTTGGTGAGAATTCAGAGATTATCGACGATAAATTCAACAATTGGTGGAAAATGATTCACGCTCGGAATTGATTTTGATTTGAGAAACAAAAGTAATTTCAGTAATTAGAGAGAAAAATATTTGCAAGGAAAATATGAAAAAGAAAGGGAGAAAGAAATAGGGAAAAAGAAAGAATTTTTTTGTCTAATTGGAAAAGAAAACCATAGTTCTATTGTGATTAGGAAAAGAGATTAAATACTTAGGGTTTTCAAACTTTAGGGACTATTTAGGTAATTAACCCATATTGCCGAAAATAAAAAAGAAAATGGGGGTGAATGTGATGTGATTTAGACTTGGGATCATAAGGGGAAAATAATGATGCCTAACCATTTGGGCTGCTACCCAATCTTATTATGTTTTTACACCATTTAATATTTATTTTAGATTGACTTTTATCCTAGTTTGCTGAAAATAAAATGAAAAGAAATGGGAGAAGAGTGGAAAGAACTTAGGAACTTTAAGGAGTGTGCTAACTACTTAACTATTAGGTCTAAGTTATTTCTTGGCTATTTATTTTATCCAATCCTATATATTTTAGGGTGTTACAGTAAACTTATCTCTCAAGCGGGAAAAGAAATCATAATCAAATAAATTGTGTCGGCAATGCCTATCTATGTTTTAAGATTTCGTCTACTTTTTACACTGAACTCAACATGGTTATGAAAAACTTTTGGTGGGCCGGCTCCGAATATTCCAAAAGTTCAATTAGATGGATGTTATGGAATAAACTTTCTCTAAAAAAGAGAAAGGAAGGAATGGATTTCCAAGACTTTCAAGCTTTCAATATGGTCTTTTTAGCTAAACAATCATGGAGACTCCTTCAAGATCTGGAATCGAGATAGACTTCTCTCTTAAAGGGAATCTACTTTCCTAATTCCTCTCCTTTTCAAGGAAAAAGAGGTTGGAATTGCTCTTGGGCATGGAATAGTCTTTGTGAAGATCTTGATTTTCTCGACAAAGGATTAGGATGGAACATTGGGAATGGAGAAGATATTCTTATTTGGGATGACAAATGGATCCCCTCAAGTCCAAACTATAAAGTTTCTTCATCTCCTCCGGTTAATGAAGGTCCAATGTTGGTTAAACATCTTTTAACTAACAATGGATGCATGTGGAACCGAAACCTTTTTTATCTCAAATGTTTAATAATGAGGACAAGGTTGTCATCTCCCTTATTCTAATTGGATCCGAAATCAAAGATAAATTAATTTGGCACTTTAATGATAATGTGATCCATAGCGTAAAGAAAAGATATCATTTGCGTAGTCAAAACTTTAATCAACCCTTTCAAATTGGCCATGGCAGTCCATGGATTGGATACAAAATGGAAGCTCAATGTGCCCCCCAAAATCAAGAATTTCATATGGAGAGTTTGCCATAACTCTCTCGTTTCTAATTAATATCTAGTGAAGAGACATCTTGCAAGGGAGGAAGGTTATTCGAGATGTAGAGCAACGTGTGAGTCATTGGAACACACCATTTTCTTTTGCCCTTTTGCCCAAGTTATTGGAGAGTTTCGACCTTCAATTATATCCCTTCTCCTTTTGGTTTTGTTCCTTTTTTTTTTCCGATGGAGGATGGATGTTTACTATGAATTTCCCAACTTTGGTGACCTCTCGAGAATTAGTTGCATCGCATGGTTATGCTAAAACATTTGGAAAGCTAGGAATAATCGGGTTTTCTGAGGTGGAGGCGACAACCCCATTTGGGTATGAAATGACACGAGGGCAAGTGTTTTCGAATTCAATGAGACCATTGGAAAGTCACTGAAAAGAAATCAAATAACAACATCTGAGCTAAGTTCAAATTGGACTCCTCCTCCCCCCAACACAGTTAAGATTAACTGTGATGCTTCATTTTTGGTCAACTCTAAATTTGCTTGTCTGCGACTGTTGCAAAGAATAGCAATGGCGATGTTCTTGACGAAATCAACACACAAACATGCTCAATGAGCACGTTCATGGTTGAAACCTTAACGATTAGATTAGGCTTCGTCCTTATCAATCACAATGGCTGGAAAAATGTGATCCTAGAGTCTGACTACTCAAAAGCTATTAATAGGTTCCGTGGTAAGCTTAGGAAGACTTAGGATGTGTCTACAATTATTGAATATATTTTATCACGTAATCCAATATTGGAAATACTTGTTTTTCGCATGTTGTTAGAACTGGTAATCGAGTTGCTGATTGGATTGCAAAGAACACTTTGAAAGGCTCTTACCAGCCTCTTTGGCAACAATGTATTCCTCGAAAATTGGGGTGTCTCTTGTAACTCTTTTATGATGAATGAAGACTTTTTAGAACAAAAAAAAATTGAAAATTGAATACGAAAAGTGCAACCATCCATTCTCTCTTCATTATAGTATCCTAAGAGTTCCGCAACAACAATAAAGAATGTGGATACAAACGTTGAAGATGACATTTTCTATCTAACGAATCGTTTGCTACACAAATTGCTTATTTGAAAATTAGTGTCTCAACTTTAAGAACGTCAAGATTGGCTTAAGTTAAGGTTGATGACTGTAAAGGGGTAAGGGTGAGCAAAGAAAAAAAAAAGAGAGAGAGACCAAATCGAAAACCAACTCAAACCGAGGTATTTGGATGGTTTATAGAATACAATTTCAAAAACCACGGTTTCCCGAAACTGAATCAAAATTTTTTATTTAATATATAATTAATTTTAATTTTTATGATATAAAAATGAATATTTTATATTTAAAATAGTAAAAATAATTTAAAAGTTCTTGTTTTTTAGAAATATTTACGAAAAATATCTTAAAATTTTGTTAAATAGTATTCAAAAGCCATAAAACAAAGCTCATTTTATCAAAATAAGTCTAAAAAATCAAAACAAAAAATTAATATGGAAAACTGATAACCGAATTGAGGCGAACCAAATAATGATGGATGGTTCAAAAAATCTAAAAAAACCCGACTGAGCAATTGGTTATTTTAAGTTGATGTATTAAAATGTGTATTAAAATTGTAATACTCCTACCAAACGAGGCGTTAGTTGTTTATTATTACTTTTGGTTAAAATATGTTGTTAGTTCCTGTACTTTTATAAAATTTGAGATTTAGTTGTATTTAAAAGTTAAAAATTTCAATCCCCTTACTTTTTCAATTTAAAAGATTGAGTCCAATCATTATTGTCGTCAATAGTTTTTATCAAAATTTATCAATTTAACATGTATATTTTTTGTCAATCATACCTCACATTATATAAGGATAGTCTAATAAAAATCCAAGTTGATAAATTTCGACAGAAAAAGTTGTGATTTTAATAACTGTGCTGAGATTTTCAAATAGAAAAAGTAAGACTTAATTTTTAATTTTTTTTAAGTACAAGAACTAAATCTCAAATTTTATCAAAATATAGGGGCTAACAACATATTTTAACATTTATTTTTATTTAAGAGATCATGGTTCTTTGAAGAATAAAAAACATCAATATGAGTTAAATATTTAAAACTATTTAAAATAATAGTTAGTTACATAAAATATCCTTAAATTATAGTCCAAATTTTAAATTTATTATCAAACTTCAAAATGTTTGAATTGAGTTATCTAAGCATTGATATCCACGAAACCAACTAAAGATTTGACAAATACAAGTACACCTATTAATAAATAGTATAGCTATGATGAGCAAGATATCGTTACTATGAAAACTAAAAGTACTAGAAATTATCGTCTTTCTATTATTTAACCGGCAAATTGGAGTGATTGATTTAAACTAAAATTGACTAAATTAATTAACTAAAGAACTTGACAAAGAAAAAATAGGAAAATAATTGAATAATAACCGAGAAGCAAAACAATACCCAAAAAAGAATCCACCTAGATTGCTGCATTTGTCATTATTAATCTGAATTAAACAATTATTCACTTAATATCTTGATCCGTAGAAATCTATAAATTATGCTAATATCTCTCTTCAAGACTAAGAGCAACTCCACTCTTAAATAGGGTCTATTCCTCCTTTAAATTAAGCACATCAAACATGAATTAATAATCTAGAAATATTAAATCAAGAGTTAAGTACACATAACTGAGAACAAGATTCAAGTATTTATTGTGTAAAACAGAAATCAAAATACAGAATTCATCATAGGATTCATCTCCCCTAAGTATTTAGAAACATAGCTCATAATTGCGAATAAAAACATCTCAAAGACAGTATAACCATAAGAAATAGATAAACTCATAATAAACTTCAAAGAAATCAAACGGATATCTTCAATATTGGTGGAAATCTGCTTCAGAGTCGGCTTTAATGGTGTTTTTGGAGTTGTTTTCTCCAATATTCTCTGACAATTTTTCCCCTCTTTTTATATTTGGTGTATATAGGTCTTAGAATGCTCGAAAAACCTAAAAATTGTATTTTTCCGCGTATTTAGAGTGCTAATCGCGAAATCCACACGGTCTGGCACACACCCTTGTGTCCAGCCCGTGTGGCTCCTGAAATCTACTCCAATTGTCCGATTTTCTCTCCGTTTTCAATTGTTTTGCTCCCAGATACTCTCCTAAGTATAGAAACATGAACTCAAAGGATTAGGAGCATAAAATTCACCATTTTGCATTGATTAACTATTTAAAAAAGCATTAAGAACGAGATTAAAATATGTTACTTTTGACACGTATCAAGCATCATATTAATCAAGTTCTTAAGTCAGCTTGCTAATCAATTTAGATGTTAAATGGTAATTTGGATAAGCCATACAACATATTTAAAATATATAGATTAAATTTTAAACTTTTTTATACTTTTTGTATGAATAACTTGGATATAACTTGTTAAAAAGAAACTCTTTAAATGTCAACAACACTATCTTTGGTTTTTTCTTTAAAAAAAGAAAAAAAACGTTATATTTGGCTTTTAAAAAATTGTCACATTTAAAGGTAGGAAAAAATTCTTTAGTTGTCTCTATGGCTGAAATAGTGTCCTAAACTGGAGGCATTGTTTCATTGTTGTACTTGTCTATTTTCAGAGTTGACAAATTTTTAGAACAAAAACATTAGACTATATGCTTTGAAGATATTTGGACAAGTTAGAGCCTAAACCATGAAAACCAATTGAGTTAAAATTGAAGACTTGAAGATTGGTTACTTGTGGGTCAACTTTGATTACTTATGGATCAAGTTTGGTTACTTACGAATCAAGTAAAGTCACTTTCTATATTTGAAGACATTGATTTACACTGAGACTCTTACCGAATTATGTCAAGATTATCCTATGCTAATTTTTAGCTTTATTTTATAGAAAAGTGATTAGACTATGACTCTTATATAAACAAAATTTAAGTAGTATATAAACTAAAATTTTGTTTAAGTTAAGTAAAATCCGAGGGATGGAGAGCAAAAATTTGTTCAAGTTAGGAACATTTTATGTGTGCATTTTTTTTAAGTAATCAAGAGAGTTTCTTAGATTGCAAAACTAAGCTTTCGAGGGAAAAGCTTAATGGGAGAATGATCAGCTTTGTATAATGGTGAGAGTTAGTCCAATGTTAGGACTTAAATTGCAAATAGTGGATCATTGCTTTGGGCAAGGCCTCGCAAATGTAGACTAATATCAAACTGCGTAAACAATCTCGGTATTCATCTTTACATTTATGCACTTTTGATTTCATAATTGAAACTGTAGCTACAGTTCCAAACACTATTTTATACAATTTGTCTTGCAACCCTCATTTGTATAAAAACCACTATTTTTTTCCATTATATTCAAACTATCAATGTAATAAGTATAAACATGTTTAAACATATTCCACGTTAGTTCCGAACTTCTATTTAACACCCAAATTGATATTAGAAATTTTTTTATGTTTGAACTAGCATTAGATTGATTGAAAAAAAATTAATTGATACAATATTAATAGTTTAAGGATTCAATTAAAATGTATTGAAATTTAAAGTATACATTTGAAAGAAACTATTAAGATTTTGAACTTTTCATGAAACAATCCAATTTTGGGTTGGATCTACCTTAATTATGAAGTTATCAATAAGCCCAGTTAATTATCACTAGAAAAATTCAAGAAAGTTTTATTTGGGTGCTTATTTATGATAAATTTTTTATGCTACTCTTATTAGAAGTTTTAGAAATGTTACTAAATAAAACTTATTTTGCACTAATAAAATAATTTAAAAAGTTTTAAGTTTTTTTTTTAATTTGAATTTTTAAAAAAGAATAATATTTCTTTCACCATTTATGATCGAGATTTGTGGTTGCTCGTTCCAAACAATGTCATTTCCAAAATTCGAACCTACATCTCCCCTTAATATAATAATATGTTATCATTGCACTCAACACTTGTTGATAACTTATTTAATGCTATAACAGATAAAAATCTCACATCAAAGGTTGAGAGTTAATTTACACCAAAAAAAAAAAAAAAAGAACATGTAAATATACTAAATTTGTTACTATACCTTTGTATATAAAATGGGCATAAATTTAGCGCGCAGACTATTTTACTTCTTATCTAAGGTACAAAGATCAACGCAATCTGAAGTTTAGTTTAAGAATTGGTATGCTACTTTTACCATACGCATATAAAAGTTCTATCACCATAACCGTTAGACCATACACGAAAAAAAGAGGAGTGGGTCAGGAAGTAAATTAAATTTGAATTAAAATGGATCAATAGGTACTAAATGCATGCAATACCTTCACCAAAGATAAATTTGTACATGATTTAGCCTAATCCCTTAACTCTATAAGATCCTTACACAGATTCTAAAAAAAACCAAAAAGCTTCATTTTCTACTTTCATTAATTATATCCCTCTAATCCACGCGGTTTTCAATAAATATGAGAACAAAACCACATGGTCAAATCCTGTTAACAAAGGGGGCAAAAAGAATTAGCTTAGAAAAAAAACCCAAGCTTATATTGAACCCCCCCCCCCCAAAACAAAAAAAAAACTTTCACCATCCCGACCTCTAAGTGTTTAATAGAAACAAACTAACTACTATCATATGCAATTTTACAGTGTACGGGATCCGGATCTCACCTGCAGCTCATGCATCTTGAGATCTGGGTATAATTGACCTTGAACTATCAACAGGCGGCACATGACGACGACAACTAAATTTGAAACTGCCCCACACCTCTCCTAGATGATCTTGAAAGAGGCCTGTTTCCCTCTGATGTTGGAATTCGCCAGGGTTCTGCTTTTGGCTCCTCCTGCACACAGTAGAGATATGGCAAGTTGATTCTCATATAGTGGTTATGTTATTTGGACTCAAGTATCAGTATACAATACAGGCATGTATTCTACTAGGGTATGATCACTTTTTTCCAAGTATTCCATTGTATTTGGAGGACCGTTGTCTGAATAGGTGTCAAACATAGATATTCCAAAGAAAAATGAAGAGCCGGAGCAACATATGAGACAGGAAAGATAAACAAAGGTTAAAAATGGCAATGTAAAGCATAATTAGTGTTTGAACCAAACTCTTCTAATAGGAGAGGTCTTATTTTCAAACTCCCCCTAACATACAATCATATGTTCTAATTTGCAGGTATTCCACTCTTAACCCAATTGAGACATAGTGCCACATGTCTAACACAGTTATTAAAATACCGATGCCTGAAAAATGGAAACACAACAAGTAGCACACACACCTTTGATAATGAAGCAGAACTGATTCGTGATTGCGCTTGTGATTTTGCAAGCATACGGTGCTGTCGCTGCATTTGCTCGAACTGTTGTAGCCTTGAAGCAAAATTAATTCCATTTTGTAAATTTCCATTATCTTGGGTTATGTCACCATCCTCGCTGATTTGTGATCCACTGTGACATAAAATTTGGGAGTATGGATCGCCTGATGATGCTCGTTTGAGTTGGTCGCCATTGAACGAGCACAGTGGCACAGTTTTTAAACGTGTTCGCAATCTCTTGAAGGCAGAACTTTTCTGCAGTTAAATTAAAAGGTCAGTATAATTTAACAAGGAAAAACTATGCACAATGATTAGGTGCCAATCAATGACAGAATCAAACACACATGAGATAAGTAACCTTGAAACCAATCACCCATACCCATACCCATACCCAACACTGTGGAGTAAAAGAAATTTTTGATCCGTTTTGATGAGATCAAGTTTGCACCTGACATTACATTTTTTTGTCATTGGTTTGGTTGAGGGGTGACTTGAAGCGAAACTAGCACTGACGTACCTGTGGAAGTAGCATTAGAAGACCATACAATGCTTTCAGCAACCATATATATCTTCCTGGTTCAAGAAGCTGGAAACCAGAAGAGAAAAAGAAAAAACGAGGATCAGATTCACGACAGATCTTCTAAATTCAAAAGAAAACAAGAAAATAGAAATAAACCAATTACTTATAAGAAAAATGCAACTAAAGTGACAACTATGGTGACCAGTCGCTAATATGCTGAATGCATGACCCTATCAATGTCGAAGCTACTACTAATGCTTGTCATCAGAGAGAGATTATATGTAGACAAAAAAGTCGTAATTAAAAGAATATTGCCCCAAGACTTGCTGAAGTATAAGCAAATATCATAAGTAACCAAAAACTAAACAGAAAGAGCTTAAAGATCAAGCATGTTAAAACTATGAAAATTACAAGATTGCAAGGAAAATAGATTGCATCTATATAAGCACCTGCAATCTGATATAAGCAAAGATTGGAGTTTCAAGTAAGCGAATCAATTTATCAAGCTGGACCAAGAATTTGGCATTAATATCTTCCTCAACCAGGGATTGAGTCACAGCACTTGCATGCTGGTACATCTATCAAGCAAATAAACACCAAGTTAACAACCACGAAACTACACTGCAATTCCAAATCTCTTCTCTCGGTCCAAAAGAGAGAGACTGGCTAGCCATTTAAAGGATTTATAGATTCGTACCTGAGCTAATAAACAAAGACTTATGATTGCCATGGGTGAATGGCACCATGAAGCATACAAAGAAACAAATAAATCTTTTCCAGCAGCATTAACCAGTGACTGTTTCAAAAGTCCACGAAGCTCAGACAACTCAGAAGAAGTGAGTAGAATTAAATTCAAAGCCTGAAACACAAGACAAAAATCTAATTTGAGACTCGATGGAAATACCATTACACTAAAAGATAAGAAAATACTACTTTAAGTTCAACAATAACATCATGCCTATCAAATATTTGAAGTTACAGAGTTGCTCCATCTTATTACATTAACCAAAGAGCATTATTACTTTAGTTGAATTCTTAGGTACATAACAGAACCTGAACCATAATGCAGGCAAAATCCAGGTCTGCTTCTCCCTCTAGTATGGTGGATAGCTCGCGGTAGACTCTTTCAGCATCCAAGAGAACACAAAGTCTACGGATTATCAAAGCACCACGCCTAAAAAGCAGGAGAATCATAAATAAGGGCCATGTATATAGATACAACAAACATAGCAAGTTGGCCAAGTAGCCTAAATAAGTGCTCAACTTAACAAAACAATTCATAGTAGTAACAAATTTCAAATAAAAATACTGGGGCTTGAGGGGCCTAGAATCACCTCTCTAGAAGAGAATGATCAACCCGGAAATTATGCACCAGAAAAACAACAAGCTGGCGGAAGTTTAGGGGATCTTGTGCTATGCATGCATGGATGTCCAGAACCAGGAGCACCACCTGGCAGAAAAATCCAAATTGCAAGATAAATTAGTATATACAAGCAAGAGCACCTAGGTTAACACACATTAATAAAGAGACAAAACATGTTATATAGCTCAGGCTCAAAAAATCATAAAAAATATGAACAGATTAGATTTCAATTTTATGAGAAATAAAATGTATTGTAGAGGAAGATCAGAGGCTATATTAGATACATTCCAACACAACATGCATGACAAAAGAAGCATGGACTAGTAATGTCTAAGATGTACCAATACATTCCAAAGAAAAAAAACGTCCTAAGATTGTTTAATTATCATATATACAGTCTAATAAAAGGACAAAAGAACCAGTGACAAGCTACGAGAGAAGGGGAGCAATTGTTGACATAAAAGTGCAGCTACAAATGATGGAAGATTACAGAAAAGAAAAGAAAATATGGACTCAGTCAGTAGTAACTGGTACAAATTTTGGAATACCGTCAAGAGGGGATTAAAATGGAAAAGTTTTATAGGTCCAATTTTTGACAACACCATAGACTTATTCTACACCCATCCTTAAACCCCCAATCCCTTCTAAAAGAAAAAGAAGAAAGGGAGAATGGTGAGGAGAAAAAACTCTTAAAATAGCAAGACTCTTTCTAGGTTCTTGACAAGATGACTATAAGTATATCATCAGCTGAGTTTCAATAACAGTTCCATCCAAAAACAAAAATAATACATATACTTATAGTCATCTTTAATCCCCATTCCCTTCCAAAAGAAAAGGAAGAAAGAGAGAATGGAGGAGGAGAAAAAACTCTTAAAATAGCAAGACTCTTTCTAGGTTCTTGAGAAGATGGCTATAAGTATACTGTCAGGTGAGTTTCAATAACAGTTCCATCCAAAAACAAAAATAATACATATAGGCACACCCAATTGTAATTACAGTGATAGATAATATAAGAAAAAATAATCAATAATTAAAAAGTAAAACAAAAAGAAAAACCTTAATTGAACAATTAATTAGGAAATACACAAGAAGAAGCAGAAATTTACCTCATCAGAAGAGTCTGATAGAGCTTTCAAAAGGGTGTCAAATATGTCATTTAGAAAACACAAGACCTGTTTCAGGTGAAACATTAAACATTGCCTATATTGGAGCAACAGTTCAATTGATGAATCTACCATTGAAATAACAAATTTTGCATGAGGCTATACACTTTTTGTCTCGGTTTTTGTTGAAACTATGATGCCCTTAAACAGGGAATGTGGTCTTTCTACAAACATGAAAAGATTTCAAGCATGCAGCATCAGATGTGCTTCTACCAAAAGTGCTAAAATATTTCAAAGAGATGTCAACGAGGACATTTAGTGAGATAAATACTAAGAATATCCATGTATCCAAATAATAAGTCAAGAAAGATTGATTTTGTAAACCATCAAGACAACATTGTTGACCATTTTTTTTCAGAATAAAAAGGTTAGGTGGAATCTAGATCGAGACCTTTTGTACTTTGCACCTAGCAGTAACTTAATAACCATCATCTTTAGTAATGAGAATTATTACTAGTACTTAACAAATCTTCAACTGCCAATGCATATGTTAGAGATAGACACTCCTTGAAACTTCAAACTGATAATAATGGTGGAAAGGAACATAAACATTAAAGTCAGAAACCCTATCAGGTATAATTTTAAAAGATAAGATTTATTGAGTGTTTAGATACTTCAACACTAACACAAAAATGGGACTTCAATGAAGTTGTTATGCAAATAAGATCATTATGATGATTCTAAACATTAAAATATGAGAAAATACGTGCACAACCGGCATTAAGTTCACAGATAATTGCCCTCTCACCTCAGCACGATGTCTATTTAAAAGGGTTGATATCCAGTGCAATGCTTCAATTCTAGTGGCCTCCCACTCACTATCAAGTTGCCTGACCAGTAAAAAAAATAGTAATTAGTACAAAATTATTTTAAGTGATCATTTCAGGGGTCAAATAAGTCACCATTTTAAACACTTTTGTAGAGCTCTTCAACCTTCAAGATACAGAAGAGCTATATATCCCCCATAAAAGTGAAAACTGCTAGTAACATTTCAAACCTAGAACTTTTCCCAGGGAACAAAAACTACACCTCCTTGTGATGGAGAGAATGGCACCCACATCAAAAGTTTCTGCTGGATCAGCCTTGATTGCACGAAGCTCCTCATTGGTTTCACGAGCGACCTAATACAAGAAAATGAAATCAAACGCACAAAATGAATACAAAGGAAAGAACTCCACACAAATTTTGAAAGACATTGCAGATAGTTTTTTAAAGTAGATTAAGGAGACAGCAGAAGAGATAAACTAAACTTACTACTCTAATTTTCTCTTCTTTATCAGATATGCAGGGGAGAATGGCTCCCAGAATGTCAGCATAGTAAGGAACAAGCTGGTCTCTACCAAGCTTTACAAACTCATTTATCTGTACAATGGGGAATATTTCAAATTTCTATAAAGTAAAAATACCAGATGAAATAATCAATATATGAACAGAATGTAAATTTAAGAATATCATAGGATAGACAAACACATTGACAAGGGGAAGAATCCATGACCAAAATTCTTTTCCCGATTTCTACTTTAAAATGTTCCCTTTCTGTGGCTACAAAAATTCATATTCATCTTACCCAAGTTATAGCTGTTAACCGAGTGAATTCATCAGGAGAAGCTGCCCGTTGCACCAGTATTTCAGCCATGCGACTATAATCTACAGACTTCAAGAGTAGCACTGCTCGAGTCAGAAAATTACAAATGAACAAAAGATTTTTTCTTTTTATGAGAAATACTGCTGGTAAGTTTGCACATTAATAAAGCCACAACTTTTTTACTAAAAATCTGAGGTATTAATCATGTGATTCCCATAAAGATGCTGACAAGCTTTAAGATAAGTGGCCAAGGAGCCAATCCATCAATCAAAGACAGACAGTAGAATCTTACTGGGGAGTTTTTAATCTCTTGAAGAAACTCTGAAAGTGCTGAATCAGCTTGTTGCCGTATTTCATGACTAGAATCACTTAACATATTAAATAAACCTGAAAGTTATCAAGAACTAATTAATTAAAAATCACTTACTGTAGAGAAGTAGAACATTCGCTTAAAAAAGACCAAAACTTTATTACCATCAAGAAAATCAGGGAGGAAACCCAACATGTCAATATCTGGAACACTATCCAGTACAGTTATCCATCCAACCAAAAACTGACGAACATAAGGATTCAGGACATTCATGCGCTCTCTCAACAATGGGATAAATTCTTCAATACTGAAGGTAAAGCAACCATATAATAACATTATAAAGATGGTTCCCAGAAAATTCTAAACAAGGCCTCTAAATAACAAGATTCGTAGGCTGATATTGGAAAGGAATAAAGCACACCTGAACTGGTCACTTTCAGTAACAATATCCTGTTTCACATGGTAAAAAAGAAGAGCAATAAATTCCATATTTCACATGATTACCAAGATGCCAACAATTAGTTGAGGGAGATTAACCTTCACAAGCCTATCTAAAAGGTGAGCAGCACTCTGTACGTTGCCATCTGAATCAGCTGAAAGCTTGCATAAAGCATCAAATATCTGATTAAAGAATATGATAAAATCTCCTCGAACAATCTGTATGGTAGAAACAACATACCGTGTCCACTATTAGTCATGAAAACAAGAAGCGACAAAGAAAAAGGGTCATAAGCAAACCAATCTCCTTTCACCTTTGCAATGTTATATAGAGCTTCACATGCATAATAGCGAACTCTGCTATCTTGGTCAGAGAAAGAATTAAGTACTGGTGGCACAATTTGCTGGCATATTGCATCAAAAGCAAATTAATTACTCAATTATATATGAAAGAAATAGATTTTAACAAAACAAAACAACTGGGGGAAAAACCACTTTTTACAACACAGGAAAAAGGTAATCTCTATGTCCAACATAACAGCAAGTAACAGTTTTCCGATTTTACATTATATTCTACTCGTGAAAGAATAATATTTGAAACAAGGGTCATCCCCTCTGACTGCATGAAAGAACATAAAGTCTCAACCCTGATAGCCTGCCCCATCCTAGCACTAACCTTCTCTACCCCCGCAAGACTAAAACTAAGGAGAATCACCTACCACCCAAGCCAAGATACAAAGGCGGGCACATAACAAAAATCAAGCAGCAGATGCAGTCCCAATACCAGGCTACTAAATGGCTTGGAAGCCTTCTGTCAGATGGTGTGAGCGTGTGACTGTTTTGAGTTCTAGTGAACTGCTGTGTATGAGTGTTTAGTTTTTTGTGGGCTGTATATCAGATAATAGTGTGTATATCAGATTGGTCTTTTAATATTTTAGATAACTAGCTACTGATAAGTTTCCTTAGTTAAAATGTTGCTCATTGGATGGCAAGGGAGAGTTTAAATGCTGTTTGCTTGATTTGTTTTCTTTGAGCATCCACCTCCAGGATATCTGGAACCTCTTGAAGGCAGACGTGGAAGGAGTTGCATACTTGCATTTCCACGTCTTGCTCCTCTTGAAGCGTCTTAGGGCCTTGGCCCTCTTTTTGTAACCCAAAAAAAAGATTGAAATTGTGCATATATGGAGATATAAAATTCCATTAAGTAAAATTCTCTACACTTTCTAATCAAAATTTTATAATTACTCTTTCTCTGTGAATAGTGAAACAGAGTTTAGGACAGCAACAAACAACCAACAATATTTGTGTCTGATCTTTCCTCAGGAGTAAGAGGTCAAACCAGAAGCAACAATGATTTAAGAACTTCCCTGATTCCGCAATTAAATGTGCATCGATGTTTACTTTAATCTTTAAGTGTTTCCAATTCTTTTAGAAGTTATGAAAGTTTAATAAGAAATGAAGAAAGAACTGAAAGCACATTAAACAAATAATATATACATCTAATGCATTACCAATTACCAGAATGGAAATAGTTCATAATAAATTCTAAACCACAATATTAAGCTATATGTCAAGTAGTGGAATGGATACAGGACACCAAGATCAAAATGCTGCCTGGCTATAACTTGTTTCCTTACTTCATGAAACCTAAATAGACATATGTTTGAAGTGGAAGACTAACCAACAAATCAGATTCGTAAGCCTGTAAACGCTTCATAAAATTCAGCCAAAGGAACATACTGTTGGAGGGTAAGGTTCTAATTATATATTAGACTAATTAAAATAATTAAAGTTCATATAGATAGTTAGAAACTTATCTTTAATGCATGAACATGATAGGACCACTTTCCTTGATAATTTCCACCTCTCTGGATGATATATCAGGTGCAAGAAGAGCTATTGTGGCATCCAATTTCTAGGACTCGACAAGCAATGATCTCCATAACATTGCAAATGAACAATAGAGATTGACCAAACTGTCCTTGATCTCACTAGCTCATTATATAACTTCCAGTTTTAATAGGTATGGTACATAACACTAATTATTTTCAATAATCAGACATGGAAAGGAAAGCTTGATTTTATTAGAACTAGAAAAGTAGTAGGGTTCGTATGCCCATGTCTGAAACGTATGAAGCATTTATAGGCCTACAGATTTGATCAGTTGGTCATTGATCTTCCATTGTTCTAACATATGTTATAAGGAGGGATATAGTGCCTCTCGCATTCACAAACATGGAACAAAAGCAAGGGGTTAGAGAAGAACTAAGTGATCAAAGTATAATATAAGCTGATTTCTACAATTTATATGACAAATAGGACGAGGCTAAGCTTATAATAACATCATGCAAGTATTCCAAATAATATTTATACGACAAAGCAGCCTGGGGAATACTAGAAACGGTTTAACCAAGTTAGTGAGAATACGATTATTTATATCCTATTAAAATTTCATAAAAAATAAAAAATTAAAAAAATCCTGATTTCCCATGTCATGTAGATGTATCTATAACTGCCTACTAGAGATCACAAAAGCTATTTTGTTTGGACTTCATTTTTCTTTAAGAACCCATGTCCGGCACTCATGTCCAGCACATGAATATGGAGATATAACCTTTAAGGATCCTTATGGAAAAACCTAGAAAAGTCTAACCTTATCCATGTCGGATACATACCTATATTCGACACTCACACTCTAGTCCAAGTAACATAGCACAAAAGACTAAAGGTAAAAAACTGAAGTTTACTAAATCTAGAATGAAAATCCCATAGCTTATATAAAGTAATAACTAACAAGGAAAATCAACAACAGTTGCCTCCTTAATAATAAACAAACACTATACCCACGTAACAACCCCCCAAAAATAATTACAATCATAGAGCAAAACCGTTAAACCCGAAATAGCAAATTCTTTGTTCTCAAATAACAATGCCATGGCAAACATTATTCAACGGTTTTCTAATAAGAATAAAATGTGCTAATAGAAAGCTAATTAAAGGCAAATTTATCCTTGCCTCAAGATGTTGGGCAGCTTCGGAAGTCAACCCCACAGTGGCAGCAGCTAAACCTATCAATCCTCCCTACATAAACACAACACCAAAATTGAACAAAGCCAACCCGAATTTTAAAATAAATAGATACAAAATCTCATAAAAAATTTCAAAATTCTGGAAAATATTCATAGTCAACCAACCTTACGGTGATTGGCTTGTGGTGAGTAAACAAATTCCGTGGTCAACAAGTTGATCACGAGCGATATCTTCTCGTGATCTCCGGACGACGCTAGCTGTTTCACAATTCCTTCAAACTACACAAAATTATGATATCAAACAGTTGAGCAATTCAGTCATTCAAAAAGCTAGATAGAAACTGAATTACATGGAAAATAATAAAAAAGCAAAAGAAGAACCTCAAGGGCCGCATTCTTCCGCTTCTCATACAGCTTGTCGGATAGATTACGCAGAACGGAGGCGGGAATCACGGAGAGCGCGTCGGCCATACTAGATTATTCTTTTAAAGTTAAAAAAAAGGGAAGAAGAAGAAAAGCACAAACTAAAGATATTTACTCGATTAAATCAAATTTGTTTCATCATCTTTTCAAGTTAGATCTTGTAAAAACTGAGTAGAAACGAATTAAAATTTCTTTAATATTCATACAAAAAGAAAAGGAGATAGGATTTTTTATTTTCTTTCTTCTGTACTATTAAAGTGAAAATTTGGAAGAAAAGAGAAGAAATTTTTCCGAGATTTGGATAGTGATGTTTTTGTGTTGTGATTGTAATAAAAATGTTAGGAGAAAACGATAAAGAGCGTTGGGCTAAAGTCAAATGACCAAATTGTTTGTGTGCAGTCTTTGCAGAAAAGCAAGTCTAAGACTCTAAGTCAAGGGTATAAGTGAAATTTCATGGTGCTAGAGAAAAAGACGTTACTCATCTACCAACGATTAATTATCTGTAAATTAAATCTGTGTAATAACAAAATCAATGTCCAGCCCAACCATCAATATTTTTTTTGGTAAATTATATTGGTAGTGATTCAATTATTAGTTTTTTAATTATAAAAAATTATAAAATAATCACCTTACTATTTAATTTTTTTTTTGGTCACTAGTTAACTAATGATGACGGCTTTTAAAATTAATATAATAGCAATTTTAACCCGCTTTTAAAATTAATATAATAGCAATTTTAACCTTTAATATTTATATATTATATTAATTTAGTTTTGATTCTAAAAAAATCTAACTCTCAACATTTATACGTTATGTAATTTAATTTTTTTTTTAGATTTTTCTTTTCTTTGTTACCACTAAGGATCAAAATGTTGCTTTGGAGAGCGGGTAACAACATCCTTCCAGTGAGTAAAACTTCGGTTCAAAGGAGAATTTCGGCACCCTTCTTGTGTTGTATTTGTCGAGACAGCAATGAATCTATCTTTCATGTGTTCTGCTCTTGTGCTGAATCGACTAAAGTTCGGAACCTCCCATCTTTCTCTTATAAAGTCCAAGATGTTGAAGGTAACTCGTTTTTTGAATGGATGATCAATTGCTTTCGAAAGCTTGGTATAGAGGAGTTTCGAAGGTGATGTTTTACAATTTGGCAAAATGAAAAAACTGGAAATAATTGAAATTTGAGGGGGATGGGTGATGATACTAGCATAGTGATGAATTTTGCCCAACCATACATGAGGGAGCTTGATGCTTCCTGTTTGGCCAATCGAACGATACCAATCCATTATCATAGAAAATGGAAGCTGCCGCTGAGAGACATCCTTCTTAAGTTAAATGTTGATGTTGCCTTAACTGATGATAGATGTTACCTTTGCATTCTGTGTTAGAATAAAAAAAATTACATAAAACTTAATAAATTAGGATTTTTCATATCAAATCATCACGAATAAATTAAAAACAATAGTAGATGCAAAAACGTACCTGAATCTCTTGAAATCTTGAGATCATAAAATCTTATAGTTTTGATATTCCAAATTAACATATTAAGTATTTTAGAAAATGTGACACTCTCTTTTCTAAAGATGAGATTTTATTATGTATGTATAATTTGGGGACCATACCTTTAATATATAACTTTTACACATTAACCTTAATTTTTAATCAACCCATCATCAATTAGAAATTAGTTACTAGAGCATCTATATATATTTGATTCATACTTTATGTAATAACTAAAGTCTAATAAACCTTCACCGATTTAGATCACATTTAATTTGGGCTCACATTTCACTATTTGTTTTGACATGTAGATGATTGCAGTTAGGGAGGGTATTTGTTTTGCTTTGGATATTGGCATTTCTCAGCTTATTGTGGAAATAGATTGCCTTCAAGTCTTGTTTAGATTTAACTAAGGGAGATGGTTCATTTTAACTATCAGAAATATTCTTGAGGAAATACTAGTTCTTGTAATTTTAGAGAAAAATTTTTGATTCTTCGTTAAAAGAGATGGGAACTTTGCTACCCATAAACTTGCTAAGTTTACGTTGAATATTATGAATGATGCTGTATGGATCGAAAAAATAGCGTTCCTTCTTGAAGAATTGTTTGGAATGAATGAATTTTTCATTTTGTATCAAATATATATAACATGAATACATCCAATTTAGTTTACCTTAGACCATAAACATTTATAATATGTATCGACCAAAGGTGATGCTTATAAGTGGTATAGTAACTTATTCAAAAACTTTAAAACAAACAACTAAAGCACGTAGGGGGGAAGAAAAATGGATTTCGCTACTGCAACCTTGTCGGGTTTTGAACAGCCTGGCTCGCCGATACCTTCAGAGATTGAACCAGTCACTAAAAAAGTCCGAAATAAGGAGTGTAATGTGACGTCTCTAGGATACTTAACTATGGAGGAATCCGGTGCGGGAAAAGAATCGTTTAATTCGAAATTGATGGCGAATGTAGGTAACAAGACTGGGGATACATAGGTGGTGATGGTGGATGATGATTTAGAAATAATGGAAGCTGATATCAGAATTTCATTGGAAGGTCCGTATCCAGAGATTTTCTTCTCAGACCGGGTGCAAGAAATACTAGATAAAAGCATGGATTTAACAGTAGTAGTTAGGCTTTTGGGACGAACAATTGGGTACAATCCCTCCTTAACAGAATACAGAGTCTTTGGAACCTTGTTAGATCGTTTTAGGTGATCGGCATAGACAATGTTTATTACTTGGTAAAGTTTGCTTTGAGTCAAGACTATACCAAAGCACTCACAGAGGGACCATGAATGGTTTATGGGAATTACCTCACTGTTCAACCTTGGAGTCGAGACTTCTCTACGGACAAGCAACATCCCTCAAAGATAGTGGTGTGGATGAGAATGTCGGGGCTCCCGTATAGGTATTATAACAAGAAACTGCTGAGAATAATAGCAAGGACATTGGGGAAGGTGGTAAAGGTGAACTATAACACAACAAAATCAAGGAGAGGGAAGTTTGCGCGGTTTGCGATTGTGGTAGATCTGATGAAACCGCTAAAGGCTTTTGTTGGAATCAACAACGTCCCTCTTTGCGTTGAGTATGAGGGGCTTCCTTTAATCTGTTATAAGTGCGGCTGTTATGGACTCCTTCAAGAGCGTTGTCCATCGGAAAGAAAGGAACCGGAGGAGACCCTATCTGCGGGCAGTGAATCCAGACCGTCACCGCCGTCGATAGAGAGTATAATGGCTGGCCAGAACTGCTTTGGTCTGTGGATGCAAGATCCTGGCTGGAAACAACGACCGACAAAACAATTGGCAGCAAACAATAATGGGAAGAAACAAAATGGTGTTAAATTAGCCTCGAAAAATACTCATTTTGATATTCTTGTAGATTTGGATGACACGATAATAGAGGAATCGCGGGATTTTGGGAACACAAATTTTTCAGGTGATAAGGGAAGTGGAAATGGAAAGGAGAGGAAGAAAGGAAATGGTAAACAAAAAATAGAGGAGCAGACGGTGTTAAAAAAAGGAACGACTAAGGATAAGGGAGTGACTGGTGTTCAAGGGTTTAATGATGATGTAAGGGTGGATTAAACCCTTAATGGGCCCCATGACTGTGGTGGATCGGTGGGATTAAAGGAAAAATTGGGCATTTGGGTAGGTGGGCCTAATGGAAATGTTAGAATTGAAACAAGTGGGCCTAGTGGACTGTTAGCGGTGGGGTTGGAAGAAAATGGCCCTAAGGTTGTTGAGAGGCCCACAAGTCTCCCCATCACGAACCATAAAGCTATCTTGGTTGAAGACGGCGCTGGGTATTCTGAAAATACGGTTTTTATGCATGAACCATGTAAAGTTAAAGGGGTTCAAGCACAAAAAAAATAAAGCCTTAACCATGAAGGAGATCACTAAGAAGGGGCATAAAGTCCGCAAAAGGGTTGAACAGAAACATCCTACTAAACCGGTTCTAGCAAAATGGGTGGAGATGTTTTCAAAAAAATTAGATAGTTCGAGCAGAACTAGCAATGTAGATGTTCCTATGGAAGTATTATTTGTGGGTGAGGTACCGGATGGGAGGAAGCTGAGCCATCATTGTATAGACGCCGATAATAATACGGAGGAAGCTCTGGTGGTGGGTGACTTTTTACTGGGGCAGTAAGTACAATATTTTTACATTTTTAATATGGATTTTAAGCTACTATGCTGGAACTGTCAATGGGTTGTAAGTCCCAAATTTGGTGCTGTGTTGAAAAATATCTTGAGGACTTAAAAGTCGTATATCTTAGTGTTAGTGGAAACAAGTATAAATGGGAAAAAACTGATAAGGTTATTCGGAGAACGAGTTTCGATTTTTAATTTAGAGTGGAAGCAAGGGGCTTTTCAGGTGATATTTGGGTTCTATGGAAAGACAAAATGAGGATTGATGTTATTGAAGTTTCAAGCCAATTTATCCATTGTTGCTGCTCTAAGCAAGTTATGAAACAAAATATTTTGTTTATGGTTGTTTACGCTAGTCCTAACATAGCAAAACGTACGTTGTTCTGGAACCACCTTGCCTCATTGAAGCACCAAGGAAATGATCTGTGGCTACTTGGGGGTGATTTTAATGCGATTGTATCCAGTGAGGAAAGGACTGGAGGTGCAGGGACGAGGCTAGGTATTGATCTTTTATTCCGAGACTTCATGTTTGAACATGGGATGATAGATTTGGGGTATAAATTGCCATATTTTACTTGGATTAGGGGATTGTTATTCCAACGATTGGACCAGTTCATTTGTAACGCAGACTAGATGGAGTGTTTTCCCGATTCTTCTGTGGCACATCTTCAACACATAGGTTCGGATCATCGACCTCTGTGTCTTTCTTTGGTACCTCAGAGACTCCCCAACACACAGACCTTTTCGCTTTGTTGCAACTTGACTCGAAATGATAAGTTTGATGAGGTTTTAAAAGATTCTTGGATGTTAGGTAATGATGTGATGACAAACATTGAAAAATTCTGCACTAAAGTCAAAGAGTGAAATTATCAGTCCTTTGGGCATAATGGGAACAGGAAAAGGCTGCTTATGGCAATACTAAAGGGGATTGAGGAGAGGCTTGATATGTATCCCTCAAACTTTCTTCTTGATTTAGAAAAAGAGTTCAGATTGGAATTAGAGGAAGTCTAGAACCAAGAGGAGAGTCTTTAGCAACAGAAGGGCTGAAGTAAATGGACATGTGAGGGTGACGTAGTACTAGATTTTTTCACGCAAAGTACAGTTTCTAAAAGAAGGCCTATAAGGCCTACGTAAGTTTTTCGTTAAATATCAGCTATTTATAAGTTGGAATGTAATTTTCCTCCAAAGATGTTTTAGGAAATACTCTTTTATTGTAGTAAACATATAATTAATTTTTATATATTTGAACGAATAATAAATAAATTTAATTTGACATTCCACTATTATATCTTTTATGTTGCTGGCTTTCATATTTTGTATGCATAAAGAAATTGTGATAAGTAAATATTAACTCATTGATTGTCTAAGTTCAAACTAATGATAAGTGACACTATAAGAACGTTTACATTGCGAGAAAGACAATCTATTTCAGTAGATAATCTAAACAAGTCTGTAGTTTCGTAAAAGAATCAAAGTAAGCATTTGATTCAAATACTTAGAAGGATTATTATATTGTCTACAATTCCAATTAAGGAGATGGCTAGTCTTGGCTATTGGAGTAGTTTGCTCAATAGGTAGAGAGATAGATGTATCCATTGGAAGAATAATACATTTGACTGGATCCAAGATAAATAAATTCTGAATCCATTTGTGAATTGATTCACTTGTGACGTTTATGGTGTGATTTACCTAAATCCTGAGTTAGTCACTAACCATGCGTATGTAACTAATGTGTTTTGATATAAGTAGAAGCTTATACTCTAAAGATGATTGAGCCGATAGTCGATATGTTGGGTACATGACTTGTGTATGCAGGGGCGAAGCCAGGAAAATTTTTTAGGGGGGCCGGAAGAAATATTAACTTTTTATAGTTTATATATTTATAATTTGTAAAGGATTAAATCGAATTTTTATAATTTTAGGGGGGGCCAAAGTGCAATTTTACCTTTACTAATTTAAAATTTTTAAAAAGTTATAGGGGGCTAAATGATAATTTTACATTTTAGGGGGGCCGAGGCCCATGCCAGCCCCCCTAGATTCGCCCATGTGTGTATGGCATGACTTTACTAGCAACAGTGAAATTCATATCTCAATCACTACAACAAAACAAATTTTTAGCGGCATTTTTTTGGGCCTATAAGCACCGTTAAAAATATTTGCGGCATTTTTAATAGCGTCGCAAAAAACGCCACTATAGGCAACGCCGCTACGGCGTTTATTTGAAAAAATGCCGCTATAGAACATTATCTTTAGCGGTGCTTCTACCACAAACGCTAACGTTAGCAGATTTCTTACATCCATTTTCATTCATATAAAACCCTTCCTGTAACAACCAAAAACAACAAATACAGCTCCAACTAAAAACAGCAAATACAAATCCAACCAAAAACAACAAATCTAAATTATACTTCAAATCCAATGAAAGATATATGATCTAAATTAATAAATGAAATAACAAAATACTCTTACAATAATGTTAAAAGTTATAATGTTAAAGTATTCTTACAATAAGAAAACAAACGTCTAATATGGCAGATTCTGCTACTGCTAAAACATCTTTATCATATTCTGAAGCTGTTGCTGGAGTTCGTCGTATTTTCTACTTTGTTCTGCTTCCCTCGCTGTTGCCTCCGCTTTAAGTTGAGCAATTTGCTTAACTGTGCTCGCTTGCATCTTAGCTAGCTGGTCTTTTAACATATGAACTTCAGCTTGAGTCTGACTCCCTGAAGGCATGTATTATTGCGAGCTGGATCCAAAATATTGAGTTGGGTTTATGAACGATCCTTGAAATCGAACACGACCGTTCCTTTCTGGACCCAAAATTTCAGTAATAACTCGGTTATCAATGTCGTCAAGATTAACAGAGCTATCCCTCGAAGCGATCGCTTCATACTCCGCCTTTTTATCCTTTAGTTTCTCCTAACAAATTAATCAAAGAGTTATAAACGAAATATATAATCAAAACAAATGCAACATAACTTAACATTATTTGCATTACAAACGACAAATTAAATCATTATAATTAAACATGATAAATATTTAAAATAATTCAAATTTTATTAAGTAAATATACCATAATTTCTGCAACTTTAGTAGTCTTAGGAGATCTATTTTTCTTTCTATGTGTAATGTCAAAAAGTTGAAGGCGTCCAACTTTTTGACCAAACGATTGTTCCTACAATATAGTAGTAAAAATATTATTTAATCTAATTAATTAATAATATGACACAATTAATAAATTCAAAATACCTCTTCCTCAGCTACACAAGCAAAACTTTTCGACTCAGCTGTGTGCGTGAATTTTTGTTTTTGCCTACTTGTAGTGCAAATGTGCTCACAATCCTATATTATGAAATTCTTATTACGTATATAGTAAATATTATAAACCGAAATAATTATATGAGTTTGGAAGTACATAATACCTCTCCTTTCTTTGAATTTCAAAATCTAACTGCATCTTCCTATTGATACCTTAGCATTCTCGGTTGGACATTTCGCAATTTCTCTTCGAGGCTTATATTTTTCTTAAAATATTCCTTTTTTAAAGCACTTTTATAGTCTCTCCATTTTTTTCCTAATGCCTTCTTGACATAATTATCCGAGACCTCTAAAACAAATCTCTCCTGCAAAAAACACAAGTTTAGAAAGTAAATATAAATGAAACTTAAACAAAAGTATTATAAATTACATTCAATTTATTACCTTAATATTATCGAGAGCCTGATTTTTGTTATTATCAGGCATATGATGCCATGACTCGTAGTTGATAGGCAACAGATTGGTATTTCGTGATATAATGCCTAAGTATCCTGCTAAAAGTCGAGCTTCTGATCCAACAGGCTAAACAAGACTGTTTCTGGCTACTTTGACATGCTCAGCAGAATTTAACTCGTATAAATCTTTTAATAGTGTACGTCCTCGAGTTCTGCGTGTCTCACCGCTTTCAGCTGAAAATGGTATATTATAATATAAGAATTTGAAACATAAATCAATAATAAAAGTCAACAGGCATGTAAATTAAAGTTCAACATTACTTTGAATTTCTGCAGGTTCGTAATCTGTATTCGAAACATTCGAAGATCCAATACCAGTTTGTTGTTCACTATTTATTTCTTCCGAATTTGGAGGGTTTTGAACAATACTTAGACCTCATAATCTTCTTATGGGCATTTTATCTGCAATACACATAAAATAGTTGGAATTTTAGTAACTAATTACAACAATAATAGTACATATAAAATAGTTGAAATATTTAACAAGATCAAGATTTAAATTATAATATTACATATAATTAAAAAATCGTAAAATCTTACTACATCATAATTCGTAAATATCCTTATCCACATCCTGGCGAACCCATTGAAATTGTGTACTAGTACTAGGTATATTTTCATTTAAGTTTTGTTCTGGAAAAGGTAAAGTTTCTGATCTTAGTGGAAAATATCGAAAAATCTTTACTGGCTTCTTTCTTGACTGTGCCTCACCTTCATCCTCATTCACATCTTCTGTATTCATATTCATCCAACGAGATTTACCGCAAACATGATAAAAACTGTTGGTTTTTCCGATCACCCTAATATAACATGCAATCATTTGGGCAACTATGAATTTTGTCGTAACCAAGGCCTAAATCTTTTATCAGTTTCTTCATATCTTTGCATGAATGAGGGATTTTTGCAAACGAAAACATATCTCTCAAAAACTCTAACAGCATTGTAAAAGAGTTTCCGGTCCACCCTCCCAAACATTTTAAGTGAAATAGACTAATGCAGAAGGATATTTTTGAACATTTTGATCCCTCATAAAGTTCTTCATTCATTTTATTAAGTAACTTGTAAAACTTTATCGCTTCTTTATTTGGCTCTTCATCAGGTACACTTCTTCCCGTTTCGGTAAAAGCATTTCCACCAATATTACAATCATCGGATGCAATAAAGTCAGGTGGAAATGATTGCACACCATGACTGACTGTGCATATTAAATGCATCCCGCAGCATACCTTCTATGTCATCTTCTCTAACAGACTGATGGTAAGCATTATGAGGATAAGCCGGAGTAATCGTTGAAGAGGTTCTACTAGGTATACACTCTCCATGGAAAATCCATTTTTTATACCCCCGAATAAAGCCATCAACAATTAGATGTTCGCAGACAACTTCACGAAAATGCCAATTGATGTTGCCACATTTCTTACACGGGCAAAGAATCATATTCTCTTGGCTTGCATTTTGAAATGCAAAATTTAGAAAAGTTTGTACTCCATTTCGATAGTTGTTGCTTACCCTTGACAAATTCATCCAACTCTTATCCATTTCGTTGTTAAGTCTAAAGTTGACAATATGATATTTATTTATGTCAGTTATGTAAATTATGTAAGTTATGTAAGTTATGTAAGTTATGATATGATATATATTTATATAAGTTATGTATGTTATGTAAGGTATGTAAGTTATGTAATTTTAAAGAAATGAAAATGAAAATAATGTAAATTGAGTAATATCTATATGGGTATACATTTGTATTGTCAAAAGAAGAGTTCACCATTTCACTAATATACACACCTCAACTCAGTTAAACATTTTCATTGTTTTAAAATTTTTTTTATCTAAACCAAAACTCAAACTTTAGTATAAACCAGTATGATTATTATTGAACAAAAGTCATGTAAGGAAGGATTTAGGGCTTCCTTATATATTTATTTTATTTTTTAATAAAATAGATTTAATGGAATAAGGTTAAATTGGATTTATGTTCATATTTGGCAGCAATAGAGATGTAATATCAGCAAGCCATGCTTTTGATTATTGTCCATATTCTTTACATTTACAATCATGCCCGGTAAATATTTAAATTTTATTTCGCACAAGCATGGTAAAATTCAAGAGAATACTAACCTTAATAAGCTTCCCAAAACAGTAGGTTCAACACCAAGCTTCAATCCAAACGTTAAGTCTAGCTTCACCCTTGTTCTCTTCTTTAGCTTCAAGCATATACCTAACATTTTCCATGAAAAAAAGTTGTTGTAAATATTACAATTTATATTTATTTAATTATTTTTAATAATATAGGGACTAAATTGATCCGTTTATTCATTTGAAGGAATATTATTTATTTATTTATTCATTTATTACATAATGGGGATTTCTTAACACATCATGTTAAAAATTTCCATTACTACTTTGTCAAATATTAATCCATGAATTATTATTTGATTGCAAAATATTAAATTTATTAATATATTAAGAGTCATTCATAACTTAATATGCATTTTTTAAAAACAATTTTATTTAAAAAAATCCAAAATTTAAATGCACGTAAGTTGAAAACAATTATAAATTAACATGTATACTAGTTATTAATCTATATAAGAAATGTACCTAAATCTTCTTAATTTACTTTTTTTTTAATGTCATTCTAGAAGTTTGTCGTTTGAAAATCCACTTGCTTGTTTGAACGTTGATGCATTTGCATGCCCACTTTACCTTTCACATGAGTTTGAGATAAGTGGCTAACCCTAAGTAGGCCCCATAAGCATATGGCCAAGTCAGCAAATGCGATGATTTTTCTTCTCTTTTTATTATTATTTTATCTAATAAATTTGAGATATTTATTCCACTAAATTCCATTAAACAGGCAAACAACTACTCCTACAAAGTTTAGGCTAACAACCCTTCAATACAAACCATAACCTTAAATATAAATTATTTAATATATCCAAAATATTCTAAATATAATTATAATACAAAATAATAATAATAATAATAATAATAATATAATCCAACATTTTGATTTTTTTCTTAATTTTTTTTTTTATTTCATATCTTTCTTGCTAAATTATCATCCTTGTTTTAATTCATAGAAACAAAGTCAAAGATATAATATATATGGAAATTAGTGAGAGGGCAGCTTGCAATTTCCACTAGGTGGACTATGATTATAAAGAAAAACCAAAAATAGGTAGTATAAGTAATGGAAAAACCAAAATTTACTTGGAACCAATGTCAATAAATCAACATATATCATATAAAGATGGAAAAAAGACTACTATAAAGTATAAACAAATTGCTAGGAGCAGACTCCAAAAGAGGTAACATTAAACGACTACCTCATTGATTCACTCTCGTTATCATCGACGAGGTTATTTGTAAACCCTAACTCAATTGTCATTTATTAGGAATCATCATTCAGAAAACAAAGAATTTGCATTTTCAAATGTATGTCTCTTTACTTAACTCTCATTTATCCTATACCTGATATTGCTTTAACTAAACTTTTTTCTTCTTCTTTTTAACTAAACAGATTACTAATATTTTCAGTATTTAACAAATTTAATCTTCAAAATCCGGTAACATGTTGCAAATCAAACTTAAATAGTTAATCATGCACTGAACACGAAACTTACTTAAAATAAAGCATAAAATCAACAGACATGTAGTAACCTAAGCTAAACCTATTAGTTTCGTAAAGAAAAATGAGCGACCTTTTGAAAACTTTTTAGCCTTGTTTTTTTAATCTTAACCTCAGTTTTCTCAGCAACCAAACAAATATAGACAGAAAAAAAATGTTAACTAAGATGACAAATTAAACTGCTTGTTGAACAAGTGAAGGTAACAGAAAGCATAAGATTCGAAATAAATAGTGCTCAAACTTCGTTAGGCATTATTCTTTTTTATTTCTTTTTGTTTGCGTCAAAAAAGAATAGAAAGAGACGAATGTGTTAAAAGGAACTAACCTTGAATTATTGATGCAATTTGCAAACATTCAAAAAGCGTGAGAGAAGGAGAGTTTTTGGAGCAAAGAGAGGGAAAAAAAGGGGGAAGCGTTCGTGTAATAATGGAAAGGGCCTTTAAATCTGGGCCACCATCAACCGGAATGAGCGTGAGAAAGACAAACAAGGGGGATTGTATCCATTAGGTCTCTTCAATAATTTGATACAAGAAAATTAATAAATAAGCTACGAAGAGCGAAATTTACCGATTGGTTGCGACAGCGGAGAGCGACGGCAACAGCGACGCAGCAGAGGGGACAGTGGACGGCGATGAGCAGGTGGTCGGGTCGGCGACTTCAGCGGTAGATGGCTAGGGATTTTGATTGGGGGGAAATTTAGGGATTAAGGGAAATTTAGTGAATTGGGGAAAATGTGTTGGGGGAAATAATTAAGTATCGGGTATAACATTTGGGATAAAATGGAAGAAAACAAAACGACCCCGTTTTAGTATAAAAATTTTGACCGTTTATGGCGTTTTTAAAAAGCGCCGCTAATGCTGATCTATTGCGGCGTTTATAACCTAGCGCCGCTAATTCCTCTTAAGCTCCACCTAAAACGACGACGTTTTTGTTAAAGTAAAAATTATTTGCGGTGTTTTTTACCTAGCACCGCTAATGCCCTACCTAAAGCGGCTTAAAATGTTTTTTGTGACATTTTTTCAATAGCGCCACAATGGTCGATCTATTGCTGCGTTTTTCAAAAAGCGCCGCTAAAGCTACTAAAGATGCAACTATTTAAAGTAAATTGTTTTTTGTGGCATTTTTTTTCCAAGCGCCGCTAATGCTCGATCTATTACGGTGTTTTCCACCTAGCGCCGCTAATGAAACGGGGCCATCTTGTTTCAAGCAATTTTTTTTTAGCGTTTCAGTCAAATAACGCCTCTAATGCCTTTGATAGCAATAAATTGTTATAGTTTAATTATTTCTTAAATTCCTTTAAATTAATTTTGTTTTGTTTCAAACAATATATTTAATTTGTAAAATTTGATAATTGTGTACGAAAATAATGTTTAAAAATGAAACCAAACTTCCTTAGGAAGAGTTTGTGTCCACGAGTTTAATTTTTTGTGCAGCTGGTAGAATTTATCCAAATTGATTTTGATAAAATTTAACTTCTCAAATTTTATACCTAAACCCTAAAGCCTAGACCCTAAACCATAAACCATATATTCTAAATCCTGAAACCTAACTTATACACACTAAACCTTAAACTATAAACCATAAACCCTATATATATATTACAAGGTATAAAGGTAATTTAAAAAAATAATCTTATTGCTTACCTAAACCCTAAAATAACTTGAATTTTTGACACTTTTATCAAAATCCCTAACCCTTAAACCCTAATATCCTGACCTTTAAAACCCTAAACGTTAAGACCATACCTACAACACACTAAAGCCTAAACCCTAAACTCTAAATTATAAATCTTAAAACACTAAACCCTAAATCCAAAATACTAAACATTAAACCCTAAACCCTAAAATCATAAACCATAGACCTTAAACCTTAAAAATTAAATCTTAAAACCTAAACCTTAAAATAAAATTATTTTTTTGTGGCGTTTCTGCTTGACCTTTTGCGGCCGCTAATGCTTGACCTTTTGCGGCATTTTTATCATAAACGCCGCTATAGCTCTAACCTTTTGTAGCGTTTTCCTATTAGCGCCACTAATGTATAAATTTTGCGGCGTTTTTTGTCCAAATGCCGCTAAATATCTATTTTGCTGTAGTGAATTAAAAAGTTAACGATATCCTCTCATTAGCATTGTGTGGATTGATAACTATGGAACGTGGCCACAAGTTGCTTATTCTCAAACGAGCAATTTATCACAGTCATTTATTGATAGTGATTATATTAATCATTAAGAAGACACAATGATGACAATGAGATAAAATAGGATTGTATTGAGTGAACGGATTTAACTCAAAGAAATCAAGGATATCATATGAGTTTAACACACACATGATGAGATCATTGGACAAAACAGTTGGATGAATTGCTTTCATAAAAAGTGTTCGATAAGAAGTTTTTAATCATGGTACTTATTGTGGATTGACTCCATGATTAAGTAATTGTGAATTATCAGAATGATACTTCTGCACATAATTGCAATTACTAGAGCCTAATTGTATATGTCCGATTGTCCCTCCGCTAGCTCAACAAAAGCTTGATCGGACTACATTTGAATCAGAAGAAATTTTACAACTTTGGAAATAATTTTATTGAGTCGCTTTATTCGATGTGGAAACAGAATATATGATTAGATTGTTAAAAAAACCAAGCAAAATATATTAATATGTTTTTAAGGGTTTTTTTTAAAAAAAACTTAAAGAAATATTATTTAATTTTTTTGAATTTTTTGGTTAAAAAGTACCACTTGTCACAAAAAATGGTTGGTTAAGAATTTTTTTTAATGATGTTAAATTTTTGGGGTAATTTGGATAATAGAGTATATTTTAGATATCATTTGTAACAGAAAAAAACTTGGGAACAAACTTGGGAAAAATGGTATAGTTTATGTCTCATTTTGTGGTTTAAGTCTTGAAATTACAGTAGATTTATAGCACATCATGGATGTGGATGAAAAAAAATTATGTAGCAAATATATTTGTTAAAATCCACATCAAATTCAATTGATGCTTTGATTACGATGCTAAAATTAATTGTTTATCATACATGGTGTTTTGGGTTCAAATTATGGCTTTTGAACCAAATTGGGCCAATCGATTGGACCAATTTGACTAAGAGCTAGTCGAGGTATGGTCCAGAGGAAGGCATTAGATCAATTGACCTAAGAACTGGTATGGATAGGTTGAACTGGACAAAAAACTGGTTGAACCAATATTTTTTATTTCATATACAAACATGCTTTAATAACTCACAAGTCTAGCTTATATATTCATACCCATTCACAAGTTAAATGATAACAACCCAAACTACAATTACATACGCAATTTACCCTGAGAACATACTAACATTTTCATGAAACTTAAGTAAACTTATTTAGCTTATTATTCACATGTTTGTGCATCTGTCTCACATCGTATTATCACAATATATAAGATTACATTTAAACGATAATTTGACACTTGAGGCTATGAAACATAAAAGTGAGTTCTATCACTATACATTGGATACACGGATCTCCAACACACTAAATGACTCATAGAGTCGAACATATCTCAAAAAGTGAAACATAAAGCTAATACTCTCCAACACATCAAACATGTCCCATTAAATGGAGCTTAGCTCACATTCCATTATCTTTCCAACCTGTCCTAGTGTCTCAATGCCCAAAAACACATACATATAGGTGAGTATCCACAATCCTGTGGCATGCTAACTATATCCAACGATTTCAAGAGATCACAAGGCTAAAATATCCACAATTACACATTTTTAATTATTGATTTAATGTACATTATCTCTGTTCATATTCATCAAATTACATCACAACTTTTACACAATGCATGCTTGTTGGATTCACATTTAATTACACTTTAAGTGTCACAATAATGCTCATTGAGCCGTCACATATCTGACCACATATGTGTACAGTAAAATCAGTACATCATATATCACATACAAGTATTCTCACATGTTACCTGTCATAATAATATTACATTCCACAATTCAACACATATATACTTACTGAAATTCCGCTCACTTTCGCTACATATTTGCATTATTAGCATATCATTATCATTGTCATTTGGCATGCATATCATGCTCACAATACAACACAATTCACAATAATCATCATACATGTCTCATATCACAATATCGTATCATAATAATCAATCTACAATTATTCACATAATTGCCAAAGTGAAGTAAGAGAAATAGAAAGCTTACACTCGAAACTTAGGATAGGGATTTAGACTATTCATAAGCTCTCAATTAACACTATGAATCATGTCTACAAGTAGCAATCCAAACACTCACTGATCACACTTTCGCCTAGTTGCTGAAAGCTGAAACTAGTTTTTCCTTATCTTTATCTTTACTCGTTGAATGTCTTAACGATCCCGAAGCTTCAACAAGGTAAATCACACAACAACACAATCAACAATCAACCAAAAACTCACTTCAAACAATCAAAACACATGCCTAAGCTAATTCTCATGTAATTGAAACCTTTAACATAGCAAACTTGAATTTCAATTATCTCGGTCTATACTTAATCTTTTTGCCTAAAATTGATTTATTTCATCTAATTGTTCACCTACGACTGATTCTCAACCTTTAAACTACTCAAAACTATCTAATTCATTGTATCAAAATTTTTGACATATTTATGACAATTTTCACGAAAATTCGTTAAAACGTTGAAAATCTTCAACGAAACTTTAAAGTAAGTTTAGAAAACCTTCTAATCATGTTAAAAAAAAAATTGAAAAACACTTTGAAACCATGTTTTTACCCAAAATCCTGAAATCCACCATTAACGACTCAATTTTTGGCTTTTATTTAAAACATGTGACTTAGCGGCTAAAAATTCAATTTAAAGGATCAAATAATATAAAAAACTAATAAGGAATGGAATCGTCACCGTAGTTGACAAAAAATCGAACGTTTGATCGAAAATCTGAAAAACCCAAAAATTCAACAATGGAGAAATCTATGGTGTTCTTGGATATTTTTCTTGAAATACTATGAAGATTTATGGCTTGAAAAATGATAGAAATCTAAGGAATTAAGTTTAGGAATCAAAATTGAATAAGAGGAGTTTTGGAATGCAATGGATAGCAAAACAAAAATATGGACAGGTTTTATAAAAATGAAGGAGAAAATTGGGTGAAAATTAAAATTTGGTTTAATTCTATTTTAAAAACTCATAATTTAGACCTTTTTACAAATCAATCCTTATTTCAAAATTAAAAGTCTTTTGAACATTATTTTCAAAAATTATTTTAATTTCCAAAATTTCATAGATAAAAACATTTTCAAATACCATGCTAACGAAATTCCCTAACTCACTAGAGTTAAAATCCCCATTTTATCCTCGAAACTTCTAGGCCCAATTTTAAGGTGTGGCAATATTTTAATAATTTCATAAATGAGTTGGTACTTGATTGACCTATGATTAACTCATAAAAAAACTTAAAATAATTAAAAATACTATAGAATAAGGTAATTTCTTTTTTAGCCAGAAACATAATTATGTGAATTATACTATAAAATTGTGTTATTTATACTATGAAGGTTAAATTTTATAAAAGTTGTAGATTTATCATTTAATCCTTGTATTTTAATTTGGTCATTTTTAGTTCCTATACTTTTTCAAATTTTAGAATTTCATTCATAACCAAATGATAACTATTAAATTTATTAAGTTTTATTATTTCCCATATTTGATGTGTCAAACATGTTATCATATGTGTAATATCATATCAACTTATTATTTCCACATACTACTCACTAAAAAGCATGCTAATGAATTAATGTCTATCATTTGTGTCAATATTGAAGTTTCAAATTTCAAAAAGCATGCGGACTTATATAATGATCCAATTGGAGAATATTGACTAAATCTACAACTGGACAAATAGTACAAGACTAGTAATCGAAGTTAACTGCCATTGTTTGGGTCCAGACTAAAATTTCAAAATTCGAGAGTTACAGGGACTAAATTGATCAAATTAAAGTATATAGACTAAATCCATAACTTTTATAAAATATAGGGACTAATAGCAAAATTTAACCTATTATCAAATTGTGTTTATTTTTTTATACAAATAGAAATAGTTCAACATTAATATAGATTTGGATATATTGTTATAACTTCTGTTAAAGCCCTAGATACGTGGATGGCATAGGATACAATTAGCAATGCTACATTATTATATTTGTACGAGTTGCACTTTGCTCCTTAGAGAGAGCTGGTTATATCGGCACTTAGTGCCTCACACAAGCTAGCATGTTTTAAATGGTAAAAATTTCCAAGAGTAATAGACTAAAAAGAATGATTGATAATAGATAATAAATTGGAAAGACTATATTCAAGGAAATTGTACAATATTCTACAGGTAACAAAACATATTCTTAAAGGAATCTTATAGTAGTGAGAACAAATAGAGATAATGAAAATGAATGAAAATTCTCTGGAAACTGAAGCCAATAATTCTTCGCTGGATGATGATGTCCGGAACGAATCTCATTCTGAGGAAGACCGAATCACTAAAAAAGTAAGGTTTAAAGAAGGAACAGGTGGTGTTGACACGGATATGTTGATTGAATCTCAACCAAATCCAGTAGTTTCATGGAAAGATAAACTTTTGGGGGGTAAACCTGCATTATCTGATGTGGAAGAGCAAACCAGCAATGATGAAGAACTTGAATTTCTGGAGGGTGACATTCACAGATTCGTCGTTAATGGCATTCTTGCCATTGATTTTCGGAGAGAATCCAACAAATTCTCTACAAAGAAATGGAATTAACAGTGGTTCTTAAGCTACTTGGAAGAAACATTGGATATGGGGCTCTTTCCAACTAGATCAGCATCCTCTAGAATCCTTCCAAACCCTTCAATCTAATGGATATCAAGAATGGGTACTATTTGGCCAAGTTCCATTCGGCTGAATATTACTCTAAAGTTTTATCACAGGGGCTGTGGATGATCTACGGACAATACTTAACAGTACAGCCTTGGACAAAAGAGTTTAATCCTTCACAACCTTACCCAAGTACGGTCTAAGCTTGGATACGATTACCAGGTCTTCCGGGGTTCCTTTACAAGAAAAAAATCTTTGAGGAAATAGGAGGGACTATTGGGAAAGTTGTTAGATTATACTTCAACACCGACAGCCGGATTAGAGGACGATTTGCTAGAATAGCTGTGTACATTAACCTTGACAAACCGTTGACTGGCCAAGTTCTTGTGAATGGAATAAAATAGAGAGTTGAGTATGAGGCGCTACCAACCATATGCTTCAACTGTGGAAAGTACGGTCATACTAGAGAAATATGTTCGTCGGTTCAAACGAAAATTACACCGAAAAATGTCCAGGCTAAGGATAATCCGACGGAGGTGAGACAAGAAGAAGATAGCAAGAATTACGGACCTTGGATGATAGTTAAGCGTAAATCTCGAGTAACTCTCGAACTAATCATCTTTCCAATAAAGAAAATAAGGGGAAAGGAAATTCAGGCTCTAGATTTGAAGCCTTAGCAAACATTGGGGCTAAAGGAGACATGAAGAAGGCGTTGAATAAGGACGGCGAGGATCACATAGCAGATTTTCAAGTCATTTCAAAAGTAGGTGTTAATGCAGGGGAGCAGAGGCATTTAAAGCAGGATTGCGATAATCCAAAAATAGGATTACAGCTGGGAGCCATTAATTCAGAAAATGAAGCGTTGAATTTTCAACGTTCGGGCTTTACCAGAGAACAAGCAGATTGGGCCACGCTTGATAGCGCTAATGCTAGGATTTTAGCAGGCCCACGCGTGAATAATAAGGCTGACCCATCTGGATGTGCTGCGTCTGCTATCCAAGAATTGGGCCATGTTACTCCTATAGCAGGCCGAACTACTAGCAAAATAGGGAGCTATTCTTCGAACTCCATTGTTGTTTCTTCAACAGATATTTTGAATAATAATGCTTCCATATTAAATGTTAATAAATTTAATATCTCTCGTCTTAATCCTATCTTTAAAAATCAAGATTCTAATTTTGAGCAGGGAGTTAGTATGACAACTGAATCAGACTCTTCATTGCCGAATATAGTTGAAGTTCAAGTGGCCGACTCTCTTGGTGGTATTAATAAAAATCATACAGCTATTTCCCTTAAAGGGATAGGTCCGGCGGTGGATGGCAACAAGAATCATTCTACAACAAAATTAATGGGAGGTAAGGAAGGAGGTATTCGGGCCATTAGGAAAATTAATAAAATCACGCACGGGAAAGGGAACAATTTTAAAAATAAAAATCCCTCGAAAATTCCTTTGAGTGATTCTATGACTAGACTCGTTCAGTCGGTAACTACGCTTCAAAAAGCGAAAGTAGATGTTACTGGCCTGAATATCGGTAAAAGCAATTAAGTTGCTTCGCTGCATGTTTGTTGGATAAGTTCATTGGTTTATGGTTATGGTTTGTTTTCTTAATATTATATTATGACAACTAATTTATCTATTTTTTCCTGGAATTGTCAAGGGTGTACGAGTAGTAAATTTCTCAGAGCCTTTCGTGAATATAATCTTGAGTATAAACCGGATATTGTGTGTCTTCTGGAGCCGAGAGTTAGTGGTAAAAAAGCTAATTCTATTATTGATAAACTGGGCTTTGAGAGGTCTCACCGCATTGAGTCTATTGGTTTTTTAGGAGAAATATGGGTTGGATGGAAGGATTGTTTTTCCATTAGTATTGTTCATAATCATCCACAATTTATGCTTCTTCATTTTCAGGGAAATAATCTTAATAATGGTTTCTTCATGTTTGTTGTTTATGGGAATTCTAACAGAACCAAGAGAAAATCTCTTTGGACTGATTTAATGTCTGTGTTGCCTCAGGAACCGTTACCTTAGTTGATTTTGGGAGACTTTAATGCTATCCTATCACCCATGGAAAAAAAGGTGATCGCACAACAGGCAGGAAATGTAAGTATTTTGGTAATTTTGTTGATGTTTGTAACTTACAGGACCCGGGATTTATTGGACCGTCCTTCACCTGGCAAAGAGAAAATACGTCCGAGCGCCTTGATCGAGCCTTAGCTAATGATGCTTGGGTGTCGAAATTTTCGCATACTCTTGTTTACCATCTTCCTCACATTAAATCAGATCACAGGCCTATCCTTCTTAAAACTAATCCTAAGATCAGTAGTTCTAAAGGGAGACCGTTTCGGTTCCTTGCGAGATGGACGAAGCACGCAAACTTTAAGGATTTGGTCTCAAATAAATAGAGCTTTTCAGGTAACATGGCTGACTCGTTATCTCAATTTACTTCTCATGTCAAACATTGGAACAGGTACGTTTATGGTTTTTTAGGCACCCACAAAAAGAAACTTTTGAAATCTCTTGGGTCCATTCAAAAGGCCATGGATCAGTCGTCTCCCAAGAGATTAGCTAGTTTGGAGATGGAGGTTCGGGATGAGTTAGAAAGTGTGCTTAATCATGAGGAACTCTTATGGAGGCAAAATGCGAGGTGTGATTGGCTTCAGTTTGGGGACAGAAATACTAAGTTTTTTCATAACCGCACGATTCAAAGAAGGAAATTTAACTGTGTCCTGGCATTACGTGTCAACAATGGAGATTGGTGTTCTGATCAATCTATTCTAAGGGATGAGGCCATCAACTTTTTTTAGCAGCTTTATGGTGAAAACCCAAGGCCTATGTCAGATATCTCCCCTAATATTTTTCCTCGTTTTAAGGAACGAGATATTGATTTTCTAAACAAACCTATGTTGAATGATGAGATAAAGAAGGCTTTTTTTGACATGGCTCCACTGAAAGCTCTGGGTAGTAACGGGTTCCATGCACACTTCTTTCAAAGTCAATGGGATCTAGTTGGAGGAGTGGTCTGTGAGTGGGTCCAAGGTATTTTTTCGGGCAACAGAATAGAAGGGGAACTCAACAATTCTCTTATTGTGCTTATTCCAAAGAAGGACCGGCCAGAAGATTTCAGTCAATTTCAGCCTATCAGTCTCTATTCGGTTATGTATAAACTAGTGATGAAAGTGATTGCCAACAGATTCAAAGTTGTATTTCCGAACTACATCTCTTCAGAACAAGCATGTTTCATAGTAGGGAGGAACATCTCTGATAATGTTATTATAGCTCAAGTGGTTATTCATTCTATGCGCAGTAAGAAGGCTAGTAGGAAGTGGATAGCCATTAAATTAGATTTAGAAAAAGCTTATGATAAGATCAGTTGGGAATTCATTGAAATGTCTCTTGGCGCAGCTGAAATCCCTGAGAAAATCAGTAAGGTTATTATAAATGCTATTTCCTCTTCCACTATGCAGATTCTTTGGAATGGAGTTCCTTTCAGGTCCTTTAAACCTGTAAGAGGGATTAGACAGGGTTGACCTCTTTCACCTTACCTCTTTGTTCTTTGTATGGAATGGTTAGGACATCTCATCAGATCAGAGATGTCAACTGGCAGGTGGACTCCTATTCGGCTATCTAGATCGGGACTGTCTTTATCCCATCTATTCTTTGCTGATGACCTTGTTGTTTTTAGTAAAGTTGAGATGGGACAAGCTTTTCTTCTGAAAGAAATTCTTAGACGTTTCTGTAATTTTTCAGGCCATAAGATCAGCGAAAGAAAGAATAGTATGTTTTTTCTCTAAAAGTGTTGATTCCAATTTGGGAGATCAAATTAGTCAGTTTTTCGGGTTCTAGAAGGTCCTTAATCTGGGAACTTACCTGGGGGTGCCTCTTCTACATAACCGTGTTACCAAGAGTACTTTGGAGTTTGTAATAGAAAAAGTGAGGGGTAAGCTTTAAAACTGGGAAGCTCGGAAACTTTCCTTTGCAGGGCGCGTCACTCTTGCTCAGTCGGTGCTTCTTGCTATTCCTAGTTATTTCATGCAGTCCTTAGCTATCCCGAAAGGTGTGTGTGATGAGATAGAAAAGATTGCAAGACAATTTATTTGGGGGGTTCAAATGATAATCCGAAATCTGCCTTGGTTGGGTGGGATTCCATTTGGCAGTCGAGGAGCCGTGGTGGACTTGGACTTAGACATCTTCATGACCATAATAATTCTTTTCTTATGAAAAATTACTTTAATTTAGTCTCTCGGAAGGACGCATCATAGGTAAGAGTCCTTCGGTCCAAATATGGATGGAAAGATCATCTTCTTGCCTCCATTCAAAGAAGTCACTGCTCTCATCTGTGGAAGTCTCTCTCCAAGGTATGGACACTTGTTTATGAGAATCTCATGTGGTCTGTAGGAGATGGTACTACTATTAGAGGATGGGTTGATTCTTGGGTACCTGATGTTAGGCCACTACTTAGTCATGTACCTGCTCATGGTAGTCTTAATATGGACAGTATTTTGAAAGATTGGGTTACGCAAGATGGTTCTTGGAATGTGGACATGCTCCAATTTGGCTATCAGATGACATAATACAACGTATTATAAGTATTCCGCCACCTCATCCTGCTGGAGGCTAGGATAGGATTATTTGGGCTCGTTCTGGTATAGGTTTTTTTTCAGTTCGGAGCGCTTATTGGGCTTTAAAGGAGAACTCTTGGAGACCTAAAGATGACATCTGGAAACCAATTTGGAAGTATAAAGGACCACAGAGAGTTCGACTTTTTCTTTGGCTTGTAGCCAATCAAAGGGTCTTTACTAATTCAGAAAGATTCAGGAGAGGAATTGGACAAAGCAGCGCGTGTCTAAGATGTGGGCATGGCATGGAAGACATTTTACATGTTCTTCGGGACTGTCCGACCGCCAAGGAAGTTTGGTCGCTTATTGTCCCTCCAGAGAAGCAATCCATGTTTTTTTCTGACCCTTTATTAACATGGTTATCCACTAATCTTTGTTGCCATATTAAATTGCAGGACAAGGAAAGTACTTGGTCGTGACTCTTTGGAATAATAGCTTGGAGGATCTAGAAGAACCGAAATCTCTTCATCTTTCAAAACATTGACGGGACATCCCTTGAGCTCATCAAATTCTCTCTCAGTTGGGCACAACATTTTGAGACCTTATTCGTTGGACATAAGGTTTCCCCATATTACCCGGTGACACCTTAACATTGTTCAGACAATTGGGTTTACTTATCCTCGGATGGAGCAGTGGCTAGAGCTTCTGGGAACGCCTCAGCAGGCGGCGTCTTTCGTGATCAAGATGGTAATTGGATCGTAGGTTTCACGCACTATCTAGGAAAATGCTCACCTTTGGAAGCAGAATTTTGGGGTATTCTCGATAGAGAGCTTATCTTGTTAAACAAGGGGTACAAGAAGATCAAAATTCAGACAGATATCCTTGAAGTGGTCAAGGCCTTATACACAAAGGAATTAGTGGATTCGGGCACTACTCTTCTCAGAAGAATTAAAAGGCTAATGAACTCTGGTGGTCAGTGGGAAATCAATCATGTTCCAGGGGAGTGCAACTTAACAGCTGATCAACTAGCGAAGACCGGTCTATCCTGGCAGAATTCCCTCTGAATATTTGAAGTTCCCCCTAATGAGGTGGCCAAGACTTTCCAACAAGACAAAGCTTCTAGTGTCTTTTAGGACCTTTTAGTTTGTTTTCTTTTCACCAAAAAAAAAAAGGGAATCTTATAGTAATTTATAACGATTCTTTATATGTTAATAAATGAATTTATTTAAAAGTGCATAATTATAAAAATAATATAAACAAGAAGAAAGCTGAACGCATAAATTACTTGTTTCAAAACTTAAGTTAAAGTTCAAGTTCGAGAAGTAAGATGTCGAAAGGAGTTACATCAATCCTATAACACTCCTCACCCGTATTGGTGATTGGCATGAACAAATAATTTAATACTAACACATTGATTTTCGTATCAAAATTTTAATTTACCTTTTCAAGTGAGGATTTATTCTAATAATATTAAAAATGAAATATTGTATAGTAATATGTATCCATCTTAATGATTAAATTTAAATAAACAAAATTTTATTGTTGAATATGTATGTGAATCTCATTGATCAAAATTGATGAAATTTTTATCCAAAACCAGGGCTACCTATCCAGGCAACGGGTCTACCATTGGGCCTTGGCCCTTTTAGCAACCCTACGAGAATTGCACTTCGCTTATCCTAACTAAAACATCTTTATTAAGTCAGTGAAGTCTTAATATTGTTCTAATTATCAATTTCATTTTATAAAAAATTAAAGAAATTAATTTCTTTACTTTAATTTATCGAAATTTCAAGTCGAAGAAAAAAGGAAAAATTAATCTAATTGTGTAACACCATTACATTTTATTATTAAATCGCCAACTTAATAATTTATATGTAAAGCATTAGCAAAAAATCAAAAAATATGCTACCAATTAACAAAATATAGTAGTAGTTCAAATGTTCACTAGCAGTTGGATTAACCCTTTTGTTTTTGTAAATTATAAGTTCTAATAAATTAAGATAGAAGGACTAAAATTTTAGTTTTCAAGAAATAGAATGATGAAATTTAAAATTAGACCTTTTAGATTTGGATTAAGTGTTAATTTTTTACTTACATCACTGACTTAGTTGACCGGTAAACCATTACCAAACCAAAGCCTGTTTTCCATTTTCTTTTCCCCACCAAACTGTAATTTCTACAGCGCCATTAAATGATCAATGATTAATCAATTAATTAAAGTGATTAGATTGGATTATCCGTGGCTAATCACTCTTGCTTTCTCTCTCCTCACTCTGTCACTGTAACCAGATTTAAATCCACATTCTAGTGCGAGAAAGATAATAATAATAAAGTATCATTGTTCTCTCTCTCTCTCTCTCTCGCTTGATTTTTTTTCTATATCCGAAAATCTGTTCAACAGCTGTATTTCAACTGATTTTGAAACATTAGCATTTGGATCCACTTCAAGTTTTAGATGTGAAGCAAATCTCTCTCTTTGGATAGAGTCGTCTTTTTTTTCTTCCGTTTGCATTTTGTGCTTGAATAAGTGGTGAGAGGAAGGATTTGGATCGGAGATGGCGGAGATTTCCGGCGAAGCAGCGGAGATAGGGAGCAATGGGAGGAGTGATTCGCCGGTGAGGGTGTCGTTGACCACGGCGGTAGTAGCTCCGCCGTTGGCGGTGTCGGCTTCGTTCAAGGAGAGTGGAGGGAAAGGTTCGTCGAGGAGGAAAGTTGTTAGACCTAGCTTCGATGCGGATAATGAGTTCATTACGTTGCTTCACGGGTCGGATCCGGTGAAAGTTGAGCTTAATCGGCTGGAGAATGAAGTTAGAGGTTAGGAATGTGGCTCGATCCAGTTGTTTTTCTGCCTTGATTGGTCCAATGTAGCTACTTTTTAGATTAAAGTTAAGTGTATTTTATTTATTTATTTATTTTGTTGGATTGGGTTACAGATAAAGATAGAGAACTGGGAGAAGCACAAGCAGAAATTAAGGCATTGAGGACGTCTGAAAGACAAAGAGAAAAGGCTGTTGAAGAGGTTGATTAAAACTATTATTTTATTTTGAAAAAATTGGGTTTTAATTTATTTTAGAAATTAATTTAACTGATGGTTAATACACCCTAGCAATACCGGTTGTTAAAGTAGTAATTTATTTTGAGAGTTCTGTAATTTGCTAATATTTTGTTGATTTATGTCTGACCTTAGTTGAACTCCACTGTTTCTTTTTCCTCCGCATTAATAATGTTTGATTTTTGGTGAAGAAGTACGTTTCGTTTGAAGTTTAGAGATGGTACTGTTAAAAGAAAAATAAATTGATGGAAGATGGAGCTGTTTGTATCCGAAGAGTAGATCCTGTAAATTTATATGTAAATTGCTATTTCTGCCTGCATCATCATTGCTGATAGTGAAACTATGTTCCCTCTGATGGTTGGAATGTTGGTTTCCTGACCTTCGGGATATAATTTGGTTAAATATAATATAGATGTAACTGTTATGTCAGAGTCATGTTGGGTGGAATTTTCATCATTATTACTTGTTGCTTGGTAACTTTTTAAAGTTCAGTGATGGGCTGTCTCATCTAACAGAATGAATCTTTTTTTGGTGCTTTATCCAATTTCATTTTCAGGTTGCCTTGGAGCATCTGGATGTGTTTATTTTAAATTGTAGATTATGGCAAATTAATTTCAATGCTTTGCATTTGTTCGGTTGCTTGGGTCCTGTCCGCTAAACTTGTTGGCTCGTCATTGTTAAAGCTGTCACAAGATTTCATGTCTACCTGTAATCTAGAAGTTGTCTCATCATAGTTTTCCTATTAGATTAGATGTTCTTCCTCCGTTATCTTTCTATATTCATATGCTTAATTATCTAATGGGGTTAATAGATGTATTCCGTGTCATGATTGTTTTTATGGTTAATTGCCCTCTTTGTTTTATTTCTTACTATATCTGTATATACAATCACTCACTAATCTTTTGAGGAAAAGTTGTGCTTTTATGTAATATGGGCTCTTCTAAACTTGCCAATGCTCTTGCATCTTAGTTTATGAACCTTTTGTAGCCATTCAATATATAAAATTAACTCATGACTGTTGCAGTGTTGGACCTGTATGAAATGTGATTTTATGTTGATTTGGAGTTCTTGTGACAAATTTTTTTATGATTGAGATGGATTCTGACTTTGTATTTTCCTTTTGCATCATAGCTCACTGATGAGCTCTCAAGAATGGCGGAGAAGCTTAAATTGACAGAATCTCTTCTTGAAAGCAAGGTATTCCTTGAAGGTTTATTCTATTGTTATGATTTTTAGTTGTTGTGTTGCTATGTTTAGTTAATAAACATGTTTTGCAGAACCTTGAAATCAAGAAAATAAATGATGAGAAGAAGGCATCCATGGCTGCTCAGTTTGCAGCTGAGGCCACTTTGCGAAGGGTTCATGCCGCTCAAAAGGATGATGATATGCCTCCAATTGAAGCCATTCTTGCACCCTTGGAAGCTGAGCTGAAGCTTGCTCGGCAAGAGGTATTTCTTGAGCTTTTGAACTATTGGTTCTGTCACATCAAGAGAATTAGAGACTGTTTATACCTTATATTTGGTGGATATCTTCTTTCTGATTAGTTTTTTTTTTTTTTTTTTTTGGTTCTCTTTGCAGATTGCAAAGCTTCAAGATGATAACAAGGCCCTTGATCGTCTAACTAAATCAAAAGAAGCAGCTTTACTTGAAGCTGAAAGGACTGTACAAGTTGCGTTGGCCAAAGCATCCATGGTGGATGACCTCCAAAACAAAAATCAGGAGATGATGAAGCAGATTGAAATTTGCCAGGTATTCAAATCATTCTTGGCGTATCCTTTTTTAATGTGCATCAGGAGTTGAGGCAAATATTTTTTTGCATAATCTGTAAACTATATATGAAGAAAGTCACATATCCATAACTTGTATATGGTAGGAAGAGAACAAAATTTTGGACAAAATGCATCGCCAAAAGGTTGCGGAGGTTGAGAAGCTTACACAAACAGTAAGGGAGCTGGAAGAGGCTGTTCTTGCTGGCGGAGCTGCTGCAAATGCTGTTAGGGATTACCAGCGGAAAGTTCAGGAGATGAATGTAATGTGCCCAGCATTTAAGTGTCCAAGTTTGCCCGAATTCTTTTTTGCTGATATAGTCTTAAAGCTCTTCTGAAATGAATGTTTCTCTGTTCCTTAGGAGGAAAGAAAAACTCTTGATCGAGAGCTAGCACGTGCAAAAGTAACTGCTAATAGGGTTGCCACAGTTGTAGCAAATGAGTGGAAAGATTCTAATGACAAAGTGATGCCTGTAAAACAATGGCTGGAAGAACGAAGATTCTTGCAGGTTCTTGTAAATCATTTCTCCTTTTGAGTCACTTGAATTAATACTTTCTACTCATTGTGGACTTTATTTCTTCCAGGGAGAAATGCAGCAACTTCGGGACAAGCTTGCTATAACTGAGCGTACGGCAAAATCTGAAGCTCAGTTGAAAGTATAATCTGATTGTGACAATTAGTATTCTATTCTCTATGTTGATACTGCTGCTTTTGAAATAAGAACCTTATTTATTTATTTTCCAGGAGAAATATCAATTGCGTCTTAGGGTTCTAGAAGAGAGCTTGAGAGGATCTTCTAATAGTGTTAGTCGCAGTTCATCAGATGGAAGAAGCATGAGCAATGGGCCTTCTAGGCGTCAGTCTCTTGGTGGAGCTGATAGCTTCTCAAAACTTGCATCCAATGGGTTTTTACCCAAGAGATCTCCGAGCTTTCAACTGAGATCCTCTTTGTCTTCTAGTACGGTGTTGAAGCATGCTAAAGGAACGTCAAAGTCATTTGATGGAGGCACAAGATCATTAGACAGAGCTAAAACGCTTTTTAATGGGTCAGGCTCTAATATTTCATTCAACCAGCCTTCTGAAGGAACCAAGGAGGGTGAAGCACCAAGTACTGCAATTCCTGATGATTTCCAGCCAGTTGACAAAGAGGATAATGTTCCAGGAGTATTGTATGATTTGCTGCAGAAAGAGGTCATAGCTTTGAGGAAAGCAGGTCACGAGAAAGATCAAAGCCTCAAGGATAAGGATGATGCAATTGAGGTTGATACTTTGTACTTTCAAGTCGGTGTCATTTTGTTTTATCGTTCTGGATAAATGCTCTAGTAATCCTAGTATTTTTCAGATGCTTGCTAAGAAGGTAGAAACATTGACTAAGGCAATGGAAGTTGAGGCTAAAAAGATGAGAAGAGAAGTGGCTGCCATGGAGAAAGAGGTTTCCGCCATGCGTATAGAGAAAGAACATGAGAATAGGGCCAAGCGGTTTGGTAACTCCAAGGGATCTGCTGCTCAGCTGCTTACTGGAAGGTGCTTTTGTTTTATACGACTGTTTAGATTTTATTGTCACTGATCTGTTCTACCCTTCATATCTTTGCATTTTGTTTTTGCCTCAAATTTCAAAGTTCTTACTTTTTTGATATTTTTGTAGTATTATGATAACTCTAAATTTACATGTGATAACATGAGATAGGTTTCTAGCAGACAAAATTACTATCCCATCCATGAACCCTTAGTAGAAGATAGTGTACTTGTGACCTTGTTGGCCCATGCCCATTCTGCTACTTGCTCAGGACCAAATCAAAGTGATAGCATAAACTGTCATCTAGCACATCAGATTAATGGCTTTTAAAAAAAAATTAAAGTATGGAGCATATCTACATGCTTTATCAACCTTCCTTTGATTTTCCTTTTCTGCCCTTAGCAAAAGGGATAGGGGGAGATGTAGTGAAGTTGGAAAAGCTATAAGATACATGAGTCATTTTTTGCTTCAGTATGTGCCAGTACAAACATATATATATATATATATATGTATGTATGTATGTATGTACTTGCAAAATACAAATTAATCTAAAGTGTAAAATTGTACTATTGTAGTAAGTATGATTCAAGTTGATTGTTGGTTTGCCTTCTCAACTATGCATTGCAAGATTTTTATATAGATTTTACTGGCGATTGTTACGTAATTATTTTAAAGAAAACTTCCTAGTCAGAAAGCATGAATAGATTTAGTTATTTTAAAGAAAACTTCCTAGTCAGAAAGCATGAATTGATTTAGTCCTTGGGTTTGTCTATCTTATGTTTGTTCACTGCAGTTTAGAGTGGATGAGTACGCGTAGAGCAAGACATTCTATAGATTTTACCAATCATTGTACATAATCATTCTAAAGAAAACCTTCTAATTAAAGCTTAAGAATATAGTTCAATTCATTTTCATTAGTTACAGAGATAGTTTACTTTTTATTGATTTCAGCTAACAAGTTCTGAAATTTATGCAGAAATGCATCTCGGAGTGGGTTAACACGCAGCACTCAATGACAACAAATTTTAATTCCGGAAGCCAGAGTAAATTTGCATAGGATCTCCACTCTCCAGGGTCCTTTGTTTTATTATATTTATATAATTTTAATATTTCTTTTGCCTCTCCTTTGGTGAGTGAGTATAAAATTATAACCTGCATACTGATGAACCTGCGTTCACCAAAATCAGCAAAGAGAAGAAATCGGTATGCTTTCGAGTTCTGACATAGATTGCGTATTGCTATGTGTAGAGATGAGCGAAAACAAAACAGATAAAAAGGAACTACTGACTGTGGGCTAACCTTTTGTCAGGCTTCCGAGTTGCCAGTGTTTTTGCGGTTGTATAGGTAGCTCTCAACTCCTCCCCCATCCTTTTCTTTTTCCTTCTATTTTTGAAGTTCATATTTGTAAGATGCAGTTAGTGTGATTTGTCTTTTGAGTTTGTTAATATTATTGTAACCATATCAGATCTTGTGTGGCTTGTGTTATTCATTAATAATAGTTGTAAGAAACAAAAGAGACTTAGAGACAAAGTTGTGTTATCTTTTTTATTTACAAAGAGTTCATACGGCTACAAAGAAGATTACAAGGAAAGAAATAAACGAAATCAATCCTGATTGGTTCTTACAATTTTGCCTCAAAATTTGCTGTCATTTTGTTAACAACTATGTACAGTTATATGTAGCTAACACACTTCCATAGGCTCCTTATTAATTATGCTCAGTTTGTTACACACCCAGAGTAGGGCTGGATTACATAGTTTGGGTAATAAAAATATTATGACATTGTTTGGTTTGGTTTGGTTTGAGTGAATGATATCAAGGAATATGTAAGTACTAAAGTTAAAATGGCATCATTACCCTTAAACTACATAAATGATATTTTGTTAATAACATTATTATTTAATTATATAAATTAAATACGAAATTATAAATATTTCCAAATTTTATACAAAATCATATTGAAAATAATTTAAAATAAGTATTATTTCATATAACATTAATTTAATGTTTTTAAAATATTTTCATACTTATTTTAATATATAATATTACTTTAAAATCTTTTCTTTTCTCCCTAAGAAAATGAAAAGCAACCCTAGAAACTACCTTCCTTAATTCAACGGTCAGCCGCCATATCTGCCGTTGTCCGCCACCATAGTCATCGCGGACCGACATTCGTTGTTTTTCAAGAGGTCATTCCTATAACAATTTTCCTTCTCTCGATTTTTCAATTAATCTTTTTTCTAAATCAACATCTAAACTACTAGAAGAATAATCCAATAAACATTCACCCACCTCGTCATCTTTAATTTGCCACCTTAGCCAAAACCAAAAACTCACTCTCTCTCCTGCCTTTAAAATCGCATTAAGAGGATCTATTTAACAAATATGAGAAATCCTTATATGTTTCGAACATATAAGGATATGATTTTTGCTGAGATATGATTTGAAAATTAATAAAATGTTGAAGCGTATTTTGGAAAATAAATTTTTTTGTCTATTTTGTGGAAGGGTGAAATCACTAATCAAAGGCTTGAAAATGTAGTATTCCATTTAATATTAATCCCATGAACAAAATCATGCCATAAGAAAAGGCGTGATTCAATTAGTTATTACAACCAACCAAACACATTATCAGAACAAATCAACAAGTTCTTTTGTCTTCACGTAACTAGTGAAAATGAAGCTTTCAAAGTTCTTTACTGATGAAATGATAATTAACCATCATAAGTTGGATTTAAGACAATATGAATTGTAACTTAATTATCGTACTAGAGTTTTGATTGGATTTAAGACAATATGAATTGTAACTTAATTATCGTACTAGAGTTTTGAGATTTACAAGTAATAAATGCTCTACTCTAATTTCAGTTAAAAGATGATGTATCCATATGATGTCACATGTAGGTTGTGTTATAGCCTTGCACTCAGATTTTGCACTAGATCAAGAGACAATATTTCGTTTTTTCTTCTTGCTGATACTAAGTTTCTACCAACAAAAACATAGTAATCGATAGTAAGCCTCCTATCAATGTAAGTATGCCTATAACTGTTGTACAATATGCCGGGCCCAATAGCTCATATAGATTTTGCCCTAAAGTTGATCGATGTTTGGTTGTAGGTGTAAACATGAATTAGGTAACAATACTAACTGCAAATGCAATGTGGGATCGAGTAAGAGTGAGATAATTTAATCTCTCAACTATCTCCCGGAATATTTCACGATAAGGGATCACCTTCATTTTTTTCGTAAAGGGGAACTATTGGAGTATTGGAAGGTTTTGCTGCTAATTTTTCATTTTTTGCAAGCAAGTTTTAACACCCTTACCTAGTTTGGCGATGGACGCAAATAAGTGACGTCGCGATAATATTTTCTTTGCTCTTATAGAATTTTTTTTTATAATAAATTCATCATTAAACAGATTAATGAAAACTTTCTTTTATAAGGCTTTCAACACATTTTAAAATCATATTGAATTATTTCACAGATGTTTATACATGATAAATATATTAAATGAACTTTCGGAAATCCAAAACACTTCAATGCACTTCAAAATAATCTTAATGTTGTCCAGATGTCGCTTTAACAAAATCACATTTATTAAAATAGTTTGCCCTCAATCTGGATGGCTAAATTTTCCAACCTGGATGGCCCTACAGCTATTAGCGCAAACAATACTAACTAATAACACTTCTCATTTCTAAAATTTTTAAGATCTTTAGACATCATTCAAGCACGTGAATAGTCACACGTTTTGTTGAAATTTGGAATCCTTAGAATAGTTTTTCGTCATATGTATTTGTAATTGTTCAAACAAATTGATTTAATAAAATTTCCTCATTTATATTAATATCATTTGTATTTGTTCTCAACAATTTTTACATGCAAAGTAAAATGTATAAGTAAATATTGACTCATTAATTATCTAATATTTAACAAATATTAAGATGTATTATATGGTTTGCTCATAATGCAAGAAGACAACTTATATTAGTAGGTAATCTAAACGGTTCATTCTCTAATTGGAATTGAGCAAATCAATTAAAAGGCTGTTATATCGTTTATCAAGTCCAATTAAGGAGATACATTGTCTTGAGTATCGAAGCAAATAACTCCTAGAAGATAGAGACATAGATGTAATTGTTTGGAGTGACAATACATCAGATAAGATCCAAATAAAATAAATCCTAGATTCGTTCATAGTGTGAGTTACCTCAATCCTGAGTAAGTGACGAATTATGTGTGTATGACTCATATACTTTGATGTATTGAAAACTTGAGTTCAATAGGTAATAAAGCCGAAAGCTGGTACGTTGAGTATACAACTTCTATATGGCATGGTTTCACTTACGATAGTGGAATTCATAGTCCAATATAGGGTAAATGATATTCTCTCAATGACATTATATGATAGATGGAAAAGTAACGTGGTCATGGGTCATTTTTCAAAAAACAGATGATTTAATTACTATTTATTAGTAATTGACTTTTTCATGAAGGAAGATGTAATGATTACCATAGATAAAATAGGATTATATTGGATGAACAAATTTAACTCAAAGAGATTAAGAATATCCTGCGAGGGTAACACATATATGACAAGGTCATTGGACGAACACTTGAAAAGTAGCTTTCATAATAGTATATAATAGGGAGAGCTCAATCATGTTACAAATAATATTGCAATTAATTGATAAAGAGCCAAAACTTAATTTCAAATTATTTGATCTCTAATTATATATGTTCAATCGGTCCTTCTGTTAGCTTGGTACAACATTGATGGTTTGCATTTGAATTGACGAGATGAATAAATGAAAACGACAAATCAGAGAAATAGGTCACATGTATAACTATCTGTAGTAAATGAGTTTTCTCGCTATGAGTAAGAAATGCCTTAGAGATTAAATTAATTTTTTAATTATTATTTAATTAATTGTAATTAAATAATTGAAGTTTAAAGTAGAAATTAAATTAATAAGTCATCGCAGTTTTATTGAACAAGATAATTAAAATTTTTAACTCATATATTCTAATACAGTGAAGTTGTCATAACTTTAATGAAATTAAAATTGAGTTAAGAAAATAATTTAATTAGGTAAATTAATTAAATTTATTTTAATTAAATAAATAATATTTTGGGAAATAAAAATTATTTGTTTAGTTGGTTAAATTATATGAGTTGGCTAAAAGCTCAAATAACACATATAATTTTATCAAATGCATAAGATAGACCCATAAGCTTATTTAGTAGCATGATGAGCGGCAACCCTAGTTCCCAAAATAAGGGTGCCATGAACTAAGGTTGGTGCCGCCCGTAGCCTATACCAATAAGGGATATGTGTACTTTCTATTAAAAGATTATTTTGCTTCACCTTATTCAAGTAAGACTCTTGTATTTCATTAAAAATTCCCTCTGAAACCAAGAGTGCTGTCCATAGAGTCCTAGAGAGAGCAGTATCTGTTGCGGCTTGAGATGGAGGAGAGTGGTGGCGGAGAGAGGGGAAGCAGTGAGGAGATTGCCTTGTTAGCGGATGAACTGATTCAATTATCAATCAAAAAATCGATGGTAGTACCGACGGAGAAACCCACTTTGATTTGCTCGGTATGGACAAAAAAATTTCAATAATGAAAGTTTTAAGGCGCAATTGAAGAGTATCTGGAAAACAAAGAAAAAGTTTGAGATTCGACTGGAAGGGCAAAATTTATTCTCAATAACTTTTGAATTGGAAGAAGATCTGGAGTAGATTCTAGAAGGACGCCCATGGCTGTTTCGTAAGTATCTTATTTTTTTGATAGATTAATTTGTCCAATTGATAGAGATCAAATACGCCTTACTTCTTGACCATATTGGATCAAGATTGGTCCATGTTTACCTGATTTAGATAAAAAAGATCTTTTACATGCAATTGGAAGTACCTTTTGGGGAGTTATCAGATCTGAGATTAATGGGGATTTTTGCAGACTCAGAATTATGTTAGATGTTAAGAAACCATTAAGGAGAGGTATTTTCGTTTCAAGTAGTAATATTAATGCATGGATCCCTTTCAAATATGAGAAATTACCAGTATATTACTTTGGTTGTGGAAGACAAAGTCACGGCCTTCATGATTGCATACTGTTAAATCCTGAAGAAAAAAACAGATTTAAGGATGATCCCCCTTTCTATTGCACTAAAAGCAGAATCAAAAGCAATGGGAAAAGAAAGTATGCAATTTAATACATTCATGAAAAAAGGGGGCCCTCAATGTTCATATACATGTTGTTCGAAGGAGGAAGCTGAGGGTCTTATCAATATGGCAGATATTGAAGCAAGAAAAAGCAACATATCAAGTGGTAGGCAACTGGAAAATTGGAAGGAGGGTTTGAAGTGTCAAGAGGATGTCTATGATAAGATAGAGGTGGGGGAAGCAAACAAATTGATGGAAAAAGCTAAAGAAACCCCCAAAAAGACGAGATGGAGAAGAATGGATGCAAGGAATATGGCTGAAATTCATAATAGTGAACGGATTGTGGGTAAGAGGAAATTTTTTGAAAAGGAGGATGGTAGAAACTGTGAGGAGAATTCAATAACGGAAGAAACAAAAAGATTAAAATTCGATGATTTTGGGGGACGTAAAGAAGTTTCTATAGACGAAATAGTGGAGTTCTCAGCGGACAATGTAGATTCAATCACCTATATATCTGGGGCTGCCTCCAGGTTAGCCGACTGAGCACAATGAAAAGCTTATGTTGGAACGTCCGGGGGTTGGGGAGCCCACGGGTAGTTCGTAGGCTGCGTCACTTGATAAAGCAGCACACTCCCCATTTGGTCTTCTTAATGGAGACGAAATTAGACAAGATTTTATGAATGGAGTTGAAGTGGAAGCTGAGAGATCTAGGGGCGGTCTTTGTTTAGCATGGAAGGAAGACATTAAAGTTAACTTGAGGAGTTTTTCTAAATGGCACATTGATGCTATTATCAAGGAGGATGATATTGAAGATGAATGGAGATTTACTGGTATATATGGATCCCCCTACGTAAAGGATAAAAACACAGTATGGAATATGCTTAGAAGACTCGCTCAAGAGGATAATTACCCTTGGCTTGTTGAAGGGGACTTCAATGAAATCCTTTATTCTTTTGAGAAAAGTAGAGGAGCACAAAGGGATAAGAAGAGAATGGAGGCTTTTAGGGAGGTTTTAGACAACTGTCAGTTGACTAATATTGGGTACTCGGGTGTGTGGTTTACATGGGCAAGGGGAAACTTACCAGAAACAAATATAAGAGAAAGACTGGACATGGGGGTAGCAAATGAAAAATGGATGAAGTTATTCCCTTTGGGCACTATTCAACACCTTACTTATTCTTCATCAGATCATTGCCCTATTTTCTTAAACACAAATAAATCTGTTGCATTTACGGGGAGTAGAAGATTTCATTTTGAAGCATGATGGACAATGGAAGAATCCTTTGAAGAAGTCCTTAGACAATCTTGGGAGTTTGCTACAGGAACATTAACGAAGAAATTAGAGAGATTACAAATTTTCTTGAAGGAGTGAGCACGTGAAAACAAAAGAGGAAATGAGGGATTGAAAAGAGAATTAACAAAAGAGCTGGAATTATTACTAGAAGGGGAAAGAAATGACGACACTATGGCGAAAATCATTGACACCAAAATTCATTTGAACATGGAAATCGATAAAGATGAAATGTATTAGGAACAAAGAGCGAGAGCAAATTGGTTAAAGCTTGGGGATAAAAACTCGGCCTATTTCCATAAGTATGCTTTAGTTAGGAGACGAGCGAACACAATTTCAAAGCTGGTAACTGAAGAGGGAAAAGAAATCGAGGAGGAAACAGAAATTATAGAGACGACATCATCTTTCTTCCAGGATTTATTCAAGTCAAGGGGAGTGGTAAATGCAAGTAAGGCATCAAAAGGCATTGAAGAAACGATTTCGCACGAGGAAAATGAAATTCTATTATCCCCCTTAGTAAGCGAGAAGAAATCAAACGACTCACGAAAAAGATGGGCCTACAAAAGCACCGAGAACTCGCGGTTTTTTCAGTGCTATTTTTTCAAAGGTATTGGCATATAGTAGGAAAGGACGTTATTGAATACTATTAGGAATTTTGAATGATAAAATGAACTGTGCAGATTTTAATAAGACAGACATTGTGCTTATCCCAAAAATTTTGAAACCTACAAAACTGATTAATTTCAGGCCCATCAGTTTGTGCACGGTTGTCTACAAGGTTGTGGCTAAGACTATTGTCAATCGCCTTCAGAATGTCATCGATAAATGCATTGATAGAGTTCAAAGTGCTTTCGTCCCAGGACGTCTTATTTCAGATAATGTGCTCCTAGCTTATGAAATTTTACACACGCTCTGCCAGAAGCGTACAGGGAGGAAAAGAGTTATGGCAGTTACGATTGATATGAGTAAAGCCAATGACAGGGTGGAATGGGGGTTTATTGAAGAGGTTATGACGAAGATAGGGTTTGCAAGAGATTGGGTAGAGCTTATAAGGAGGTGTGTTACTATAGTGTTGTATGCAGTTAACATAAATGGAAGGAGGGGCAGCTCATTTATTCCTACTAGAGGTCTCAGACAAGGTGATCCATTAAGTCCCTTTCTTTTTCTAATATGCAGCGAGGGACTTTCATCTCTAATGAGAGTTGCTAGGAGGAAAGGACTCATTCGAGGCGCTAAAGCTAGCAGACGTGGGCCAGAGATTACACATTTGTTATTTGCAGACGACTATATTCTATTTGGAGAAGCGACAAGCGGAGGGGCAAAAATAATAGACATTTTACAGGATTATGAAAGCTGCTCAGGTCAATGTGTGAACTTTTTTAAGTCTATAGTTTTTTACAGTCCGAATACAACTAAGGAAAATAAAGAAGTTGTGTTAAATTTGTTAGGAGTCAGAACTGCAACAAATCCAGAGAAATACTTGGGGCTTCCTAATATAGTTGGTAGAAAGAAGAAAGAGTCGTTTCAAAATCTGTTAGATAGAATTCTCATGCGTATTGAAGGATGGAGTAGCAGGTTTTTATCCCAAGGAGGCAAGGAAGTTTTCATAAAGTCTGTCCTACAAGCCATACCAACTTTTGCAATGTTGTGTTTCCTTCTACCAAGCTCATTGTGCAGAATGATGGAGAGTATTTTTGCTAAGTTTTGGTGGCAAAAAGGAAAAGGCAGAAAAGGTATTCACTGGTGTCAGTGGAGTCATCTTTGTCGTCCTAAAAATGAAGTTGGATTGGGGTTTCGTAATCTGGCTAAATTTAATATTGCTCTTTTAGCAAAACAGTGATGGCTTTTTTTAACAAACCCAAATTTGCTAGTTACACAGGTGTTCAAAGCCAAATATTTTCCAAATAATAATTTTATTGATTCGTAGTTGGGAAATAAAAATTCTTACGTGTGGCATAGTATTTGGGCTGCAAAAGGTACCTTGAATGAAGGTCTCATTTGGAAAGTTGGAACGAGTACGAATATTTCTATTAGCAATGATGCATGGGTTCCAAATCTTGTTAATTCCATATTTTTATCTACTTCTAGAGGTTCAAATTTAATTAAAGTTGCTGAGCTAATCAATAGTCAAACAAGAGAATGGAACAGGGAGGTGATTGGTCATACCTTCGCGGCTGATGAGGCGGACAGAATTCTCCGCATCCCCTTAGCGAAGATCCCTCATGAAGATTTCCTGGCTTGGAGTGGCAAACCTTCAGGGGTTTTTTCGGTTAAAAGCACCTATAAACTATTACATAATTTTGATCCTAGTACTTATGCTGTACAAACCGTCTATAGGGAATTTTACAGGAAATTATGGAATACTGAACTACCTACAAAAATCAAAATTACAACTTGGAAAGCCTCTTGGAACTATTTACCTACTCGGACAAATTTTTTGTGCAAAAAGTTATTAGCAAATGCCTCATGTCCTCGATGTGGTTTGACATATCACCTATATAGAGAATACCCAATATCAGTTGAAGTTTGGTCACACCTTCCAGATGTCAATTTTACACAGTTTATTTCTCTTGATTTTGAACAGTGGCTTACCAAAACTGTTGGTCTCCTCTCTCTGGAACAGTGTCGAATCTTCTGCGGAGCGTTATGGGCTATCTGGGGGGATAGAAATGCTCGGATACATGAAAAAACAAATAAAACAGGTAAGGAGATCGCGAAATTTGTGTTGAACTATATTCAAGAACTGGACGGAGTGGCAAAAAAAATCAATAAAAGCTCTTAAGATGGAGAACAGATGGAAACACCCACCCCAACAAGTTGTGAAAATTAATTTTGATGGAGCATTTGATAAAGATAATGATCAATCGGCGTTAGGGATAGTGGCCAGAGATAGCGAAGGAAATGTTCTTGTCTCCAGAACAACACTCCATGAAATGGTGGATTCTGCTTTTGCAGCCGAAGCCATAGCTTGTCGAGGAGCAGTACAGGTAGGGATCGACATGCAGAAAGAAGAAGCCATTGTTGAAGGCGACTCATTAACAGTAATAAAAAAATTACAGAAAATTAATTTCAAATAAATCACAGATTGGGGCGTATATTAATGATATCCACAAAATGAAGGCAGCAATCAAGAAACTCATATTTGATTTCATCCCTAGATCAGCAAATAGTCTAGCACACATCCTAGCAACAGAAACGCTAAAGAAGAAAGAAGAAATGTACCTGATCGGAGAAGTACCCTACTACGCCGAATCATAGGAGAGAAACGAGAGCTTGCGGGAACAAGACTGATCTTTCAAGAAAAGGGGAGGAAAGTTGAAAGAGAGGGACAAAAACAGAGTTGATGAAACCAGATCAAATGCCAAGAACTCTCTCGGTTATGTAAATCATTTAAGAGTGCAATAAATGGAAATGATGGACATGACAGATGAATGACAACTGATTGGGCAAAAGAGGCGGTGACAGGCTTTTTCTTTTAACTTTTTCATTTTTCAATAGCTGTTTCTTTTCATTTATTATTGTAGATGTTATTTATCGACCAGTGTAAGCAATTATGTTTGGGCCGGACATTTAGACCCTAAGTCATTGCTATTTTTCTTTCCTTTTACAATGAAATAAAAGCCCAATCTGTTTTAGTTTCAAAAAAAAAGACTCTTGTATTTCTCTATATAAATAGAAATCATTGGCTAGGTTGAAAAACACCATACACCATACTAAGTGTCGACACTTAGTCAAAATTCAGTGAGATTTATTTTCCAAATAAATTCTACTTTTGATAGAGTTTTGGTTTTTTATTTCTATCCCTTGAGAGTTATTGATATTCCCAATAAGTATAAATAAAATTTTCGTTGTGATAATTGGTTCTTGAGTTAGTGCCCACATTCTAAGCCAATCATGATTTGAGAATAGTGAAAAAGATTGTATTGGTCGAAAATTGAAAAACGACTTATATTGTCTATTCTAAAATACAAATACGAATATATAAAAACTCACTTATTCAGGGTCAGCTTTAAAGAAGCAAATGGTAAGAAGAGAACAATATATTTTTCTAAGTATAATATGAATGTAGATGTTTTTAATTCGTTTAAAATTTTACTGGCTTAATGGTGCAAAAAACCTTCAAATTTTTTCAAAAAAAAGTAACTAAGTTCTTCTTCTTTTTTGCACTCATTTGGGTACTTGATGTAACACCCCTAACCCGTATCCGACACTAGAATAGGGTTACGGAGCATTACCAGAAATTTCAGAACATTTTCAGATAATTCATGATATTTATTGTTCATAGTGAAATTGTTCACTTGAGTCATAGTCAATAAATTATTTATATCTCAAGCTACAGAATTCTAAATTAATATCCTCTTGATATTTTAGAAACTAGACTCAAATATAATTGTACCATAAAAATTTCAAAATTTATAATCTAGCCAATAAGTATAGTTAATTCTTCAAACTTATCCTTGTTCTGCTGTTTGACAGTTTCGACCTTTCTTCACTAAAATTATTTATCTCTTAGTACGAGATTTGGATGATGTTTTAGTTTGTTTCTACTGAAAGTAGACTCATTAATAGTTTAAACATACAAATTTAAACCCCCAAGTAGTTTTATAAAATTTTTAATGATTTTTCAAATTCAAAACAGGGGAAACCAAAATCAATCTGACCTTGTCTCACAAAAATTCAAATATCTCATAAAATGAAATTCTTTTGGTTACACCGTTTCTTCTATGTAAAACTAGACTCAATAGGATTTAATTTAATATTTTATTCAACATCTAATTCGATTTCCAAAATTTTTGGTGAATTTTCAAAGTCGGACTACTGCTGCTGTCCAAAACTGTTTTAGTGAAAAATGTTGATAATTAAGTTTATAACACATTCACTCCCTTTCAATTAAACCCTATACATGTCATATAAAACTACGATGCACAATAAAATTTAATGAAGTAATCTGGATAGTGTGTCCTGATGTGTCGATCCGATCCACCGATTTCACGTTAATCTACAAAGAACATTAAACACATAGGAGTAAGCTTATGTAAGCTTAGTAAGTTCATAGGCATAGAAAATAATTCTTACCGAACATCAATTATACAATATATAATTTCACTAATTCTTCCTGTCAATCACAAAATCACTGAAAAAATTCACTTGATTAAGCTCAATATTAATAAATAATCAATTTCAATCTCTTGGGTCCATTTATCGATTACTTTTTTTAATCAATTTAGGGAACGGTTACGGAATTGAGTACTTCATTTTCACAATGCCATAGTATAACTATGGTCTTGCACATAATCACATATCACACATCGAAGCCATAGCCCAGCTATGGTCTTACAAGGAAGCACATATCACACTGATGACATAGCCCAGCTATGGTCTTATACGGAAATCACATATCACACTGATGCCATAGCCCAGCTATGGTCTTATACGGAAATCACATATCACACCAATGCCATATCCTAGATATGGTCTTATACGGAAATCATATATCACATATTTCCATGGTCCAACCATGGTCTTTTCCGTCAATGCGTATGAGTCACTGAACGAAAGTACTCAATCCAATGTTCCACTAAATTAGAACTTTTATTCAAACATTCATATTTTCACAATTATCTCAATTTAATAACATTCATATACAATAACATACCATAGCATTCATGAAATTTTCATAAAAATTAATTAAATTTAGCCATATGAACTTACTTAGGCCAATCAGTAGAATTTGTTAAAATTCAAATACTAGTTTGATATTTTCTCTTTTTCGCGTTTATCTTCGGGTTCCCGATCTATAATATAAAATTTTTCATTCATTAGCATATAATTCAATACTAATTCACTTCGCAATTTATGCCCTTCAATTTTCAAAATTACACTTTTACCCTAAAATTTATAGTTTTTACAATTTAGTCCATATTCAATTAACACTTTAATTGAACTAATTTTTCCTTAAATAACACTTTATATAATCATTTTAGGCTATTATACAGCCTTTGATATTCATAATTTCAGTACAAAATCCCAATTCCTAACTTTTTCACAATTAGGTCCTAAAAATCAATTTCTACTAAAATCACTTAATAAAATCATAATATAATGATAATTAAAGCTTCAAATCTATGATAATTCATCATAAACTTCCATTCTCACTCATGGTAACTTTCAAAATCATTCATAGAATCAAAAACAAATGAATTCAATAGTTGGAATTAATAGTAAAAGTCACAAAACATGAAAAATTACAAAGAAAAAGCAAGAATTGAACTTACATGATGAAAAATATGAAAAACCAGCTTGAAAACTCTCTCCTATGGCGTTTTGGCTGAAGAAAAATGATGAAATCTCTAGATTTTTCAATTTTGTCTTTGTTTTATATGTTTAATTTACAAAATTTCTAATTTTTCCCTTGTTTCTCCTTATTTTCTTGCTGATTTTCTCGCCCAAACCGTCCAGCTCATATAATTTAGGCCTAATTTCCTTTTAAATCCCTTCTTATTAGTCACTTAAGCTATTTAATCACAATTTAACAAATTTTGCAATATTTTCAATTTAGTTCTTTTTGATTAATTGACTATCCAAACATTATAATTTTCTAGCGAAACTTTAGTATTAACTCAATGACACTCCATAAATATTTATAAAAATATTTATGGCTCGGCTTATGAATTCGAGGTCTCGATACCTCGTTTTAGACCCAATTTACCTATTAAATTCTTTGTTAAATCACAAAACTCACTAATTAAAAAATTCTTCTAAATTCACACTTGACCCATAATTATTAAATTATTAAAATTTCAAACTTACTTGTCGGATTTAGTGATCCCTGTAACACCCCAAACCCGGCCCAAACGCTACGACCGGATCTGGTATGTCACTTAAGGGAGTTCACAAAATATGTCGCATTTTGGAAAATAATTACTAGGTTTAAACCTTTATTCCGAAAGCTTAAGAATTCATTAAAGTATAAAATATTAAGTTATAAATTATCTTGATGGATTTTTAAATAAAAACTGAAATTTCATACATGTCTTAACTTAATTGAAAACATAAAACTTAAAAACCCAACATAACTCAATCAAAAATAATAGTCTAGTGGCCCGTGGCCTTATTACAACCATACTTAAAATCTGCAAAATATAAAATAACAGACTAAAGCCTTTTAGCTGAATCCAATTGCTCTCTTTTGCATGGCCACCTCGCGTTCCTCTCCAGCCCAGTCCGATGCACTAGGTGTCACCTGAAAGTGTTAAATTACAAGGGTGAGTCGTGAGACTCAGTGTGCAACCCTCATGCACCATTAGATTTGGGCTTTAGCCCCATAAAACATAATAATTAATATACATAACAAAAATAATGCAAAGCCCAACCCAAATCCTAGGTTTCCATCCGCTACACGCCCCCGTACTAGCCATTCACACCATTGGGGATTTCTACAATCAACCCACACCGCTACACGCCTTGATGGCAGTCGTGCTGCTCATCATCAGATCATGGCCGTAGCCACTATAACAGATCATGGCAAAAGCCGCTACAACAGATCACGGTAAGGAACCGCTACAACGTATAAGTTCCTCCTTTCATCAAACCCAACCCATGCAATTATAGAAAATCGGCATACTCATATCATTTAATCAGAACATTCATTTAGAACGACAGGGATCACTAACATGGTGATTGGCTTTTACCTCTTTGGGTTTCAAACATTGTCTTGGGATTTGAATTTAATGAGAACATATAAAACTTATAATCATATATTTAACAAACAGATCTAGATGGTGTGGAGAGTTACACACCTGATTAATGTCGATACCCTTGCTAGACCGATCTACAACTTTGCTCAAAAAGCCGAAAAGATGTGAAAATAGGGCCTCTCCTATATTCGGCCAAGGATTAGTAAATCCCGAATTTACACGTTGAAACTAATAGATCTTCTTACCTTGAAATCTCGAAAGTAACACGATTCGAGTGCTACCGATCTATAACTTAGAGATCTATGCGATTGACTCCACTAAAGTTCCCTTGATTTGGCACAAGTAGGCACCACAGAAGCAATTCGGCAATCACAGGAGATGAGATCTAGGTATTTCGGCTTTTAAGAAAATCCAGAAAAAATTATGAACAAGAGAAGGCTGATGTGTCTTTGGCTTTTAAAATACTTGAGTGAAGAGTTTCGGTTTCTGACAGGAAAAGAGAAGAAGAAAAGAAAACAAGGAAGTGACTTGAAGACTTGGCTAGGAAGAAAAAGAATGGAAAGAGTTTTGGCTTTTGAACAAAGTGAAGATGAGGATTAGGCTTAGAGATTTTCGCTTTGCAGAGAATGAAGAAAGAAGATGGAACTTTAGGAGTTTTTTGGCTTTTACTCGAGAGAGAAGAAGAAAAGAATGAGAGAAAAACCCAAATGCCAAAATTTAAGAGATATTCCCCCTATTTATAGAAATTTCGGCACTTACCTAACATTGCAGATAAATCCTATCTTTTCTCCTTTATCTTAATCTACTAGCCCATCTAAAAGAGACTTAATTATCTCTAACTCCTCCCTCCTTTATCAAAGATATTATCCACATATTTTAATCATTAAAATCCCTAAATTTTAGCCTTTATCCGCTTATTATCCACATAAAATAAATTCCTAAATAATAGCCTTTATCTGCTTATTATCCACATATTTTAAACATTAAAACCCCTAAAATTTAGCCTTGTTGCCATCCACTCCACCTAATCCTAATGCCCAAAATTTAGCTAACTTAAATTAAAAGAATTGGGCTCCATGAAACTTAAATTTGGGCCCCTTACTCCCCTGTGTGTGGCGTCACCTCCAAGATTGGGCCACAAGCCCACTTTGGTATTTTAAACATAGATGCTACCTTTTAAACCCTATAATGCCCAAACAGATAATTTTAATCAAGGCCTTTGCCTAATTCTGAGCCCAATTTGGACCCCTATTACTTAAATTAACATATTAAACATATTCACCCATTAAACGCATAGGCCCAAAAATCCAGGATGTTACAATCCCAAATCATTGTTTCCGACACCACTAAAAATTGGGCTGATACACTTGAACTTTCAAAATGTATAAAAAAAGGCCCTCAAACCTTTTCAACAAAAGCAATTAAGCCCCTACTTTTTTTTTACACTCAATTGGGTATTTGAACTTTCAAAATGCATCAAAAAGACCCTGAAACTTTAAAAAAAAAAGCAATTAGGCCCCTACTTTTATTAAAAAATAGAAAAAATATAATATATATAGAAATATAAAAAATTATAAAATTTTATAAAGTCGTAAGAAAATTATACAAAATATAAAGAAATATAAATTTCGTAAATATTTTTTTATAAAAATTATCATTATCATACCAAAAGAAGCATTTTATAATATCTCTATAATTTTTATTGATTTTTATTTTTATTTTTATCATTTTTCGCCACATCTCACTTTGTATTGCGACACGTGATAACTTTAATTGAAAAAACTAGGGGTTGTTAAATTTTTTTAATGATTTTTTTTATAAACTTTTATAATTTTTTAAAGATTTTTATAAAAAATTCTAATTTTTTATATTTTTATTAAAATTTAATAATTTTTCTAAAATTCATTATTTAGTATAATTTTTTTCCAATTTTTAATAAGAGTAGGGGTTTAATTGCTTTTTTGAAAAAACTTGAGGGTCTTTTTTACTTATTTTGAAAGTTCAAGTACCCAATTGAGTGAAAAAAGTAGGGGCTTAATTGCTTTTTTTTGAAGAAGTTTGAGGGCCTTTTTGATTTTTTTGAAAGTTCAAGTGCTCAATTAAGTGCAAAAAAAAAAAAAAGGAGTGCCTTAATTGCTTTTCTTAAAAAATTTTGAGGGTTTTTTTACACCGTTAAGCCAAATTTAGTTCATTGGCTTTGAGTTTGAACTTTTAGAAATTGTAATTAAGTTTAATTTTATTGATTGAACTTGAGTAATTTACTTAAATTTATGTATGGTTTAAAATAAAGTTATATTAATCAATTGAATTTTAGTTTGGTTGGCATTGATATTACCGATGCAAGAGTTCGTAGGTTTAAACGCTCTAATGTATGTACATATTGGGAGGGATATGAATAGTTGTATTAAATTTTTTAAAGCAAATTTATTGTTCAATTTTTAGTTTCTTGTTGCAATGATATTTTTCTAAATAATAATATTGTTATTCATAATTTTTTTATTTTAATTAATAATGGTTTTTAATATTTAATTAATAATTTCATTTTTACTGTAACTATTTATATAGTAAGTATGACATACAAGCTTATGGTGGTGTTATAATTTAAAAAAAAAAGAAAGATATTTTACATTTTAATTTTTTCTAAATTAGAAATAATTTTATAAATATTAAATTTATAATTGATTAACATACAGAGCAGGGTTTAATAGTTAAATATCCAAACACGGGATTAGTTTTAAAAATAGCACATTTAAAGTTTTTTCTTTATGTTTCTTGGCCAGAGCACATATAAATATAAATAGTCAGCCATGCAAAACATCACTTTCGTTAAAAATTGTTTTGCCGTTTATTATCGTCCTCTCTCTCTCTCTCTCTCTCTCTGGATCAAAACTTCCATTTCCAAGTTTTTTAATCCGACGTAGGAGCATCCATTTCGATCCCACATTGTCTTCTCCAATCCAAATCCCTCTATTATTTTGGGTGAAAAATGGCGACGATGACGAGCTTGATTGGGTTGATAAACAAGATCCAAAGAGCCTGCACCCTCCTTGGCGATCATGGTGGCCAAGGAATGTCTCTCTGGGAAATTCTCCCTTCTGTTGCTGTTGTTGGTGGCCAGGTCAAAATTCCTTTTCAATCCATTTATTTATTTATTCACGTCCTGTTTTTACACAATTGTCTTCTTTTTTTTTTTTTTTTAAATGGAAAATCAGAGTTCTGGGAAATCTTCGGTTTTGGAGAGTGTTGTAGGGAGAGATTTCTTGCCTCGTGGATCTGGTAATTTTTTTTTATTTCTTTTCCTGGAATTTGGAATTTTAATAATAGAGTTAAAAAAAAAGAAGGAAAAATAGAACACTTAAATGTTGGTTCTTGGTACTTAAAAGATCTTTTTTTTTTTTAAGTAAACAATTATAATGCAGTTTTATCACTTATTAGTTTAGCTAAATATATCATTTGAAAGGTGTTATGGATCATGACTAAATTGGAAAGGATCCACCACGATCTCTATTCTAGATTCCATATCATGCTTATGCTGTGATTTATGATTAAAAATTACATCCACCCATATACTATGCGAAGTTGGTTATGATGAAGAACGTACTCCTTTCAAAGTCTAACTTCTTTTTCTTGCTCTATAAGGCATTGTTACTCGGAGGCCATTGGTGTTGCAACTTCATAAGACAGAATCTGGGACTGAATATGCAGAGTTTCTTCATGCACCAAAGAAGAGATTCACTGATTTCGGTATTTCCATCATGGTGCTCGATCATTTAAACTTTTGAATTTGTTATCTATCCATCTTCTCGAAATTATTAACTTACTTTTTGGTGTTTATGTTGCTTTCTTGGGTGATCCATGCATGAAATTCATTAACTTCTTTCTGGGGGTGGGATAAGTTTATAGGTACCAGATGAGACCGAATAATAGGACTTCTTTGATACAGAAGTGCAACATTTGTTTTATGCTGGGACAGAGTTCTATCCTGTGATTTATAGGATATAGACTGAGTTTGAGGTTTATGTTCTTCTGGATTAATCTTCAGATGCAATGTATATGTCAAGTATTGCATTATGTTACTATAGACAGCTTCTTTGTCCATCACTTTTTGAAGTAACAGTGCTTGCCCAGGAAGTAGATAACTAGATATCGAGTTATTTGATAAAAAGAAAAGAGAAAAGAAATCCTTCCATTCCATGATTGAGGTATAATTTATAAAAAGAATTTTTCAGTTGAGTAGAAGAAACAATCATGGCATTCTTGTAAGAGGCTCTGCAGTTGTAGCTCTGAAGGAGTGACATTAATTCGGAATCTTCTATAAAGTCTACAAGCGTAAACCATATTGCCTTGGCTTCATAAATGTTAGGTTTGATTGTTGCAAACCATGACAACTGTTGCGTTGGTAACTCCGACTTTATTACGCAAGCACCTTTACGTTCTATCCTATTTTGGGTAATAATCAGAGATTGATGGTCATCCCATGCGACAAAGCACTTAATAAGCCTCGAACAACCATGAAAGTAGCTATGTAAGGGTAAATTCAGACTGCAGAGGAATAAGCTTGAACAATTTCCTCCAAGATGAAACTGTTTTCTTTCATTTCCTCACCAACATTATTTTTTCCAGTTTCTAGTTCCTTAATATATCTTCTATATATATCCATATAATGATTGTTTACTTTAAAAATGATTGCTGCCCCATACTTGGTCAGATTTTTTTTTTTTTTTCCATTACTCATTTCTTTTCATGTTCTTGTTTTATCAAAATTCAGGTGATTTTATTATTAATAAGTAACGAGAATACTGTTTATGCAGTTGCTGTTCGTAAGGAGATTGCAGATGAAACAGATCGAATAACTGGGAAGACAAAGCAAATCTCTAATATTCCAATTCACTTGAGCATATATTCTCCAAATGGTCTGCACTTATACCACCCTCTTAATTATACAATGAACAAAGTTTTTCTTTTCTTTTTTCAGATAACCAGATATAATAATGCATATCTACTTCCATTATCAACTTGAGCATATATTCTAGTGGATCATTCTACTGAGCACACTAAATTGTGCTCTTATTATAAGATTGTTCCATTATCAACTTTGATGATTTAGTCATCGAAAAATGGAACATGGGTGAACTTTTTTTGTTTACAAGTATACAGGAACTGAACACATTTGTGGAAATTATGATTCTACTCTCTCCATCCCATTTGTATTGTGATACCCTTCTCTTTCTCTCTCTCTCTCTCTCTTGTTAAATATTGCTCAATCAGTTGTTTGCTCATTCCTTTGTGTTGTTCCTCTGAGGAAAGTAAAATTGGGGACAAGTACGCCAGGTTTTCAAGTTTTAAGGGCCAAATATAACTGGATGTTTTCCTCTCTAAATATATACATGAAATAGAGAATAAAACTGCTTGTCTAAATCATAAATGTAATTTCCATAAATATGACTCTCTTCATCGATTGTAGCTCATCATACACTTTGAGTTTGATCATGTCATGAGAATCATTACCTGTTAACAGATAAAAGTGCATTGCGTGAAAACTCATATCAAGTACTTCCATCAGGAGTTTCTTTGAAGGAGACCCGGTAATGGTGGTGTTCTGCACCTCTTGGTAGTACCTCTTTGCCTGGAACTTATATTTGGCTTTGCCACTGTTTCATTTTAACTGTGTGACAGTGTGTATTGTTGCATTATGATTTGGTCTTTCATGAGATGTTGTTCCTATGCTTATTCTTTTAGTTCTTGTTTTCTTAAGTCCCCCGTTGGTAAAGTCTTGATTTCCTTTTGGTTGATCATTACGTCTTTGGTTAAGCCTTTTAAGGTGTTTACTGGTTCAATTTCTATGACTATAATGTGTTTGGTTTTATTTGGCAGTTGTCAACTTAACACTTATAGATCTTCCTGGGTTGACAAAAGTTGCTGTAGGTAATAACAATAGTTTTTATTTTTTAACAAACTAAGATTTGATCTCCCTCTAAGCACGCAACACAGAATCATTAATCGTGAAGGACGTGTCTATGGTTTTTGCAGAAGGACAGTCGGAGACTATAGTCGAAGATATTGAAAACATGGTGCGTACTTACGTTGAAAAGGTGAGTTACTTGACTTTCTGATATCTTGAAGGGTGACATAGTCTTTTCAATGCTAGATTTATTTGGCTCGGATATACGATATTCTTACAATGAACAAGAAAGATGAACTCAATCAAAAGTTCGAACCTGTAAGTCTGGGAAACAAGTGATCATTGTAAGTCTGGAAAACGATGATTATCTAACACACAATGAAAAGATGGAGAGACACAGAATTTGACCAATTAATCCAGGATGGATTAAACTGCTATGTCCTAATTAGGAGTACATTCACAATGATAAAATGGATAGCTTAACCTGCTATGTTTAATTAGGAACATATGCACAATGAAAAGATGGATAGACACAGAACTTTTTGTAACCAATTGATTCAGGATAGATTAAACTGGTACATTTCAATTAGGAATAGATGCACAACTATACAATAGATGATTATTAGACTGGTTTAGGCTTCCACATTTCACAGACATTGTTTAACGATCAATTTTCATTAATAAAAGGGTTAAGTCATTACTTGAGACTTGAATTTGGCAATTTTTTTATATTGGTGTCTGAAAAATTTTTTTTTTCCAAGTCCAGAACTTGACAATTGTTTCTACATTGGAATTTGAACTTGACAAATTTTCTCACATTGGGGCTTGAACTTTTTTTTTGTTCAAGTTAAGCCTTGAACGTAGCGATTGTTCTCATATTGAGTCCTAAACTTTAGGGTTTTCAAGGACTAATAAAAAAGTTCAAGTCCCAATGTGGGAATATTTGCCAAATTCAAGGTCTAACTTGACCAAAAACAGTTCAGACCTCTATGTAGGAACAATTATCAAGTTCAATGTCTAACTTGGACCCAAAAAAATTTCAAGCCCCAACGTGAGAAAAGTTACCAAATTCAAGCCTCAATATGTGATTTAACCCTTAATAAAATGGTCAACGAGTGATATGTCTCTCTACCATGGAGCAGTGATGGAACTTCTATATCATGGGTCTAGTAGGTGCCACTTCGCTAAATAACTCATCCTTACAGAGAATATGGCCATTATTATGATATTCTAGGATTACTATGTTTTCACGCCATAAATTTTCTCTGTAGTTTTATCTATAGGTAAAAGGAGCCATTGCTGACTAAGATCGATCAATTATAATCACAAGTTTACCTCCTTAGTTGCTATCAAATTTTCAAATCTGTTTGAACTTCTTTAAAGTTCCTAGCATGGTGCCAACCAAGGCTGGTTCTTCTAAAATGAATTAAGATGATAACAAGCTTGTTAATCATCCTATCTAAAACCAAATTGAGAATAGATAGATAGTCCATAAACGTTGGTTGATACCGCTTAATACTTCTCCCCATTTATAGGACCAATACTAATAATTGAAACAAATTGGCATGACCTAAATATAATAAGATTATGAGAAACCTCAAACTTAATGAAGTGGTACAATTTACAGTCTTCTCACGTTTAGGCATTGTTAAGCATCCAACCTCAATCCAATTGGAAATAGAAGAGGCACAACTATAATATACGACTTCATGAAACCTAATACTTCAGAGAATTACATGACATTCCTCATTTATAGCTCATATTGCCTACATGTGAACAACCACACTAGGGGTCGTGTACCTTACATACGATTAGGCGGGAAGAACAACATTACAAAACCTAGGTTTTTATACCAACAACCACACCAGAGGCCGTGTACCTTAAATAGGATTAGGCAGGAAGAACAACATTACAAAACTTGGGTTTAGATACCATGTTCAGCATCTGATCTTAACTCAATTGGTAATAGGTGAAATGAAGGAATGAGAAGGACGTGTGCGGAATAGGATCGCAAAATTGTTCAAGTCGCAGCTTTGGCCTAGGATTCTAAACGAACAGAAAAAAACTTAGTTCAACTCAACTTGAAACGCAAACAATCCAAGTCAAAATTAGAAGAGCAGTGACAAAAATCAAGTAACAAAAGAAATAGGGAGGCCGAATTAAGAAATAAAGCTCTTGAAGGAATCCAAGTCAATTAAGGAAACACTTGTTCTTGATGAATTTCAAACAAAATCAAATTGCCAACTAAGTGAAAACAAACGGTTAGAACATATTTGAAGAATAAAGACTAAAACCGAATGAAATCACAAGAAAGATTAAAGGGAAAGTTCAGATAGCCAAGAACAATGAAAAACCCTTTATTTGAAGTGATTCGGGTCGTCATTGATGAAGAAAAAGTTGTCGAATTGATATCTAAATAAAAGAAACAAAACAAATTAGAACTTGAATGAATACAAATGGAAAAAGAAACCCAAGAGCAAAGAAGGGTAGGAGCAGCCAAAAAAAGTCCAAGAATGAGTAGAACAAGGTTTCTCGGAAGAGAATAAATCATTCTTGAACTCTAAAGAATCCTCTAAGCATACTGAAACAAAAATAACAAAGCAATTTAGTAGAATGAAAAATTAAGCCAAAAGCAAACTGTTTTGTAACAAAAGATTTCAAACAACAAGAAAAGCAAAAGAACTTTTATTTTTGGATGATTTTCTATAAGAGAAGATAGGAGAATGCCCTCTTGATTGAAACAAGACTTAGAATTAAGTAAATTCAAATATTAGATTCAAAATGACAAGAACTAAATGGAAAAACATAGAAAAGAAAAGCGATGAAAAAGATGAGAGTGGCGTATAGAAGTCCTAGTAAGCATGGGAAACAAGATGAATCCTGTAACACCCCAAATCCGTCTCCGTCGCTGGATTAGAGTTACAAAGTATTACGACACATATTGAAACATTTAACATCATTAAACCATTCCTATATTAATCTAAATATCAATAATCAATACTAAATATTATTCATAGCATAAATACATTTAAAGGCCTAAAATCGAGCTTACAGGACCCTAAAAATAGTTTGAAAACAATCAATGACTAATTTGAATCAAAACATAAAAACATAAAAAAAATTTGAAAATTTTGTAAACAAGGGGTCATACGCATAAATTTTTTTTGAAAATTTTGTAAACAGGGGTCACACGGCCGTGTGACAGAGCCCAGACCGTGTGGCTTAAGGACATAGCCGTGTGGCTACCCCACACGTTTGTGTGCTCAGACCATGTAACTAACTGTGGCCGTGTAAAAAATCCTGCACCTATTAATAAGGCACACAGTCGTGTGTATAGGTCGTGTGCGACACACAGCTATATGACAGCTCGTGCTCTAAGCCGTGTGCACCTTAAAAAGCTTCCAAAACAAGGCAAACTTTCATCTTAAACTTAGGTACCGAACCAAATCAAAATTAAATATTTCCATGCTTTAAAGACACATTTAAACAAACCTAAAACATGTCAAAACATTCAACCTAAGTGCTAACCAATGTGTCATCATTGAAACCACAATTCAATTATCAACCTCAATTCACATGTCATACCAAACTAATTTGCAGTCAAGTTCATAAGTTCATACATAAAACTAATGTCAAACTTACTATTCCTTCTTATTCATTCATACCATTATTCAAACACTTATATAAGGTTTATTCAAATGACCAAAACAACTTTATATGAACATATTCACACCAAGATTAAAGGCATATACACAAGCAAAGCTGATACTAAGCTTAAGCATCTTTGCATCAATCTCATATGTAACACATGTAGTAAATATTCAAAACATACACAAAATACACCTATTACATGTCATATAACCCAAAATAAAAATATCAAAATTTATCAAAATGTATCTAGATAGTGTGATCTTCAAGTTAATCCGATCACCCGGCTCCACAAAAAATTATCTACAAGGAACATGAAAAATGACACGGGTAAGCTTCAATAGAGCTTAGTAAGTTCAACGGTTGAAACAATAAAACTTACCGTATAAACATAGCTATTTCATTAACAAGATAAACAAATAATAAATCCTATCAATCACAGTCACTCAACAGGTGAGTTTATACACGTATATATACAAGTTGCAAAATATATTTAATCACATTAGATCATTCAATATAAAGTCACGATAAACATTCAGAAGACCATGTAGACACTTATAAGATTTAATAACATGTCATATAACCATTGGAAAGCTGCCTGATAAACGGTATAAACAGATTTGGATACGCAGTTAACTATCCAGAACACCTGAAAACACACCTAGGCACCAAGTGCCAAGCCGGTAGGCTTTATATCTGCTCTCCAAAACACACTAGAATCACTGAAAATATAACATGATAGTCCGCAACAAAAGTTGGACATCGGTATATTCAGTGGTAAGTACCAAATCAAAAGTCATCATCTCATCGCATGTCAACCCCGTACCGCGTGCAATATAACCTATTGGCATGCCAATTATATCCTATCCTATGTTCAATTTATTATCTAGCCTTGTATCAGTTTATAAAAATTCCAACATATAAAGATATATTTAACATATCACAACTCAAAATTCAAAATTCAATATAATATTGCAAATTATATCTTATAAAATCATATGAACTTACCAGGGCTAAACTGCAGAGTTAATAAAAGTTCAAGGACTAATCAACAATTTTCCCTTTTCCTTAATTATCAACCTGATCTTGATCTATAAAATAGTTTATTTCATTTTATTAGCTTCAATTTCATATATTATTAAACTTAGTACATAGTCCTTTTTATTTATAATTTTTCACAATTGCCCTAAATTTTTATATTTTATTCAATTTAATCCCTAATATTAAAACAAGCTAATTTTCACAATTACCTCATATGCTCGTTTTTGCCTAACATTCAACCGTATATAAACAGCCCTTAAATTATGAAAAAAATTTCAATAAAATCCTTCCAATTTTGCATTTTATCTATTTAATCCCTAAACTTAAAACGATACAAATTTACTTTACAAAATAGTTCAAATCCATCATTAGCCTCAAGCATAAACATTAAGAAAGCTTCAAAAACAATAATGGTGAATTTTAAAAACTTTAATAGTATTATAAAGTGTTCCTAAACTAGCTAGATATTATTACAACGATCCCAAAAACGTAAAATTCATAAAAAAATGGATATCAAATACACTTACATGGAAAGGAAATAGCAAGACCGAAGTCTGGAGGCTTAAAATCTATGGAGTTTCGGTGGAGAGACTTAAATGACAACATGTTCTTTTCTTTTTACTTTTATTATTTTAATTACCTTAACTTTATTTTAATTAAAATTCCTTACAAAACTTACCTAATGCTGGCCACTATCACCACTTATGGTATATTTGCCATTAAGACCTCCTATTTAACTATTTAGACCTTTTAACTAATAATAATCAATATTGATTAATTTTTACATCCTTTATAATTTAGTCTTTTTTTTTAATTAACCTATCAAATATCTCAAAATTGTGATCTCAAAATTACTGTTTCTAACACTATTGAAAAACGAATTGTTACAAATTCACAATCCCCGACTCTAGTTTCCCCTTCAAAGCTTGAAAGTGATTCAAAAGTGGATGATCAATGAATGAATAAATGGGGGGAGGAGATTTGAAGTGTGCCAACTAAGCATGACAACTTATCAAATAACTATCAAATAACTAACTATTAACATGTGAAAGTAACTCTAAGTGTGAAATTGAGCGAGAAATTTGTCCAAGGGTCTAAATGGGTCCTTGGGTCGAATTTTTACATGTTGATTCACTAATTAATTAAAATTGAATAAAAAATTTAAAATATTTCCAAATTGTTCACTTTGATAATTTGATCTGATATTCAAATAAGTCTTTCTTCAAACTTCATTATGACTTTTGGACATCCCACTGATTGATTTTCAAGAACTTGGACTTATGATTCATTCACTTCCGAAATTGGCTCTCGTACATGTAATTCTTCGCACACCAGTTTCAAGATTCGGTTTCTTGAGCCAACAATTTCAAGATTTGAAATATTGATTTTCTTAATTCTTGAAATCTCCAAAACTGCATAATTGGACCGAGACTCATTCCTTGATTTTCTTGAAAACAAGAAAGTAAATTTTGATTTCTTTTTCCTTCGTATGCGCGCCTAGGGCCTTTGTAATAAAATCTTGTATGGCCCCATTTACTCTTACTTTTAATTTGTTTGACCTTTAATCTCATTATTGAGCGTTGAGGTAGTATAAACTAAATACGTTAATGAGTCTAAAATTGGATGTTGAGATACGCATAATGTAGTGAGTCACCTTTAATACAAGACCACAAGAAACCTGATAGTTTATAGCTGAAGTATAACCCCACTTAACATGCGTGACCCAGACAGCTAAAAAAAGGGTTTTACACGTGGAAAAAAAGGCTGGAACATAAACAACAAAGGACAAACAACATAAAAAATTGTGCAAGAAACAACATTTTGCTTTGACAACATATTATGCCATCAGCCTGAGAACAATTGATCTTAGTTTTGGCCCTAATGTCTTCAAAAAACAACATTTAGATTCTCTTTTGGCCCTAATATAACATCTCTTTCACCTTCATTATGTTTCTTACAGAGTTTCTGTTTGAAAATTTCAATTTTGTAGCCTAACTGCATCATATTGGCCATTTCTCCTGCTAATCAAGACATTGCCACTTCAGATGCCATAAAGCTTGCAAGAGATGTTGATCCGTCAGGTATTCTAAAAATTAGCTTTATGCATGTATACTCTTCTGAAGCATTGCTATGCAATAGGAATTGTCCAATGAGCGAGGAGATTTACATTTTTTCATAATATTTTCAGGTGAACGAACTTTTGGTGTGCTAACGAAACTTGATCTTATGGATAAGGGAACAAATGCCGTGGACGTATGTATTTAATCATACATACCGCATCAGTTCCTCGATCATAGAAAGCATACATAATATCTACTGCAAATGTTATATCTACATAGCAGTATGGACAAAATCATCCCAATGGCATGGAACATTATTACCACCTAAGTCCATGGTTTATGCCATCTCTTCTTATTTTCTAAGACATTCCTCTTGGAACTATTTCTTTCATTTTATCTTTCTTTTGGATGTAGTATATACTTGTGTATGGTTGTGTGGCATTGGTGCATCATGATATTAAGATGTAACATCAGTCAGAAAAACTCCCATGTAGATGTTAAACGAATAAACATTATAATTACTCGATTTAAGTCTTTCAGGTTCTCGAAGGAAGGGCATACAGGCTTCAACATCCTTGGGTTGGAATTGTCAATCGTTCTCAAGCTGACATAAATAAGAATGTTGATATGATTCTTGCTCGTCGAAAAGAGCGTGAATATTTTGAAACAAGCCCTGATTATGGGCACTTAGCAAGTAGGATGGGATCAGAGTATCTTGCAAAACTATTGTCTGAGGTCCTTTTCAACTTTTTATTTTAGTTATTTGAATTAATTTTAATACTAATAACTCACAAAAGCTTTGTACATCTCTCTAAATGAGTCCTTATCTTTATTGTTTTTATACTCTTCTATTTCAGCATTTAGAGCTTGTTATCAGGCAGCGCATACCAAGCATCATTGCTTTGATAAATAAGACCATTGATGAGCTCAATGCAGAGTTGGACCGTATTGGCAGGCCTATTGCAACTGATGGAGGGGTAAACAGTTTAGATCTTTCAGAACCGGCTTGCTTAGTTTTGAATGGGATACTTCCTCAGTCTAGTTCACTTTAGTTATATTAAATGTATGTACAGGCCCAGTTATACATGATTTTAGAACTCTGTCGTGCATTTGACCGTGTCTTCAAGGAGCACCTGGATGGAGGGTAAGGGTAAAGTACATAATTTTTAGCTTTTTAGTACTCAGCATTGAAACTTCTATACTAGTTCGTCTTGATTTATTTTTTTCCAGTTTACACCCTTAATTCTTATCTCAAAATTTCTACTTGCTAATTTCAATCTCTAAGTAATGAGAATGAGACGTAATTCCTTAGAACATTCCCATATTGGGATGTGTCTAGTGATTATAAGACTTGCAATTAAGGAAACATATCATGCAATCAAATAAAGCTTCTGTCCTGACCTATGACTATCGGCTATACTTCGGAATTAAAAGCCTTTCCAGTACGGTTACTAGTCGGTGTTGTCTGTTTGGCTCTTATATGGAGTATCTCCAACTCTTTGAGACAGTCAACTATAAAAATTAACATACATAAAAAGTTCTATGACATTACTGTCTTATCTTATGAAGTATATTTTCTATTAATGTGGTTAGCTGTGCCAATTCCTGTAGTATAATTCTAAAAACAGTAAGTAACTGGTTCAGGCGACCTGGTGGGGATCGGATATTTGGAGTTTTTGACAACCAATTGCCAGCTGCTTTGAAGAAACTACCCTTTGATCGTTATCTTTCATTAAAAAATGTCCAAAAAGTTGTCACAGAGGCTGATGGCTATCAGCCACATTTGATTGCTCCAGAACAAGGATACAGAAGGCTGATTGATGGTGCTATAAGCTATTTCAAAGGGCCGGCTGAAGCCTCCGTGGATGCTGTAATGTTCTTACTTGTGTTGTAGTTGGGATAACTTTCAATTCAAAGTTATGAACTTATGATAGATGCAAACAGAAATTACTTTTACATCGAATAAACACGCTCAAACAGACACATTGTTATTACATTTGGTTCTCCTAAAATAGTCAAGTGATTCCTTTGTAGGGGTAAACGGTGAGCATTTGTGAGTTATTTTCCCTTGGACTCTTCAAAAGTTCAATCATATGTGTTTCTAGTTGCACACAAGATGCTAGAGAAACTTGAAGGAAATAAGTAGTTACTGAAACTACAATGGTATTATCTACTTGTTCTTACTTTTTCTCTAGGGATGGTTCAGGTTGAACTTATTATTATTATGTAGAGATTAAAAAAAGAGTAAGACTATATCCGTCAGAGAACTTCCAAGAAGGGAAAAGGCCAAAACCTCTTAGACATGAGAGGGCTTATGCTTTGGCATCCTCTATGAAGGTAGATTTACAGTAAAGGGTTTTCAAATATTTGAGGTTTGTGTTTCTAAGCTTTTTTTCCCCTCCCTCCTATTTGAAATGGTATAGCTTCTTGAAAAGAGTATCAAACTTGAATAAGGGGACCTACTTAGGATCACATTGTATGGTGTTGGTTTGTCATGTAGACCACCAGAAAGATTTATAAGAACTCTTGACGCATGCTATGTGGAAATCAAGGGATGAAGACTAGTATTTGGTAAAAAGTTTTTGGAAGTAATTATGTTGATTGAGGTTTGTTACAAATATTTTAGTAATAATTTATTGACCAATGGTTGGTAGAGATAATTTATAAGTATTGCATCTTTAGGAATTTAGCAAGTGTAAATCAGATTTCTTTTTTTTTCTCTCTAAAAAATTCTCTTTCATCCTGTTTCTCAACAAACTCGTTTTCTCCCAAATTTCTCTTTCTTATAGGATTGGTCCTCACAAGTCTAGCTCTCATAAGAGAGTCATTTGAGCCTTTGTTTCTATTTGTGTGTTGCTACTTTTTATTATCAATGTCTATTGATTCTTTTCTAAGTTTGTTAAAAGTGAAATTACTATGACTTATTCTGACTGTTGAATGTCATGTGCTTTGATCTTTAGGTGCACTATGTATTGAAAGAACTTGTAAGGAAATCGATAGCTGAAACACAGGTAGACAGTTGCTGCAGTATTTCTTGTTTTGTGAACTTAATCCCACTGGCATTTATATATATTTTTTGTCATATACTTTGAAGTCGCAGCAAGCTGTTGAATTTACAAGAAATCTTGCATCTCGTTCACTTCATATTATAGCGGATTACTATAGGCTTATCATCCGAGATTAAACAAAACATTTTACCTTAATGAACACACAAGTAATTCTTCTAATTATGACATTTTTCTTGAGTTGAAAGAAAAGAATCTAGATAACGAGGACAATAAAAATGAATTCAGCTACAATGACAATCTGCTTCTTCCTTTCAAAAAAAATAGAAAGATGATTTCTAAAGTTTCTTTCTGAAATGATTCTAACTACTTATTGGATTACTGTAGATAACATGCAACTTCAATTTAAATGCAGGAATTGAAGCGATTTCCATCGCTTCAAACTGACATAGCTACTGCTGCAAATGAATCTTTGGAAAAATTCCGTGATGAAAGTCGTAAGACAGTTTTACGGCTAGTGGAGATGGAGTCCAGTTACTTGACAGCCGATTTTTTCCGGAAGCTTAATGCTGAACCAGAGAAGAACCTAAACCCATCTGACAAGAAAAAAAATGCAGAACCAGACAAGAATCCAAACCAATCTGGCCACACTGGTGACCGTTTAAATGAAAGTTATCTCAGAAGGATTGGTATATGAACTTTTATCTGTTGATCTTTTTTTTGGCTCAAATTGACATACATGGTGATCTACGATCCATTGACACTTAATTTAGAACAAATATTTCAACAGGATATGACCTTCCAAATACAATTGAAAACTTGGAAAATGTCGAGCCTGCCTGTGTCAAGTTATAGTTCCTAAATTCAAGCTATTCTTGGAATTATGGAAATTCCTTGATTCTAACATTATCAGTCCATTTTAGTGGTGATGGTTTCTCCTTAAGATGTTGAATTCCGGACTTAAACTTTGTTTCTTGGTACAGGATCAAATGTTAATGCTTATATAGCCATGGTTTGTGATACACTGAGGAATACTATACCGAAGGCGGTGGTTTATTGCCAAGTCAAGGAGGCCAAGAGGTCACTGCTGACCAACTTTTATGCCCAAGTCGGAAGTAGAGAGGTAAATTACTTTAAAATATATTACACTTTTGCACCAACTTTGTTTGAAGAGCTATCAATGTCTGACATATTTGAATATGATACTCCAACCATCTTTTAAATCTGTGAAAATATTTACAAAAATTGATACCTGAATTCAAGTAACATTCGAGAAATTTGAATTTAAGAGTATACTAGTTATTTGTGGGGTCTCGATTCAACTTCTATGTTGCTTATTTTGGTATATTTTATTAAGAAATTTAAGTTGAGTAAAATCTACATTTCGAGTTAATCAAATTGAGTTGTTCGAGTTAACTCGAATAAGTAATTCGAGTTTCGAGTTAACTTGAATCGAGTTGAATTTTACAATTTTAATCATTCAAATAATAGATTGGTGTAAATACCTCTTTGGTCCCTGCCAATTTTGAAAATTAGTAAATTGGTTTCTCTCACGTATCAGCAAAAATTATAAAAAAAAATTCAAAATAATTTTTAAAAAATTTAAAATATCTATAAAAATTCCAAAAAAATATTTTTTTTAAATTATAATAATTTTTAAAAATTTTCTAAAGAATATATAAAGAAAGTTAAAATTTAAAAAATTTTCTAAAATAATAATTTTTAGACCTAAATAAGTCAATTAAGGTCATATATCTTTTCTTTTTTTTAAGTTTTCAAATATATATGATTTCAAATTTATGTGCTCTAACATGAAATTAGTTGTATTATAACATGGCTTTAATTTAACATGTTTAATTTTTAATTTAACTCGAATAATTTCACTCGATTCAAAAAAATTTAAATCGAGTTAAGATGACAAAATAGAACTCGTCATCTCTATTAACTCAAAAAATTTTCGATCAATTTGATTGAACGCTCACTCACCCTTAGAGAAACCAAGTTAGTTTCGATGTTATTTAGACTGTTTATTTTTCCCTGAGTACGAAGATATGATCATTTAAATATATGAAAAAGCTTTAAATAGATTAAAGAGGCTAAATAACTAGATTAATTCTCCATTTGGATTGCATTGATTTCTAGAGAACAAACTCATGAATTCATATGGATCAATTGCTATGTAGAACGAGGTTGAACCTCAAAAATTATTAAACATACAAAATTTGTCTTTATATAAAAGATCTAAATTAAGAAAATGGTGGGTACTTGAATTTAGATGTGAGTGTTAGAAACGAGTATGTATTGATATGCATTTGATTAAAATATTTTAAAGTTCTATTTAAAATATCCTTTGAGTTGTTAGATTTGACTATTCATGCTTGTATTGTGATTGCATATTTTCTCGCTTAAAATATTTCATAATTTTTTATGGGCTACTATAAATTTTACCATTTTGTATGTATTGGTGTGATGTTGTTATGCTAAAAATGGTGGGGGGTGCAGAAGGAAAGACTAAGTGCAATGTTGGATGAAGACCCTCAACTGATGGAAAGGCGAATTCAGATTGCCAAACGTCTGGAGCTTTACATATCCGCAAGAGATGACATTGATGCTGTCTGTTGGAAGTGATCCCCTTTTCTTCTCTCTATTATCCCCATAGATTTTCTTTTCTTTTTCTTTTTCTTTTTGGTCTAATTTCTAAATCATAGCAATCTTTTAAAAAAATAAAATTCAAACTGCTCTGCTTCATTTGAATGATAATGAAGATTGATTTGAATCTGATAAAAGAATAGTTTTTCAATTGGAAATATTTAGAAAAGTTCCCTAAATTGATTAGTGTTATTTTTCTGATATGATGATATCAACCTCGACCGACCCAAAATGCATACAAATAAGTTGAAAAAACAAATCTTCCAAATAAAATGGCCCATGCAGATTTCAAATATGCCACATTCGCGTTATTTATTTTATATTAGGGTAAATTACATCAACAGATATCTAGGTTTCATTTCAATCACTTAATTTTAAAAAAATAATAAAACAGCCACTAACGTTATCAAAAATTGACAAATCAGTCATTTATTAACATTTTTCGTTACTATCTTAATGGGACCGCTGATGTGGCCAATTAACTTGCCACGTTAGAAACCTAATTAACCCAATTAGTTGACGTGGCAAATTGACATGGAATTTACCTAAAATTAAGGCCCTGAATGGGAAAAAAATTTTGGCAAATGGAACCTAGAAAAGCTCTTAGCTACCATGAAGCTTGATTTTTTTCCATAGTAGTGAAAATTGAAAATCGACAGCGAAAATATTGAGGTTGGCATCAAAACGGTTGATTGGGCTAACATCAAGGGAGATCTCATCACAGCCCGTTCATCGACATCGGGTTGGTTAGAGCTCTTGCTTGTGGCGATGTTATGAAGCATTAAATCAAAATCGACGACAAATCAGCAAAAACAAAAATACCAAATAGCAAGCATCCAAAATCAAACTAGCAAAAAAATAACAAGAATCCCAAATTGGCTTGCACCAAAAGAGAGAAGTAAAAAAAAAATAAAAAAGAAGAGAATCAAAAGAGAAGAAACCCACAGCCATTTCGGGTTTCGCGAGTTGGAGAACTCAAGCCAGTTTGATAATCCGAGTGGTCAAGAATCATGGTTGGTCGATAAAAACCTGTGGCCGGAATATGGTGGTGATCAGACGATGGATGGCAAAGATTTATTGAAGCCTTGTTCGAAGCTCTAAGGTTTTAATCATAGGATTTTAAAGGCCTATTAGGAAATCTGAAGTGAGATTTGAAGAGACAAAGAGGAGCCATTTGGTGATGACAATTGGCCAGAGAAGGTCATGAATGACGGCGACTAGAGTTAAAAATAAAAAAGAAAGAAAAAGAGAGAAGAAAAAAATGGACAAAGATTCAACAAATAGCAGCGAACTAAGTGGTAACTCTACCTTGGAGGAACAAAACGGTCGTTGCTAAGGTATGTCCATTTGTTCTTTTTCTTCTCCTTTCCTTGTTTTTTTTTCTTTTCTTCTTTTTTACTATCCAGCTAGGGCTATGAGGTTGTTTAAATGATAGTTATCCCTTCGTTAAATGCCATGTCACTTTTTTGTTATGTCTTTAATGAAAAATGGTTAAAAGGACTATTTTGTTATTTTTCGAAAGTTTAGTGACTCAATTGAAATCAGAGTGACTGTTTTGTCAACTACACTAAAATTAAATGATTGTTGGTATAATTTACCTTTTATAATATTTGAGTAAAAACCCCCGAGTAAATAATAAAATATTATTATTTCTACAATCGTTTCCTTGTAAAACTCCTAACCAATTGAGCAAATAATAAAATACTATTATTTCTACAATCGTTTCCTTGTATCATTTTAAATTGTTAATCAAATATTAAATGCATAAAAAACTATCAAAAAGATATTATTCAATTAAAATAAATCACAAAAAAACTATTAATTAAATATTATTCAATTGAAATAAATTAAGGTTTAATTTTTTAAAAATAACATTGTATTTATTTTTTTAACAAAATTGACTATTTTGACCCTGAAAAATAATTTTCAGAAGACGTTTCTGAATAAATAGTGTCAAAAACGCTTCAAGAAGGATGCACTGTCAGCAAAATTACAAAAAAAGCTCACACGTGGACACTCTTTCTACAGTAGTTCCTGAAAAAATAATTTTGAGAAGACGTTTCTGAACAAATAGTGTAAAAAACGCTTCAAGCAGGATGCACTGTCAGCAAAATTTCTAAAAAAAAGCTCCCACGTGGACGCTCTCTTTCTACAGTAGTTCCTGAAAAAATAATTTTGAGAAGACGTTTCTAAACAAATAATGTCAGAAACGCTTCAACCAGAATGCAATGTCAGCAAAATTTTAGAAAAAAGCTCCCACGTGGACGCTCTTTTTTCTACAGTAGTTCATGCGTGGCCTTAGGTTATAAACGAAGTAAATATCATTCTCAGGTTGCATAAGTTACAGCAAGAAAAATTAGAAAGGCTAAGCAAAATAGAAATTGAAGATGAGTGAACATATTAGTACTGTTATTTACTATAATGGTGAGGTCCGTGACACTGAAAACGGTGTTGTTTTTTTATCGTAGAACACAGCGCGAATGGTTTTAACCAGAATATAGATTTTATAGAATTTCGTAAAAGAATTAGGCGCAAAATCTTTAGAACGACGCCAAGTAGGGTTTCTTCTATTAAGTATCAATTTTGTGCTTCGATTGATCCCATGACATATGATGCATTTGATATAAAAAATGTTCGTAGCTTTGAGGCGATGGTGCAGACTCATCTCGCTAATGGATCATCCTATCTTGAGTTATATGTTCAATTTTCATTGCCAAATGAAACATTTGCAACTTCAATATCAACTGCTGTTTGAGAGGAATACACGACCCTTATCTGACACTCCATTAGTGGGAGGCAGAACATGGAATCGCCCGTGTTTGGTGGCAGTATGGAAAACACAACTCCTACACGACACTCGGTGTTCGATTCTGGAAATACGTAATGGGGAATGATATTAACTTTTAGCAGTTGGCAATCCACATCTAATTGGGGACGTTACGAAACATCCACAAGAATGGATAATGTACTGCCTATGACGTCCACTGGTGAGGGGACCTCGTACGTTGTAGATTATGGTGGGTTCGATGATGAGTCTGATGTGGATCCACATCAAGAGCCCAGCCCCGATGGTGCAGAAATTGCATTATTTTCTGAACCGGAACCTGTTCCATCTGAACCTGAAGACGTTGAAGGGGGTTCAGATGAAGAAGAAGAAAATCCATAATTCAGGGCGTACTCACCTCTAGCCCATATACGTAATGTCGATATATCGACAGATGATGCATTGGAGTTTCCAGAGCTACGACACAGAACCCATGACAGTACAAGTTCGTTATTCGATTCGAGTGATTTGGAAGTTGGTAAGGAGTTTTCCAGTAAGGATAGTTTTCTTGGTGCTTTGAAACAATATAGCATCAATCACGGAGTTAACCACAACGTGGTTAAATCCAAACCCAAGAAGTTCGGGGCCAAAGTGTGTAGTGCAAGACTGTACATGTTCATGAAAAATCATGGTTTCTCTTAGGAAAAAGACAGGCTTGTGGGAGATAAAAAAATACAAAGGTCCACATACTTGTGTTGTCAGTACAGTATCACTGGGTGTTTAGGGTTTTGAATAATAATGTTATTACTTAATGTTGCATTATTTAACGTACTTCGTTGATAGGTGTTTCACAAGATCATCCCAAGATGGATTCAGGCATGATAGCTACCTTAATACTACCGATGTTGAAGGTGAATCCCAGGACTTCTGTGTCATTCATAATTGCCAGTATTCATAACCAATTGAGGTACACGCCCTCTTACCGCAAGGCTTAAATAGCTAAATAAAAGGCGTTGGAAAAGATGCATAGTGGGTGGGACGCTTCATATAATGAAGTTTGGCAGTGGTGTCAGGTGCTGTAGAGGTACGTCTCAGGTTGCATAACAGACCTTGAAACTGCCCCTGCATACTACAACGATCGATTGCTTCGTGGATGCCAAGTGTTCAAATGTCTGTTATGGAGTTTTAAGTAATGTCGGGATGCATTTGTGCACTGCAAGCCATTGGTACAAATTGACGGTACATTTATGTATGGTAGATATACTCATCGGCTATTTCTAGCTGTGGCACAGGATAACAGTGGAAGAATCCTTCCAATTGCGTTTGCAATATCACCGGGGGAGTCAACTGATGATTGGGATTTTTTTCTTTCTAGGTTAAGGAGGCATGTATGCCCCCAACCTGATATCTGCGTTATATCAGATCGGGGCACTGGAATACTAGCTGTAATTGAGCGATATGGAAGCATATGGGATCGCACACACCATCGGTATTGTCTAAGGTACGTTGCGTCCAACTACTACGGCCAATATCGGTCTACGACTGAACGAAAGCAATTTACCAACATGGGTATTTAATCTCTATTAATATATTTTTTTTGTAATAGTCAATTTAATCTGAATGAAATATTGGTATATAATTTTCGCTATCAACTTATATTGGCAAGGTACGAGATAAATAAGGATCGTTTTCATGAGATGTTAGGGATTTTGCGTTCAGTTAATGATTAAGGCGCAGACTACCTCTGTAACATACCTTTCGAACAGTAGACACAAACATACGACAACGGCCTACGATATGGTCATATGACCAAAAACCTGGCTGAATGCGTAAATTTTGTTCTAAAAGGAATGCGTCATTTGTCGATAACCTCGGTTGTGTGAGAGACATATTTTCGTTTGGTGGAACTATTTCCAAAGCGAGCAGCGAGTTATAAAGGCCAAATGCAGGGAGGTCATGTATGGTCCCAGAAGGTATTGCAAGAAATTAACAAGGCGAAGGCGCGGGCCAACACCATGCACACAGTGTGTCACGAACACGACAACTTATGGTTTCGTGTTACGGAGTTTAGCAGACCAAACCAACATATTATCGACCGGTAATATCGTGTACACCTGATAAATAGGACTTGCGACTGTAGGATGTTTGATGAACTTCATTATCCATGCGTTCATACAATTGCAGCTTGTCAAAATCTCCGTTTGGATCCTATGAGATTTGTCGACGAAGTGTACAAAATAGAAAACATGTACAATGTGTGGAGACACGTATTCCAACCAGTACCAGGTGAACGTAAGTGACCGTCTGTATCGCTTGCTCTGTTTAAGCTGTTACCAGATAAAGAATTGTATCGCAAACCGAAAGGTCGACCTTGCTCGAGTAGAATACTTAATAATATGGATATTCGAGAAAGAACAAACCAACGAAATTTATGTGGATGGTATAGAAACCCAGGTCATACAATTCGATCATGTCCAAACCAAAATAGTTGATAATTACTGTAATGAAACGATGTTGCATTATTTCTATTCCGTCTTATTTAAAAGAACTTATATTTTATTAAAAATATAAAATTAATTTACAATTAAAATATTAAAAACTTATTTTTTATTAAATGAAACAATATATAAACAATGTCTACAAATATATTTAAAAAATTAATATATATACCAGTTGGAATCAGTGCCACGTGGGGGTGGACGATGATTACGAGCTAGATTCCTCCTTGGTTGCTCCGGCGGGGGTTGTGGTTGCTCCGGTTGTGGGTGTTGGGAGGATGACCCACCTTGGTAGAATAAATAATGTGGAAATGTTTGCATCACCCACGGCGGAGGTATTTGAATCCCATAAGGTGATGGGGAATGGTAATGAGATGAGTTCGTCGACGATGCCTCGTGTGACCCCTCCAGTAAAGATGGCCTATATATCATTGGTTGAGTCGTCGAAGTCATCGGGAAAGGAGATGCACCGGGCCATGCATTCCAACCTGTCATAGGACTAGGAAAAGGAAACATATAAGGATTAAGATACATATAAGGGTTAGGATATGCACTTGGCATAATCTAAAAGGGTTGTGATGTGGGTGTTGTCGATTGAGGCATTGGGTCTGGTGATTGTGTGGGTACTATTGATGGGCCCGGTGATTGTGTGGGCACTGTTGATAGGCCCATCCCGCATTCCCTTTCCACATGAATTTGCCGAGCTTCTGCTCTTCCGACGGCAAATATGGTTTGCTATGGATCCTAAATCATGGCATGTAATCTGGGGTGCACGCTAACTCTGGGACGATGATCGGTTCAAGATCAGGTATATGATCATACCGGTTTTCGCAAATTTTGATATATTCCGACCAGAATAATGGTTAATTCGTATTCGTTAGCCGTAAGTCGATTTTGTGCTGCTCATCAAGTACCTCAAATTCCTCAGAAATCAGTTGTCGAAATCCAAATTGTTGCAACACTCTATCCATCTAGTGCATCTCAACAATAGCATAGTTGACCAATGGGACCTTAACATGCTAAATGTTTGGATTTTGAAAGAATTCTTCCGGAATTACTGCCCGTATTGCTGGATTCTCGTATGGTGTCCATTGAAACTATATGAACGAGATAAAAATATTAGTTATATACATGATACTAAATACTAAATACTAAGTACTAAATATGAAACGATTATTTTATGTATATATATTTTATTTAATACTTACTTGCGCTTCCGACCGTTGGTCTAATAGAAGATGTATATCTTCAAGAGCAGTAGGTATTCCAATATAACTTGTCAGATGGTTCCACCTAATTAAATAAATTTACAACATACAATTTTATTTTAAATCTATGGAATAATTGTAAAATCAAATAAAAATTTTACCTCGTTATGATTGAGAATGTACACGGGTGGTTCACTCGATGACGTAAAAATGGAAAGAGAAACCGAGCCCATGATTGTAATAGTGATAAGCAACCTCCGATTTTGGCTTTATTTGGACGCGTCGCCCCGCACATCTTCCGATACAATGTTGCCAACACGGTAGACCCCCAACTAAGTTCGCCAGCTGCTCTAAAATCAACAAGTTTCAGCAGCCACCTCAGATGTACAAGGTTTCGTGACAAGTCCAGCATCAGATAACCTCCAATCATCTTAAGGATGTATGCCCGAGCATATCGTATTCTTTCAACTTCAGTCGAATCATTCCCCAGCTCCGAGAATGTGTCTCGTAACCAGTCCATCTCAATCCGACCTCCATAAATATTATTCGGAATCGCACCCAAAAGATCGTAACATATGGCTCCCCAATCAGCAGATTGAACGGAGCCAGTGAGTGCGAACCCACCCACCGGCAATCCTAATTGTAACTGGACGTCCCCCAAAGTGATAGTACACTCTCTGCATAGAAGATGGAATGTGTGCGTCTCGAGTCTCTACCTCTCTATTAACGCGCTGATGAGTTTCGGGTCCAACTTGCACCCCCAGCTTATAGTGGCCGCGTGCCAAAAACCCGCCTCTCTCAAGTAATTTTCTATCAACGGTGATGGCAGACCAAACATATTACGAATATAACATTGTAACACCCGATCTACAGACTGTTATAAAAAATTATAAAATACAAATTAATTAAAATTACATAAATAAAAAATTCAAAAAATTCAAAAACTAAAATTAATTAAAATTACATAAATGAAAAAAATTAAATAATATTCAAATTTTAAAATAAATCGTTACCATTTTCATTTGTTCGACGGAGATATGTTTATGATCGAGACGAATTAATTCCCCAGCCATTGCTAACACGATCAAATATTTTTGAAATTATAAAAAAATAATATTAATTTAGAAAAAAAAAATAAAGTAAATAACTAATTATAAATAGCTTTGAGAAATTTAATGAGAAATTTGAGAACTTTAGGGAGAAATTGTAAAGATTTTTGACTAAATTTTGAAGAAATTAAGTGTGAAATACAAGAAGGGGGTTTTATACTCTCTTTTTACCGTTGGACCCCCCCAACGGTCAAAAAAAAGTAGCCATTGGTGCTGGAAAAGCGCTCCCCCCCCTTAAACGCGACCACGTAGACGCGTTTTGTCAAAGTTGACAATTTTCCGTAAATAATATTTTAATTGGCCCATTTTCGTAATTTTATTTAGAAATGGGCATTTTTAGATAAATGAGTCGATAATTATATCTATTAGTTATGGTCAAGAACACTAGTGCTACACATGTAAGAAAACAATTTGGATAAATTCACACTTACTCTAATAATTTGGATACATTTGTATTTTAAAAGAAAAATAGCTTTTAAATATATTTTTTTTAGATATATGCATTTCATTTTATTTCCTGTTATTCTCACATCTAAATTTTAAAAACTACAGTAATAGATAAAATAATCTCTCATTTTAAAATACCAAAATGTATAATCATCTCGAGTCCTCCCTTAAATGAGTACGAAAACTCCATACATATAAAAGGCACATTAATGTATGTATAATCATTTTTAAATATAATTTAATCTATGCATTCAAAACATTTTTTATATAATAAAATCATCTTAAATCCACTAATATAAATAATAATATTTTAATAATCAATTACAATGAAGAATGATTAAATTCATCACACAAAAAAATTATCAAAGCATATAAAGTAACTTTATTACACATATAAAGCTTTATTGATTGAGAAAAAAAATGAAGGTGGATGCTAGTAACGCGCCTAAAAAGACATAAAGGGTCATAAAAACTTTTATGTAATGGTATCCGGAAAACACTGAATATAAAAATCAAAATGAAATTGAATATATACAGGCATTAAAAACACACACACACTGCACCAAGACCAAACAAGGCAAACGTGGAAAGCGTCTAGTAAAAAATTGTGGAAGAAATCACCTCACATACAGTTGTGTTCGGTTTTAAGGTCTAAATCATGAATCCAAGTCCTGCCTGCTTGCTAAGCGCAACTCGTGCAGTTCGTTGAGTAGCCATTCCTCCCCCGTCTGTCCGCCTAATACCATGACCCTAGTCCCTCCAACCACACACGTACTATGACCCCAAGCAAATTTCGGTGGTTGTCCAGGAACATTCAGTGTCCTCCATGGTGGTTTCTCCTCTGAAGGATCAAGAAGGAAGAGCTGAGAAGGAGAGTGCAACCCAGCGACTGAACCACCAAATATAATTATCCTCCCACAAGGCATGCTTACTGCAACATGATCAAGTCGAGGAGGAGGTATGACGGCATTTTGGTTACCGATGCTGGTGAAGGCACTACAGTCTAGTTGCCTCCACTGTGGTTCTTCATCCTCCAAATCAATAGTGTAGGCCTCACCTGATCGCAGTTGCAAGTTCCCACTCTTTGCCAACCCTCCGAACATAAGAATTTTAGTTCGACTGTAAACCGAAAGTGAATGGCCTAACCTAGAAGGAGGTGTCCATGATGATGGAATCTCTTTCCATGTTGGTTTTTCAGTAGTGAGATCCAGAAGGTATGTGTCACTTAGAAGCACCCCACCATCCGTACACCCACCAGAAACAACCAACTTAGAACCATCGACCGTACACGAGCTATGCCAAGATCTGGGGAGAGGGGGGGTTCCGCCAGATACTTCTCTCCATGTAGGTTGCTTGGCATCCAAGTCAAGAACAAAAACATCATTGAGCAACCCTTGCCTTCCACATCCTCCGAATACCACCAACCATGAACCATTCAGGCACGAGAGAGTGTGGCCCCAGCGCCCAGGAGGAGATGATTCCACACTCACCTGTTGCCACTCCGGATTTGCAGCTTCAAGATTGAGAACAAATGTGTCATTCATTGGCTGCATGTCGACTCCCTCCCCTCCAAAAAGGACAAGACGGTTCCCTGCGGCACATGCACTAAAGTTGCATCGAGAAGGCTCTATTGCTCCTCCAACAGTCAGTTTCCTCCAACAAACAGCCTCGAGAGTGGTCAGTTCTCGGGCAAGACGTCCCCACCCCAACTTCCTAGTCATCATATCCAGTGTACCAGTGACTTCCTTTCCCCAGGCATTCTGACATACCATCTTCCTCACATGCTCATTTTTAGTTAGTTGACGTATCCTTCTGCAGACGGATCCAATAGAAGCAACATCCCTTGGTGTCAATCGTGATAAAATGTTATAAGCCAAGACTTCATCAGAGAGTTGGAGTATCCCACATATTTCTTGATGATGATTAAACAGTGGATTTCCACTCAAATAAGAGTATTTAGATGACTGATCCAACTGCTGCTTACAAGTCTCTTTGAAAACCGGATATGAAACATGGTTCAGATCCAGTTTTGCTTCGGAATAAACTTGAATACTGATAACATGTGTAACAATTCCATCATCATCACGTATAGGTGCAAGTTTTAACCTGTTCACCAATGGAGTGCCATCTTTCCTGAAATTCAGAAGCTCCCCTTCAAATTCAATACCTTCCTCAAGACATCTTCTTATCTCGGAAACAACAAAAGGATCAACCAAAGGGTGCCGTCTTTGAGCACGTCTATCTCTATACTGTAAGAAACGACTAAAACAAAACAAAAGAATAAAATCCAACAAAGGGTCAATTTATATCTTCTGAAATAGGAGCTTTCTAAGAGATGAGAAAAACAACACACAATAAGGAAACATAAATGGAGTATGCTTTAGGGCATATAGAACAAATCAACAATATTAAACGAATCGGCTAATATTCATGATCATTGAAGAATAGACAATTATTACAATTTTATCAAAAGGATAATTTAATGGAGCAATAAAACTTGTTAAAAATAGCTTCAGTTTCTATATTTGATCGATTAGAGTTTAATTAGATCAAATACTCCAATTCAGTTGACGCCTATGTTTCCCGAGAGTATCTCAAGTTCTCTATATATTTACATACTCATAAAATGTAGGATGCTTTTGAAAAAATGAAACATGCATTATTAATGCCATTATATAGTGATGAATAAGAACTAGTTTTATGTTAATTTGCTAAAATTTTAGCTTCATACCATCAAATGAGTAGAATTAGTCTATTAGATAAACAGTCACTGTCTACATATTCTGATCAAGTTTGGATATTGAAACTTAAGAGTAACAAATTAAAAACTCCATAAATAATAAACTTTCATTTAAATTCACTCCAAAAACAGATCCGTGAACTTAATGTTTAAACCCAAAAAACAGATAAAATTTACTTGAGATAAAATAAAATAAAAAAATTAAAAAGTATCTTACCAGTTGCGACCAAGGACTTCGTCCGCTCGGTAACCGGTGAAAACCTCGAAGACTTTGTTGACATAAATGACGGGAAAATCAGGTTCAAGAGCATCGGAAACAACGAAAGAAGTCGGAATTGTAGGGTAATACAACAGCCCTGGCTTCAAAGGAAACTCGCTCTTTCCTTCATCTTCATCGTCGCCTTCTTCTTCCCTTCGTTCAAGCTTGTGGTCTTCATCTTTCGAGAAACGCTGCCGTTTTCCACTACTTGGCGTCACTTCTTCTCCTTTAGACATTATTTGCTTTCTTTTTCCCTCTGTTTTCCTATGGGAATGTTGTGGGCTTTACTTCTCCCATTCTTCGAGATTTGTTTTGCTTTGTTGGGGATATTTTTGGAGATATTTCTGTGTATAACTTTTATTACCCAAAATGCCCTTCTTTACCTAACTTTTTGCAAATCTTGCCTTCCTTGAATCGAAACGAACACCCCAACTCTGGATATTTGCCCCTTTATTTTAGAAAAAAGAAACTGCGGATACACCTATTTCAAGCCTACCTAAATAAATTGATTTGAAATTTTGATACACCAAAAAATTTTACAAAATTTTTAAACGTATTTAAATCATGATAAAATATTGTATTTAAATCTTTAATTTAAGCTTGAATTTGATATTTCACAACCCGTTTTATCAAGAAATTGACCTATGAGATGAAAAATAAATTCAATAACGAGACTTTGATTTAATAAAAACCTTGAAATCTGAGACTATATGTACATTTATTATTTTTCAATTTTTCAATTTCATTATCACAGTTATTCAAAACTTTTTTTTTTTTTCAAATGACTAAATTAGATATCATAGTTTATATATTATTTACATGATCGATGAGATTATAATGTTAAATTGTTTTGAATCATCAATCTGTTTATTTTTTTTATTAAAAAATCTCTTTTAAAAAAAATCACCTTAATGTATTCAATATGGTGTTTTTATTTATTTATAATATTGAGTTTTTTAGTGTTACTAAATAATTATAAATATCAAACTATCACAGTATAATCGAATTAAAAATTTGTAAATCTAAACTAAAGTAAAAAAAAAAAGACTAAATGGACTAAAATCTGCACATAACAATCACACATTGTAAAAATTGAAGGCTCACGCATATAATTTCACATGATGAGTCTCAAATTTAAAATGAATAATTATTCTATATTTTACCGGTGGAATAAAAAGTTCACAAGCAAATTTGGAATATTATTATATATGTCTTTATAAAATTAAAAATAAAAATAAAAAAAGGCGCATGATATCTTAAACTTAATTTTGAAATTTTTTTTATTCCACTAGCATTGTATAAGATAATTATTCTTTTCAAATATCAATTAAAAAATTGTAATAATTTCTTAATCCCACTTACCAGATTAAAAAAATTCATCATCAAAATATCAAATAATTTATCTAAATTTCTTTTTAATTTTATGTAAACGATGACGTTAAATTTTAGTGACCATGCATGTGGAATTTTTTTTCTATTTATTTCTTTAAAATTACTATAACTATATTGTTTTGGCATAAAAATTGTTTTATCTTGAATATTTTTTGGAATTAATAAGTTGTAATAATTATTTTTCAACAAAAACCCGTGATTTTGAATAAAAAACCGAGAGTAGCAATTTGGTAATTAAACGATACCTAAGTGTCAAGAGATAAGAGGGAGAGTCCTCAGTCTGTGTAGTGACAAACACGTGGCGAAGTGAAATCCAAGAGAAAAATATCACGCCGACCCTGCCACATCATCAATCTCAGCAGAAGAAGATATTTATTTTAACCACGGTTCTTTCCTCGGTTGACTATGTGGATTAATATATAATTTCATACTTGAGTTTCATAAAAAAAATTTAACTCAGTAGCTGTAAACGGAAATTTTTTTATTTTTTATTTATCAATTTTTATCTTTTAATGTTTAATTTAATTTCTAAAATTGATTTCATCAAATTTTATAATTTCACCCATTACTTTTCGTCAAATTAAGTCTATACAAAAATACACACAATCATCAAAATATATTTAACGATCACGGTTAACTCTAGATTTATTTTACCAAAAAAATAATAATTTTTTTTTTGAAAATGTCTAACTGATTTATTACCTTCGCTCCAATATCTGGGTTTTTCATATCTATTACCTTCGCTCGCCATTTCGTGGGCTACTTTGTTTGCTTCTCTAGGTATGTATCTGAAACTCAAAATTCAGAATTTGGGTAATCTCCCCCTTATCTCTTTAATCAAATTGCTTACAGTTGATCTGTCTTCCACCGCTGAGTTGATTTTTTTATTACAGTCAGAGAGTCCCCTTCCACGCAAATCTCTTGGAACCCCATTCCCTCTGCCATATCAATAGCTTGAAGACATGCTCTTGCTTCTGCCGTTGTCGGATCTGGGATATTATCCCAAGGACAAGTACATGCAGCCATCACTAAGCCATCTTTATTCCGCGCAATAATGCCTGAGACTGATCTTTTCGTATATTGATTAAAAGAGGCATCAAAATTTATATTTGTAATGTTTCCTTCCGGATGTATCCATCTCTCTTCATTAATACCAGTTGTCTATTTCGGTAGCTCTCCCAAAACTGAAATTTCTGCATGGTATGCTTTGATGAATGTTAACATATCGCACACTTGACCCCTTATCCCTTCATGATAGATCTTATTACGATTATACCATATGGCCCAATAGATAATGGCTTTGATTTCGCATGTTTTTGGATTCTGACTGTTGAATTCCTTAACTAACCAATCTTTCCATATTGGTTCTCTGTTGTTCGCTGAGTCTGCTGCATCCATACCTTGCAAGACCTGTTTTGTGAAGCTACAATCGCGAAATAGGTGATCGACCGTTTTCTCTCCTACTTGGCACACTGGGCATACTGTACTTGCTATCAACTGTCGTATGTTTAGATTGAATTTCGTGGGTAGAAAATTATTCACTAGCTTCCATATGAATATGCGAATTTTACTAAGGATTTTGAGTTCCCACAATTTTGTAAAAAGTTAGCACTATCTTCAGTCTGTAAGCTAGGATTTTCTGTTGTAATGATTCTTTTGTACCCATTTTTGACTGCATAACACCCTGTATTGTCGCCTCGCCATATGAGACCGTCTTGAGGCCTACTACTCAGCAGCAAAATTGCTAAAATGTGCTTCAACTGCTCTTCACCAAACAGAGAACTGATGATGTCTTATTTCCAGGTAGTTGATTCTTTATCAATTAAATCAGTGACTTTTATAAATCTGGTATCAATAGCCTGACACTGAATTCATTCATTCCCAAGTTCTGGTATCCAAGCATCATTCCATATATTGATCTTCTCCCCGTTGCCTACCCTCCAACCGATTCCCTCCTCCAGAATGTGTCTAGCACCCAAAATGCTATGCTAGGTAAATGAAGGGTAAGATCCTAATTTAGCATTCAGAAACTCCCCTCTTGAAAAGTACTTTGATTTCATTACGCGCGCAAATAAACAATTTGGCTGCGTTAGAATTTTCCATCCTTGTTTTGCTAAAAGGGCCAAGTTAAAAAACTCAAAATCTTTGAACCCTAACCCTCCTTTCATTTTGGGGATACACAAATCTCGCCATCTGCACCAATGTATACCTTTGTTTGTCTTGGAATTACGACACCATAATTTACTCATCAGATTCTCTAATTCTCGACACACTGAAATTGGGAATTTAAAGCACTGTATAGCATAAATTGGTATAGCTTGTAAAATAGACTTTAAGAATACCTCATTGCCTCCTGCTAATAGTAGTCGTAAATTCCAATTTTGTAATGCTTTCATAAAACGTTCTTTTATATCCACGAAATGCATGCTTCTTCCTTCTACCTATCATAGTCGGCAACCCCAAATATTTCTCAAGATTATTTGAAACCCTCACTCCCAAGATACCACCCACATGTTCCTTTATTTCTGGATCAACATTTTTACTAAAATAAATTAGCGACTTATCAAAATTCACTAACTGGCTAGATACCAGCTCATACTCTTTGATTATTGCCTTCATATTGCTTGCTCCTTCAGTTGACGCTTCCCCAAACAGCATACTATCATCCGTAAAAAATAAGTATGACACCGCAATATTCCCTCTCCCCACCTTCGTGTCTTTCAGTCTTCCTTCCACTTTAGCCATTAAAATTAACCGAGAAAATCCTTCAGCACAAATGAGAAACAAGTACAGACTCAGAGGATCTCCTTGCCTTAACCCTCTTTGAGGATGAAATTCTTCACTGTCCCTTCCATTCAAGTTCACTGAATATGTCACACTCCTCACACATTTCATAATAATAGAAATCCATTCATTACGGAATCCCATCATGCTCATCATTTTTTTCCAGGAAAGTCTATTCAATACGATCATATGCTTTGCTCATGTCTAATTTCAGCGTGAACCCTTTTTTGGATATCCCTCTTCTTTTTTTGAACGAATGGAGAATTTCATAAGCCACAAAAATATTATCCGTAATCTGTTTTCCTGAGATGAACGCTCCTTGGTTATCTTCAATACAGAAATTAAGTACCTTCCGAAAACGATTGACAAGTACTTTGGAGATAATTTTGTAGATTACATTGCACAGACTTAAGGGTCGATATTGGCTCATTAGCTTTGGTGAGTTAATCTTTGGTATAAGCACTATACTTGTAACGTTAACTTCCTTCATTTCTCTCTCCCCATTTAACGTCTCCAAACAGAACTTGGTTATCTCCTTTCCAACAATGTGCCAATATTTCTGATAAAAAATCACAGGAAATCTATCAATACCTGACGCCTTGAGATGGGCTATTGATTTAATCGCTGAAACAATTTCATCAGCTGTAAATTCTACCATAAGATCCCTGTTTAGCTTCTCTGTTATACTTGGTTGAAAAGACTCAAGCAAACTACTGCAATTGCTAACTCTTTTAGAAGAGAAGAGATCCTTGAAATAATGAGTCGCCATTTTAGTCATCTCCTCTGCCTCTGTTTTCAAATTTCCAAACTCGTCCTCAAGTCCCTTGACCAAATTTTTCCTCTTTCGATGTGACGCACTTCTATGAAAGAATGATGTATTTCTATCCCCCATTTTAAGCCAATTAGTTCTTGCTCTCTGCTCCCAATAAACTTCTTCTTTGTCAGCTTCGAGGTTCATTTCAATTTTAACTCCTGTAATTTCCTCCAAAACATCATCAGAAATATCACAACCTCCCAACTCACTTAATCTGCCATTTAACTCTTCAAAGCGTCGATCCCTTAGCTTCCTTTCTCCTTTTGAGCAGTCATGTAGCTTCCTGCCCAGCTCCTTCAACCTTATTAATACGTCTTAATTATTCGCTGTCCATATCTTTTTGATTTGCTCCTCGCAATTTGGATTCAAAAGCCAATCCGCATTAAATCAAAAACGCCTTTGTCACTCGTTATTGCATCTATCCCCATTTCTATTCGTATTCACTACTAATGGGCAGTGATCTGAAAAACTATGTTGTAAATGGCTTACTTCAAAATTTGGGAACAGTTCCCACCACCTTGGATTTACAACCCCTCTATCAAGTCTTTCCCTAATATTATTGCTAACGAGCCTACCTCTTTCCCACGTATACCATTGCCCAAAAAAACCTAGATCGGCTAGTTCACAATTATCCAATGTTTTTCGAAATGCATCCATTTGTCTTTCCTCTCTAATTCGTCCACCTTGTTTTTCAAAAGAGAACATAATTTCGTTAAAGTCCCCGGCAACTAACCATGGCAAATTATTCCCACTCTGCAAAGCTCTTAGTAACTCCCACGAAGCCCTTCTGTTTTGTTCTATTGGTTCCCCATAAAAGCCCGTGAATCTCCAAACTTCCGCTTCATTCTCTTCTTCAACTACCACATCAATGTGAGATTTTGAGTAGCTTTTTAAGGTTAGATTTATTCCATCCCTCCAGCCTAATGATAAACCCCCCTTGACCCTATCGCATCAACATCAATGCCATTCGCAAAACCACATCTTCATCTTATGGATTCCATCCTCTTGCTTGTGACTTTTGTTTCAATAAGAAACACAATTTGAGGCTGAATGTGTCTCAATTTATTTTTGATACGTCTGACCGTTCGTGATTGTCCCAAACCACGAACGTTCCAACTTAGAATTTTCATTGCGTCCGGTCGGCCAACTTATCATTGACCGCCGATATTTCATTTTCAAACTCTATCATACTCCTCCTTTCTTCAGTATTTCCCACCTTTGAATTAACCTTTTGTCTCTTTTTACCTTCCACAAGATCCATCGGTAAGTCATCCATCTCGTCTCCATAATCCTTATCTAACTCCTGATTCCCGACTTACCTTTCTTCCATAAATTTTCGAGGTTGCCGTACAAAACGTCCCATAGACCTCAATTCCCATCTTTGATCTCTATTGTTCGTATTTTTCTGTCCAGAATTCTTTTTCCGTCTTTCCCCATCAACTTCCGTATTCCTCCATCAGTCAGAGTCAGTTTCCTCTCGAAGCCATTTACTCGTTGAATAACCGCCCCTTCTTGGAGCAGCCTTTAATGAAAGATCCCATCCAAAATCCACTTGCTGACTACTTAATGTCAATCTGACCGGGCTGAAACTTTCACTATGGCCAAGCCGGCCACACAAAAAACAAAATAATGATAGTCGCTCATATTGAAATAGCACATAAGTGAATCTATTTTGGCTAATACAAATACGCTTCTTCCTTTTCAGAAGATACCTTGTACCAATTAGCACTCGAATTCTCATAAATTGCACATTACCTCTAGTGGCCATAGATGTATCATACTCCACAAATTTCCCAACCAAATTTCCTAACTGCTTCGCCATTCCTTCCGTAAAAAATCCAATTGGGACATTATGAACTTGCACCCAAAAAACTGTCTCCCATAACAGGACTGTGTTTGGCTTTTCGTTTACTGTCAGCCTGTGTAGAATAATTAAATGCCTGTTAAAGAACCAAGGCATACCATCTACTACTCCTTTCATATCTACCTCGCTATAAAATCTGAATAAAATTCGCTTTTCCTCCAGCTCTGTAATAGTGACCCCCCTCAGTGGATGCCACAAATCTGCAAGTGTGTTTTTTAAAGCCGAAAAATTCACCACGCTGTCTGTAAGAACTTTTCCCACCAAACAAAAATCTTGTAACTGAGCAGTATTATCATCTATAACCAACATGGGTTCTTTTTCTTCATCCATAATGTTGAGATTTGCCAGATCTGTATCTACTATATTAATGTCATCCATTCCTCCCTACTAATTCTTTTACGCCACTAAATCCTCAATAATACGCAAGAGAACATAAACTTCTTCTAATCCCTAATCTTTGCTTTCGTGCTACTCGGCAGACTTGAAACCCTAACCCTAACTCATGCCACTCGACAGACTTTAAAATAATGAAAATTTAAATCTATTAATATTAGTAATCAACTTTTATCAAATCAATTATATAATTCGAATTAAACATTAAAAAATCAACAATGTTATCTTTATGTACCAACATATATAATTTTATCAAACACGTGAGCCTAAAAAAAAAACGTAGTCATCACATTAGAAAAAATGTCATACTTAAATACCAAATAATGTATTGAACTAATATATACACTTGTTTTACTCCGCATGTAATATAATCATATATTTCATACAATACATTATACTAGGTACTATCACATACAATACATCATGCGTCTATTCGCCAAATTCTCAATCATATAACAGTTAACAACCACACTTGCAACATTATATGCATACATAGTTCGCTTAACCTCCATGTTCATTCACAATCATGGTTATAGACACAACACAAAGCAGACACGAATGTGGTTTAAGCAAGCAACACATATCAGCAATCACCCAAAAGGTCGAGTACAAAAACTCACATTGCTTTATTTGTCCTTGATAACTTAGCTTATCAAAATGCCTGAGCCTTCTTTGTCCTGTCAGCTAAGCATAACAACCATTTATCGATTAACTCGAAGGTATTCAAATCTTAAGACCCATAATTATACAGAAACTTTTTGGAGAACTCTTACTCTTTTTCCCTCTAATTTATGAGTACAAAGAGGCTTGGGGCTTACCAATTTATCGAATTCTTGGTTTCCCAAACTTTGAATCCACCTTTACCACATCATGCAGAGATCTCTTGAACCTTCTCTTATTTTTCGGAGCAACCGAAGAAGACGCTACAGACTATAAGGAGATTACTTGCTAGCTTTCTTAGAATTCTTTATTCTCCACACACATAGTCAAAGTTGCACTGTCTTCTTAGTCCATTTTAACCAATCACTATTAATTATTTTGTCTCCCACTAGGGAGATTGTCGATTCCAAACTAACTAAACCAGAATTGAGATCCAACTAACCACAATTCAACCACCAAAATTTTGAATTTCCTTAGTGTAGCCCAACAATTTGCCAACCCATTCAATTTAATCCTAACTTTTCTTAATTTTTGGGACCAAAAGACAACCGGGTGTGACAATAACTATCTCAAAATATTAAAAAAGATATTGTCTCGACATCGGACTCAAGCCCATGTGCCCCAAAAATGAAATCAAATAACTAGTAATTTGTATAACTATTCTAACAAATAAAAAATATATTGTTGCAACACTAGACTCAAGCCCAAGTGCTTCAAAAATAAAATAAAATAACTAGTAATTTTTTATAACTATTTTGAAAAATTAAAAGGACATTGTTGCAGCACTAGATTGAAGCTCAAGTGCCTCGAAAATGAAATTAAATAACTAGTGATTTTATAACTAATCTAGAAAATTAAAAAATATTTTTGTAGCACCAAACTCAATCACAAGTGACCCAAGTGTCAATCTTTGACCACAATAAATACACAAAACCCTATGGGTAAACCCGCTTAATTAGTATACTAGGCCTCTAACCCAATTTACTCATATTTTGATATTTTTTATATTTTTTATATCGTGTTTCTCTTTATAACATGAGATTACTAGCATTGTAAACTACTAACACTCACTTATTTGTTGGCGTGGTACATTTGACACGACATTAATCTTTACTCAACTTAGAAAAATATCAAGAATGTTTATAATAATATATATTTTATGACAAGTGGTGGTCAATTACAGAAGTTGACTGGGAGAAATTAATTTGCTAGTGCTACTGATCTAAAATTAACATTAATAGCCATAAGTGATTCCAACGATTTTTGAGAGTGCTTTCGTTGGGAGGAGCTATCTCAACTAATTTTGGAGAGTGAGAGTTGGTACATGATCACACCAATTGTTGTTGCAAGGTTTATTCGCGACAGAGGAAAGGATTGTATGAAATAGTGACATCACATCATCTGTATTCCTTTTCTAATAGTTTTATGCTATATCAGTATTTTCATCCTTAATTTCAATATTTTCATCCTGAAAAAAATTAAATCCAAATTAAAATTCTAAAATTCAGGATAAGAATACTGATATTGTATAAAACTATTGAAAAGTGATAATATCCCTATTTCATACAATTCTTTCTCTGACGACAGAATTAATCAATTCACCTCGTTTAGGACCAAATGGAGATTCGATGGTGGCAACTAGAGTATATAGGCCTTTTAGTAATGATAGCCTAATATATTTAAGCTGCCATACGGCATGAGGATGTGACTTGTAGGCCCCTGATGAGCCTTAATAATATGTTATGTTATGTGTATAAGAAATCTCTTTAATTTCTAATGTATTTTTTTAAAAAATTTCTAATATAATTTAATCTTTATATATTTATAATGCTGTTAGTGTTAATTTTGATAAATATTTAATTAAATTATTGACTTGAAATTTTCTTAAATAAATACTATTCTTAAAAAAACCATTTCAGCATGATGAGCTAGAATAAGTAATTTAAAAAACCTATGTCAGTTACCAAAATTGTTAAGGGTTCTAATTATTTGGACTAATTAAAAACATGATTAATTCTCCCCCTTTTAATAATTATAGCATAATGGTAAATTTGCAACTTCAATCTACTATGCTTGTATTTGGGATTTAGCCTTTATATTTTAATATTTATAAAACACAAAAAAAATGTTTTCCAAGATAAAGTGGAATGGGTATTTTTAACATTTCAACTTTGATGTTCTATCAAAAGTAATTAAGAATATCAACCACTTCAATTAACTAATAATATCACGTAGAATAATGGAATTATGTAAAGATAGGTAGTAAATCCTAAAGTTGAACCTAGTACAGATGCATTAACCAAAAATTGACCTCACAATCATTTGTGATTTGATAAAAAATAATTTTTAAAAGAAAATTTTAATATAAATAAATTGGTGTAAGTGATTATCAATTGATCGGAAATGAAGCAAGGATGGGTATTTTACTAGAAAATACCTTTTTTTTACAAAATTTAAAGAATAGGACCTGTTTTCTAATTATTTACTGGAAATGGCCATTTCCCCCGAAAATGCGTCCACGTCAACGCGCTTTTAGGGGATGCAGCAGGAAAACGCATCCCTGGGGGAGCGTTTTTGCCACATCAGCAAAAAACGCTTCCTTGAGGGTGCGCTTTGCTGATGTGGCAAAAAGGCTCCCCTAAGGACGCGTTTTAGCCTGTGTTTTTTTCCAAAAAAAACTATTCTCGAATTAAATTTTCAAAAAAGGTCATTTTTTAAATATTATAAAAATAGACCAGATTTTTTAAAAATTTACGAGAATAAACATTTATAGGCTCAAAGTGACAACACCATTTTTTTTAAGGTGCCATCAATTAATATAGAAATATAACTTAGAAATGAAATCTTTATATAGACCCAAAGTCTTATTTCCCTTATTTTTTTTGAACAATGTGGGATATAAGATATGTGTATATATAGACTCATGAATAGTTTTGCGGCTTGTTCCTAAACAATGTGAGATTCCTTCCTCTTTTAACTAACAACATGAGATGAAAGGCTACACTATATTTGATTTTTTTTTTTACTTAGAGTTTAAATTTTTTTTACAAAAAGTTAACATTTGTTACATTATAAATAAAACTTTTAAGTATACGCAAAATATAAATATAGTACTAAATTTGTCTCAAATGTTATTAGTTAAAATAAAAAAACCAAAATGGTGTAGCCTTTCTAAAAAAATCAAATATAGTGTAGCCTTTCATCTCATGTTGTTAGTTAAAAGAGGAAGGAATCCCACATTGTTTAGGAACAAGCTGCAAAACTGTTCATCAGTCTATATATACACATATCTCATATCCCACATTCCTCGAAGGAAAATAAGACTTTGGGTCTATATAAAGATTTCCTTTGTAAGTTATATTTCCATATTAATTGATGACACCTTAAAAAAAATGGTGTTGTCACTTTGAGCAATTATAAAGGTTTATTCTCGTAAATTTTTTAAAAATTTGGTCCATTTTTATAATATTTAAAAATGACCTTGTAGACCCCAATTATTACTCGGGCCCAATACTGTTAACCAAATCAAAAAACCCAAAATCAGAAATTAATAAACCCCGAGGCCCAAAGTTAAACGAAACCCAAATTTCGGCCCAAAATGCAATCGGAACAGGGTTAAGAAACCCTAGCAGTCAGCGCCGCATGCCCCAGCAGCCCTCTCCACGTCGTGCGCAACAACCCCAAGCCGCACGTCTCCAAATAGCTCCATGTTTGGCGCCTCCACATCGTTGTACCTACGAAAGAAAAGGAAAAACAGCAGCAACAAATAACTAGAGTTCTAGTCTTTGAGGGGAGCTTCGGGAAAAGGCTATAAAAAGCCAAGAATATTATTGTAAAAGGGACTTTTTTTTACACGATTTAGAGAAAATATACACAGTTTAAACAAGAAATCCAGAGAGCAGTGAATACGAATCAATAGTAAAGAAATCAAGAAAAGGTTTTCCCTTTCGTTCTCACTTTTTGAATCTGTTTTTTTCTGTTTTTCTTATTCATTTTTAGAAATAAAATTTTTTTTTTTTGAATTGATTTCATCGGTTTTTAAGGGAAAAATAAACAAGGTTTTTTTTAAAAAAAAAAAGAGAAGTACAAAGGCCTTACCGGGCTTCCCTCGTCCGCCGCCTTCGATGATTGCGTGGAGGGGGGGAGGGCTTGCTACGGTTGTTGCAAGAAAAGAAGGAAAAGAAGCACAAACCCTAGAAAATAAATAGCAAAGAAAAATGAGGAAGAAGACCCATCTATTTTGAGGCCTTTGGGCAAATGAAATGAAGGGAAATTTTTGGGTGTTTTTTAGCTTTTAAAGCCTTTAAACAACAATGCCGTTTGGTTGGGGATCCATGCGCATTTACCTAGAATGGGAAATTGCGCAATTGGTCCTCCGTTTTACGCTCTTGTTGATTCGCGTCCTATTTCCATTTTTATTTGTTTTTTTAAAATTTAGCCCGAATTTTCTGTTTTTGATTCGGTTTAACCCCTATTTTAATTCGGTTACAAATTAATTATTTTTAAATTATACTTATTATTTTAATATTGCTATGACCTTTATTACTACCTTTTTTATCATATTATTATTCTTATTATTTTATTACTGTCACTATTTTGCTATACATATTATTATTTTTAATATTATATGTTATTATTTTTTATTACCACATATATTATTATCACTATGTTTAATATTTTTATTATTACTGTTAATATTATTAGTATCATTTTTTATTTTCTTTACTTTTCTTACATACATTAATATTATAATTGTATTTATTATATGTTATTATTATCTTTGTCTTATTATTTTTTCTATATTATTACTATTATTTTATTGTCAACACTATTTTTCATTTTGTTTTTAGTAGTATCATTATTATTTTTACTTTTTAGTAATATTTATTTTCGTTATTGTTTCTTTCCCATTTATTATTATCACTATTCTTGTTACTCCTATATTTTTCCCCTTCACCAGTATTATTTATTCATTGATGTTTTATTATCTTTTTTTTATATTTATCTTCGAAATTATCATATAGCATTTATTTGCATGGATTCACCATCAGCCTTCTAATGATTATGTTCTATCATTTCTTTATTCTTGATTCTTATTATTTTATGTAAATTGGTGATTTTGGAACGTATTTTTATTTTGGCTTTTATTTGCGTTCTTTTGCCAAATTCATAAAAAGTTTTTTTACAAAGGCAATATTTAGTGTTTGGAAATTGAAAGATCGTGCCCAATCGTCTTTTGGGTTTCTATTTTTCGTTCGTCTAGATCACTAAATATCCTTTAAAGATTTCAATCGTATTTTTGAAAATAAGGCAATGTTTCGTGTTTGGAAGTTCGAGAAATTCGCGCCCAATCGTCTTTGGTTTCGATTTTACATTCATCTAAACAACTAGACATCCTTCATGATTTTTTTATCGTATTTCTTAAATAAAGGCAATATTTCATGATTGGAAATCCAAGGAATCGTACCCAATCGTGCTGGGTTTCGGTTTTTAGTTTAGCCAAATAGTGAAATACCCTTTTCAAATTACAATACATGTATTTTGGAAATCATGAAATGATCTTGGTATCGAGGGTTTGAAGCATCGTGTCCTATCGCGCTGGATATGGTATTTCAACTTTTCGGAACAAGAGAGTTTCGATATCCAATGCGAGTCATGAAAACATTTTTTTCCATATTTTAAAATATTTTCTAATTTTCAATATTAATGACATTAATCAATCAATACGGTACCAATTTTGGGCGTTGCGAGGGTGCTAATCCTTTCTCCTGCGTAACCGACTCCCGAGCCCGCTTTCTTAAAATTCGTAGACCAAAATATTTTCTAAAGTGACCCAATCACACTTTAAAAAAAAAAATATTAGTGGTGACTCCATCTTTTTAAAGTCGGCCCGTTTTTCCAAACAAAAAATGGTTTCGACAGCTTGGCGACTCCACTGGGGACCAATAAGAGAGTCAAGCCGTAAAATTGGTTGATTAATGTCCTTTTTATCGAAAATAAAATTCTTTGATTTCGTTTTTCCATTTGCATGAGTCTGTGTCGCGTCATATATCTGCTTTGGTTTAAGACACATAGAATATTTTTGCATTCATATTGCATGACCGTTGTGGACATACCCTTAAGTGGGAGCGATAAGCTATGCCTTGTAAGGTTTTCACCTCCGTATGGGCTAGGGGACTGCTTTCGGAATACATCCGTAGCTATGATTCCGTGAGGTTTTCACCTCCGCATGGCCATAGAGAAATGTATTCCCCTGAACTGAACTCGATGCGTATGAGCCTATAATGGGTGAGGATTGAGGAATCTGCTGGTTCAGGTACCCTTCCTTTAGAACTAAACCACATATAGTGAACCTTAAGAGCCCACCCTAGGTAGAGCCATGCTAAACCTTAGTGGCTACCTATGTAGTGGTTAGACATTTTTTACTTGCTTTGATTACTTTTATGCGATACTAACTGGTTTTATTTTGGTCATGTTTGCATGTTATTTCATATTTAAAAGGCGTCGATTCCTGTTTTAGTTACTAAGTTAGAAAGGTTGTTATGGAGAACGGATTCCTTGATAAAGTAGAGGATAATGCGGCCGTACGTATATGGTCAGAGAAAATACAGCTTGAGAAGGGGGATAGTCTAACCGAAGGGTATACATCAGAATTAGGGGACTTCACTTGTATCAGTACGACACAGAATGAGCTCTAAGAATTAAGGTATATATGGGCTTGTTGGGATGAAGCAACTAAGCAGCTTTTCTACCTTAACTATGGTGATCTACCCTACTTACTCGACATCAGAGTGGACAGGCACTTGTTTTGAGCTATGACTCAATATTGGAATCCCGCTTATAGCTGTTTCACTTTTGGGGAAGTGGACTTGGTGCCTACCGTGAAAGAATATACGGCTTTACTTCGCAGTCAAAGGGCTCGGGTAGACAAGATTTATTTCAGGGCCGCTAATGCACCGACTTTTATAAAGTAGCTGATGAGTATCACTGGGATGATTGAACAGTGGGTCATGGCACGAATTCAGCAGAAGGGTGAAGGGAAATGCATTCCTTTGGTGAGCTTGAGGGACCTGATGGTGGCACACGCAGATGTTAAGAGGAAAGTTAACATTTTCGCCTTAAGTATCTATGGCTTGGTAATTTTTCCCAAGGTTTGAGACATGTAGATGAAGCAGTTATTGACTTGTTCGATTGTCTTGACAAAGAGATTACGCCAGTACCAGCGATTCTTGCCGAAACGTTTAGATCTTTGAATTCGTGCCGGAGAGCAGGTGAGGGAAGATTCATGGGATGCGCACAACTGTTGTTGGGGTGGTTCCATAGCCATTTCTGGAAAGTAGATAGAGCTTCTTGTCGAGTTTTTTTTGCGAAGTACTCCCCATTAAAGGAGTTAGCAACCGTGTCCAGGAGAGATGACATATCAGAAGAGAACTGGATCGCGCTTCTTCGGAATCTTCAGGAAAAGGATGTGGAATAGAGAGCTCCTTGGTTCGTTCCCGATGAAATTCTCTACCGGTGTGGGAGTTATGATTGGGTTCCTCTGTTAGGGATCGGGGAGCCGTTGGGTATACTCATTTGCTCGTGCTAAGGTAATACCAATCGAGATAGTTTATACCGGTAACGCATGGGCTAGCTCAGTTTGAATTCTTGTATAGTGGGAATAATTATAAGAAAAGAGTTCGAGAAGTTTTTGATGCGTGGAAGCAAATTCACCGAATGAAAAGAGTTGCTATGGGTCCAATGGTAACCCTTAAATATAATACATGGCGGAGTAAGAGAGTAAATGGTAATATTCTAGGGCTGACACAGGATGCTGCTCGATCGATAGAGGAATACCTGCAAGTAGTCCCTTCTGAGTTGGAGATCATGAAGCAGGGTTTGAAAGTAAAAATTCAGAGTTAAGGAAAAAGATAGAACAACTGGAAGAGGAAAAAATGAATTTTAGGTTAGATATTGATATCTAGAAATCAGAAGCTGAGAAGCTGAGGAAAGGAAAAAGGAAGGCCGAAGAAGATTTTGATAGCTTGAAGATCGATTACAAAAAGTTACATCTATCGATGAGGACTACTGGGCTGGGTAAAACCTCGGAACAATAGCGTCAAGAAGTTCAGTAGGAGAAGGCCAAGGTTGATCAATGGAAGAAGAGGTTCCATGAGGCTCAGGCACAAAAGGATACTCTGAGAAGGACTGTGGGTGAGAGCCAAAGCGAGAATGAGATGTTAAGAGCTCGAGTAGCAGAACTAGAAAGGGTATTATGTCAAAGTCGTAGCTCTACGGTGAAATTGGAATCAAGCCTAAATCAGATTGAAGAGTTGAAAGGAAAGGTGGTAACGTTTGAAACGGCACTGCAAAATAGTGAGCTCCAGATCAAACTATTAGAGACAAACAACGAGCGACGAGAATAACAACTTTAACGTTCTCAGAACCAAGTTAGAGAAAGAGACTACCTTATGGGCGAGGCCGTGATTCAGATACGAGAAGTGGCTAAACATTTACAAACCCTAGTTGTTCAGGCTGATGTGTTAAGTGTAGTATATGAGTCAGAGTCAGAGTCAGACAGGGGCCAAGAGTTAGCCTCGCTTCTTAAGAAAGTTAAAACTTTGGGCATAAGGGCTAGGTCGTATATGTGACTCTGTTTTATGTAAAGGATTTTGTTTTTTAAATAAGTTTTCTATAAGAAATTGAACCAGAATTGACACCTTTTTGCATTCATTCATTTACATTGCATTTCATGCATTGGCATTGCATCGCATCATGAGCATTAAAATATCACAAAAGAGCACTATTAACTAAATATCATATTTAAGTTATCCTGGAACACCACTACTACACACGAAGAAATACAAAAATCATGGATCAAAGGTTGGAAAGGTTGGAGCAGATGCAGAAAGAGATGCATGACCAGTTGCAAACTCAAATGCAAGAGCGATTGGTAATAAATCCAACAAACGCGTGAGGATCAAAATGCGGAATCCTGCAGAAGTATGATGAGCCGATTAACATTGTTGTTGGTCAAACGCAGGATAAAGGAAAAGGCCCTATGGTCGACGTCGGGGATGAAAATGAAAATTTTGCTTATCCGCCAGGCCTAGCCCCGGTAAATTCTCGAGCGCAACTTCTGAGAGTGTCTGTTAATATCAGACCTCAGTATCAAACTGGTGCCTCGGCATCGGCAAACTTCTCGATAGGCTCGAGCTCTAACTCTGGAGATAATTTGCCAAAGATTATGGCCCCTGATTTCGACGATGCAGTAGAGGGGGAGAAAGCGAAGGCGGAGTTCCCAAAGGAGTTTGAGGATCGCTGCAAATGACTGGAGGAGAAGATTAAAGCATTGGAAAGTGCTGATTACCAATGCGAGGTGGATGCTAGGAAGCTGAGTCTAGTCCAAAATCTGGCACTTCCTCCGAAGTTCAAGATGCCGAAATTTGAAAAGTACAATGGGACCAGTTGCTCTGAGGCCCATATTACCATGTTCTGTCAGAGAATGACGGGATATGACAATAACGACCAATTGTTAATCCACTGTTTCCAGGATAGTCTGACTGGAGCTCCAGCAAAGTGGTACAATCAGCTCAGTTGTACTCAAATCAAATCATGGAAGGATTTGGCACAGGCCTTCATGAAACATTACGGCCATGTGACTGATATAGCATCTGACAGGATCACGTTGCAAAACATGGAGAAGAAGTCAGGTGAGAGTTTTAGGAAATATGCCCAAAGATGGAGGGAGGTCGCTACGCAAGTCCAGCCACCGCTACTAGAAAAAGAAATGACCATGCTCTTCATTTATACCCTAAAAGCCCCTTTCATCAATCACATGTTAGGGAGTGCGACCAAGAGTTTCACGGACATAGTGGTGTCTGGTGAAATGATAGAGAACGCAATAAGGTGTGGGAAAATAGAAGCTAGAGAGGGCATGAAAAGATCGGCTCCAAAAAAAAGGAGAATGAAGTGGGTAATGTAAGCTCGGGTTATCCCAAACCCATTACTATTAACCAACCAAGAGCGGTGACTGCGGGCCAGCAGGCCCCATCAAGACAAGAGCCCAGCATGAGGCAGAAGATCGAGAAGTTTCAGTTTACACCTATACCTGTGACGTATAAGGAGTTGTATAAAACTGTATTCGACGCGCACGTTGTATCCCTGTTTTACTTGAAGGCGCTGCAACCTCCATATCCTAAGTGGTATGACACAAACGCTCAGTGTGAGTACCATGCGGATATGATAGGTCACTCAATAGAGAACTGTACTTCGTTCAAAAGACTAGTCGAGAGACTTATCAAGGCGGGGGTGATAGACTTTAATGACACTCCAGGGGAAGAAATCCGTTACCCAATCATACGGATAAAGGGGTAAATGCGATAGTTGAAGACAGAGGAAGGAGAACCAAACAGGAAGTTGCTGAGATTAGAACCCCATTGAAAGAAGTTTGGAAAGCAATGCAGAAAATGGGGTTAGTTCCGCAAGAGAATGTGAGCAGATCTCTAAATTCAAGGAACTATTGTGAGTTTCATGACAAGGAAGGCCATAAAATTTAGCAATGTAACGAATTTAGAGCCCTAGTACAGGGGCTAATGGATAATAAATAGCTGGAGTTCTTTGACTTGAGGGAAGGAGAGGATGTATGTTCCACAGAGGGAGGGTCTACAGAAAGGATCCCTAAAGTCAATCACCCAATAGTGATTATCACACGGCCAAGGGTCGACGAGGCCGGAGTGAAAATAGCGCCGAAGGTCGAAATTAAAAAACCCGTGACTTCTCTTTATAAAGATACACCGAGGGTTGTAATCAGAAAACCCGTAACTTCTCCTTATAGGGATACACCGAGGATTGTAATTCAAAAACCCTTGACTTTTCCTTATAAAGATGACAAGAGGGTACCGTGGAACTATAATTGCACTGTGACAGTTTTCGAGAAATTGAGTTCTGCCAGCACACCCAACCCAGAAGCTGGGTCCTCTATGATGAAAAAGGGAGACGAGAAGACAGGGCCAGTGGTTAATAAACCAGTAACAGAGAATGAGGCCGGGGAGTTTTTAAAGTTCCTGAAGCATAGTGAGTACAGTGTTATGGAACAGTTACATAAGCAGCTAGCACGCATATCAGTGATGGCCTTGCTTTTAAACTCAGAAGGACACCGTAGTGCGCTGATGAAAGCGTTGAACCAGATTTATGTTGCTGATGACATTTCAGTAAGCAAGTTAGACCGCCTTGTTGGTAATATAAGCGCAGACAATTTCATCTTTTTTAGTGATGATGAAATTCCACCAGGAGGCATGGAATCCACCAAGGCTTTGCACATCACTACCTGATGTAAAGGGTACACACTACCGGGGGTATTAACCGATAACGGGTCGGTACTGAATGTTTTGCCCTTATCTACACTGAATAGGTTGCCTGTAGATAGCTCTCATATGAAATCATGCCAGAATATAGTGAGAGTATTTGAGGCACTGAAAGGAAAGTAATGGGAAGGATTGAGATACCTCTCCTTATCGAGCCAAATACATACGAGGTAGACTTCCTAGTGATGGACATCAAGCCTCGTATAATTGTCTATTGGGGAGGCCCTGGATTCACTCAGCAGGAGCCGTACCATCGTCATTGCACCAAAAGTTAAAATTGCTGACAGAGAGCCGGTTGATAACCATAAGTGCGGAGGAGGATATCATCGCGTCAGTTACTAGTAATGCACTGTACATAGAGAATGATACGGAGGCTATAGAGTGCTCCTTCAGGTCGCTGGAGTTTGTAAATGCGACTTTCATCAGTGAAGGAAGCAAGATTCCGGCGCCCAAAATCTCTAAAGCAACAAGAATGGGCCTACAACTAACAGTAGGAAAAGGAGCATTGCCTAGGAATCTCTAGGGGCCGGTCAGAGTGCTAGGATTGGTTGACAAGCATGATCGTTTTGGCCTGAGGCATAGGCCAGATGCCAGACAGAGAAAGGAGGAGCTGGAGAGGAAACGCGTGAAAGACGGCAGAAGGCACGGATCGAATGGTGCAGAGATCGAGTGGGGTCCAATGACCTTTCCCCATATATCTAATACATTCGTGTCGGGGGGAATTATCCATTCGGGACGGGAGAACCTAAATAAGGAACTGACTGAGGATATGATGGGGGCTTTAAACATTAATACTGTGTCTGAAGAAAGTTCGAGGAGAGGAAACTTGGCGGGTATTCGCCCCTACGAGCTTGGAAGTGTTCTGGACAGCTGGACTGTGGAAGAAATCCCTGTAGTTTTTAGGACTAAAACAGAGTAATGTTCAAAACACACTTGTTGTTTCAAGCTTAGGGAACAACGAGAATCATTTTCCTTTCATACCGTGCAGTTATTCTTTTGTTTCTTTTCTTTCCATTCATAATCATAACGCATAAATAAGTCAGTCTTAAATTCATTTTCATTGAATACTCTTTCATGCCTACCATAGGTCCCCAGATATCGATGTCATGAACAACGCTCATTACGGACCTGCAATTCTCGATGAGCAAGACATGTGCCCAGAAGAACCTCAGGACTTTACAGATGACAGAGATTGTAGTATATTCCCGGATCTGTTAAGGATGGTAGAGTAGGAAGAAAAGCTGATTCTACCTCACAAAGAGACAATTGAGAATGTGACTCTGGAGGAAGGGAAAGAGGTGAAAACTGGAACCCTCATCACCAGGGAAACAAGGCAGGACCTCATCAGACTTCTGTTAGAGTTCAAAAATGTCTTTGCATGGTCGTATCAGGACATGCCTGGGTTGAGCTCTAATATTGTGGTACACCGTATCCCCATAAAGGAAGATTGTAAGCCGGTTCAACAGAAACTCCGAAGGATGAGACTCGATGTGGCGGTATAAATAAGGGAAGAAGTCAAAAAGCAATTTGATACTGGGCTTTTACGAGTGGTGAATTACTCAGAATGGGTAGCCAACGTTGTCCCTGTCCCTAAGAAGGATGGAAAAGTACGAATGTGCGTCGATTATAGTGACCTAAACAAGGCCAGCCCGAAAGACAACTTCCCACTACCTCACATCGGCACCTTGGTAGATAACACAGCAGGGTATTCATTTTTCTCTTTCATGGATGGTTTCTCGGGATACAATCAAATAAAGATATATCTTGAAGATATGGTAAAGACCACCTTCATAACCTTATGGGGTACCTTTTGCTACCAAGTAATGCTATTCTGGTTAAAGAATGCGGGAGCAACGTACCAAAGGGCTATGGTAACCTTGTTTCATAACATGATATACAAGGAGATCGAGGTCTATGTCGATGACATGATCGCAAAGTCTCAAACAGAAGGGGAGCATGTACAAGTTTTGAGAAAACTATTCTTAAGGTTGAGGAAATTTCAGTTGAAACTCAGTCCAGCCAAATGTACTTTCGGGGCTTGATCAGGGAAGCTACTTGGTTTCGTGGTCAGTGAAAAGAGAATTGAAATAGATCCGGATAAAGCCAAGGCCGTACAAAAATTGCCTCCGCCGCGCAATTAGAAGAAAGTCTGAGGTTTTCTTGGAAGATTAAAATACATCGCTCGGTTTATTTCGCAATTGACTAAGAAGTGTGATCCAATATTTCGTCTTCTTAAGAAACACAATCCAGGCATTTGGGACAATGAATGCCAGAGGGCATTTGACAGGATTAAAAAAACTTGTCCAATACCCCAGTGTTAATGCCTCCCAGTCCTGATAGACCATTGATTTTGTATTTGTCGGTGTTCGATAATTCAATGGGGTGTGTGCTCGGCCAACATGATGAAACAGAGAAGAAAGAAAAGGCGATATATTACCTTAGTAAGAAATTCACTAAGTGTGAAGTGAGATACTCGCCAATTGAGAAATTATGCTGTGTCTTGGTCTGGACAACTCGGAAACTTGGTTAATCTCTAAACTATACCCTCTCAAATACATGATGGAGTCAACCGCTCTGAATGGAAGAATGGCCCGATAGCAAATTTTGCTCTCTGAATTTGACATAGTCTATGTGAACCAGAAGGGTGTGAAAGGGAGCGCAATAGTGGATTTTCTAGCCAGCAGAGCGCTAGACGATTACGAACCATTGAACTTTGATTTTTCAAATGAAGAGTTGATATTTGTGGCAACTACTGATGAAGATGCCTTAAAAAATTATCCTTGGAAACTGAACTTCGATGGAGCGTCAAATGCCGTTGGTAACGGGGTTGGGGTAGTCCTGGTATCCAAAAATGGAAAACATTATCCATTCACTTGCAAGTTGGACTTCGATTGCACAAACAACATGGCAGAATACGAAGCATGTATCATGGGAATCCGAGCTGCTATAGATTGTAAAATCAAGTTGCTTGAGGTATATGGAGACTCTGCCTTGGTAATATATCAGCTCAAAGGGGAATGGGAAACAAGAGATCCCAAGTTGATCAGCTACCAAAAGTTAGTTTTGGAACTAATTGATGAGTTTGATGATATCACATTCTTTTACCTCCCGCGTGATGAAAACCAGATGGCTGACGCCTTGGCCACCCTAGCTTCTATGATCAGAGTAAACGAGCAAGAGGGTATGAAGCCCATCCAAATGAGTATTTATGAGACTCTGGCTCACTGCTGCAATATCGACGAAGAAGAGGAGAGAGATGATCATCATTGGTATCAGGATATTCTGCGATATATAAGGAGTCGTGAATATCCTGATCAAGCAACAGAAAATGACAGGAGAACATTGAGAAGACTGGCCAATGACTATGTCTTAGACGGGGAGATCCTGTATAAAAAAAGGAAAGATCAGGTGTTGTTAAGATGTGTCGATGCTGTTGAGGCTAGAAAAATCCTGGAAGAAGTCCATGAAGGTGTCTGTGGGACGCATGCCAATGGGTTTACAATGGCTAGACAAATCATGAGATTTGGGTATTACTGGTCCACGATGGAAGGAGATTGCATTCGTTACGCCAAGAAATGCCACAAGTGCCAGATTTATGGAGATAAGATACATGTGCCTCCTTCACCTCTTCATGTTATGACTTCTCCGTGGCCTTTCTCAATGTTGGGCATGGACGTTATTGGACCAATCTCATCGAAGGCTTCTAATGGACATCGATTCATCTTCGTGGTCATTGATTACTTCACCAAATAGGTAGAGGCAGCTTCATATACCAATGTCACGAAGACGGCAGTTAGCAAGTTTTTGAAGAAAGAGATTATATGTCGCTACGGTATGCCAGAAAGGATCGTGCCCGACAATGCACTAAACTTGAACAACAGCGCGATAGCGAAAGTCTGCAGTCAGTTTAACATTAAGCACCATAACTCGTCGCCATATCGCCCGAAAATGAATGGAGCAGTTGAGGCGGCTAATAAAAATATCAAGAAAATTGTGGGAAAATGGCTGAGACTTACAAGGATTGGCATGAAAAGTTACCGCTTGCCCTCTACGCCTATCGAACATCGGTTAGAACCTCTACCGGGGCAACTCCTTTCCCGTTGGTTTTTGGGATGGAGGCAGTCTTGCCTATTGAAGTTGAAATCTCTTCACTCCGGGTTTTCTCAGAGCTGAAGTTGGACGAAGGAGAATGGCCGGGTTTTCTCAGAGCTGAAGTTGGACGAAGGAGAATGGGTTCAATCTCGATATGATCAACTGAATCTAATTGAGGAAAAGAGGCTAAAAGCCATTCGCCATGGTCAATTGTACCAAAGGCGGATGATGCGGGCTTACAATAAGAAGGTCCGCCCCAGAGTGTTCCATGAAGGAGATTTGGTGTTGAAACAGATCCTCCCTATGCAAAAATACTTCAGGGGAAAGTGGATGCCTAATTGGGAAGGACCTTATGTTGTAAAGAAGGCCTTTTCTAGATGAGCTTTAATACTAGCCGAGATGGACGGCAAAAGTCTGCCAAATCCAATTAATGCAGACTCAGTCATGAAGTGCTTCGCATGAAAATGGGCCTAGGTGAAAACCCGCAAAGGGCGTCTTGAGTTCAAAAAAAAAAAAAAAACAAGGAGAGGCTAAAGCGAAAACCCGTAAAGGGCGCTTTGAGACCAAATGGGCTTTGAGTTGAAAACCTGAAAAGGGCGGCTCAGATTATGACCAACTCGTGATGGGGCACACAGTAGTTTCGCCACGCCGAAATTAACAGTGAGGAGGTATGTTACATTTTGGGGCATCGACAGAGTACCACGGTTCTCCTAGACACATGTTGAGCTTAGAGTGGACTTCAAGAAGTATGTACAGAGAAGCTTAGGCTGAGATATCTGAGGCATCAATTCCACTCTTACTCACTTTGTACCTTAGCAAAATTTACTGCCTTTATTCAATTCATTTTTCACGGGTTTTGTCCTAAATAAATTCCAGTTTCATTCATCTCTACAATCTTTTTCCAAGCATTTTATATTGAAGTAATGATTACTGAACTAATAATGCTTTCACAAAGGAAGTTTTAAGTATTACTCTGAAAGTCTCTAAATAATACAAAAATCTAAAACAGGACAATTATTTAGAACTCACCGTGCTTAAGGGGCTTGGAACCCCGAAATAAGAGTCTAAGCGATGATTTACGACTTTGGTTTTCGTGTTAGAAGTATCAGCAGAATAAAAAGGCATACAACGGGAATATTGCCCTAACAAGCAGCGAGCAATAATAACCCAAAAAGTTAAAAAAATTAGATCATACTCATTACATTTTGTATGCATCCATTCATTCCTAATACATATGGTTAGGAGCATTTTCATGACATTCTAATCATTTGACATAAGCATAGACCCCATGAAATCAATTCTACAAGTAGGTTCCCTAGAGGACAATGTAGCAAAATTGATGGGAGTTACAGAAGAATGTAGATCTTATCTCTCCTGAGCGGGAGTAGAGCAGATCGAATACAGTAAGCCTTAACCCCCTAAGCAGTAGGGTAACAGGCTGAAAATAGCAGATCTTATCTCCACTGAGCAGGAGTGGAGCAGATCGAAGAGGTAGATCTTATCTTCACTAAGCAGGAGTGGAGCAGATCATAGCGGATCCTATCTCCACTGAACAGAAGTAGAGTGGATCAAAAATTACAGATCTTACCTCCACTGAGCAGGAGTGGGACAGATAAAAAATGGTGAATCTTATCTCCATGTATCGGCAATGGAGTAGATTTAAACCACTAGCCTTATCTTCACTGAGCAGGAGTGGAGCAGGCTGAAAGAATAGATCTTATCTCTATTGAGCAGGAGTAGAGCAGATCGAAAGCAGCAGATCTTATCTCCACTGAGCAGGAGTGGAGCAGATCGAAGATTCTAGCCTTATATTCACTGAGTAGGAGTGGAGCAGGCTGAAAGAATAGATCTTATCTCTACTGAGCAGGAGTAGAGCAGATCGAAGGCAGTAGATTTTATCTCCACTGAGCAAGAGTGGAGCAGATCGAATATTACAGATCTTATCTCTACTGAGCAGAAGTAGAGCAAATCGGAAGATTATAGCCTTATCTCACCCGAAAGCGAGAGTGGAGCAAAGCTAAAGATAGCAGATCTTATCTTCACTGAGCAGGAGTGGAGCAGATCGAAAACTACAGATCTTATCTCTCGAAAGGCGGGAGTAGAGCGCATCGTAAGATCAAGCTTTATCTCCACTCGAAGCAGAGTGAGTGGAGCGGTCAAGATCTGATCTTATCTGCGAAAGCAGGAGTGGAAGCGATCGAAGACAACAGATCTTATCTCTATCGAAAGCGAGGATTAGAGCGAGATCGTAAAAAGCAGATCTTATCTCTACCGAAAGGAGTGGAGTAGATCGAAATAAAATTCCTATACCCATGAGGGTGCAGTGGGTTAAAACGAGGTTACCCGAAAAAAGAAGGCATCAAGAAGCACCGAGACTCAGCAAGACCGGGCAAAATTGGTCCTCTTAAAGTCTTTGCTTCGTTCTCCTTACACGACAACGAGCAAAGAGGGGCAGCTATAGACCCCAATTATTACCCGGGCCCAATATTGTTAACCAAATTAAAAAACCCAAAATCAAAAATTAATAAACCCCGAGGCCCAAAGTTAAACGAAGCCCAAATTTTGGCCCAAAATGTAATTGGAACAGGGTTAGGAAACCCTAGCAGTCAGCGCCGCATGCCCCAGCAGCCCTCTCCACGTCGTGCGCAACAACCCCAAGCCGCACGTCTCTAAATAGCTCCATGTTTGGCGCCTCCACGTCGTTGTACCTACGAAAGAAAAGGAAAAGCAGCAGCAACAAATAACTAGAGTTCTAGTCTTTGAGGGGAGCTTCAGGAAAAAGCTATAAAAAGCCAAGAATATTATTGCAAAAGGGACTTTTTTTTTACACGATTTAGAGAGAATATACACAGTTTAAACAAGAAATCCAGAGAGCAGTGAATACGAATCAATAGTAAAGAAATCAAGAAAAGGTTTTCCCTTTCGTTCTCACTTTTTGAATCTGTTTTTTTCTGTTTTTCTTATTCATTTTCAGAAATAAAAACTTTTTTTTTCGAATTGATTTCATTGGTTTTTAAGGGAAAAATAAACAAGGTTTTTTTTTAAAAAAAAGAGAAGTACAAAGGCCTTACCGGGCTTCCCTCGTCCGCCGCCTTCGATGATTGCATGGGGGGGAGGGCTTGCTACGGTTGTTGCAAGAAAAGAAGGGAAAGAAGCACAAACCCTAGAAAATAAATAGCAAAGAAAAATGAGGAAGAAGACCCATCTGTTTTGAGGCCTTTGGGCAAATGAAATGAAGAGAAATTTTTGGGTTTTTTTTTAGCTTTTAAAGCCTTTAAACAACAATGCCGTTTGGTTGGGGATCCATGCGCATTTACCCAGAATAGGTAAATTGCGCAATTGGTCCTCCGTTTTACGCTATTGTTGATTCACGTCCTATTTCCATTTTTATTTGTTTTTTTTAATTTAGCCCAAATTTTCTGTTTTTGATTCGGTTTAACCCCTATTTTAATTCGGTTACAAATTAATTATTTTTAAATTATACTTATTATTTTAATATTGCTATGACCTTTATTACTACCTTTTTTATCATATTATTATTCTTATTATTTTATTACTATCACTATTTTGCTATACATATTATTATTTTTAATATTATATGTTATTGTTTTTTATTACCACATATATTATTATCACTATGTTTAATATTTTTATTATTACTGTTAATATTATTAGTATCATTTTTATTTTCTTTACTTTTCTTACATACATTAATATTATAATTGTATTTATTATATGTTATTATTATCTTTGTCTTATTATTTTTCTATATTATTACTATTATTTTATTGTCAACACTATTTTTCATTTTGTTTTTAGTAGTATCATTATTATTTTTACTTTTTAGTAATATTTATTTTCGTTATTGTTTCTTTCCCATTTATTATTATCACTATTCTTGTTACTCCTATATTTTTCCCCTTCACCATTATTATTTATTCATTGATGTTTTATTATTATTCTTTTTATATTTATCTTCGAAATTATCATATAGCATTTATTTGCATGGATTCACCATCAGCCTTCTAATGATTATGTTCTATCATTTCTTTATTCTTGATTCTTATTATTTTATGTAAATTGGTGATTTTGGAACGTATTTTTATTTTGGCTTTTATTTGCGTTCTTTTGCCAAATTCATAAAAAGTTTTTTTACAAAGGCAATATTTAGTGTTTGGAAATTCGAAAGATCGTGCCCAATCGTGCTGGGTTTCTATTTTTCGTTCGTCTAGATCACTAAATATCCTTTAAAGATTTCAATCATATTTTTTGAAAATAAGGCAATGTTTCGTGTTTGGAAGTTCGAGAAATTCGTGCCCAATCGTGCTGGGTTTCGATTTTCTATTCATCTAAACAACTAGATATCCTTCACAGATTTTTTTTAATCGTATTTCTTAAATAAAGGTAATATTTCATGATTGGAAATCCAAGGAATCGTACCCAATCGTGCTGGGTTTCGGTTTTTAGTTAAGCCAAATAGTGAAATACCCTTTTCAAATTGCAATACATGTATTTTGGAAATCATGAAATGATCTTGGTATCGAGGGTTTGAAGCATCGTGTCCTATCGCGCTGGATGTGATATTTCAACTTTTCAGAACAAGAGAGTTTCGATATCCAATGCGAGTCATGAAAACATTTTTTTCCATATTTTAAAATATTTTCTAATTTTCAATATTAAGGACATTAATCAATCAATACGGTACCAATTTTGGGCGTATGAGGTGCTAATCCTTCCTCGTATGTGAATCGATTCTCGAGCCCATTTTATTAAAATTGTGAGACCAAAATATTTTCTAAAGTGACCCAATCACACTTTAAAAAAAAAAAGATTGGTGGCGACTCCATCTTTTTAAAGTCGGCCCATTTTTCCAAACAAAAAATGGTTTCGACAGACCTTTTTTGAAAATTTAATTCGAGAATAGTTTTTTTTGGAAAAAAACACGGGCTAAAAGCGTCCTTGGGGAGCGTTTTTGCCACATCAGGAAAGTGCGCCCTCAAAGAAGCATTTTTTTGCTGATGTGGCAAAACGCTTCCCAGGACACGTTTTCTCGTCAGATCCCACAAAACGCACTGACGTAGACGCGTTTTCGAGGGAAATGACCCTTTTCGGTAAATAATTAGAAAAATGGTCCTTTTCCGTAAATTTTTTATAAAAATGATATATTCTGGTAATTTGCCCAGCAAGGATAGCTTTTAATGTTTTTAATTTATTAACATATAATTTAAATTGATTTGTAATAATTTATCAATTTACAAAAATCTCACTACAGTTGTTAGTGTCACGAGACTAAAACTTTCGTCTTGCAGTCCGTGAGGCCTTAGGCGATTTTTTCGCTTCAAATACATTTAAGTCAGTCTAACTCTCACACTCTAAGGCATCGAAAATAAAACGGAAACAACTTAAAGACAAAGAAACCTCAAAAGAACAAAACAATCACATAAAAACAAAAGCATGTCAAGTGTTTTAGTAAATGTTCTGAATATATTCGTTAACTCAAAAACTATGATACAATGGATGATTACAAATAAGGGAGATGTCTTCTATTTATAGTTGAGTTCCCCCAAATCCAATGGGACACCTAACTTTACATCGACGGACGAGATCGAGACATATCTACAATTAAGAGATTTAAATAATTCTCAAAATTACAAAATTAAATCTTATCATATTACACATATTTTAAGATTGTTTTTCCTATTTACCAAAGTAGCCCTAATTTTTCATAATTACTTCATCGGGCCACCAATTCTTCAAGTAGATGAATTTATATACCAAAATTAAAAAAATTACAGAAAAGGCCCAGAAATTTAATTATTTACAGAAAAGGGTCATTTCCTCTCAAAACGCGTCCACGTTAGTGCGTTTTGGGGAGGTGCACCAGAAAAACGCTCCCTCAAGGGAGCGTTTTTGCCCTCCACCCCCCCGATAGGCTTTCAGCTGTTTTTAGTGTTAGAGTTTAGGATTTAGGGTTTTAGGGCTACTGTTTATGGATTTTTAAGGGTTTAGGATTTTTAGGGGAAAATTAATGGACTAGATTTTAGGGTTAATAAATTAGAATAATTTTAGGTTTAGGGCTTTGCAAAATAAAAATTATTTGAATTTTTTTTACAATTGTATCTGGCAAGATAATTTTGAGAAGACGTTTCTGAACAAATAGTGCCCAAAACGCTTCAAGCATGATGCACTATCAGCAAAAGTACTGAAAAAAGCTTCCACGTGGACGCTCTTTTGCTACAGTAGTCTCTGGTAAAATAATTTTGAAAAGACGTTTCTGAACAAATAGTGACCAAAACGCTTCAAGCAGGATGTACTATCAGCAAGAGTACTGGAAAAAGCTCCCACGTGGACGCTCTTTTGCTACAGTAGTCTCAGGTAAAATAATTTTGAGAAGACGTTTCTGAACAAATAGTGACAAAAATGCTTCAAGCAAGATGGACTGTCAGTAAGAGTACTGGAAAAAGCTCCCACGTGGACGCTCTTTTGCTACAGTAGTCTCTGGCAATCCTTAGACTATAAATCAGCCAAATTTCATTCTCAGGTTGCATAATAGTAATTGAGGCAAAAGAAAAATAGAAACTGAAAATAAGTGAACGTATTAATGTTGTTATTTACTATGATGGTGAGGTTTGTGACACCAAAAATGGTGTTGATTTTTTATCGAAGAACACAGCGCGGCTGGGCTTTAATCGAAACATAGATTTGATAGAACTTCGCAAAAGAATTAGGCGTAAAATCTTCGGAACAACGCCAATGAAAGTTTAGTCTATTAAGTATAGATTTTATGCTTCGATTGATCCGGTGAGATATGACTCATTCGACATCAAAGGTCTTCGAAGCTTGGAGGCAATGGTGGAGACTCATCTTGCCAGTGGATCACCCTATCTTGATGTATATGTACAATTTTGATTGCCAAGTGATTTTCCTTCGACTTCAACATCTACTGCTGTTCGAGGGGAATACACAACCCCAAGCTGACACTCTATTAGTGGGAGGCAGAATACAGAAGTGCTCGTGTTTGGTGGTAGTATGGAAAGCACAACCCCTGTACAACACTCGGTTGATGGATGGGACATGCATATCCTTCTTTCGACATTCGATGCTAGAAATACGTATTGGGGAACGTCATCAACTTCTAGTGGTTGGCAATTCACATATGATTGGGAAAATTACTAAAGTTGTTTAAGAAGGGATAATGTACTCCCCACGACATCCACCGGTGAGGGGCCCTCGTTCGTTGCAGATGATGATGGGTCAAATGGTGAGTCTGATGTTGATCCACCTCGAGAGCCCGGGCCCGATGGTACAGAAGTTGCATTATTTTCTAAACCGGATCCTGTCCTAACCGTACTTGAAGATGTTAAAGGCGGTTCAGATGAAGAAGAAGATCTGCTATTCAGGGCGAACTCGCCTCCAGCCCACATGTATAATGTCGATCTATCTCAAGATGATACATTGGAGTTTCCTGAACTACCACACAGAACGCGTGACCGTACAAGTTCGTCATTGGATTCAGGCGAATTAGAAGTTGGTAAAGAGTTTTCCAACAGGGATACTTTTCTTGGTGCATTGAAACAATATAACATCAAGAACGGGGTTAATTACAATGTAGTTAAATCCAAGCTCGATAAGTACGAGGCAAAGTGTGCAGTGCAAGACAGTACATATTCATGGAAAATCATGGCCTCGTTGAGGAAAAGAACAGGCTTGTGGGAGATCAAAAAGTACAAAGGTCCACATACATGTCTTGCTGGTACAGTATCACTAGGTGTTCAAGGTTTTTGAATAATACTAATATTACGTAATGTTGCATTATTTAACGTACTTCGTTGACAGGTGTTTCACAAGATCATCCGAAGATGGATTCAGAGATGTTGGCTGACTTAATATTACTGGCGGTGAATGCTGATACCAATACTACAGTGCCGGCCTTAATTGGCAATATTTGCAGCCAATTGGGGTACACGCCCTCTTACCGGAAGACTTGGATAGCCAAGGAGAAGGCGTTGAAAAAGTTGCATGGTCGGTGGGACGCTTCATATAATGAAGTATGGCAGTGGTGTCAGGTGCTGGAGAGATATATCCCACGCAGCATAACAGACCTTGAAACGGAACCGGCGTACTACAACGATCGATTGCTCCGTGGATGCCAAGTGTTCAAGCGTCTGTTCTGGACATTTAAGTAATGTCGAGACACATTTATATACTGCAAGCCATTGGTACAAATTGACGGTACCTTTATGTATGGTTGATATACGCATCGGCTATTGCTAGTTGTGGCACAGGACGACAGTGGGAGAATCCTTCCAATTGTGTTTGCAATAACACTGGGGGAGTCAGCTGATGACTGGGATTTCTTCCTATTTAGATTAAGGAGCCGTGTCTGCCCCCAACCTAATATATGCATTATATCGGATCGGGGCCCTGGAATACTAGCCGCAATAGAGCGACAGGGAAGCCTGTGGCATCGCACACACCATCGATATTGCCTAAGGCATGTTGCATCCAACTACCACGGGCAACATCAATCTACAAGTCAACGACAGCAAGTGACCAATATAGGTATGTAATATCTATTAATATAATTTCGTTTCTCATATTTAATTTATTCTTAATTGAAGAGTGGTATGTAATATTCGTTACCAACTTATATTGGCAGGGTACGAGATCAATAAGGACCGTTTTCATGAGATGTTGGCAAGTTTGCGATCAGTTAACGAATAAGGCGCAAACTACCTATGCAATATTCCTTTTGAACAGTGGACACAAGCATACGATGGCGGCCTACGATATGGTCATATGACCTCAAATCTGGCCGAATGCATAAATTCTGTTCTAAAAGGAACGCGTCATTTGCCGATAACATCGGTTGTGCGAGAGACATATTTTCGTTTAGCGGCACTATTTTCGAAGCGAGCAGCGAGTTATAAAGGCCAAATGCAAGGAGGCCATGTATGGTGCGCGAAGGTCTTGCGAGAAATTAATAAGGAGAAGGCACGGGCCAACACCTTGCGCACAGTGTGTCACGATCGCGAGAACCTATGGTTTCGTGTGACGGAGTTTGACAGACCGAATCAAGGTATTGTTGGCGGGCAATATCATGTACACTTGAGAAATAGGACCTGCGACTGTGGGATATTTGATGCACTTCGTTACTCATGCGCTCATGTACTTGCGGCTTGTCAGAATCTCCGTCTTGACCCCATGAGCTATGTCGATGAAGTGTATAAAATAGAAAACATGTACAACGTGTGGAGACACATATTCCCACCAGTCCCAGATGAACGTATGTGGCCATCTGTATTGCTTGCACCGTATAAGCTGTGCCGGATAGACAACTGCGGCGAAACCAAAAGGTCGACCTTCCTCGAGTAGAATACGCAACAATATGGATATCCAAAAAACGGCCAACCAACGGAGGTTATGCGGATGGTGTAGGAACCCAGGCCATACATCTCGCTCGTGTCCAAATCGGAATAGTTGATAGTCTTCTTAGCTTTTTTGTCTCTTGGTGGCTATGTAAATTCTATTTATTTCTTGATGAAAACGGTGAACTTTTGTAAAATGACTAATTTGCAAAACAAAAAAAATACAATAAAGAATACAATAAAAAAATCTTGGACTTTTATTTTATTAAAGATATAAAAATTAAATTACAATGAAAAAAATAAACAACTTTTGTTTTATTAAAGATATTAAAATTAAATTACAATAAAAAAATAAACAACTTTTATTTTATTAAACATATTAAAATTAAATTAAATTACAATAAAAAAAATAAAAAAACAACTTTTGTTTTATTAAATATATTAAAATTAAATTACAATAAAAAATAAACAACTTTTATTTTATTAAAGATATTAAAATTAAATTAAAGTACAATAAAAAATAAAAAACAATTTCTGTTTTATTAAAGATATTAAAATTAAATTACAATAAAAAAATAAACAAATTTTATTTTATTAAAGATATTAAAATTAAATTAAGTTAAAATAAAAAAATAAAAACAATTTTTTTATTAAAGATATTAAAATTAAATTACAATAAAAAATAAGATATTAAAATTAAATTACAATAAAAATAAACAACTTTTATTTTCTTAAAGATATTAAAATTAAATTACAATAAAAAAATAAAAAAATTTTATTTTATTAAAAAATAAAAAATTAAATTACAATAAAAAAATAAAAAAACAACTTTTGTCTTATTAAAGATATTAAAATTAAATTACAATAAAAAATAACTTTTATTTTATTAAAGATACTAAAATTAAATTACAAAAAAATAAACAACTTTTATTTTATTAAAAATAAAAATTAAATTACAATAAAAATTAAAAAATAACTTTTATTTTATTAAAAAAATAAAAAATTAAATTAAAATAAAAACAACTTTTATTTTATTAAAAAATAAAAAATTAAATTACAATAAAAAATAAAAAAAAGTGGTCGGAATCAATGTTGGTGCCGATCGGAATCAGTGCCACATGGGGGTGGTCGACGGTTACGCGATGGATTCCTCCTTTTTCTAGCTTCCGGCCGGGGTTGTGGAACCTCAGACGGGGATTCTGGTTCCTCCGGCAGGGGGTCTGGTTGTGGGTGTTGGGAGGATGACCCACATTGATAAAATAATGACTGCGGAGGTGTTTGCATAAACCATGGAGGGGTGTCTGAATCCCATAAGGCGAAGGAGACTGGTAAAAAGAAGAGCTCCCCGACGGGGCCTCTTGTGATCCCTCATGCGACGGAGGCCTCAAGATCGGTTGGCCAGTCGGAGTAGTCAGAAACGGACTCGAACTGGGCCATGCATTCCAACCTGCAGTAGGACTGGGAAAAGGAAACATATAAGGGTTAGGATACATATAAGGGCTAGGGTACGCACCTAATATAATCTGAAAAGGCTGTGATGTCGGTGTCGTTGGCTGAAGTGTTGGGCCCGATGACTGTGTGGGCGCTGTTGATGGGCCCGGTGACTATGTCAGCACTGTTGATGGTCCCGTCTCATCATCCTTCTCCTTGGATTTAAAGGGCACCATCGTTCCCTTTGTTCACGAAGTTGTCGTCGCCTCTCCTCTTTCGACAATAAATACGGCTTGCCATGGATCCTAAACAATGGCATGTATTCCGGCATTCACGCTAACTCAGGAACGATGATCGGTTCTCGAGTAGGTATATAATCATACCGGTTCTCCCACATTTCGATATATGCTGACCAAAATCTTGGCCAATTCGTGTGCAACTGCCGTAAGTCGACTTTGTGCTCATCATCTAGCACCTCAGGTGCCACGGGAATCGGTTGTCGGAATCCAAATTGACGCAAAACCCAATCTGACTGGTGCATCTCCACGGTGGCATAGTTGATCAATGGGACCTTCACATGCCAAATGTTCGGATTTTGAAAGAACTTCTCCGAAATTACTGCCCGAATTGCTGGATCATTGTATGGTGTCGATTGAAACTATATAACATGATAAAAATATTAGTTATATACATAATACTAAATACTAAATACGAAATACTAAATTCTAAATACGAAATACAAAACGACTATTTTATTACGAAAATATATTTTATTTAATACTTACTTGTGATTAAATAGTTGCTCTCTAATAGAAGCCGTATATCTTCAAGCTTGTGAGGTATTCCAACATAACTTCATGAATGGTTCCACCTAATTAAATAAATTTTTAGCATACAATTATATTTTAAATCTATGTAATAATTGTAAAATCTAATATTAAATTTACCTCGTTATGAGTGGGAATGTATATGGGTGGTCGACTCAAGGACATAAAAATAGAAATCAAAATCGTGCCCATGATTGCAGTAGTGATAGGCAACCTCCGATTTTCGTTTTATTCGACCGCGTCTCCCCGCACATCTGCCGATACAATTTTACTAGCACGACAGACCCCCAACTTAGTTCACCGACTGCTCTAAAATCAACGAGTTTCAGCAGCCACCTCAGATGTACGAAGTTTCATGACAAGTCCGGCATCAAATAGCCTCTAAACATCTCAAGAATGTATACCCGAGTATATCGTATTCTTTTCATTTCGGTCGAACCATTATTCAGCTCCGGGAATGTGTATCGTAACTAGCCCATCTCGATCCGACCTCCATAAATGTTATCCGGAATAGCACCTAAAAGTTCGTAGCATACGGCTGCCCAATCACCAGAAGTTGCGGACCCGGCGACTACGTACCCATCCACCGACAATCCCAATTGCAAATGCACGTCTTCAAGAGTGATAGTACACTCTCCGCATAGAAGATGGAAAGTGTGCATCTCGGGTCTCCACCTTTCTATCAACGCACTGATTAACTTCGGGTCCAACTTGCACCCCCGACCTATCGTGGCCACATTCCAAAAACTAGCTTCCCGCAGGTAATTCTCGATCAACGGCGATGGCGGACCAGGCATATTGCGAATATAGCATTGCAACACCCGATCTACGGACTGTTTAAAAAAATTATAAATTAAAATTTAATTAAAATTGCATAAACTTAAAAAATATTAAATAGTATTGAAAAATTAAAATTAAAATTAAAACTTACCATTGTCATTTGATCGACGGAAATGTGTTTATTGCCGAGACGAATTAATTCCCCGGCCATTGCTCCTTCTTCGAATATTTTAAAATTTATCAAAAAAATATATTTCAAAAAATTTAAAAAAAGGACTTTTTTGTAAATATTAAAGGAGTATTCTGAAATTTGAGAGGAAGTTTCAAGGAATTTAAGAGAAATTTGAGAAGAATTTGAGAGAAAGTTGAGAGAAAAATGAATACGGACTTTGTTGTGAAAAAAATAAAAGGGTGGGGGGTTTTTATAGGCTTTTTTTTTACCGTTGACGCTCTCTCAAGTGAGCGCTTTCCTGGTGCATCCCCCAAACGCGCTGACGTAGATGCATTTTGGGGGGAAATAGCCCTTTTCCGTAAATAATTAAATTTTCGGCCCTTTTCTGTAATTTTTTTAATTTTGGTATATTTTAGTAAATCCCCCTAAATTTCGTCCTTTATTATTTGAATCGGGTTAGCTCAAATGAGCTCCGTTTAATATATTAACCTTCATGAGACATTATTTGTGTAATGGTTACGAGCTTTAAATGCAAAGTGTAAAATAAGCGGGTAATATAAATATAATACATTCATAGATATAATACAAATGTAAAACATTTTACTAAAAAATAAAATTAAATTAATACAAAGAAAAAAATTGGATAAAAGCGAATAAAAGGGATAGCGGGAGCGACAATAACGTATTGGGAAATTGGGATGATTTTATATCGCATACTTCATTCCCTCCAAATCCCTCCCAAGTTTCCCTCCGAATAGTCAAATAAATGCTCCTCCGTTTTGGTTCCTCACTCAGCTCCTTCAAACTACATCTATATCCCCATCCCCATCTCATACCAATGGCCGCTAAAACAATAACTGATTTCTTCAACCCAAACCCAGCGCCAGCCAAGCGGCGGAAACTCTCCACTTCTTCCGATCATCAACCATTTTCCTCTCTCACACCCGACCAAAAATCTCGGATTGAATTAAACAAATGCCTTGCCATCTCAAAACGCAATCTCAAACTCTGTTCCCAAAAGGTTGAAGGATCAGGTTATGTTAAGCTGGAGGAGCTTTTGGTGGAGGACACTTGGCTTCAGGTCTTACCCGGAGAGTTTCAGAAGCCTTACGCCCTTAACTTGTGCAAATTTGTGGAGGCCGAGTTATCCAGTGGCGCCGTCCCTATTTTTCCTCCTCAGCACTTAATTTTCAATGCTCTCAATTCTACTCCGTTTCACAGGGTCAAAGTAGTTATCATTGGTCAGGTAAAATTCCATAGCTTCATGTTGCCATCAATTTACACTCCATCAACGGGAGACTTGACATGGCAGTTGGTAAAACCTCGAAAATAGAGCACCATTTTGTTTACTTATGAGCGTATGGATTTACCCATGTTACTCGAGTTTGGGCGTGTCCACATGAGTTTAATTTTAAGAAAAAAAATGTATTTGGAGACTTCTTGGAGGATTAAATCCTTACACGCTCTAATATGTATTGGATACCAATGTTTGGTAGGGTTTTGTATTAAGGAATCAAGAGTTTGAAGTAACATAGATTTTTTACTGATTTCAGGACCCATATCATGGACCTGGTCAAGCAATGGGGCTTTCATTTTCAGTGCCAGAGGGAGTAAAGATTCCCTCAAGCCTGGCGAATATATTTAAGGAGCTCAAGCAAGATCTTGGCTGTTCAATTCCATCTCATGGGAATCTACACAAATGGGCTGTTCAGGTGAAAATTGCATACTTTATATCAAAATGCACTGATAATTGAATCCATAAATGAAGAAAATATGGATTTCTTCTTATAGTATCTTTTTCTCTAATTGTTTATATATCTTGTAGGGTGTTCTTTTGCTTAACACGGTTCTCACTGGTAATTTTCTTACCCATATTTCAGATTGTGATATTATTTTTATGTGAGATTACGATGGATTCTTATGACTTTGGTCATGGAAATATGTACACTGCATTCATGACAAAGATGATTATGGCAATGGTATGGTGAAACATCATTTAACTGTAAACTCCATAAGAGCTAAAAAGAGAACTATTCAGCAACCGCAAATTGTAATAGCTAATTTATAAAAGAAGCAAGATAAACCTTTTAGGAGAAGTCTGCATGATTCACCCTTTCAAATTAGATCCAGGTACCAGTTTATCAAAGTGTTGTCTCTTTAGGGATTTGAAGGGGTTGTGAAGATTAACATAGTTATCTTGCTTGTTCATATAACAAATTCATGGTCATGTTATACAAATCTTAACTTAGGGAATGTTTTGCTACCTCTCGGCATCATCTCCTTTTGAGATTGTTAAGTGGTTCAATATTGCATCTCTTGAATATTGGATTTTCTGTGATATAAATTAAAGTTGGCCTTCCACTTATTGCTAATTGGTTTTAGATTGAGTGCTTAACATGGTATAAAAGTCAAAGCTTTGTTATGTTGTTGATCCAATGTGGTAGACGACCCTTTGTAAGGTTGTCCTCGTGTGTGTTATGTGAGCTACTCGTGAAAAGGAATGTTGAGTGGTGTTATACCATATATGTTAAATATTGGGTTTCCCAAGATCGACAATTGGATGCTTAACTGAGATGAAACTGTCCATCTCTTTTTCTAATCTATAGCATTCTTTGTTTTTTGTTTTCATTCTTGATATTTAGTAAGGAAGCAGCAAGCTAATTCTCATGCAAAGAAGGGGTGGGAGCAATTTACTGATGCTGTTATTAAGACTATCTCACAAAAGAAGGAAGGTGTTGTTTTTCTTCTATGGGGGAACTCTGCTCAAGAAAAATCCAAGTGTGTCTTTGTTTCAATCCTATTCCTTCCCTTTCCACACTTCCTTTTTATATTTGTAAATTCTGGGAATTTTTTTTCTTGCAGAAGTTAAATTCTGCTCGTCAGCTCATTTTGAAAGAATAATTCCTTTCAATATCTTATATACATTTAGCGTCTTGCATGCACTTGCCATTTTAGGGCAGTATGCTAGTGTTAGTACAACTAAACATGGGTGTGGGTTATGCTATTCAAATTCGGGTATGAGTATTAAATATGGTTGTTGAGCATGAATATTTCAAGAAAAGAAGTCGGAGCAACATTGGTTGAAAATAGTTGAAATCTTAGATATTTGTTATTCTATATGTTCTTGCTTTATGTATCCTGCTATGTTGGTATGTTTAAGAGTGCACTGCAATGTCAGGTATAAAATGTGCACTGTTCCAATAGGAAAACTAAAACGTTCACCATTATAATATTGGCAAACTTGGTCACAGATTGATTGATCAGACAAAGCATCACATTCTCAAGGCAGCTCATCCTTCTGGTTTGTCTGCAAATAGAGGCTTCTTTGGATGCAGGTTAGTACGGGTCAAAACAAGTTCACTTTGTGATTTGCACATAGAGTCTGCTGGCTTTGTTATAAATAATTCAGTTTTTGTAAATTCCAAGGGATTGGTTGGTTTATTATTGGATTTTATGGTTACAACAATGCTCCAATTGAACTTGGTATTAAATAATGTTACTAGGGCTTGGGTAAGAGTGTTGGACATGAGTATGTTCCGACACAGGTATATATATTTTTTTTTTTTTAAAGATTTCCATGTATTTGGAGGATCCTTGAAAGATAGTATCATTGTCCTGGATATGCGTTGGACATGGACATTGAACATGTGTACTTGAAGAAAAATGAAACGTTGGAGCAACACAGATAAATAGTAGGCACGTACAAAACTGAACAGTGATTATTGTTCTCCCTTTTGAATTTGTTTTTACAGGCTATATAAAAATATCACTTATCAATGACTAGGGTTAAGTCCCCATCTTTTTATCTAATTATCCATATTTTTTACACAGGCATTTCTCTTGCACAAATCAGCTTTTGGAGCAAATGGGAACTGCCCCTATAGATTGGCAACTTTGATTGCTGATTGACCTTCTCTGCAGACATTTTGTGTGCAAACTAATCTATAGCCTCCTACTTGAATTTTGCTAGAAAGACAAGCTTTGGGGATTTGTTTTGGGAATTAGGTTGTGATTTTGCAATAGGCACATTTTGGGATGGGGTTTGTAACAGTTATGTGATCCTCTACTAGCTTTTGGAGCATATTTGTATGTAGAAGTCACCAAAGATTGTGCAATGATATCATGCTCATTGCTATTTGCTAACCTAATATTCTCTTTATTTATAAGGTTACTAAATACTTGATCTCTAATCTCTTAGAACGCTGAGTTGTTAATGTATGACTATCGTTATAATGTTAACCTACTTCCAAGTTCTCGTTGTGCTAAAGTATTACAGGTTTTCCTTGGAAGAGGTTAAGTTTACAAAATTTGACCTACACTGGTAGTTTTAGGGCTCAAATTAAGACCTCATTCTCATATCAATTGTTAGGATCGTTCCAATTAAGCAAAAGGTAAAAAAAATAGCGGAATAAATTGAGAAATTGAACACACAAATTTAACGTGGAAAAACTCTTCCAAAGAGTATAAAAAAACCACGGGCAAAGATAATTTTATTATAATGGCAAAAGAACGAAGAGTATAAAAGATGAAGATAAAAATTAAATCTTGAAAATCCGAAACAAAGAACTCTCAAAACGTAAACACAAAATTATCTAAATGTGTTATGAGTTCTAATATCTAATGGGTGTGTATTAGTAAGTCAAACAAATTATGCTAATAAATGCTAAATATATTATACTAATAAATACTAAATCTTTTAGAAAGAAAATATATTTTGTTTAACTTGACTTACAAGCAATCTCTTAGAATTTGGGTCACACAACTCTAACAATCTCCACCTTGACATGAATTCTTACAACGCTATTTTTGCCAAAGCTTGCCATGGGCCTATCTTGAACTATGCAGGAAATTAACTGAGTCGAACCTGTGCTTAGAAGCTGGAAGAATTCTAGCCTTCAACTTATGCCCTGCCAAATCAAAACTAACCCGGGTCTGATTTTCATGAACACAATGCCTTAACTTTTCAAAACCTGCATCCAAAAGAGAACATCTCTTCAACGAAACGGTCATACGTTTTTCCCTCCTATGACCAAGTTGCCTCTACTCCAAATGAGTTGACTTCTACTCCGTAACGGATGAGGGACATCCGATTTCACTGGTCATTGTAGAACCTTCCAGAATATAAAGGCTGTCGGTTCTTTTACCTTTTAACAAAATGAGAGCTCCACGAGATACTTTAATGCCGTTCGACTAGATGTTGATTTTGCATCCTTTCAAGTCTAAATTACTCAAGAAGATGAGATTCTTTCGTAAATCAGGTACATACCTGACATCTGAGAGTGTCCTAATCATCCCATCGTGTATCTTAATTTTAACAGTACCAATACCAATTACCTTACTAGATAAATCGTTTCTCATGCGCACAACTCCACCTTCAACCGAACTGTATGTGGAGAATCATTCTTTATTGGGACACATGTGGAAAGAACATCCTGAATCTAGGATCCACTCGGACGTGAGCTTGGAGTTATCGCTCGTTGACACTAACAAGAAGTCATCACCATTTTTATTGGCCAAATTAGCACCAGCTATATCTTCCTAGTTACTTTCAGCAGCTCTTTTACTTTGACGTGACCTAACTTTTTACAATAGCAACACATTTTGTCTCGTTTCTTTGATGCTACCAAAACAGAAGCTTGCTTGTCTGCCTTGCTATCCAAACCAAACTCATTATCGAGTTTGTCTCTACTCAACAAATGACCCTTCACATCTTCGAACAAGAGTTTGTCTTTGCCAGAAATCAGAGTTTCCCTGAAATACTTGTATGAAGGGGGTAAAGAGCATAATAATAGCATAGCCTGATCTTCATCGTCAATATGAACCTCAACATTCTTTAAATCATTTAAAAGAGTAATGAATTGACTGATGTAATCTCTAAGAAGCTCACCTTCGTTCATGCGAAATGTAAATAGACATTGTTTCAACACTAAACGGTTAGCTAGAGACTTAGTCGCATAAAGAGTTTCTAACCTTTTTCACAAGGCGGATGAGGTTTTCTCCATCAATACCTCCTGCAATACCGTATTCGCAAGGCACAATTGGATTGCAGGCAAGGCCTTTTCATCAAGCTCTTCCCATTCTGTTTGATTTAGATTCTCAGGCTTTTTCCCGGTAACAACCTTTTTCAACCGATTTGAACTAGAATTGCCATCATCCGAACTTGCCACAAATTGAAATTTGTCTCACAATCGAATTTCTCAATTTCAAACCTTGTTGCTGCCATCTCTTAACGGGTTGATCTATAAAAATTGAACTAGCTCTGATACCACTTGTTAGGATCGTCCCGATTAAGCAACAAGTAAAAAAAAAATAGCAGAATAAATTGAGAAATTGAACACATAAATTTGACATGGAAAAACTTCTCCAAAGAGGATAAAAAAACCACGGGCAAAGATAATTTTACTATAATAGAAAAAGAACGAAGAGTACAAAAGATTACAAAAGATGGAGATAAAACCTAAACCCTGAAAACCCGAAAATAAAGAACCCTCAAAATGTAAACACAAAATTATCTAAATGTGTTATGAGTTCTAATATCTAATGGGTGTGTATTTCTAAGGTTGTAAAAGAACTTATTTATAGGCTAAACTAGTAAGTCAAACAAATTATGCTAATAAATGCTAGATATATTATACTAATAAATACTAAATCTTGTAGAAAGAAAATATATTTTGTTTAACTTGACTTGCAAGCAATCTCTTAGAATTTGGGTCACACAACTCTAACAGTAATTTTAGTTCAGTCGAAGTAATAAAAGATCTTAACACAGATCATAACCAATAACAACATAAACTATAAGGTGAGCATATCCATATACAATTCTCCAACTTTTCATGTTTCCTAAAATATGTTCAATATTTTTATTGATGCATATCAGAACATGAGCATGAAAGTATAATCCTCTAATGGTTATCCAAATATACCAAATTCTTAAAAGAAGATTGAATATAGTTTGTCTCAAACATTCACACCCAAGTTTAAATAATATAAATATCCACTACTTATTTCAAACTCAACCCATATAGAAGTTTAATCTAATCACATATAAGAATTATTAGACTTCAAGTGATGATGTGTGTATCTATTAAGCTATAATAAGAGCATGATATAGATGCGTAGCAACTTATTAACTAGCATGTAAAATTAAAAAAAAAAAAAAAAACCAACTTCAGTGCATTAAAAATAAATTTTTATATTTAACCTTTCATTTTAAAGAGATTCGGAAGGGAAAAGAGTTCCTCATTAAAAAACTAACAAGTTGCAAAAATCCCTGCAAAACGATACAATAAGCCTCATTTTCAACCTTTTTTCTTTTCCATTCCATCTCTCTTAAAGTTGCAAAACATAATGATTACTCATATACATAGCTTAAATACCCAAAATACATGTAATTATATATGTAAATTGCAATTGATCCAATAATATATATAAATCATACAACAAATCCCTTAACAACATAGTTTGGTTGGGGAGAGTATGGATGCATTATAGCTCAATTGAAACTACTGTTTGGTTGATTGTTCGGGCTTAATTAGGGAAGAGAGAACATAACTATTCCCTGCCTTTCCCACTGAATGGGTGATTTAAGGTGTGTGAAATAAAAAATTAGCCCCAAATGTTTCAGTTTTACCCTCACCATTCTGAAACCTTCCTCACTCAACTTGATAGCCCCCCTCACTCAGCCTCCATCACTTGCTTCGCCTCTTGCCACTAGCCCCAAACTCTTCCTGGGCATGCCATAGAGAAAGGCAATAAGAGAGCTGCCTCTGTTTTTCTTCGTTCTGAAACCTTTATCACTCAACCCGATAGCTCTTCTCACCCAGCCTCTATTGCTTGCTTCGCCTCCGACCACTAGCTCCAAACTCTTATCGGGCATGCCATAGAGAAAGGCAAGAAGAGAGTCGCCTCTATTTTTTCTCTCTAAATAAAAATGTTCAAAGGCTTCTCCTTTCTTTCTTTGTTTTTTTGTAACAAACCCAGAAGTTTTAACCCTATTATTTTCAGGTATTTTTCTTCACATAAGCTACGATCCTTTTCCTTGTATGCTAATAACTTAATATCATTCATTTACTGGGTATCAGCTCTTTTAGTTTTATATTGCACCATTTAAAAAAAAAGACCTTTTTGCTTTTTTGATTAATGGATGATTTCTTTTTTTTCTTTCTTTACTTCATGATTAAGTATATAGGCATTGTTGGTTCATTCTAAGAGGAAATTGGATGTTGTTTATTTTGGGTTTAAATTGTTAAAAGCATTAATTAGTCAAAGGAAAAGTGTTTTTAAGGGGGATTTGGGGTTGCCTGTGTTCTTATGTTGTTCTTATTGATTTGTGGTGTAAAAGAAAGCACTAGGTGTTAATTGCAATGTATTTGATTAGTTTTATTTTGAGAGTGACTGATTTTGTTGTCATTTAGAGTATGCTAAAGTAAATGGTGAATTGCTTACTAAAAGAGGAGAAAGGTTTTATTTGTTTAGGATGCAAATCTATCATTTGTGCTTTTAGGTTCCTCTTTAAGTTATTCAACAAATTTGTTTTGACAAATTCATCACACACACTTTGCTCCATGTTTTATTATTGTTCCTTTTTAACTTTCCTTAGTAAGAAAAACTTTAAGATAGAATTCTTTTACTGTGTCTTCAGTGGTACCTACAAACATAATTGAATAAGTAATTAATGGATTTCTTGGAATAAGCTTTGACACCATGAGTTTCTAGTTTAATGTAACTTTTTTTCCATAACAAAGCTAAGCAGAGCAAGACAATGAATCAAAGTTAAAAATCATTGAAACTAAACAGAAACTCATTCATGGAGTGGTATCTGGACCAATGATCTGGTCTAATTGTCAGCCGATGAATCCCTAGACTATGAAACCAAATAACATAAATTCCTTTAAATTTGAAATGTTATTCATCTCCTATTTCACATCATGAAATATTCCTATTTAGCTTTTTCTTCTTTGCTGGGTTATGTTATTTATTATTATTATTTTTTTCGTTGTGTTATGGGCATGTTGCTTTACTTATTCAAACATATTGCTTTATTTATTTTTCTTTTTTTAGTACTGAACTTGTCTTGCTATTTTCGCCTCTCAGTCCCAGCCTCCCTTGCTTTCTTCGCCTCCGGTCACTAGCACTTTTATCTTAGTCCCTTGGCTTGCTTGCTCCACTCACAGCTGAGCCTCTTGTATTCATTGGATCACTGTAAGTTCTTTTGCAATTAAATTCTTTGATTTTTTTATTGTTATAGAGATTATTATCACTACAGCAAAACAGGTTTTTAGCGGCGCTTAGACAAAAAACGCCGCTATAGGCCGACCATTAGCGGCGCTTTTTGAAAAACACTGCAAAAAATTAAGCACAACGCCGTCGTTTTATGTTGAGCTTTAGTGGCATTAGCGGCGCTTTTTGAAAAACGCCGCTATAGATTGAGCATTAGCGGCGCTTTTAGAAAAATGCTGCTATAAATCGAGCATGAGTGGCGCTTTTTGAAAAACGCCGCTATAGGTCGAGCATTAGTGGCGCTTTTTGAAAAACGCCGCAAAAAAAAATAAGCACAACGCCGTTGTTTTATATTGAGCTTTAGTGGCATTATTTATATTAATGCTTTAGTCCATGAGTTAAAGAAGTACGATTGGGCTGGTCTTCAGATTCAAACAACCGGTTTAGGAAACGATAACTTTCTGACCTAGATCAGAAACCCGAATACCATTGCATTATTTATATTACTATTTCGAAGGTCAGGTTTTCCTTTTTATCCTTTATTTCGGTGTCTCGATTTTTCTCGTCCAATCCAATTTGTTGAGGAATCAGGCAAAGGTAAAAACTCTGAGTTTTCCTTTGATTTTAATTAATTTTGTATCTTAGGGTTTGATTTGATTGTTGGATTTTTTTTTCTCGTTATTTTTTCTGTTTGTTTGCTGAGAAAACCAGAGTTGAAAACAAAAGAAATTCGGTTCTTTGAATTTAAAAGTTTGTTTTCTCGTTTTTGGGTATGCATCGATTGTCCAATGAGTTAGGGCTTTTGCGCTCTTTTGTTTTTCATACGATTAAGTTTTGATTTTTAAATGCAACCAATTCTTCAAGTATTTGACTCTCTTTTCGTATTCCTAATTGTAAATTTTGGAACTTTTAGCCTCTTTCTTTGATACCCAGAAGATCATGTTTTTTCCGATTATTTTGTTTTGATTGTTATAAGAATCTATGTAGGCAGGTTTAGGTTATTTGCTGATAATATTTTGAAGAAAACATGACAACTGCTGCTAGACCGACATGGCAACCTGCCAAAGGTGGGAATGAACAAGGTGGTACTCGCATTTTCGGCCCATCTCAGAAGTATTCGTCGAGGGACCTTGCTGCTCATACTACTCTAAAGCCTAGGTGAGTCGTTTGTAACATCTTTATAATGCATATATTTGTTTTCATATGTCTAAGTATTAGGGTATCAACGGCCAAATAGAGGGAAAAAGAAAAGGTATCAAAACATGTGACAGTAATATTGTGAGCTTTGCTATTGAGATACATATTTAAATGGACTGAAAATAAATTGTGTTTGTTCATTGAATATGTTTTGGTATTCTGGTTTGCTTCTCGTTCTCCTTTATGTTGTTGAAGTATTGAGTTTACAAGGGTTTATTTTAGAGAGTTTCCTTAACCAAAACCATACTTCTAGGCATTTAGAGATGTATTGTAACGCTACTTGTATTATACATGAGCTTATTTATGGGTTTGTTTTGCACATGTGAAATGCAGAAAGGATGGGCAGGACACCCAGGATGAGTTGCAGAAGAGAAACCTCCGCGATGAGCTTGAAGAGCGTGAACGGAGGCATTTCTCATCGAGGGGCAAGTCCTATAATGGTAAAGAGAAAAACATTTTAGCAACTTTTTTTTTGTATGTTGCATGAATTCTCTTCATCTTAAATTTCCTATGTTTTTGTTCTTAATATGTGAGTATTTTTTTTTTTTTTTTTTGTAGATGACAGAGATCATAGGAAGGGAAACCATCTTCTTTTGGAAGGTAAATTACCACCTTGAGTATCTTTTTTCAACCTAATGTGCTCTCAAAGCTGCTTACTAACTGCATAAGTCACTTATAGGGGCAAAAAGGGAGGCTGAAGACCGAATTGTTCTGTGCAGTGTTGATGCTGATGATTCTGATGTGGAAGTCAACAGTGACAATGAAAGGTTCTACTTGTTGCCTTTATCTCTGTTGTTTATGCTAGCGTAATTCATCTCTGTGATGGTTGAAGTCTTTTTAGGTTTTTTTGGATGGTTTATTAGAATGCATGGTCTTAATATATGGCACATAAATTCATAGTCTGTGAAGTCAATGAAGCAGTAAATTGCAAAAACTTATAATTTCACGGATTGCAAAATCAATAAAAGAATAATTCCTGTTATTGTTGATAACTTCTGGATATTGCTGTGTTGCGCACCCTCATTTTGTTAAAGAATTTTATTTTTGTCCTAGTGATGACGACGATGACGATGATGATGAGGATGATGAAGAAGCTCTCTTGGCTGAGCTCGAACGGATAAAGAAAGAGAAGGCCGAGGAGAAACTCCGCCAGGTAATCTCTATACCATAGTTTCATTGCTAATTACTCTAGAGCTTCAGTGTTGTTAGATATCTTCTTGATTTTACAGCTACAGAGTGTATGGTTTGAAATTTCTCATTAATAACAAAAGATATATGACTTATGGCGATGCAGGAAAAACTAGAGCAAGAAGAACAGCTAAAAGCCAAAGAAGCTGAGCTTCTTCGAGGAAATCCACTACTCAATAATCCAACATCTTTTGGTGTAAAAAGAAGGTAAAAGTTGCATGAAAGATCAAAACCTCCCCCCTTGCATCGTTTAACTAAAGCCTGAAATTGTAAATGAGCTAAGTTGTTTCCTAATTTGTATAGGTGGGATGATGATGTGGTGTTCAAGAACCAGGCTCGCGGTGAAACCAAGCCTCAAAAGCGCTTCATTAATGATACCATAAGGAATGACTTCCACAGGAAATTCCTGCTGAAATACATGAAGTAATTCGCTTGGATACCCTAGCAGTTAGCGAATCAAGTAAAAGAACTTGCTGTTTTCTAATATTGTGAATTTCTAGTGGATTTGACGATGCTTTACCTTTCCTAGAAGATGCTATGATGTGTGCCGAAACGTATAATATATCTTAAATGCATATTAGAATGTTGTATGTTTTCTTGATTTCGTTAAAAGACTTGCTGAAAGAAAGATCTCATGGCTTTTATTTTCATCTGAATTTGTGATGGTTTTTGTTGTCTGGATTTTTGGTTTCGGCAATCGGGTAGGATGGTGTCATATTAGCAAATTTATGACCCCCTCCCCTCCATGGCCACCATAGAATATAGGATGATATTTTTCTATGTTAAAAGCATGAAATGAAGGTGTGACTAGGTGAGGCTTATCTACTGTATTTTTCTGACAAGATTAAACAAGTTGGCAATAACCATTTTCAAAGATGATTATATTTGCCAGTTGTATGAATTTGACAAATTGTACTATCCCCATCTTAGCAATAAAATCTCTAGTCTTATTCACTAAGCACAAGATTTTGTAACTTAATTGTCCATCATTTTCAATGCTGAAAAGAAAGCAGCAATCTCGAATCCAGAATTAATAATTTCATCACATCTTTTTTACTCCAATTTTAGTTCAAATAATATTCATTTAAATTTTAACTTAAGAATTTTAATAAAAAATTGATTTTAAAGATTTTTTTATTGCGGTGAGAAAATCAAGTGTTTTTCAATATATAAGCAATGGAGAGCATTTGACTTTTGGATCAAAAGTATTATGAAAAATATGTTTTTCCATCCAATTTAAAAAATCGAAAAGGTTTTGAATTATTTTTCTATTTCTTAATCTATATATTTTTTATATAACAATGATTTAAATTCAAATAATTCTTTTTTTTTGAAGAAGATGAATAATTAATCAATTTAAGAGTACAGTTTCTACATAAAAAGAATATTGAATTAATAATATGGGTGATAAATTTTTTTTTAACAAATTGATGCACAATTAGTGTTTGACAAACACATTGTAGAGACATTGAAATCTAAAAGTCAGTTTCATAGGAAAAGTAATGTAAGATGCTCTCATTTTGTCAATTGATGTAGGGTTAAAGAAATAGCATAAAAGCAAACCAAGAAATCCCATTGTAATCCTACTTGGCGATTTTAAGGTTGGATTTTGGATCCTATCATTCAATTCACTTTTCGATATACTTTTCCTGTTGTTTTCTCTCTTCTTTTGCATTTTAAAATTGTGTGGGAATCTTCTTTTTCTTAACCTCTTTTTTAGATGTTTGGTTTTATTATTTTTCTTTTTAAGTAAAAAAAAAGAAGAACTGGGGTTTCAGTTTATAAATATTAAATTAAAAGAGAATTTAGATTCGAATTTTGGAGATAATAATTTTTAAAAAGATAATCACGAATTTTGAGAGAAAAGAGGGCTGAAGCTAGAGAAAAGTAGACAAAAGCCTTGACCCTTTAAAAATAAAAAAAATTGCTCCTTTAGTCTCTTGAGTATTTACTATATTTTAAGTTAATTTAATGATAAAATTATATTTCGATCCTTATTAAATCTTAAAATTAAATTATGTCCTCTCCAAAAATAAAAAGTTCATAGTTTAATTCTTTGAAAATTGTAAAATTTTATATTAATACGATAACGAAATTACATTTTAACTCTTTAAAAAATTTATACTTTATATCTGATCTCTCCAAAAAATTTCTAACTTCGCCCTTATTCAAAAAGATTAATCTTCATATACCATAAAAGGGAGATGGAAATACCTTAATTTTACTTCAAAAATGGACCTTCATTTATGTAGACCGCATTAGGTTTTTTACATTTTTTTTCTTAGAATATGTAGACCATATTAATTAAAATTTGACCACACATTTACGATATCTTTTAACTTATGAGAGTTGTTTTGTCAACAAAACCGTAAAATTCGATTTTTAAAAACTTACAATTTCTTACAAGTTGGTTCGAGAAATAATACAAGGGCTGAAAGTTTAATAGGCAATATAATCAATTTTGCATTGCTTCAGTCATATTGATCCCAATAATTTATTTTATCTAATTTGGATCGCATATATTAACCGATACATGAATAATATGGAAAAGAAATTTACTGTTTATAGTAATAAATAGTAAAAACTTTAACTTTAATCATTAAAATTTAAACTATAAAGTTTACCAAACGAATTCTATATGTTTAATATGGAATAATTTTACTGTTTAATGTATGAGATGATTTTTTTTTTTTTTTTTGTATATTTTGGACTTGTTGAATGATGGATTTTATTTATAATGCTTACCGATCTGTATTTTATATAATTGATGAATTTTTTATATTTTTCTAATACAAGAAAACGTGAATTCAAGCGTGCCGAAATGTGTTTATCCCCATTTTAAGAGTTTGAGAGGACTTATGGGTAATTCTAAGTATTATATCAAAAAAAATATATTTTTTTAAAATATCAATAAATTTAAAACAATATAAGAAATCACACTAATACCTATACATACCAAATTTAGCAAAAAAACAATTTGCTCACCAATATGGTATTAACCATCTTACTAACATAGCATGTGAAACATGACAATAGAGCAAATAAATCTCATGTTAAAAAAAAAAAAAAAAAACCAAGTAAATCTTACAATCATGTATGTATATTGCGATTATTTCAATGTGTTGATTATTTTAGTCATGTTAATTTAAAATGATAAAATGCAAATATGATATTAGGATAGGTTTTTCTATAATATTTATCTGCCCAAATTAAATTTAGGGTGAGTTTGGATGGTCGGTGCGTTTACTTGCGATTAGTAAAATAATGGTGGCAGTAAGATTAAATATTGTAACGATACTGTAGCGTGAGACAAAAAGTAAGATAAATATACTGTATCGCACTCCACTGCCCATCCCAACCCACCCTTAGTCCAAAATGTTCACACATTTCACTGTTTAAATTTTTTTTTTAAATTATAATTTTATTATTTTGGGGTAAGCTACGTTCAAGGTCACTAAATTATTATTTAGATTATTTTTTGTCACTTAACTTTAAAAAGTTATAAAATGGTCATGGAACAATTCGAAAGTTTTTATTTATATTATTGAACTACTCGAAAGTTTTTATTTAAGTCACTTGATTGTTAAGTTTTTTTTAAGTCCGGTTAATAAGGTCCAAGCAACGATTCAATGATCATTATAGTGGATTAGTACCCATCAATGAGTAGAATAACATACCTTAGATCCAAGTTGATCTGACGGTCAATATTAGAGATCGAAGAAAGAAGCTGTTTGGATTTTGGTTTGCAAATTCATGACGTTCAAAGTTGTCTTACAGAAAAGGTGGACTGTAGAAGAGAAGAGGAAGAATAGCTTTCGATTGATGTAGGTGGTGCAAATGAAGAAGGTCATACATCAACAATTTTAACAATCCATGGCAAATCAGGAGGGGTGTTGGAATTTGAACATCTTCATAGGTGGTCAATACATCTATTCATTTTCTTTTCCTTTTAACCTCATTTATATTTGTTACTTATTCTAATGCGCATCTAATAGAAATTTGAAAGAATCATTTATGAATATTTCAAATAGAAATAAATATTTAATTAAATATTTTTTTAAAGGTCATGTTCTTTAATGACGTTTGTGGGAAAAGCGCCGCTAAAGGTCTATTCTATAGGGGTATTTTTGAGAAAAACGCCGCTAAAGGTCTGTTTTGTAACGGCGTTTGTAGGAAAAGTGCCGCTAAAGGTCTATTCTATAGCGGCGTTTGTGGAAAAAGCGCCGTTAAAGGTTATGATCTATAGCGGCGTTTATGGGAAAGCGCTGCTAAAGGTCATGTTCTATAGCGGTGTTTGCAGGAAAAGCACCGCTAAAGGTCTTGTTCTATAACAGCGTTTGTGGAAAAGCGCCACTAAAAGTCATGTTCTATAGCGGTGTTTATGGGAAAACGCCGCTAAAGGTCATGTTCTATAGCGGCGTTTGTGGGAAAAGCGCCGCTAAAGGTCATGTTCTATAGCGGCGTTTTTCTATATAAACGTCGCAGAATTTTACGGCGTTAGCTATAGCGGCGTTTTTTGTGGCGCTTATCAAAATGCCGCAAATAGTTTTAGCGGCGCTTCTAAAAAAACACCTCTAAAAGTCTATTTTGCTGTAGTGTATTAAAGAACTGTGAACCTTTTAGCTTAATTCTCTCTAATATGATACTGGCCAAGATTGTTAACTTTACCACAAATAATTGCATTACCAAAACATAAAAACAGCAACACTTTGAGTTACTAGAATAATTACCTTCTGTCATTTCAAGAATTCTTCCATAGTTCTAAGATTATAAGCTTCATTGGAAGAAATAAGAAAGCCTACTTTGATTTTCTCATCTAATAAAACATCATTCAATACACTCCGCTTCAATTATTGGATAGAATATACTTCAAGCAATGTCTTATTTGCATTTAACTCTTTAACCTATTCTTCATCTTTGATAAGTGCTAAAAGTAACATGTTTTAACCTCGTTCTTAATGCGTTTTTGGATGATTATTCGGTGTTAGTTGTGAATTTTATGCTTCTAATTCTTTAAATTCATGTTTTAATGCCTGATAGAATACTTTGGAGCAAAATGAGCGAAAATCGGAGCGTCGGAGCAAGCTACAAGAGCCACGCGAGCGTGTGGTAGGCCGTGTAAATTTCACGGAATTACGCATTGAACAGCGAAAAATCACGATCTTTAAGTTTTTCGAGCATTCTGAGACTTATATATGGCAAAAATAAGAATATATGAGGGATCTGCCGTAGAATACTCAAGAAAACAATTCGAAGAATACCATTGAAGCCTATTCTGAAGCAGATTTCCGTCAAGATTGAAGATTTCCAGTTGATTTCTTAGGAAGTTATCGTGAGTTTCCTTATTTATTGTGGTTATATTATATCTTGAACATTTTTATTTTCAAGCATGAACTAATTTTTTAAATACCTAGGGGAGATGAACCTTATGATGGATTCTGTCATTTGATTTTTATTTTTACACAATAAATACTTAGTTTCTTATTCTGAACTATGCGTGTTTAATTATTGATTTAATATTTCTAGAGTATTGATCCATGTTTGATATGCTTAAATTGATGGTTGAATAGATTCTGCTTAAGATTAGATCTTGTGTAATTGAGTGGAGTTGCATACAATCCTAAAAATAGTACAACATAAATTTACCAAATTAGAGTCAAATCTAATTGGGGAATCCATAGCACGATTTAATGCGATAATAGGGGTTTTAATTAGAAAGAAATTCCAATTAATCAACTTAGAGTTGGTTTCTCTTATGCTCGAAAGAGATATTAACATAATTTAGGGATTTCTACAGATCAAGGTGCTAAGTAAAGAAATTGTGTAATTTAGATTGATAGTGACAAATGAAATCTAGGTGAATTCTTTCTTGGGTATTGTTTCATTTTTTGAATGTTAACTGATTATTTTTCCTGATTTATTCTTTGTCATGTTCGTTAGTTAATTAAATTAGTTAATTTTAGTTTTTAAATCAGACACTCGAATTATTCTGTTAAATAATAGAAAGACAGTAATTACTAGTACTTTTAGTCTTCGTGGAAATGATATCTTTGCTCACGTAGCTATACTATTAATTGATAGGTGTATTTGTCTTAGTCAAATTTTTTAGTTAGTTCCGTGAAAATCAAGTTTTTGGCCTTATTGCCGAAGACTAGAATATAAGGAAAACTTTATTTCTATTAATTTAGCCTTTTTTAAATTTAAATTTAATTTTTTTAATTTAATTGTTACATTTTAAATTTTCTTTCGTTTGATTCATACAGGTTTCCTTAGTTTATGACTAGAGGTAACCCGTTGGAATCGTTAATTTTTTATAGTGAAATCGAAAAAACTGCTCGTAAAAATCATAGAGAAGTTAGAGAAGTAAGGCAACGTCAACAGATTTTAATAGACGATAAAAAGCAAAAGGACATTACTGTGGAGATTGATAATAAACCTGTTAATCCGCAACTTCCTGCACGTCCTGCTCCTCGGACTATGTATAACTATGCTAAGCCCACTTTGATTGGGATTGAATTGAGTATTATCAGACTGACTATTACTACAAATAATTTTGAGATTAAGCCTAACACAATTCAGATGGTGCAGTTGTATGTTCAGTTTGATGGGTTGCAAGATGATAATCTAAATGTTCATTTAGCTAACTTTTTAGAGATCTACAACGTATTTAAGATCAATAGTGTTACTGATGATGCCATACGTTTACGGTTGTTCCCATTTTCTTTGAGGAACAAAGCGAAATAGTGGTTGAAATCATTTTCACGAGGTTCCATCACTATTTGGGCTCAAATGACTAAAAAGTTTTTCTTGAAGTATTTTCCACCAATCAAAACAACAAAGTTAAGGAATAACATCTCTTCTTTTGCTCAATTTGAGCTTGAGACATTGTATGATATATGAGAAATATTTAAGAATCTTCTGAGAATGTGTTCTCATTATGGATTACCTTTATGGCTTCAAGTTCAAACCTTTTACAACAGTTTGAATCCCTCAAATAGGTGGATAATTGATGCAACAACTGGTGAAACTCTTAATAATAAGACACCTGAGACAGCCCAATAATTCATTAAGGAGATGACCTTAAATAATTATCAGTGGCAAGTTATGAGAACAAAACCTACTAAGGCAGTTGGTGTTTTTAATATAGATACAATTGCTATGTTGGCAAGTCAGGTGGAAACGTTGAATAAAAAGATTGATTGTTTGAGTTGCAGTAAATAGGTGAATTCAGTAATGGAATTGCGATGTGACTGGAGCGAGGAATCATCCAAATTTCTAAGATGGAGCATGAGTAAGTCGACTTTATAAGTAATCATTCTAGACTTCAGAATAACCCGTACAACAACAATTATTATCTAGGATGGAGGAATCATCCAAATTTCTCTTGGGGTGGTCAAGGAAATCAGAGGTCACAACCCCCTCTGGGTTTTCAGCAACCTTACCAGCAAGAAAAAAAAGTCAAATCTAGAAGAGATGTTGACTAAATTTATTTCAGTGTCAGAATCTAGATTCCAAAACACTAAAACGACTTTGATGAATCAACAAACATCTATTTAAGGACTCGAGAATCAAATTAGCTACCTTGCTAAATTGGTTTTGGAAAGACAACAAGTAAGTTTAGCTAGTAACACTGAAACCAACCTAAAAGAGCAAGTCCACACAATCACTGTATGAAGTGGAAAGGTGTAGTCAAGCTTGAAAAGAAATTGAATCTAGAAGTTGTTGAGAAAAATGATGGGGTTGAGGAATGCAAGAAAGAACATAACCCAATAGTCAGAGAATACAACTACCAATTCCATATCTGGTAAAGTTGAAGAAAGACCGCATCAATAAACAATATGATAAATTTCTTGAACTTTTGAAAAAATTGCATATTAACTTACCTTTTGTTGAAGCCTTTTTACAGATGCCCAAGTATACAAAATTTTTAAAGGAGCCGTTAACAAATAAAATGAAGTTAGAAGAAATGTCCACTGTAGAGCTCAATGAGGAGTGCTCGGCCATTCTCCAAAACAAACTACCTATCAAGCTTAAAGATCCAGAGAGTTTTACTATTCCTTATTTTATTGGTAGCTTAAATGTAGAAAAAACTTTGGTTGATTTGGATGCTAGTATAAATATAATGCCTTATAAAATGTTCAAACAACTTGGTCTCAGGGAACCAAAACCCACTAGGATGAGTATTCAATTAGCTGACAGATCGATTAAGTATCCTAGGGTTATTATTGGTGATGTACTTGTTAAAGTTGATAAATTCATATTCCCTATTGATTTCATTATATTGGACATAATTAAGGATATTGAAGTACCCATGATCTTAGGTCGACCCTTTTTAACCACTACTAGAACTATTATTGATGTGGATAATGGTGAACTTGTGCTAAGGGTAGGTGATGAAGAGCTTACTTTTAAAACACGTGATTTTATGAGAGTTTCTAGTGAGCGAAATGATACTCGTTATTCTATTGATGTTAGTAATCATGTATCTCAACATGCTTTGCAGGAAATCACTCATCAAGACATGTTAGAACTTTATCTTGTTCAAGGCGATAGAAATTAAGGGACAAGTGAAGAAAGAATGGTGCAACTCAATGAATTAGATGAGTGGTGAACAAAGACTGATGATAACCTGAGAATGTTCAAAGAAGTGACAAAGCAATGCCAAGTTATGAATTTAAAGAGGATAAACTAATTCAAAGTTGGAGACAAAGTGCTGCTGGACAATTTAGATCCACTAATTTTCTCTAAAGATCTTAATTCAAGATGGTCGAATCCATTTGTAGTACAAAACATATTTCCATACAAAACCATTAAGGTAACACACCCTGATTACGACACATTCAAGGTAAACAATCATCGAATCGAAAGTCGAGCCTAGACTTTAAATAAGCACTTCACAGGAGGTAACATGAATTTTTTTTTTATTTCATTTAATTTTATTGCATGCTTAGTTTGTTTATTTTTATTTCTTAAAAAAAATGGTCAACACGGTCTAGGGTAGACCATACGACCTGACGACACAACCGTTTGACTTACATGACATGGGCAAACGTCCATGTGCACACAAGTCAAAAAAAATCTTAGGAGCCACATGGTTACAGAGAGTTACACGGCTTGGAGACACGACTATGTGACTCACACAGCCCTTAGCACGGTCATGGAAGAAGCGAACAATAAACCCACATGACTTAAATGAACCCACACGACCTCACACGGCCGTGTGGCATATATGGCCTAAATATACGAGCGTATCATGGACTGTGTAACTACTAGAACTAACTTTTCAAATTTTTTTTGTGATACATACGATCTGAGTGGATTCACATTGTTTGATGACATGGTTGTATGGTGCACATGACCTAGACACACGGGAGCGTCCCAGGCCGTGTGAACACCGGAGCAATTTTTAAAAGTTTTTTGTAGGCCACATAGCCTCACAGAGATACATGGTCGTGTACCATTTTTTTTTTAAAACTAGTTTCTTTTTTCTTTTGTTTCTTTACTACCCCATTTCACCAAACCCAAATCCTAATCGTTGCTCTATCTTCGCCGTCATCACGCATCCAAAAGTCCCCCGAACTATCTTTATTTTTATTTGTTTTTATTTTATTTTTCGAACATATATGTTTTATTTTATTTTATTATGCACTTCATTGCTATTTTTTCGACTTTTTTCTATTTGATTTGTCATCTCTTTATCTTATTTTTTTTTTCTTATTAGTGTGCTCAGAACCATGTACTTAATTTAGGATGTCCTACGTTTCTAGATTTTACTATTCTGGCGATATCATCCAAATTCAGGGCAATTTTAGTTCTCTTCCTCACTTTTGGTATATTGCTTCTTGTGATTATATTTGTTTGTACATTGAGGGTAATGTACATCTTAAGTGTGGGGAGAATTTTATATATTTATGTGATATAATCCTTGAATTGTTTTTGTGTTTAAGTAATTTTCTCACACCTATCATTAAAGTTAATTTTTTTTAATTTGGAGTTTTTATTGATTCTGTTTGGTATTAATTTGTGGATTTTTGTGTATTATTTGATTTATATTTTAAGACATGAGAGGGTCAAACATGATAAGCTATTTTTCAGAAATTACAATTTTAGGTTGTCTCCCTGAACTGAAGCATTATATTGAAATTTGAAATTTACAAGTTTGACATCAAAATCATAATTTTTTGTAATCTTTTGAACCTATAAAGCATATATTTTTTGTGCTTATTTTATTTTTTGTTGTGAGTATGTCCACTTGATATGTTATTCTAGAACTTGCTTCGGTTATACATGTCGAGACTACATTATTGCTTGGATTATTTGTGTTCTTTAGTGTCATTTTAGTTTAAGTTTCCAATGTATGCTTATCTGTAGATTATCTTAAGACATTGTTAGTGGAAACAATAAATTATGGGAAGTTAACTTGAATGTGGGTTGAGAACTTTGCTTGAGGACAATCAGATGCTTAATTGTGGGGATATTTGATAAGTGCTAAAAGTAATATGTTTTAACCTTGTTCTTAATGTGTTTTTGGATGATTATTTGATGTTAATTATAAATTTTATGTTTCTAATCCTTTAAATTTATGTTTTAATTATTGATAGAGCACTTGGGAGCGAAAATTGGAGCGTTGGAGCAAGTTACAAGAGCCACATGGATTAAACCATTCCATACGGCCAAACCACACGACCGTGTGACCCACATGAGCGTGTAGTAGGCTGTGTCAATTTCATAGAATTGTGCATCGAACAACGAAAAATCACAATTTTTAGGTTTTTCGTGTAACACCCCTAACCCGTATCCGTCGCCGGATTAGGGTTACGGGCATTACGGGACCAATCCAATTTGATGCACCCAAAAAGAATTATTACATATAAAAATTATAATACATATCAATAGGCAAATCACTATTATGAAACTATGTATAATGAAATAATCGAATTATTATTAGTCATTTACGTATCTCATGAACACATGAAGTAATCACCCAACATAATCATATGTAACACATTATTAAACATACCTTTCATCCCATATTCACTCAATTCATAGATAACCATTCATACTTATACATGCTCGAATCAAAACATAATTTCACTGTGTCTCCAACATATTTGGCCATGGACATTAAACATGCACTCTCACCCATTCATTCAATCATTATCCATTTCAGTTCAAATTTTATCTATATCTCTACCATGCGTAACCATTATGCTCAATTTGGTCAAAACTAAAACAATATCAACCCTATACTCGGATAACATTTTTTTTTTTTTTTACAATTCAAAGTCACATATCTCATTAGGTAGTATAACATACTTATTTAACATTTGAAAACCTAGCAGAACTTATTCAATCAATCAAGGAGATGATCAAAAATCAATTCACAAAAACTAACACAAATCCGAATTTCCTATGAATAATCAATATGAATATGCTCCTTCCTAACTCACCTAATGTATACGCATACATTATGTACCATATAAATATATATAATAAAATATCTCTATGTTATAAACAAACTATTTCTAGAATCCCAACTAACACGTATACATCATTCAAACTACTATAGGTCTTGCAAATCATACACATACAAGTAATAATATTATTAATAAAAATATATTGATCCGAACCACATTATACACTACATGATATATTAAATTCATGCATTCCATAACCGTACAATACTTAGTATGTAATAAACTTGTAAGATAAGATGGTATTTAACAGTTCAAACATTCATACCAAGGGCACCAAAATTCAAAAGAGCTAGACCGCATTTAATCGTAAAAGTATAGCCATATTCACATGGCTTATATACAATTTGATAAACGATCAAAATATACAAAAGAGACCTAGCCTATACATGCCTTAATTTCAAAAGAAGTATAATTTATATGATACCCAATTTTGGGTGATAATGTAATTGACTTTGACGAGGATTCCCGAGCTCGAGCTTTGACTTTAAAGATCTATAAAACAATGCAACAACACACCATGTAAGCTTCAATAGCTTAGTAAGTTATAAGCAAGAAAATGAAATGCACAATTATTGCCTTTCACCATTATTCTTTTCAATTTCAATCTAATTACCAATTTATTTAGTAACATCAACAATTATTCTAGGTTCACATTCATCCATCTCATGCTCATTCAATCACAAAACAAAATAACTAACTTTTCATATGCTACTTACTCTTATCAAAATAACTTACTTAATTATACACCAAGGTAATAATCCAATTGTCTAATAGGAACGTACCTGACACCTTTATTTACCCTTCTAAGTGTCTTTGTTCTTAAGAAAATCCGATAACTGCACACACAGTACCTTTTTGACCGATCCCGTACACACATTACTCCGTGATTAAGTCCGCACACACAGTGCTATTCAACCGATCTTGCACACACAGTGCTTGGTGAATAAATCCGCACACATAGTGCCACTCAACCGATCTCACACACACAGTGCTCGGTGAATAATTCCGCACACACAGTGCTACTCAACCGATCTCGCACACACAGTGCTCGGTGAATAAATCTTCCTATTCTTGCACATATCATATACCTTTATATCAAATTTGTATATACGTAACACACTTATATACACATAACTAATTATTCAATGATCATTATTCTATACCTTAAGATTCACTTTAACTTATAATCAATTCACTTCAAATCATTTAATCTCAACACATTAATTTAATACATGCTTCAATTCACATTCAGATTTCACATAATTTAAGCCCCACACCATGTCACATTCGGCAATTTATATGTATTTACATCAATGATTACATGCACAGACAATTATACAAACCTCAAGAAAACAAAGAATTATATAATCCAGCACATATATATATGATAGTATATCATTCGGCATCTACCTTTAAAAATATCATAGTGCATTCGGCATTTGTGTTTGTTACATCAAATTTGATCGAAAATGTATATCAAAATTTAGTACTAATTATTTAAAACCAATCGCTTATAACTTACTTCGGAAGTCGGCGATTTAAACTTTCCCGGCTACTCGTTTACTTTGGCCTTCCCCCGATCCAAATCCTTCCCTTTTTGTTCTTGATCTAAAATAATGTCAAATTAACCCCATTCAATTGCATTTTCGTGAATTTAATCCAAAGTACATCCTTATAAAATTTTACCATTTTCACCCTTAACATTTACAATGTTACAAACAAGTCCTTATAACTCAAAACATGAAATATCCAAAATTTAATTACATCCATGAAGGGTCGAATGTTCATAGCCCTTCTTTCAACCCCTTTCTTCTATCTATTTGCTATTTAGTACATTCATAAATTTTCTTTCTATTCCTACGTCCTTATACTAAGCTCTATTCAACAATTTCTAAGGAAAAAATATAGTTAAATCTTACATGCTTATAACGTGTTCTACCATTAATCTTACAAACTAAATTTCCACCCATGGCAACTTTCGGCTTCCATCCCCAACTCAAGAATTTGAGTATGAGCTAGTTAGTGTACAAGACAATAACCTCAAAATTGTTAAAATTAACAAAAACTAAGTGAAATTACTCACCTTAAAGATACATGCAATGACCGAAACTATGGAAGCTTAGAATTCCCTCTCTTTTCTCTTTGTGTTCGTGAAGAAGATGAAGCAAGTGAGAGAAATAAAAATGTTTTCTTTCTTTTATTATTATTATCAAATAATAATAGTTTATTATGCATCCATCCACTATCTAATAATAACATATAAAAATACAAGTTAATGATGATGCATGGTGCATGTCGTCCACTACCTTCAAATTAAAGGCCAATTTGCAACTTTATTTCCATGCAAAATAAAACCATTTAAATTTCGTCCTAAATTCCATAATAGCTATTTTCATCCTTACTCGATTTAATCATTCTCTTAAATTAGCCACTCAAACATACAAATAATTCTACGATATTTTAACACATGCTCAAACCTGCAACATAGATATCAGTTAAAGTATTAAAATATTTTCTTCTAGCTCGGATTCATGGTTTCGAAACCACTATTCCGATTAAGGTCAAAATTGGGCTGTTACATTTTCGGGCATTCTAAGACGTATGTATGACAAAAATAAAAAGATAGGAGAGCCCCGTCATAGAATACTCAAGAAAAAAACTCGAAAAACACCATTGAAGCCAATTCTAAAGTAGATTTCTATCAAGATTGAATATTCTCAATTGATTTCTTAGGAAGTTATCATGAGTTTCTTTATTTCTTGCAGATATATTGTATCTTGGATGTTTCTATTTTCAAGCATGAACTAATTTTCTAAATACCTAGGTGAGATGAACCTTATGATGAATTCTATCATTTGATTTTTATTTTATGCAATAAATACTTAGTTTCTTATTCTTAATTATGTGTGCTTAATTCGTGGTTTAATATTTCTAAAGTATTGATCCATGTTTGATGTGCTTAAATTGATGGTTGAATAGACCCTGTTTAAGATTAGATATTACGTAATTGAGTGGAGTTGCATACAATCCTAGAAATAGGATGACATAAATCTACCGAATTAGAGTCAAATCTAATAAGGGAATCTATAGCACGAGTTAATCCGATAATAGGGGTTTTAGTTAGAAAGAAATTTTAACTAATCAACTTAGAGTCAGTTGCTTTTATACTCGAAAGAGATATTAGCATAATTTAGGGATTTCTATGGATCAAGGTGCTAAGTAAAGAATTTGCGTAATTTAGATTGATAGTGACAGATAAAATCTAGGTGAATTCTTTCTTGGTTATTGTTTCACTTCTTGGTTGTTAATTGATTATTTTTCTTGATTTTTTCTTTGACATATTCATTAGTTAATTATAGTTTTTAAATCAATCACTCGAATTATTCAGTTAAATAATCAAAAGACTGTAATTACTAGTACTTTTAGTCTTCGTGGGAACAATATCTGTGCTTACTGTAGCTATACTCTTAATTGATAGGTGTACTTGCTTTAGTGAAATTTTTAGTTAGTTCCGTGGACATCATCTCATATATATATTTATATATATCGATTTTGAAGGCTTTCTGAGCACTGTTTTTTTCTCGTTATAGTTATTCTTTTTAGCTTTGCATTGTGTGCTTTCAAGATATATGCATCATATTCTATTTTAAGATTGATTTTATACTATGATTTGAATATATGTAACATAATATCTTGCAATAATGGCTCATTTCCTTTAATAGTACAAAGTAAGAGGCTAAAAAGAATTGGTCTTGCATTGATAGTATGGTTGCAAATATGGAGAGTTGCGAGTTGATTCTTAGTTATGTTGGGTGCGGCCTCTAGCCTACACACTTGTAGACCAATGATTAGATTATATAATTTATATTTTTATGCTCAAAGATATTATGTGAAACGGCTTGTACATGCTAGTGATGAGTCTTGTATTGAACAAGTTAGGATGAATAGATTTGCTTCTTTTTTGTTTTTTTAATTATGTGAGATGTTACAAACTTTACGAGGATTAAAGTCACCAAGGAACGTGCTTGTAGATGGGCAAGTGGCAATGGTCTTACATATTATTGCTCATCACCTTAAAAATTGAGTTGTCAATCAGCACTTTAATAGGTTTGGGGAAAACTATTAGTTGATCGTTTCACAATGTATTAGAATAGTATGATACACTTACAAGATATGTTATTTAAAAATCCAGAGTCAGTTCCAACTAATTCTACAGACACAAGGTGGAAATGGTTCAAGGTATTGGATTGGGTATATGTTATTTAGAAATAACTTACTTGATTTAGATTTCAATCTAGTATCCTGACTTGAACTTTTACTTTATTTGTAGAATTATTTAGGTGCTTTAGATGGAACCTATATCAAGATTAGGGTTTCATCAGTTGATAAATCTAGATATCGAACTCGAAAAGGTGACATAATGATAAACCGTAAAAGTAGCATATTTTAAGCCCACATTTAGCATGCTTTTGGATGATTTAAGCCTTGAATTATGTAATTAGGTGCTTTTAATCCTTTCTTTTCATGTCTTATATCCAGGAAAGCACCCGAGGATGAAAAGAACATAAAACGAGCTTAAAACAGAGTAAATGGGTCTTAGCACGAAATCGACACGGCCTGGCCCAAATCCCACACGGCCGTGCCTCGTCGATTATCTAGAGCACGACCTGACCCTCGACTTACACTGTCGTGCCTCAAGTTAGAAAGTCTAAACACGGCCTGGCCACGATTCACACAGGCGTGTGCCATAGCCGTGTCCCTGTCGCTGGAAAGAGCAATTACATTCGGGAAAGGATACTTGGAGGCAAAGAAACACATTCCAAAGCGTATTCAAACACCCTATTAGGAATTCTACTTAAATTAGGATACTTAGGGGCCAAGTAAGGCATTTCAAAGTCTATATAAACACCCAATGGGGTAACTTGAAATGCGAGTTCGGCAGAAGCCGGAACTAGAGGTGACCTAGGCCAAGGAGCCAAGCCGAAAAGGTTAGGATTGTGGCAATCACTTGAAGTTAGCCAGTTGATCTATCCCAAGAAGCCGGAGTTATACTCAAGACGGCGGAATTCTCCTTCAATTCCTTCAAGGAGTTTTAGGGATTTCTTATGTTTTGTTTTATCTTTTCTCTTGAGATGTTTTCTTCCTTAGTTATGAACTAAACCCCTCAGATACCTAAAGGGGATGAAATTTAGATGAATCTTGTTATTTGATTTTTGAATTTTATGCTAATTACTTAGTTTGTTCTTAATTATGCATGCTTAATCCAAATCTGATGTGCTTAGGTGGAGGAGGAATAGACCCTGCTTAAGAGTAGATCTAGCGTAATTAAGCGGAGTTGATCGAACGCCTAGAGATAGGGTTACTAGATTTTTCTGGATTAGGGTGAAACCTAATATGAGAATCCATAGATCGATTTACTACTATTCTAGGGGGTTATTATAAGAGAATGAGAGTTCCACTAATTAACTTAGGGTTAGATGTTATTCGCCTCGAGAGAGGGTTTAGCATAGGTTAGGGAGTCCTACGGGTCAAGCTAAGTAAATAAATCATATGATTCAGGGTTAAATAACAAGTGAAGTCTAGGTGGATTCTTCCTGAGGGTATCGTCGTGATCAATTGAGTTTTTCTTTAAGTTATTTCCCAATTCGTTCTTTTTGTCTTAGTGTCCTTAGCCTAGTTATCGTTAATTTAGATTAAAACAAACTTCACTTTATTTTTAAGGCTAAATAATAAAAAGAAAGTTAGTATTAATACTTTTGGTTCTTTTGGGTTCGATAACCCGGTCTTGCCTAAGCTATACTACTGTTCGATAGGTACACTTGCCTTTAATCGTTGTCAGAGTTAGTTTTCAGGTTTGATCATTCTTTTATAAATTTTAAAGCTCTGATTTTAGCGATCACATAACAACAAATATGTTAGGTGTTTGTACACTTGATATGCAATTTGTTTATGTTCTTCTTGGTTGGGAAGATTTTGTTGCTGATGACGAGTACTTCGAGATACCATTACTAGGAGACATGGACTAAAGTTCCTCATGGTAAAGTATAGACATGGAGGAAGTTCAATTATTTTTTAGATCATACTAATATTGAAAAAAAGCAATTGATAAATGGTGTTTTCTTAATATAGGTTATTATTATCTAGTTGATGTTGGTTACACAAATTGTGAGAGATTTCTTACACCTTTTAGAGGACAAAGATATCGTTTGAATGAATGACACCAATGTCACCAACCAAGTACTCCAGAAGAATTTTTCAATATGAAACATGTATCAACGTGTAACGTTATAGAAAGATGTTTTAGTTTATTAAAACTTAGATGGGGTACACTTAAGAGCCCATCATTTTATCATGCGAGGGTGAACAATTGAATTATTATTGCTTCTTGCTTACTTCATAATTTTATTCAAATTGAATTGAGTCTTGATCCTATTGATGCAACCCTGAGAGAAGGTTTAAATAGTAATGTGATACAGGATGATGAACCTAATATAATCAATATTCATTCAACTAATGCATGGGTAAATTGGAGGATGAGACTAGCAAATCAAATGTTCAATAGATGGCAAGCATCTAGAAATTAATGAGGCTAAAAGTGCCATTTGAAAGACTTTATGTTATTTTATTTATCTTTGATGTTGTGTTTATGGCATTTCTGTATTGTACTAGACTTGCATTAATTGAATGTTTTTTATCTATTAATTGATTGTGTGGAATTTTCTTTAAAAGTATGTAAGGCTTTTCACAATCAACTGCAACTTTTTCCTAAAACTCTAGAGGAATTAAAAGAAAATGGGTTCCGAAAGAAAATGCTACATAGATTTCATGTAACAGTTTAGTTTATAGCCTAGTCAGAACAGTGGTTTCGGGACCACAAATTCGAGTCTGAATAATATTCTAATATTATTTTCTGTACCGTTGATATGTAACTAAGCATGTGGTGAATTTCCGTAAGTGAATTTGTCTGTTTGTGTGTTTAATTTGAGCAAATGATTGATTTGCATTAAATGTGAAAATTGTATGCTATTTGTTTAAGTACTAATATGTTGTGGCTTTTTAAAGTTATGGCCTTAAATGGCAATTGAATCACTATTAAATTAGTGGGTGGATATGGTCAAAAATGACCTTGTTATTTATGTTATAAAATTTTGTTTTACATGGCTAAAAGGGTAAATGAATTATTAAGTATGTTATATGTGATAAAAACATGAAAGTGGAGTTCATTCTTACATTCTTCTTCGAAAAATCAAAAGAAAAAGAAAGCTTGGAAGCTTTGTAATTTTCGGCTTCTTACAAGTCAAATTCAAGGTATGTTTTTAGTCGGTTTTTGATAATTTCTACATTTTTGTAATTGTTGCTTCAAGAGCTATCAAACCCATGTACTAATTTTAAGTATTGATGATGTTTGTGTGAGATGTCATTGTTGATATGTTGAGTTTTGAAATGAGTTTAGTTGTTAAATGAAAGTTTTGAGCTAGATGAACATGTTTTGTTCTTGAAATTTTAATGAATTTAGCTAAATAGGGCTAAATTGTGAAAATAGAAAATTTGAGGGACTAAATTGCAAATTTGATGGAAATATGGGCTTGATTGAGATGTATATGCATTCGGCTAAGTATGTGTATGTGTTGATTTTGTGAATTTGATGTTTTGAGAAAAATGGACTAAATTGACAAAGTGTGCAAATATGAGGGTTAATTTGTAAATAGCTCTAAATATGTGTCCTTGGATTGATTGAATGAATTAGTGAATAAAATGGTTAATTCTGAATAAGCTTAGATCAAGAACTGAGGAAAACGGACTTAGATCGCGGGAAAGCGAAAGTAATCGAGTAGCCGTTTTCATTCCGATATATCGAATTCAAGGTAAGTCACTATGCAAATAAACATACTTGTATGAAATTATATTTGTTCATATGACTAATGTTGATAATGGATGCTTATGAGAGGATTATGCATATGAATTTTGAGATAAGTTCGATATAGTGACTAAGTCCGAGAAGTCCCGTACGAACCTAGGAATAGATAGGATTAGTTATATTATGACATAGGTTTCTGTTTTGTTTTATCATGTAAGACCACGTCTGGGACATTGGCGTTGATTTGAGACTCGTGTAAGACCTCGTCTAGGGCGTTGGCATCGATATAAGTGTTACGTGTAAGACTTCGTCTGGGATGTTGGCATCGTTATGATCTTTGCATGTAAGACCATGTCTGGGACATCGGCATCGTATTGATTCGTGTAAGACCCTGTCTGGGACAGTGGCATCGATATCTGAGTGCATGTAAGACCTCGTCTGGGACGTTGGCATTGTACGACCATTCCGAGCTTTCTGAGTATCCTACTAGATTCATAACAGTTCTACGGGCAGGTCTGTGAAGCGAATTGCAAATCTGATCTATGGTTTGTTAAGTGAGTGAATATCCGTTTCAGGTATGTTTTTCATACACTAAATGTGTATACAAGGTAAGTACTTATGTGACTTTTACCATGATGAGTATGAATATGGGAATAGCAATATGATATGTGAAAGTAAGCATGAAAGAGCTTTGTATATATGTGACTTTTGAATTGATGAATGTGGCAAGTCATGCCAAGTATATGGACTAAAGCATAAATGTGATAATTTGCTAAGTAAATGTTGTGTACCAACGTACCTTATGCATATATGCCTTTATGTTAAGTTTATTTGTATATGACTTACTAAGCTTTTGGAAAGCTTACTCTGTGTTTGTTTTCTCTATTTTATAGGTCGTCAAAGCTACTAAAGGCTCGAGACCGTCAAGGATCGTCATCACACTATTAAACTCTTTTTGGTACACTTTGAAAATGTATATATGTGTTTTTTGGATGAATGATGCTTAGGTTATATATATGTTTTGCTTGGAAAGTTGATATGAAAGAAATGGCTATTGAGTGTATAGATTGAATGGTAAATTTTAGTACGTTTTTTGGTTGCTATATATGCATGAATGGTGTTGGCAAGTGTTGCTTGTAGGTATGACCCAAGTGAGTGGCATTTTAGCCTTGAAAATGGCCTATAATGTCACACGGTTGTGGCACACGGGCGTTCCTAATGATCGTGGGGACCAAGTCAGGATAGTACACGGCCTTGACACACGGTAGTGCCAAGTGCCTAGCAGCCGTGTGAATTTTGACAGGCTCGACCACGGCCAGAGCACACGGGCGTGCTTAGTGGCCGTGGAGGTTAAGTCAGTATAGTCCACGGCCAGGGTACACGGGCGTGCTTGGTGGCCGTGGAGGATAAGTCAGTATAGTCCACGGGGAGGACACACGGGTGTGTCTAATAGCTGTGGGAGGCACACGGCCTACCCCCACGGACGTGTATCCCCTGAAACTTAGAAAAGTTTTAAATTTCTGAGAATTTCTGTATGTGTTTCGATTTAGTCCCGACTCAGTTTATAAGCATGCTTATGGTCTCGAAGACTCATTTAAGGGACATTATGTTTGATAATGATGATTGTATGTATGAATTTCTATAAATGCTTTCCGATCTGTCCAGTAACGCTCCTAACCCTAATCCCGCGGCGGACTCGGGATAGGGGTGTTACATTTCATGTATGATAAACTTGCACAATGTTGGAACTTTTAATGCAGATACGGGATTCAAGGTTGGTTATTTACTTAAATTGGAAAGAATGATGGAAATTTTTTTACCTCATGCAATGCTAAAGGCTAAACCTATTCTTGAATTAATGATTAAGCCATTGAAAAAGGATTGGGCAATCATTTACAATATGCTTAGAGGAAAAGACATGCTGTAAATGATTTTAAATTTCAATTCTATTACTGCCCTATTCCATTCCTAGAGAATGACTATTCTATTACAATCCTATTCTATTCCAGTAAACCAAACATGTTGTAAATGATTTTAAATTTCAATCAGCATGATCTTAACATCAGGAATTTATGTTTATGTGGAGGGGATTTGGGAAAGATAAAAGAGAGGCATCATTTTAACTTTAACCAATCTTAGTGCAGGGGAGCATGTTATTTTAATACTTGACAATAGCATGACATGAAAGAGCCCAAATGAGAATTTTGATAGAAGTTAGGAAGTGAAAAGAAGCTTTGTGGGGTAGAGGCAGAACTAATTGATCGGAGAGGAAATTCTGAATTTTCATGAGCACCAACTTATCAGGGAAGATACGATCGGTGGCCAGTTCTTTAAACATATTTTGCTTATTGCTTGGTTTTTGCAACTTCGATTTCAGTTCCTGTTGCTGCACACTTCTCCTCTGTTTTGTGCCTTGCAACAACTAGTTTATTCATAAGGATGCCCTCTTATCCTTTCAACCTCAACCTGAAAGCCAAACCATATAGTTTGTGTGCATGAATACATATCTACCGATTAATAATAAAATTTCTAACAAGCAATCACATCCATTTGAATAAATCCATAAAATAGAGGCAAAAAGGACATCCCTATCTCACATCTATATTGATATATACTTTTTAGTTTCCTATATTCATGGATTAGTTGTACTTTACCATGCAATTCATTTACATGCATATGTAGGTGAAAAGATTGGTATGAGGTATTGAGGATAATTAATTGCCCTAAGCTTATGAGCTTGGAGAAAAGTGTATAAGCGAAGCTTAATTTGGTTGTTTAATGTGTGAATCAAGCTTGACATGAGCTTGATCTAACATGAAGTAACTCAGTAAGGCTTGAATTGTAAGCTCATTGGTCCATTCCTTACCTCTCTCTCAACCTTAATTATGGAGTTGTTAGTGGAGTTTGAAGATATGCCTTATATTGTGATCTATCACAATCTATATTAAGCAACAACTAAACTAGTTGAAAACAATGGGATAATAATAAACAAGATAAATAATGACTCTTGGTAGCTAAGATATCAACGTTGTAATCCTATCCAATATCCTTAATTCAAGGGATTAGATAAGCATGATTTGATCCAGTTCTCCAAAATAATTTCCTCAAGTGATACGATCTTCATTGATGTGCTTGATACACACCACAATATCAATACAACTCAAGAATCAAGTTCAATAAATTGCCAAATAATCGCAGGAAATCTTTTGATAACATGGATTCCTATTTCTTAATGATATCCCACGATCAAGACATTTGGCTGAATCCCGTGAAACTGTTTCATAGAAGTTCATTGATATATTCTTTTTATAAAGCAAATGACTTCGATTCTTGAATAATCCACATCACTTCTGCTTCTATTGTAACAAAAGATTCCCTTTTTATGTGGAAAAGGCCCGTATCAATAATTATGATTTTATGTATAAACAATTCCTCAATATCTTGTTCATTCGTAACAAAATATTTTCTTTGCGCGGTGGTAAAAAAAAAAACCATATTTTTTGGGGAATCTCACAAATATGAAAATTGTCAACTTTGTTGTAACACTTCAAGAAGTGGCCACTTCCTCAATTATATTTTAGTCATTCCATATTTTTTAACAAATGTGGAATATTTAACTAAAGCTTCGTAAACTAGTTTTATTCTTTTTTTATTAGTACAATAGTTAATACTTATTTGGAGTGATGGTTAAACTTTTTCACTATTATATGACATAGGTTTAAACTCTTTTTTTTTGGATAAATATAAAAAATTTATACATGGACTTTAAATCAATATACAATTTGATAAATGATCTTTGGTTTTTTATAATTATATACATTAAATTTTGATTTTGGTTTAATTATACAAAATTAAATAAATGAATACATTAACTTTTTATATTCGACAAGGATAATTATTTGTATATATAATATGTAAATGTGAAATGGTGTTATATCGAAAATGATATTAGATTTTTTTATAAAAGTTGAATGAAATTAAAATTAATATATAAAATTATACAAAATTAAAATTTAGGTATGATATTACCCGTTTAACTAAAATTGATGTGTAGTTTTGAATTACTTTTTAACAAGTGTAATACTGCACTTCAACACTTTGGGTTGTAGTGGGCTGAGAACTGAAAGCCCAAAACCTCTAGAGAAGCAGTCGATGGCCTACCGCTATAGTCCATCACCCATTAACCTAGACACCTTCTCTGCTGCATTGTTAAACCCTAACCAAAACTCATTCCCAGTTCCCAGTTCTCACTCAATCAGTCTACGAATTTGTTTTAAAAAAATGCAACCTCAGCTTAAAAAATGAAGCTAATCTCTGCAACTCTAAGTTTCTTAACCAAAATGCTTGTATCTCTCCGCAATCTCTTACACATCAACCGCAGAATCCCTGCCAGAGTAAGCCACCCTTTTCTTCTCTTTCAAAACCCTCATCTCCTCAGTTTTTCTCCACCCTCCAATAACTCTCTTGTTTTATGCCCTTTTGTTTTGTTCACTAGTTTTTGTTTTGTGATCAAGTTCCCATTTGGGACTAAGTCTAATTTTAATACAAACATTTTCTTAGATGATTTCAGTAGGGAATCATTGTGTAAAATCATTCGACAGGACCAATGGAATGACCCAAAGATTGTCAGTTTATTTGGTTCAAGCTTGGCACCCATTTGGGTGTCTAAGATTTTGGTTGGTTTGAAACAGGAACCTCATTTGGCATTGAAATTCTTCAAATTGGCGAAAACCCAAATAGGGTTTAGCCCTACAAGTGAATCTTATTGTAGATTAGTACACATTTTGTTTTATGGTAGAATGTATTTTGATGCTACTGCTGTTCTTAAGGAATTCATTTTGTCAAGGCGTGGGGTAGTGTTTCCAGGTTGCGATTTTTTTGATGTTCTTTGGTCTACTAGGAATGTTTGTCCGTATGGTTTTGGGGTGTTTGATGCTTTGTTTAGTGTGTTGGTGGATTTGGGATTACTTGAGGAGGCTAGCCGATGTTTTACGAAAATGAAAAGGTTTAGAGTTTTGCCTAAAGTTCGTTCTTGCAATGCTTTTTTACATAGGATTTGTAAGTTGGGGAGAAGGAACCAATCTCGGAGATTTTTGGAGGAAATGGTTGGGGCTGGCATCGCCCCGTCAGTTTACACTTATAATATAGTGATAGATTGTATGTGCAAAGAAGGGGACTTGGAGACTGCAAGAATGTTATTTAGACAAATGAAAGAGATTGGCCTAACACCTGATGTTGTCACATATAACTCCCTACTTGATGGATATGGAAAGGTAGGATTTTTGGATGAAGTCCTTTTCTATTTTGAAGAGATGAAGAACGTAGGGTGTGAGCCTGATGTAATTACATACAATGCCTTGATAAACTGCTTTTGTAAATTTCAGATGATGCCTCGAGCTTTTGAGTTTTTTCGTGAAATGAGGAATAAGGGGTTGAAACCAAATGTTGTTACTTATAGCACATTTATTGATGCATTTTGCAAGGAAGGGATGATGCAGCAAGGGATTAAATTCTTAGTTGATATGAGGCGGCTTGGTCTTTTACCCAATGAGTACACTTATACTTCTTTAATAGATGCTAATTGTAAAGCTGGTAACCTAACTGAAGCATTGAAGCTGGCTAATGAGATGTTGCAGGCAAATATTGCCTTGAACATTGTTACATATACAACTATAATTGATGGCCTTTGTGAAGCAGGGCGAACGAAGGAAGCAGAGGAAGTTTTTAGGGCAATGCTGAAAGCTGGTTTAACTCCTAATGTGCAAACTTATACTGCCCTTAGTCATGGCTATATGAAAGTTAAGAAGATGGAGCATGCATTGAATCTTTTGAAAGAAATGAAGGAGAAAAGCATTAAACCAGACCTTTTGTTGCATGGAACTGTCATCTGGGGACTATGCAACGATGATAAAATAAAAGAAACTAAATTTGTCACCGACGAAATGAAGCCATCTGGACTGAGTCTGAATCCAGTCATATATACTACAATCATGGATTCTTATTTTAAGGCGGGGAAAACCATCGAGGCACTGAATCTGCTAGAAGAAATGTGGGACCTGGGAATTGAAGTTACAGTTGTGACTTTTTGTGTTTTGGTTGATGGCTTATGCAAAAATGGATTGGTTCTAGAGGCAATTAATTATTTCAATAGAATGCCAGATTTCAATTTGCAACCTAATGTTGCAGTTTATACAGTATTGATTGATGGCCTCTGTAAAAATAATTTCATTGAAGCAGCCAAAAGCATGTACGATGAAATGCTAAGTAAAAATTTGGTTCTGGATACAACTGCTTACACTGCTTTAATAGATGGAAATCTGAAGCACGGGAATTTTAAGGAAGCTTTGAATCTGCGGGACAGAATGATTGAAATGGGCATGGAGCTTGATTTGCCGGCTTACACTTCCCTGGTTTCAGGGTTTTGCCGATGTGGCCAGTTAGAGAAAGCAAGAGAATTTCTGGATGAGATGATAAGCAAGCGTATTCTCCCTGATGAAATTCTTTGCATTGGTGTATTAAGGAAGTACTATGAGCTCGGGCATGTTACTGAAGCCATTGAGTTGCAAAATGAAATGGCTAAGATGGGTTTAATTACTAGTCCCGTCCATCTTGCTGTTCCGAGTGTACAAACTTAAAGTCTAATTGTCTGGTCCTTTTGTTCAAGCTGTGTACAAAACATGAACTGGAGGACTGGGGTGTACCATAAAATAGAATAAGAAACTGTGGGAAATCCTGGTCGTGAGAATGCAAACATGTTTCAGCAGAATCGCTGATAACGAATCCTTACTGTGTCGTTTGTTAGTGATGCAAAACTGTGGGCAGAAGATGTTTTGTTTTGGAGCCAAATAAGCTTTTGATGCACCGTGCATAGATCGTATGTTCCATCCCTTGATGCTGACTGGTGAGTTTTGGTCACAACTGATAATTTTAGTTTCTTCAATGTGTATGAACAGTGGGAATAGTGTATCTTATTGATGCATAGTTTTTATAGGATAAGACTACAGTATAAGACGTCTTAGTAAAAGAACTGATAAAATTAGATTTGTTTTCCCATACTCTTCATATTTGCTTTTGATTTCTTATAGTATCATGAAATGTTGAAAGTGATAGGGTTTATCCTTAATTGGACGTTTTAAAGGTTGTGTTCACGGTACTGGAATGTTAGAACATGTAAACATTTTCAGGAATTAGAAAAGCCTATGTTATTCAGACTCTGATGAGTGTTGGATATGGGTATGCGTCTAAAATGGGTATGCTCAACCTTTTTCTAAGTTTTCTGTATATTTGGAGGGTCTTTGTAGTGTCCTATTCTCATACCCATGTCTGAATATGCATCCAAAAAAGAAAATGAAGACCCGGAATAATATAGAAAACAGCTAACGACAAGTTGTTACTTAACAATATATCCTCTCCTGGTCATTTGAATGATTGATCTTGATATATGTACTTATGGCAGTTTACCGTTCAGGCTTCAGAAGTTGTTTTGCACCAACAAACTGTCGTAGTTATTGAATATCTCTGTTTTATTTTTTTTTTCACGTGAGCAACATATTTATGTGCCAAAGCTCTCCATTAGGGATAGTTCTTCAACATCAAACCTGTAGGTATTGATAAACTACTTAGCACTACCCAATAGATCTGAATGCCAACTACCGATTTCTTAGCACTGTTAGATTTCCTATGTGTCAATTCAATAATGTTTCCTTTTCCCCTAGTAGTTTTGACACCTGAAGGCTGCTATGGAAGTTATACAAGTTCAGTTGAGAAGTAGGTTTCAGGAACTGATTCTTTGTAAGATTTTGTTGCGTGTTGACGACCATGCTTCTTTAGGTGATAGGCATCTTTGCACTGACAAATACCAAATTTTTATTCAACTGAATTACAGTCAGCATATACAATTAAGTCCATGGTTACAATATCAAGACTCTTGTGGAGAGCTCATAGTCTGAGTTTACATCTATGCCACAGAAACTTTTTTCCAAAAATATATTTTATGAATTTTAAGAAATTTGAGTAGGGTTTGGTGTGTAAGAATCCAGATGCCCCTTTTATCATCAATTTAAGACTCCCTTTTTTGTTCACTACCTTTCTTGTCAGGGTTGCTTTTCAGTTGAGCTGTATCGTGCTAGCTTCAGTGGCTTTCATTTTTCTAATACACTTATCATTTAGGTAAAGCAAAGCTGCATTCCTCAGTCCTCATACTTAATACTCTGACTGTCGGTGCAGATAAAAAGGTTTACAGCAGATGATACTGTTCTCTTCAGGTAAGTTTTTAGTATTATATATTTTTCTCTTTATTTTATGTGGGGAAACTAGTGCCATAAAAACTGTGAAATTGGTTTCTTTTTTCCGTTTCCAATTCCATATTTAATGATGAATCATTTTTTCGGTTATATGTTTATGGATGCATATTTTTACACTTCGGTTTAGATATCTAGGATTGTTGATGTGTTATAGGTAATGGAATTATTGAGCTTGTGTAAACTGACAAGGAAGGCTATGTTTGACCTGCAAACACAGAGGATATCAAATGGAGATTGGAATTTGATTTCTGGGACTACAATGTCAAACTCAATGGAGGAGAATGTTAAATGTCTTCTCCAGTTGTGGGTTTGATGGGTATAAGACTAATGTATATCGTGTTGGAGGCAGTAGATCTGGGTGATGCTATAAGCATGACAAGGTTTGTGTGCATCAGAGACAACAGCGATAGCGAAGCGACAGTGGTTTGTTTTCTGGGCCCTTCTGCACCACATTGAGGAGATCAGATAGGCGTTGGAGTTTGAATTATTGAACGAGCCAAAGAAGGTTCAGAGGATCTCTGTATGGAATCGGAAGAAACATTCTCTGTTTGGGAAGCTTGGACAGTGTTAATCTATTATGCCTGATTGATCTGCAGTTGTAGTAGGCTTGACAAGTATAAAACAGACATATATTGTGTTGGCATTGGCATATGTCCGGCATGTAAAGCTCCGGGTAAATGCCAGGATTATGTGCATTGAGTGATATCGAAGCAGAAAGCCGGACAAGCAACGAGGTTGGATTTATGGGGCTTACTTCTATGATCCTTCGAGGAGTCGGACAATGAACGGGTAAACTATAAAAATAATTACTTTTGTTTGCTTTAATTATATTTTAGTCGCTTATGTTTGAAATGTTACATTTTAGTTGCTTATGTTATCGTTTTGTTATGAAGTGTTCACTCTACTATTAAACTCTATTACTTCCCTAATGACAGTCTTACGTAGCAGTCCAAATGGGTTTTAAATGCTAACTTAGATGTTCAATTGTTGGTATAAAAATAAGTTTTTAATTAAATAAATTTAATTTAGACTGTCACCTAGTACATTCAAGTTAGTATTTAAAACCTATTTGAATTGTCATGTAGGATTACCGTTACATAGGTAACAAAATTTAATGGTAGAGTGACCGCTTCGTAACAAAATGGTAATGCAAGTGACTAAAATGTAACATATCGAACGTAAGTAACTAAATCGTAATATTTCAAACATAAGTGACTAAAATGTAATCTGAGGTAAGTAACTAAAACGTAATATTTCAAACATAAGTAACTAAAATGTAATCTGAGGTAAACAAAAGTGATTACTTTTAAGTAACTAAAATATAATCTGAGGTAAACAAAAGTGATTACTTTTATAGTTTACCTGACAATGAACATGCTCGACCACCTAACTTATTACAGGAGCCTGAATAGTTTGCAGAATTATGAATCATTCATGTAAAAACTAGTTTTAAAGTTGTAAGCATTTCAGTAATTCGGAGCTTTAGTTTTCGAACATAATAATACTCTTTCAGTACAGATCACACTTTAGCATAGACGACAATGTTCCAGTTAATTTCATTTTATGACAATATCTTATTTTCTTTGAAATATATTTTTTATAATAATAATCCTTTTTTAACTCACGGATTCATCGAATGGCTACACTAGTTTAATAAAGAATTTATATAAAAATTTATATAAAAATCAATCTTAACGAAGGTTAAAATATACCATAAGGTTCTTTTTATTTTTTTTTTGTAAATTTGGAGTTAAGTTTTTGTATTTTTAGAAATTTAGTTTATTTACTTTTTAACTTTTAAAATTCAGATTTAATTGTTAAAAGTTAAAATTATTTTATTAAATTTAGGTATATAACTATTGAGTGAGTTTTTTTATATAATATTTTTTTAATTCTCTAATTTTATAAAAAGAGTCATGGATTGCTATATCGATAACATGTTAATATTTAATTAGTTTTTAAAATTTAAAAATATTAATTTTTTATACTTTTAAATAATGTTAATGATTTTTAAATTTTGAAAATACTTTTTATAATTCTTTTTGAATTTCTTTAAATTAAATAAAATAATTAAATGTTGACGTGTCACGTTAATAAAATTAAAAAGAATTAATATTTTTATCTATTTTGACAGTGATTTGATAAAAAAATAATTTTTTAAGTAAAATTGCAAGAGGTAAATAAATTATTATGTTTTTTTAATTTAAAAATACCATACTAATAAATTTAACCAAAATAATTGGATGGAAAATTAAAATTTAAAATAAAAAAATGAAATTACAGTGATATTTTAAGCAATGACAAATTAAGCAATGAATAAATTAAGTCAGTGATATTTTGGATTAGTAAACATAAACAATCTAGTAAATAAATAAAGACGACCGCTTAAACTTCTGTTTACTTTCACTTGTGTTTAAGAAGTTAAATCCTCTAGACTCATATGCGCTAGAATTTAAAGGAAAAACCAAAAATGAAGCGCGTTTTGGACGAAAGTTCAGACGATGGATGGGAGAATCATTCTTTCAAGCCTTCCCGGGTTTCAAAGAAAAGCCCTAACCCTCCTCCAATCGAATCTTTCTCTTTCAATTCCCAATCTCACACTAATTATTCCGGCCAAAGCAGCGAAGATTGCGTCGAAATCCAACAGTTGGAGGACGACGGGGTCTCCAACTTGGAAGACGACGATGTTGAAGCCGAGGATGTCGCCCGGCCTGTCAACCGTGTCCGTCGATTCGTGGTTGATGACGACGAGGAAGACGATGAAAATGCTTGCTCTGATGAGGTGTTTGATGTTGAGTCAAGTGAAGAAATGGAGGAACTGCAAGAGGATGACGTGGTAGGGAAGGCTTTGCAAAAGTGTGCGAAAATATCGACTGAGCTTCGGAAGGAGCTCTACGGGAGTTCTGCTGCTTCTTGTGAACGATACGCCGAAATAGAAGCTTCTTCCGTGAGAATCGTTACGCAGGTATATTTTATTGAAAAGAAGTTGAAAGCATCTTATTTTTTTTGTTTGGTTACTGAGAAAATTGAGGCAGCGAAGGCCGTGATCACTCGAACTTTTTGTCTATATTTATATATATTTATTTAGAAAAGAGCTCTATGAAATTGCAAAAGTTTGCATTAAGTTCAGATCGAATTAATTAGGTGAATGCATGTCATTATGCTTTATGTTTAAGCTGTAGTTTGATGGAAGTCACCACAATAGTTGCAAATTGGTATTGCTTGAAATTTCGTTTTTACATCATTTTTGTGGAGACGATTGTTTTGAGATACTACATGGCTGAAATCGGGGAATGTATGAATGCAATATCTGTTCAACATTACCTTTTGGTTTTCAGATAGGCTTGTTTCTAAATTGGCTTATGTCTTACTCTTGCAGAATGATGTTGATGTTGCATGTGGGGCTGCGGATTCTGGTTTTCAGCCAGTTCTCAAGCCATATCAACTAGTTGGTGTAAACTTTCTTCTTCTGTTGCATCGAAAGGGTATTGGAGGAGGTACTTGTTTTAATCTTTGGACACCAGTTCTGTTATGCCTGGGCTTTACATTTCTAGGTTTTTCTGTTATTGATGTGGTTCCTAAATAATAATTTGTATTTGTTGCTGAGATTTGATAAATTCTTGAGCACATTCCTATATCTAATAGAATTAAGCTGAGAAGTAAGAACAAACCTAAATGCTCATTCTTAGATGTCTGTATTGGCCTAGATTCTCATGTATAGTTGGAGATCTTTAATTTTGATTGGGTGACTAAAATTTAAGATGAAGAAACAGAACATGAAGTTCAGAACTATGGGTGGTGTTGTCAAATCTTGTGTTGCATAATAACTGCATCAACCTTCATCATCTGTCACTTTCTTGGAATGTGTCTATAACTTTGATTGGGAAGGGGGGAGAAGGAAATGATAAGAACCTTGAGTAATAATGGCTTTCTAGAATAGATAATATTTAGGTTTTATACTCTTAATTTTCAGGGAATGATATTGAATTTTTGTTCAGTTTAAGAAAGCCACAAAAGAGATCTTTGAGATTCATGATTGTTTCAATAAGTTTCCAATTTGAAAAGAAAAAGAACGTGACAAGCATTTGGCAGGTTGGGGGTCCTATTGCTGCATTTGATTTTGAATAAACCAAACAAGGAATGGTTGTTTCTTTTGCTTTCTTTTTTCATATACTGATGTTAATAGTAAAGTAATCTGGCCTTCCAGTTTTTTACTGGCTAATAAGTGTGGTACACAATCATCAATACTTATTGCTATTAGTCTGTTACAACCTATATATTAGATGCTGATGCTTCTTTGTCTAGATTTTTTTCACTGTTTTGGATGCTGATTGTCTGGTTTTTGTTGACTTGATCCAATTCTTCTCTTATTTGAAAATCCTCCCTCTTCCAAATAATTTATTATTATTACTTGCTTGTCAAATTCATGCCCAAGTCATTTGATGCTGCGATTTGGGACAGTCGTGTTAATAAGATATATATGCACGAAAAGATTTGTCCCTAGACTTATAATTTTAGGCTCCAAGTACATATTTGTCTATGTTTTAGGTAATTGGTATGGTTTGGAAGGGTTAACAACTTTTTATATCTGTGCAGCTATATTGGCAGATGAGATGGGTCTTGGGAAAACCATTCAGGTACCAGAAGACTAATTTGTTTTCCCAGATAAATCTTGTCTACATTTCATTTTATCAGGCTAAATTGCTTTCCTCTACAGGCTATTACATATTTAACTTTGCTGAAACATCTGAAAAATGATCCTGGTCCTCATTTGATAGTTTGTCCTGCCTCAGTTTTAGAAAACTGGGAAAGAGAACTTAAGAAGTGGTGCCCGTCATTTTCTGTACTTCAGTATCATGGTGCTGGCAGAGCAGCTTACTCGAAAGAGTTGAGCTCTTTGTCCAAAGCTGGATTACCACCTCCATTTAATGTCCTCCTTGTGTGCTATTCACTTTTTGAAAGACACAGGTATGCTTTTTGTTATCTGGGTTTGTGTTCTATTCTGTTTGTTTGTCTACATGAGTGTGTACATGTGTGTATTTGGTTTTTATTAGTGGTTTCTATAGTGTGCAGCAGAAGGATGATCGTAAAATTCTGAAACGTTGGCATTGGAACTGTGTGCTAATGGACGAGGCCCATGCTTTAAAGGATAAGAACAGCTATAGGTGGAAAAACCTAATGTCAGTTGCTCGAAATGCAAAACAGCGTCTTATGCTAACAGGCACACCACTGCAAAATGATTTACACGTACTATTACCTTCTCCTCTGTCCTAAAGTAATTCTAGAACCAGAAGTAATTTAAGTAAATAATGGTTATTGAGCATTGTGGTGGTATGGTTCAGTGAGTCATATGGTTCACATTATTGAGAAAAGTTCTGTTATGCTGAAGCATAGAGTTTCATCCATTAAAAACTATTTCTCAAAGAGAACCAAAATTTAGTATGGGAAAAATGAAGCAATTCTTTTCAATGTAGACTGTATTATGACAGCAATATTTCAACTCAATGAATCATGCTTTGAATTTCTAGTTTAGATAAAAATGTCTTTTGTTCCTCAGTCTCTCATATGTTTTCTTTGCTGTCAATGGAATCTCATTTTGGTAAGAAATACCTCTCCTTTTATGATGAAACCTTCTGATAAGATTTTTCTTTTGTCTGAATAAAATGCTTCTGGTATTAGAAAATATGTTTTCTAAATATGCTTCTGAGTATTGTACATGTTATTTTGTTGCTGCTGAGTGGATAGCTTTTTGTTGCAGGAGCTGTGGTCGTTGCTAGAGTTCATGATGCCTGATCTTTTCGCCACTGAGGATGTAGACTTGAAGAAGCTACTAAATGCAGAAGATAGGGAGTTGGTTGGTCGTATGAAGTCCATTCTGGGACCATTCATCTTGAGGCGTCTGAAATCTGATGTGATGCAGCAACTCGTCCCAAAGATGCAACGGGTAGATGCTTTCTTTCTTAGGTTTTGATTAGATACTGTGTATACTTTATTGAGGGACTTTAATTTGAAAATTCCTCTGTAGCGGTGACTGTTTTAATATTCTAGTGTAGTTAAGTATCCCTTTTGCAGGTTGAGCATGTAATTATGGAGAAGCAACAAGAAGATGCATATAGGGAAGCCATAGAGGAGTATCGTACAATCTCACGAGCACGGATAGCTAAGCTTTCAGAATCTGATATGAATAATATTGTTGGAATTCTTCCTCAACGTCAGATCTCAAACTATTTTGTTCAGTTTAGAAAGGTGCTTCATTTATATTCCTTATCTTTCCCTTGCCATGTATTTAATTTCAAAAGGGTCTCTGGTGCTTAAACCTAATATCTTTGCTTTAAACTTCTCTAGATTGCAAATCATCCATTATTAGTGAGGCGAATTTATAATGATGAGGATGTTGTTCGCTTTGCTAAAAGGTTACATTCAATGGGTGTTTTTGAATGTACCTTGGACAGAGTAATTGAGGAACTAAAGAGTTACAATGACTTCTCTATTAATCGGGTAATTCTTTTGATTAAAAAATTTCCTTTTCCCTTTTCAATACTTGAGGCTTGCAATGATTACTGTTTGTTTTATGTATATTTATTCTTTATTCTGTTTGTTTCTTAGTTCCTCTTTCAAGAAACAAGAGTCATTCAATGTATCTGAAGTAGTTTATAGAATAGGAAATTTATATTATTTGTGAAGGTTGAAAAAGAAGATAGATCAGAGTTAACAGGGAAGACTTTTAAGTACTGGAAAAGGATGAGAATATCTTTGAGTTTCAGGGTTGCAGGTTGGTTGGTAGTTTCTCTTCATTTTATCAGCATGTTCCCTAAATTTTCCACCCAATGTGAAGACCTGTAGTTTAGTTCTCTTTCTGCAATAGTTCCCTTAGTAGTGAACCTATTTTAAGTTGTTTTGTAGTATAAAAATAGTTGCAGACTGATTCAACCTAAAAGCTTAAATTCTGAGGTGAGTGATTGAAACTGGTTTTCAACACCAATATGTTCTGAGCCCATAATTGACTTTATGTCGAAACTGAGATGAGGGAACTCAAGATTTGAATAATATTTTAGTCAACCTAAATTGCTATGTGAGTGATCAAGGATGTGATTTTTAATTGCTGACAACTTCAATGATAATGTAGGCTATTTTTTTTTGTCATATATGTTCTTGGGTGTCCATAGGCCAGGCTGTGGTCCAAAATTTTCCTTTTAAGTTCTTTACCTAAGCCTAGTTGGTGGTCAGCCACTAAGGAAAAAAAAGTTATATATTTTTATAGTTAATTTTTAATAATTTTATTATTAAATACTAATTTGATCTGGTCCAAATTTGTAAAACCTTGTCCAAGGTCTGGCCTGTATAGGTCATATGAGTGGATTGACTTTTGGACAGTCTTAGTGGTTTTGCTCGAAGTTCATTTTAGATTTAACTGGTCTTCCAGTTTGGGTCCTCTTTTCTCCTTTGAGGCATGAGGTTAAAGCATATTAGGTCATTATGATGTGGAATGGATCCATCACCATCAGTCAACCATAAAAGTAGGTTGATGGATGCTTCCTTGTGGTGTTTACCGTCCATATAATATTTAGCATACTGATACCTACGTAATTTTCAAAGATCGAATGTAGTTACAATTACGACATTTAAACAACCTAATGAAAACGAAATACATACCTATTTGCAGGGCTTTATTTTGGATGGCTTGTTTTGTTACAGTTTCTATGAAGTACTGGTTAGAATTGATGTTATATTTATTTCAGTTCTAAGCAGACCATAATGAATACAATAAACTACAAATTTATCACTTATTGATCACTTTATCCAAATGCTATTATTCCACAAATTTACTTGTTTTAAACCTCAATGTTGACACTGAATACTGAATCATAGCTCACAAATTTGAAGATTCCAAATGGATATCAGGTATCTAATACAGAGACTATTTTGGTTCTTTCAGCCTACTCCCTCTCTTTAGCATCGACTGCATAGGGTATTAAATGCCATCATTAATTTATGCTTAAGAGAATGCCATTATTTTTATTAAAATATTAGGTATGTTCAAGTGTGATTATTCATATTTAAACTTATCTTTCCAAATAGCTTATTCCATTTCAATCGTGACTAGTGGATTGGAAACTGATGAGTACATTTTGTGCATACAATTCCCTTTTATTCTTCTTCTCTTCGTAATGACGGCTATAACTGCTAAGTTTATGCTGGTGTCTCTTTTTGAATTTTAAATCTAATGTGACCAAAATTATAATTTTTTTTCTTTTCTAGTTTTGGTATTCATATATTTGTTTTAAACATCATTAATACAGCTTTTAATTCGCTATGGAATTACTGGTGGTAAAGGAACTCTTTCTGATGAGTATGTTATGCTTTCAGCTAAATGCCAGGTATTCTTTATTCTCTTTCTCTCTCATTGTCCTAACCGTCATGCATCAATTACATTTGCGTGTGCTTTATGTTGCTGCAGGCTTTAGCAAAGCTTCTCCCTTCACTCAAGAGAAGTGGGCATCGAGTTCTGATTTTTAGCCAATGGACATCAATGCTTGATATCTTAGAGTGGACTTTAGATGTTATTGGAGTTACATATAAACGGCTCGATGGAAGGTGTTGCTTACATTCTGCTTCACTAGACTTTTCTTTGTCCTCCTTTATGGGATAAAAGTTTTGTTGTTTTCTTTTAAATTGCTGGTTCCAGTTTTCTACTATGAGGCTTAACTAGTGCAGGCATTTTTTACGGGCAGATAAACATACTGTTCCAGTTTCTTTTTCCTATACATTCTTTAACATTATCTGTGCATTGAATGTATCTTACTTTGAGCAGTACTCAGGTGACTGATAGGCAGACTATAGTCGATGATTTCAATAATGACACTTCAATATTTGTGTGCTTGTTGTCCACGAGAACTGGAGGGCAGGGTTTGAACTTGACAGGAGCTGATACTGTAATTATCCATGACTTGGATTTTAATCCACAGATTGACCGGCAGGCTGAAGATCGTTGCCATCGAATTGGCCAAATTAGGCCAGTTACTATATACAGGTGCTCAGAAATACCCTTCTTTTCCCATTTTGTATTTCTTCTTCTTGGCTCATCAATGCATTGTGAAGTTGTAGATGCAAAATTAACATAGTTTCGTATCATTTGCAGGCTGGTTACTAAAGGTACTGTTGATGAGAATGTTTATGAGATTGCAAAAAGGAAGTTGACTCTGGATGCTGCAGTGCTAGAGTCAGGTATTGATATAGAGAATGAAGGTGACACATCTGAGAAAACGATGGGACAAATACTGACATCACTACTGATGAACTAGAACTAAACTAGTATGTGATAGATTTTTGTTTTCTTTACTTTTGCTTATTCTTTGTACACATAAGACCCATTGTTGTATCAGTTCGTAGATGAAGAGAAAATTGTCTTGATCTATTAGATTTAGGATCATTTGAGGGGAAAATCAAACTTTAAAATTTTTAGGGCATGCCTTACATAGGTATTAATTAGCCAACACCAACATAGAAGAATATTTATGAGAAAACTATTAGCAGGAGAGATGGTGACTTTTCGGTGCCTTTCAGATAGAAGTATCAAAACCCCACCTCCTGAATGGCTCCATCTTCTCCTTAAAGAGAAACTAATTGATTTGTGATCTTACATTTGATATGGTAAAGAGTACCAATATTATTATTATCTTAGAACCCTTTTACTTGGTGGAGGTGGATTTACATCAGTATGAACAAATTTTGGTAGTTGGCAGCTAAGTTATCTTTGGAGTTGATTATTTGATATGGGTATGTATTTGATAGGCTTAAGTATTTTTTTTTCTTTTCAAAGTATTATTTCCCTCTTCATGTTCAGAGGATTATATTTTGTATTCATGTCCAAATGCGTCAAATATAGTTATTGAACATGTGTATTTTAGGAAAAATAAATAACTTGGATAGATACGGAGCATATTAAGAAGAATGAAGAGTACCTTAGAGAAAATAAAGCATCGTAAATTGGTAAATTTCTGGTAAGCTATGAAGATGCCTCGGAGTTTAGGGAATTTGGATATGCAGATGATATGAACTGTTAATTAGCGTTCTGATGTTTGAATGATGGAAAAGTTGAGGGCAGGAATATATTTTCACAAGAATGAACACTTCTCTATTGATTGACTCAAACATACCACGTGATAAAATTTCATGCGTAAACTATTTTTAGTTCAAATTGCAAATTTTGCTTTTTTTAAATCTTGTAATTGGCATGTAGTATATGGTAGGCATAAGGTTTGTAATACAAGGCACGAGGGAGGGAATATTTGTGGGATAGGGATGGAGAGCAGCCCCCCCATGTGGAGGGCTGTAGGCGGAGAAAAGAGGCAGGGGCCACTCCAGCGTGGGGCGCCCTACAATTACTTCTCGTCTACGGCCTACCCCACCAAATAACAATTGCCATCACCATTGGACCGTACTACCATATCTATACCGAGATAATTCATGTCTCCTTTGTTCACATGATATATTTTAAGGTAAATAAAAGATAAAATGTTATTTCTAAGGTACTGTTGATACGAAATGTTAAATACTTTAATGATTAAGAAGTCGAGATTCGAAGGTACATATGTTTTTGAATACTAAAATAAAAGAGAAATCCTCTCAAAAATTGGATTAATTTTTAATATTGGATAAGTAACGCCCACCTTCGAAAATTAATGGTAGATATAAAGACATGGTTTTAGGTAAGCAATGGTCCAGAATCTATAAATGGGTTGCATGGAGGAGGTAAAATGAGTCCATCAATCAATGATACTAAAAGAGGGGGTTTGGAAATGGGAAAAACATGGAAAAGTTGTTAGTTGGAATGTAATGTCGCTTAAAATTCCATTTTAAAGATATTTGTTGCTGCGTCCATCCCCATCCCCATCTCCTTTTTCTCTCTCTTTCTCTTTCATGTTAGAGAATCTTTTTACGGCTTTGATGAAAATGATGATTGATGGAGAAAATTTGGCTGCCCGTGACCTCCAACCGTCTCTTTTACTTGCTGTCATTATTTGTAGGTTAAATGGTTAAAAATTACCCCCAAAAGAAAAGAAAATTCCTGCTTAAAAGTGACACCATGAATCATTTGATTTGTTCAGGTTTGGTTTCTACTTTCCTTTGTGATTTTAGACTCTGACGGGAGGTCGTTTTGATTTTTAATAAATACATTAAAAATTAATTTAATTTGTGAAACCGAAATTCAATTGATAATTAAAGGAACTGAAACTGACTTCAGTTGATTGGTTTAATAGGTTTTCTATTATATATAAAGCAAAAGGTGGCCTAAAGACTAGATCTTGAGCATGAACATGAAGTCAACCATAAACTTGAAATTAAAAACAAATCTCTTGTTAGTGATTTAGAAAAAAAAATTAAAATACTTCAAAATTAGTATTTTTCAATAATTTATTTTTACATACCTTTGATAATTCAAAATAACAAATAATTTTGATAGATTTTTTTCTATAAAAAAAAGTGTGGAACATGATATGTAAATAAGTAAAATCTTTTAATTAATTCAATTTTATATTATTTAAAAGAATTATGTTTAAAATATAATTTTATCTAGAATAAAGTGAAATGTTTAAAAATTAAGGATGTAAATTTTTATAATTTAAAATTTTTATTTATCAAACACTAAATTCTATTTCGTAATCAATTATAAATAATATAATTTAAAATTTAAAATTTTAATTATTTCTTATTTTTTAACAATTTAATTTTTATATCAATTAGTTTTAAAAAAAAAGGTAGGAATAAATAAGTTAACTTTTGTAATATAAGTTAAAGGAGAATTAGCAGGATTTTCTGGAAGTCTAGTGTCAGAATAATTATCCATCATATAAAATAAGCGAAAATAGAAGAAAAGTGACGGATTAATTAGATTTGTTTAATTAATAAAACTTAAACATTCCATTACACAGAAGAAGGGATTAAAATTAAAAAGGAAATAGTGGGGGTGGTGGGTAGGGGCCATACTCGCAGTGCTTGTCAAAACATGTCTCTCTCTCTTAAATGCTTGAATCCGAGCAGAGAGACAGTAAAAAGTAAGAGAGGGCAATGGCGGAGTGGGCGCCATGTGTCCTTAGAAATCCAGGTGTCGCCATCAGCTCACATGCATGAAACCCAATTCACATGTTTCCCTGTTTTTAATGAAAAATTTACAGTCATTCTTGTTGGTATTCATTCCAGTTTCACCATTTCCATATTAATTGCATTTCCTTTTTAACTGCTGGCTGGCTACACCACACTCACAATGTCTGCACACAAAGCTATCCATCCCCACTTCTAAACACCGTTTCAAATGTGCTCCGCCGTTTTTTAACTTCTCCACTCCCTTACAATTTAAGGGTTAACTCTCACCCTCTTTAACTGTGAAAATAACTACTTTATATGGATGATACACTGCAGGGATGCATTGCAGCGTGTAACATCTTACAGATATTTTATAGTGACTTTGAAAATTAGTTATTAAATATATATCGTAATATTTTACATAAAAATATATTGACTTTATGAATCTTATGCACTTTAATTCATAGTATTTTAGGCGTGTGTTTAAATTATTTCGATTGGTTGGTGAAACTAATTCACTCCGGGGATAGAGATACTCTACTCAATATTACAAGCTTACAGTATAAATACAAACTAGTTTACGACTCATGCTATGCATGGGTGAATTTTATTTATTTAATTAAAATATTTGAAATCAAATTTAAAACATTATTTTATATTTTAAAATTGTTGTTAAATTTTATACTTTGAATTAATGCTAGTTTATTGATAGGGTATATTTTATATAATTATTTACTTCTTATGGATAATGATTTATACTTAAAGTTCAAATTATAGTTCTATTCATTTATTGTAGATAGGATTAATTTAAGTTAAAGTTTAAAGGTAGAACTTTTGTTACCGTAATTGCTCTTTATTAGTATAATAATCATTAATGTTTGAATGGGTCAATGAATATTGTTTTTACTTGTTTTGTTTTAGGAGTCGAAAAAAAGAAAGATAACCTCGTCCCCTTTTACATCAACAATGTATGTCAAAAATTAAATTTACCAAGGTTCTTGTTCTTATATTCCTTAAATTATCTTTCACTATACATATCTTAAGAAAAAAAAGAGCAAAAATGGAATATAATTATCTCAATATAACCTAATTGTTACAACAATACCAATGATCTTAAACAAGTCCCTCGGAAATTATTTGCAAGCAGTGGAAAAAACAATACTTATGAGTACAACCATCTAATTTAGATGCCTGTGATAAATAAAATAAGAAAACAATGGACACTCAATATGTTTACACAGTTCGATTTTCTTACGTTTATGGAACTTTCTCAGAGAGAGAATCTATTATCTTAACAACTTGTATAACAAGTGATTACAACATCTAATGCTCATTAGATAAGACTCCTCACTTTTGCACTTAAAATCTAGACAACTCTCTTCTAAGTTTTCAACTTAAAATAATAACCAAGTAACACACTTGATTTTGCATTCAATGGTCTCATAGAAAATGTTCATCTTTGAACAAAAATAAGTGCTCTTAGATCAGTAGATCACCTATACAAGTTTCTTCAATTTTCAAGTAATCGAGCCTTTTTAACATGTTATATCAATTACAATCGATCTTCCCAAATAAATAGCATGATAATCTACATGTGGAATATCTCCAATGAGGCTAGGATAAGTTTTGAATCTTAGGGTATGCTTCCAAGTTAACCCAATTTGATCCAATCTCTTCAAAGTTGGGAAGATGATTTCCTTGATTCAATCCAAACCAATCTTCAAGATATGTTACTATAATAGTTTGCATATCATAGATGAGCTTGTAGTTGTCCAAAGTATCAACAAGAATCAAAATCCCATGATTTTGTTACCAAAATTTGTCAACACAAAACATGGCAAGTTTCTGAGCGGAACAATGTCAGACACCAATGGACATTATTCCTTAGCATTGCTCAAAAATTGCCTCAACATTTCCCCATTTGAAATTTTTTTGAACAAAACCATAATAGAAGAACACATGCAACAAAAGATACAAAGTAACTTTCCCTTAATCAATTTCACTTAACTATTAAAATAATCAAACAAATAAACTATTAATGTCATAAAAAAAAAATACTATAAATTATATTATATTAAGCAGAATTGAAAATGGCTCACAAAATAACAAACCAAAGTAAAAGAAAAATAGTCCATAAACAATTAAAAAAGCTAAAATCATTTTCAGCATCCCAACTTTCTTCCAAGTTGCTGCCCTTTTTTGTTCAGTAGTTCTGCCGAAGAGATACTGAAGTTGTTTGGCCGACAAATCATTCCCCAATACCTTAGCTTGACTCACATTTGCTTGAAGTTGTTGAATGACTCATTTTTAAGAACAAATCTCAGTATCCAAATGTTGTAACGTTCTTCGCTTGAAAGTTGAAAGACATCTTGGAGTTCCAGACTCAATGCCAATTGGTGCAGGCATTACTTCTCCAGAACCAACTTCATCGTAATATTTTGTCAAAACTCGTTTAATTTTATTAATCGCTAACTCAAGCCCACATATAGTATTTTTTTTTTAAATTATCTTAATTTTAATTTAATATTCAATAATTATATATTTTTATTAAAATTTTAAACAAAACAACTTAACATATTTTTTAAATGATTATATTATAATTATAATTTTTATGTGAAATAAATTACATATTATGTAAAATATATTTTATTCTAATATTTAAAATTGGATTGGTTTGAGCCACACTCAAGATTAAAAACAGATATTTTAAATTAGTCCTTTTTTTTTTTTGTTTAAAACCATTTTTTAGATTTAATATTTTTGTCCAAATCCTCTCAAATTTTAGATAGACTTCAAACTAAACTGGTAATTCAACTCTTGAAGAGGTTAATTGATGTGGTCTTTAACTAAATGGAAAGAAAAAAGGTTCGAAATTTTGAGATCTCAAATTCAAATACATTATGAATAGGTTTGCTTTAGATTTATTTAGATAAGTTTTCTAAAAATATTCTAGTTTATCAGTTTGAGTTTAATACCCACATTTGCTGCTGCTGCTTCTTTTGTTTAAAATTTCCACTGTCTAAATCCCTGAATCAATATATATACACACGTTTATAAGACAATGAAAGTTAAAGCTTCATGAAATTTGATTTGTTGGTATTTGTATATTATTTTTGATATATTTTGTTATTTGTAAATTATTTACTACGACAAAAAATGTTACTTTTATTTAAAAAAACTACATTTAATATTCATTACTTTTCTCTAAAAAAATTATGACTTCAATTGATTTATGATTTATGATTTTTAATATATATAAAAGCATAAATTTAGAAAAAATTTTGAACGGATGAGAATAATTTTTATTTTACATCATATTATTAAATTCATATTTAAAAATAAAAAGCTAAAGTAACATAGAAGTTGTGATAACTACACATTTAAAAATCATTATAATTTAATAGAAGTTGTAATAATTACACATTTAAAAATAATTATAATTTAATTTACAATTATTAATTTCAAAGTTATGCTAATTTTAAAATAGAGTAATTACTTAAATAGAACTTTAAGAATAACATATAAAAGAATTTGTCATAATTATAATTATACTTAAAATTAAAATTATAAGTAAAAAAATAAATTGACTAAAAAAAAGTTGTGCTAATTTTATTTTAAAACAAAGTTGTGCTAATTTTATTAATGTAAAATAAAGTTATTACTTAAATAGAATTTTAAACATATTAGTTATCACTTGATTAATATTAAAGTTAATTATGTTAATTAATTATTATTTTGAATAATCTTACTTCGCGTTCATTATATAAAGTGAAACTATATGGTATATTTAATATATTAAAAATAATTTAATTATAATTTAAAAATTTATTATTATATTTAAATTCACAAGCTAATATTTTTTAATTGTACTAATAACTCATATAAGGAATATTCTTTTATGTTAATTCTTGCAATTATAAGTATAATATTAAAAAATTAATTAAATATTAAACGTGTAAAATCACATCCAATACATATGTTATTAGAAATTAGTAACGTTTAATATTGAACATAATATTATATGGATTATTATCAAGTACATTAGTGGTGAATTTTTTCTTTTTAATTCCACGAACATGTTTGAAAAATTATCATGTATCTTTAAGATATATTTAAATAATAAATAAATAAATAAGACACTTGATTGTTTTTTTTTTTTTAAACTTTGATGGTAGAGTTATATCAAATGATCGAACGTACGTATGTACGTTAATTGAGCTATCAACTAACATTATTGTGGCATCCCAAACCCAGTCAGGACCGTTTGACTTGAATTTTGAACGTTATATTAACCATCGAAGTGATTTTTTGTTTAAACCTTCCCAAGACACACCAACCGACCAAACACACCACAATATTAAACATGGAATATTTAAAATCCTAATATCATGCTTCCGCTGTGCTACTCTGATCAACAAATCAACAATAAGACTAATTCATAATTTAATATTTAACAGGCAATTACTTCAAAACTTCAGTTAATTAGACATGCATGCAACAATGTGTTTTTAAAGGCTATGTTTGAAAGCGGTTTTGGAAACCGTTTTATTTATAAAAAAAACATATGATTAGATTTAAATCGTAACATGGTAAAAAGTTGGAAAAAATCCCATACTACAAGGTTTGAAAATAGTATCGTAGATTTATATATAAAAATCTTGTTTTGGAAGATAGATTAAAATTCACACTCAATTTCATAAAGTTATCATTTAATTAGTTATCAAAATCCCATGTTTAGTATCAACATCTCATGCATACTAAACATACAATTGTTTTCCAAAACACACGTATAACATCTAAGTCTTACCTCAATGCTCAACAGCTCTTCCACCTGCACTTACAAGTTAGTTGAACAATTGACCAACCCATTCATTGAGTAGTCATAATCTACCATTAAACTGTCTAACTAATACAATAATAAGAGTTTCAAACCAACTAATTAAAGAGTCCATAATGTCCAATTACAGTCCAATAATTATAACAAAGTCTAATTCTAAATCCCATAATTTGGTCCCACATTCCATTTCTCATTTGGTTTGGGAACCCATCAACATACCCAGGTATAGCCTTGTTTTAGATCACTTGGATAGTTCACTTTCCCGTCTCTTCACAAGCTAAATCACTACAATGTTTTAAAAGAGTGCGAGCTTATTGAAGCTCAGTGAATGCTCAAACATACTACAAATAAACACATCAGTTAGGTTAAAGTAGGCGTACAATAACATTTCACATATTATTACAGTTTGCACATAATAGTAACTCATATGATACAATAGATTTCATAAAATAAGCAGTGCACATATAATAAGAAATTCACATAAAATGGGTGAATCACATAATTTATCAAGTCGCATCAAACATCTTTTCATATGAAATAGCCGTTCATACCAAATGACAACTCATGCTAAATAATAGTTCATATTGCATCATAATTCATATAATTCAAATAATGATAAATTGACATTTTGTGATTATGAAACATATAGGGGACTCTATCACCACACATAGAATCGTTATCTAAACTCTTGTTCCTTATAACTCAAGCATGAACAAAATCATTCAATATACATTTCGAATACGTAAAATCTCAAACCGGGTTATCCTTCAAACAATAATCTGAGCTCATGAGTTCATGTTCAACTTACTTCAATCTGTCATCCCGGAGTGCTCAACAACAATGACTAGCCACCCTAAATTGCCCGAAAATGATGGCTTACCACCCCGGATTTCCTGGCAATGATGGTTTATCGATTTAGATCTGTCCTCCCGGGTTGCCCGGTGATGATGACCTCTCATCCCGGATTTTCAAACAATGAGGGTTTATCGATTCAAATCTTTCATCTCGGGTTATCCGATGATGATGACTTACCATCTTGGATTCCTCGATAATGATGGCCTACCACATCGAGTTGCTTGACAACGATGGTTTATCGATTCAAAATTGTCATTCATCCCTTCATTTCATACGAACCAGTTTATAATTCATAATTCAAAATTCATCAGTTAACAAATTCTTCAATATGCTTTAGCTAATTTCCTATACAGATTATTGATTATGAATTATATCTATAATTTCTACTTTATTCACTTTAGTCCTTGTATAAATATTTAACATCAATATACTTCAATTCAATTCGATTCATCCTCAATAATTCATATGACAATCTAAGATGTAACGCAACACAAAAATACGAGATTTAAATAAGCATTAGACCATAGAAATGCTTACACTCATAATCATGGTTTATATATAATTCATGTCATCGTTCACATAGGTCATAGTTCGCATATCACATAGGTCATAGTTCGCATATCACATGTCATATGTTCGCATATCACATGGCATAGGTTTACATATCACGTGTCATAGGTTCACATATCACTTAGCATAAGTTCGCATATCACATGGCAGTCACACAGTTTAGGTTAGCACATCACATATAGTAACACGACATAGGTTCACACATAGGTAGGGCATGTACTTGATTAGAGGTTCATACTATAGGTAATGTTCGAACATAAGTAAGCTCACACATAGGTAGGTTTCACACAATGGTAAGGCTCGTATGGTATGGTTCACGCAGTGGTAAGGTTTGCACATAGGTAGATTCATACAAGGATTTGGCTCGTATAAAGGTATGGCTCGCATGGTATGGTGAATGGGTTCACATGTCATTGGTGATAGGGGTTCGCACATGACTGGTGATAAGGGTTTGCACATGTCTGGTGATAGGGGTTTGCATGTATCATGTGATAGGTGGTTATATACTAACAAGGCATGGTTAATATATTAGCAAGGTTAGGGGTTCGCATATTAATTAAGTAGGGGATCACCTGTATTACCTTAGTCTACGTACTAGAGTTTAAATGCAGTATACCAAACTACTCACCTTAGCACTTGCTTCAACTACAATGCTCAAGTAAGCTCTTATTTGCCTTTGTTCATGCTTGTGGAGGCTCTCAAATGAATTGGAACTTCACATACACATCAAACACATTTCAAAGGCATTATTAACAGCAACAAACACAATTAAATCATTCCAAAATCACAAATCGAGGCCTCATAATCTCTATACCGAAAACTTAACTAGTTTTGCCAAAAATACAATTTCACTACTCAAATTTCATTTCTAGGCATAGATTTCAACTTCATACATCCTAAATATCATCTAATTACAAGTCTGAACCATCAATTTTATCTAATTACATAGATCTAATTTTTCCGAAAAAATCAAGCTTATGTGATCTTTGTCAAAGGATAACGTTTGATTCATTAATATTACTTAAAGATTTGTTAAATCAAGATAAAAAAAAAAAAACCTTTTAATTAGATCAAAATGAGTTAGAAATCACTTTAAAGCATAAGCTTAACTAAGAAATACAAGATCTACCATTTTTAAACCAAAAATCAACTTAAAATCAAGTTATCTATTGAATCTTGATTAAATCATTTAAATCTCGAATTGAAATAACAAATCAATTAGTTTAATCGTAAAAAGCCAGAATCTCACCTCAGTTTTGCAAAATCGGCGAGCTATGGAGCTAATTTGAGCGAAAATGTGTGAAGATCTCTTAAGGATTTGAGGATGAAAACGTGATTAATCTTCAAAATTGAAAAGAGATTTTGTGTTTGGAGAACTCAAAAATAAAAAAAAAGATTAGCTAATTTCGGGAGAAAAGCTCTAATTTGGTGTTTGACAAATTTTTGAATGGGATGTGAAAATGAGAGGGATGGGACAGTGGGTGGTTTCAATAACCAACCAAAATTTAAAAATTAGGCATTTTCCCCTTTGACCACCTACAATTTCCTCTATTTTCCAAATTGGTCTTTAGTTTCCAATGAAAGCTAATTTCAAAATTATTTTCAAATCAAACCTCATTTTCAAAAATCTATTTTAACCAAATTAATTCTCAAACACCTAATTTTTATTTCTCAATCTAAATTTTTTAATTCTAATTATTTTAATATTTTATTTAATTAATTACTAATTATTTAATTATCTAATCTAATTACGGGCTTTGGTTACTAACCCTCGATTTACTTACTCGATACCCGATTTTTGGGGTGCTACAATTATTATTATTACTACAATAAGGAGGATGTGGATTTGAGCGTATTTAAGCACGCTTTTCCTTTAAATCTAAAGGTTTGGGGACTTATATATAAAAATATGTAATCTAAATTTAAATTCAATTGACTTAAACTCATGAAATCTCTCTCCCAAACTCGAATATTCATCCAAATCTCTAATTCTTAAATATATATATTGACAGAATTAAACAAATATATCTACGTGGAAATATATAGATTAATTTAGTTAAAAATGAGTTCCTTTTAACAATTTAGTTATATACACTACATAGCTTAAAGTTGATTAATTATGAAGTACACAAAATTCTTTTCTCTTCACACAAAAAAAAAATTTCAAGTAGTTATTTGACTTGAAAATTTGGAGGATAAATTTTATTTCTAACTTTGAAAAGAAGTTACAATATTTGAATATCTTGATTACAAAGAAAACTCATTTAATTCTTCTTTCTGGTTTGGCTTCAATCCAAGGATTATCTAGACGTGATATTGGAAGAATGCAATTTGCTTCAAGTGTAGTGAGACTTACTTTTGAAAAGGTTTGGCGAGATACTTGCTTGAGAATTTGATTTGGTTGGGTTTAATGGTCTTTGAGACTTGATCTTGAATCAAGGATGACCACTTCAGGGGTCATCGAGACTTATCTTGAAAATAGATTTTGTCTCCTTTGTGTTGGCACAATCATATTAGGGAGAGCTTTGATACAAGAGCCATTTAGAATTGATCTTGGATGGAAGAATACACTTCAAAAAGGCCTGCTAGGTTTGATATTGAAAAACAGGTTTAACCTCCTTTCTATTGGATGAATTGGATCAAAAGACAACTTTATTCAAAAACGACTTTTGACTCCCCTCTGCAATTGAGCTACATCGAAAGGCGACTTTTCTTTAGAAAAAAGTATAACATTTGTTAGAATTTCTTTAGAGATTTATGGACTTCTTGTACTTGTGAATCTATAATGGCTCAGGTGACCCTCTTTTATAGTACTGATCACCTGAATAAAAGAGAGTTCTTGTAAAATTTAACTTCTTCATTTGAGTGTTTTACAAGAATTAAACTCTTTTATTTAGTATTTATTTCTTATTAATTTAGAGATAAAATAATCATATAATATGATCACTTGATTTTTTAAATATAATTAGTGATGTTATAATTTTTTTATTTATCTTTTAACTAATTTAAATTAATTAACAAAAATAATTATGACATAATATATGATGACTTCGTTTTCACTATAACCTCCCCAACCCCGGCCTAAACATTAGGCCCGAATTTGGAAGACTACATTAGCTACTGAAGTGACCCAGTAAGCTATCGGAGTTTTGAAATCAGTTATTCTTAAACAATTATTTAATTTGGTAGAAAAATTAGTTAAATACCAATTTATTATTCCCTAAAATTTAGTAATAATTTAGCGGTGTGAAGTAATATCTAGTTGTTTTTAATAAAAATCAGGGTTCATGCATACTAATTAATAATCATAATGTAACGCCCTGATAAATTTATTTCTATTTCTGTAAATTCTGACACAACTGTGTATCTGCTTCAGTGGTTATGTGCTCTGGGTGTGTGTATGAGGTATTGGGTTTAAGTCCCATATTTGAATTTTTTTTTATTTTTGATCTAAGCCTTACCCTTGTTGAGTGGGCTTATATAAAATTGTTTGTTAATTTATGACAGAATGAGCCTTCTGGTTCGTGTGGTAAGGGAGTTAGTGTATTGGAAGTCCTGTGTTTGAATCCCTTCCCAAGCAAGGATGATATTTTTGCTTAGTTGCATGTGAGAGTTTGGGTGGAGTTGGGATTTTGAGTTAGTTGTGGGTAGTGGGATAGTGGGGAAGAAATCGTGGGATTATGATAATAACTCTTTGATTTTATTTTATTTTTCAAAAATTTTCTCTCTCTTTCCAGGAAAAAAAACTGACGTCAATTCTTCCTTTTGCTTTTCTCTGCTATTTTGCTACTTCCTTCTATTTTCTTTTCGATCTGTCAACGAATCCTTGCATCTTACTATTCTGTTTTCTTTCGATTGTTTGGTAAGTCTTGTATTGTTAGAATCTTAACGCTTGTTGATTAAGTGTTTTTTTAAGGGGGTTGTTTTTGTTACTCTCGGTTTAGGCAAAGGTGAAGAATCTGTTTGTGCTCCTGCAATGATTTGAGTGTTGGGGTTTTGGTTCGTAGGCGGTAAGTATTCAAATCCATTGTTGATGTTGTAGGGTTCCGTTTGTGGAATAGTTTTGGTTTAAGTTTTGTAAGTGTGTACTGAATTTGGGCTTTGGATGCTGTTTCTTAGGTTTGGGTGGTCTCGGGAGTGCTTGCGCATCAAATCGATACCAGGTGTGTTCTTAAATCACGAAAAACGAAGTCTCGACGAAAGCCGAAATTGCTTACTGTCGACGCCACATGGGCGTGTGGTTGCCTGTGTGGTTGGCCGTGTGTGAGACACGGCCGTGTGATAGTGTGAGTGTGGCCGTGTGTGCCACATGGGCTAGGCCAAGTTGGGCGTGTGGGTTTTGGGCCAGGCCGTGTGGGCCACATGAGTAAGGCCAATCTAGGCGTGTAGGCCCAAATTTCTAAAATTTTCCTTAGGGTCGCACGAGTTGCTCCGATCGACTGTGGGCCTACTATAGGGTCGGTAAGGGCTAACCAAACCTTAATTTGTATGCTATGATATTTTTATAGACTGATCTGAGTAGGATACTAGATGTATGCCTGACTGTACTGCTTAAGTTGTCTGTTATCTGATTATAAGCATGTTGAGCATGTTTAATCTGCTAATTCTATATCTGTTTTCTGTATCTATTTTTGGGGTGGGATTTGTATTTGAGGAGGAAGTGTTCTGTTTGGCGATCATCGCCTATATTCTGGCAGCTTGGCTGTATTTTATCTGATATGTGTCGTAATGGCACGATATGGTGTGTAGGGATTGGTGGTTCTTTTAACCCCACATGGTGTGATGGGATGGTCGGAGTTGGTGTGTAGAGGACGGGAGTAGGATTCTGTATATCTGTTCTGCATATCTGTTTCTGATATCTGTAATCGAAAAAAAACTTAGGTCCAAATCTGTATCTGATTGTTTATGTGATCATTGTATGTATTGCATGTCTAATTTTGTTGGGTTACACACTGAGTTTACGTAAACTCACTTCTGTTTGTCTGTTATGTACAGGTAATCCACAGACTTAGGCGGATTGGTGTAGCGGAGACTTAGCAGTGACCACTCGACCGTAAACTGTTTAAACTTAGTAATTGATGGTTTAATTAAAATTCTGGATTCTTTTGAGAGTTTGTAATTTCTGGGACTCTCTGGACTGTATGGTTTTTTAACTGTTGATTTTTGGTTTGTTTGATAATTTGCATGCTTCGATAAAAATGTTTTATGAAAACGACAGTTTTACGCAAATAAAGGTTTTTCTAAAAATACAAATCGGATTTCCAAAATGTATCAGTTTCATTAAACTTCCACTGTAAAATATGTTTTGGCTAATAAACCAATTAATTAACGTTTTCGACATTGGATATAAAAGAGTATGAGTTAATAAGCTGTAATGATTTAACATAACGACTTCGTTTTTCAAAACCCATTATTTGTGACATTTTCGGATTCGGTCATAACGTTTAGGCCGGGTTTGGGGTGTTACACATAACATGATGTCCTAAAAATTTAAATTAAGTGTCATGTAAAGTAAAAACAAACCCAAATCCTAAGTCTCATGCCACAGTTTGAAATAAAATGATACTGCAATCTTTGAATAATAAAATATAAAATGTTTAGAAATATTTTAACAAATTCGAGCTGAGACCCTCCGGATGCCGCGTCCTAACTTGGTGGGTTATCTATAAGGATGAAAATTTAATGGGGAGTGAGTTATGACGCTCAATGTGAGTTCTATCACAAGGAAATCATTGCAAACAATTAGTAAGACATATTAAATAATATCGTATAAAATATTCATAATCAGATGTTAGTTCAAAGTATCGTTATCTTCAATGCAACCATTATTAACATATAATGAAACTCATAATAGCAGATATTAGAATAACCAAAAATTTTAAAAATTCCCACAATATACATATATAATCATATTTTCATGCATACATGTATCATAACATAATTTCCAAATTTGTATGCACATGATTTAAAAGATGCCATACAGTTTTGGGCTTTTAAGAAAAAAAAATCCAACCGCACTGTTACATACCACAATGGGAGTTCCCCAGAACTCCAACCACCAACATACCATATTGTGGATTAACCACCAATAGTTTGCAGTTTTATTGCCATTGACTGTGGACACACAACAAAATGTCGCAGATGCAATCTGTAACATCCTGAATTTTTGGGCCTATGCGTTTAATGGGTGAATATGTTTAATATGTTAATTTAAGTAATAGGGGTCCAAATTGGGCTCAGAATTAGGCAAAGGCCTTGGTTAAATTATTAGATTGGGCGTTATAGAGTTAAAAGAGTGGTAATTATGTTTAAAATACCAACGTGGGCTTGTGGCCCAACAAAAAGGTGGCATTGTAAGGGAATTAGAAGGTGACGCCACACACAAGGAGTTAGGTGAGCAGCATGACTGCCATCAATGGTGTGTAGCGGCATGGGTTGATTGTAGAAATCCCCAATGGTGTGGTCGCGAGTAGGGGGTGGCGCGTAGCGATGATGGAAACCTAGGACTTGGGTTGGGCTTTGCATAATTTCTGTTATATTATATTCTGTTATATATTCTGTGGGGCTAAGGCCCAAAATCTAATGGTGCACGAGGGTTGCACACTGAGTTCTCGCGACTCACCCTTTTATTTTAACAATTTCAGGTGACACTTAGCGTGTCGAACCGGGCTGGAGAGGAGAGCAATGTGGCCATGCAAAAGAACATTTGGGATTCAGCAAAAAGACTTTAGATTATTATTTTATATTTTTATTTAATGGGTTTAAAATCTCGTTGTAATAAGGCCATGGGCCACTAGACTATTGTTTTATGTTTTTGGGTTTATGTTGGGTTTTATTATTAGACATTTTAAATTATGTTTTAAAAATTAAACTAAGACATGTACAAGATTTCGGTTTTTATTCACCAAGGCAATTTATCACTTTATATCTTATATAACTTAATAAACTATTAAATTTTCGGTATTAACGATTAAACCTAGTAATTGTTTTCCAAAACGGACATGTTTTGAAAAATTACTCAAGTGACATACCAGATCCGCTTGTAGTGTTTGGGCCGGGTTTGGGGTGTTACAAATTGGTATCAGAGCCCAGTTCAAAACTCAGTTTTGGGGTTTTTGGGTTCAAAACGTTTTCTAAAGATGGGTGTTGGGAAAAAAATGCATGTTTATAAAATATACAGGATGGTTTTCTCAGCATGGCACCTGCGTCTCCGGCCCAAATCCGCCAGGTAAGTATTCTGAACCATTGTGTGATATATAAATGTGGGCTTGATGGGCTTTATGGGACGTAGACTATCTAGATTAGAACTTGATGGACTTTAGGCCTAGTTCAAACAACTTCTTAAATCTCATAAGACTTAATTTCACTAAACAAACCCGTGAACGAGTCGCAAAACTAGGGTGTGACAACAGGCATGCGAATGTCTAGGATTGGATCCGGAAGAGCCTGGTACTTAAGCAGTCTTAGTGACTCACCTCCTCTTCGCTGGAATCCTACCTGGTGCGTAGTGACTGTTCACCCTAGCCGCGAGGATTTGTTGACGGGCCAAAATCCATAACTAAAGCCCGAAAGGGACCAGCCATCCTATTTTAACAAAATTGATAAAATATCCTTATTTTGAAAATTACCAAGATACCTATGATTTGCAAATATACCCCCAGATTTACAGAAATGCCCTGATTTACAAAGTCAACGGTTTCTTTAAAAAAAAAAACAACACACAACATCAATCAAAAACCACAAACACTTGAATGCCACTATTATTCTTTTGAAATCAAATTCTCTAAGATACCCTTGTTTAAAAAAAAACCTTAGTTTCGTAAAATTTTTGAAAATATTTTTGATTTGTAAAAACTACCCAAATTACCCTTGATTTACAAAATGACCAAAATGCCCCTGATTTGTAAAATGACCAAAATACCCCCAGATTACAAAATTATCGAAATACCCCCGGATTGTGAAATTACCAAAATACCCTTATTTCACAAAACCACAAGGAACCCTATTTTGGAAAATTACGAAAATACCTCAGTAGGATAAAATTACTTAAAATACCACAGGTAGAGGAATAACGAAAATAACCACGAGTGTTAAATGTAGGTGTATGGATGTTGTCTGTATGTTGCTTGTTGAATGTATGTAGTTCCTAGAACTAGGAGATGAGAAATTGAGACTGAATTGTAGTTATGGTTGCGAATTCGAAAGAACCACTTTTAAAACTTCTATTCATAAGACTGTCCGTGGTTAATCAGTGGGAAGAATTAATGATTCATAAAATTCTTAATCAGATAAACGCCAATCGGAAGAATGAGTACAAGGGGTCGAAGACGTCCGCCGCGTGGGACGGTAGTGAGGGTAGAGAATGACCATGTCGAGCTAGTAAGGTCCGGCGCGGTCGAGAAACGAGATGCCTGAAAGCTGCGCATTTGTAGAAGGAGAATTTCGGGATGATGCGCCCGAGAGATGATGCCGTATCTCAAAGCGATGTTGAGGTTTTAGAGAGGGTTCTTTGGAGTAGGCATGGAGTGCAGGAGCCGGAAACCTGTCTTGGGAGCGAGCGCTTAGGGCCAATGGGGCAGAAGTGTTTAGGGGAGTTTCTGGCGTAACCCCTAATACAACTGAGTATTGGCTGGAAGCTACTGAGCGTATAATGGATGACTTAGATTTCACGGTAGAGGAAAAGTTAAAAGGGGTCGTGTCTCTTCTTCGAGATGAGGCCTATCAGTGGTGGCTCACGGTGAAAGAGGGTACTGCCGCAGACCGTATTGACTGAGATTTCTTTAAGGAATCATTTCAAGGTAAGTATGTTGGGGCCAGCTACGTGGATGCACAGAGGAAGGTATTCCTAAATTTGGTGCAGGGAAGTAAGTCCGTATCTGAATATGAGGCAGAGTTTCTGCGATTGAGCCGCTACGCTCGAGGAACGGTAGCAACTGAATATGAACGTTGTGTTCGGTTCGAGGATGGATTGTGGAATGAGTTAAGGGTTTTGATAGCTCCGCAGCGAGAGAGAGACTTCGCTTTCCTGGTTGAGAAAGTTAAGATAGCTGAGGAGGTAAAACGGACTGAAAGACAGGAAAGAGATAAAGATAGGAATAGGAATAAGAGGAATTTTGAGCAGTCGGGATCATCTGGAAATTTTCAAAAAAAGCCTAGGTCCAATGGGCCAGCTCGTGCTCCGACGGGCCAGAATCGATCATGTCCTTCTTGTGGAAAAGCACATTCCAGGGAGTGTAGAAGTAAAACGGTGGATGCTTCAGGTGTGGATCCACGGAACATATGATTAAGGACTGTCCACAGGTGAATCAGGCTCAGCCAGCCGGAACCTCGGGCTGGGAGAGGTGATCAACAACCACCAAGGGGCTGCGGATAAGACAAGGGCGATAATAGTAATGAACGCGGTCGTGGAGCACCAGGTAAAGGTGCAGGTTATGCTGAGGCAAGGCAGCCAGCTTTGGTCTATACAGCACATCGCCAAGGGGACAGAGACACTCTAGATGTGAATACCGGTGCGTACTCTACCATAGTGTACTAAGTGTTTATTTTGGGTTTAGAATTGGAGTGCACAGTGAAAGCATGGTAGTGAGACTTAGGTAGTACGATTAATAGTTAGTTGGAAATTTCGAGGACGAAATTTCTTTAAGGGGGTAGAACTATAACATCCTGAAATTTTGGGCCTATGCGTTTAATGGGTGAATATGTTTAACATGTTAATTTAAGTAATAGGGGTCCAAATTGGGCTCAGAATTAGGCAAAGTCCTTGGTTAAATTATTAGATTGGGCATTATAGAGTTAAAAGAGTGGTAATTATGTTTAAAATACCAACGTGGGCTTGTGGCCCAACAAAAAGGTGGCACTGTAAGGGAATTAGAAGGTGACGCCACATACAAGGAGTTAGGGGCCCAAAATTTAGGTTTAATGAAGCCCAAATCTTTTAATTTAAGTGAGTTAAATTTCGGCATTAAGACTTGATGAGGTGGATCACACAAGGCTTAAAAATAGGAAGATATATTTGGATTTTATAATTGATAATATAGAAGATAAAAAGGAGAAAAGATAGGAGCCTATCTACAAGGAGATTGATGGCCGAAAATCCACCACTGAGAGGAGTAAAGAAATCAGGTACTGCATGGCAAAGGGATGCCGAATTTTCCCTTTTATTTAGCTTGAATTTTAATTAATTAGGAAGAGGCGTTTTTCGGTTTTACGGGAGAGGTGCTGAAAATCCTATAAATAGGGGATAGCTCCTTAATTTTGACACTTAAAACCCTAATTCTCTCCTCATTCCTTGTGCCGAAAATCCCTAGCCTCTTCCTCTCCAATTTCTCTTCTTCAATTTCTTCAAAAGCCAAACCTTTTCTCCATTTTTCTTTCCCTTGTACCGATTTCTCTAAAAAGTGAAATCTCTATAGTTTTTTTTCTTTATTCATCCTATTTGTGAATTAAATCTATTCTTAGGCATTTAAAATCTATTACTTTGGCATTGCCGAATCCTCTTTCTAGTGCTTGCAGAAATCCTCTGTATTAAGGTAAAGTGTCGACTGCGCTAGTTTCTCATATTCTATTCTCGGTTTTGAAAGGCAAAAGCCAAAAAGCTAATAGTTTAATGGTTCTATGTTGGGCGGCATTCCGAGATTTGAAGGAAACTTGGTTGACTAGATCTAAAAGCCAAAAATTATTAGTCTCCAATTTCGGGATTTTAAGGTAAGAAGATTTCTCTAGATTTCTATTAGATTTGTTCATTGGATATAAGATCTTAATTGTATAATGAGGATTAACGATTAAATATTGTGATAGTAGCTCTGATAAGGATTTGTGATGGAATTAAATATGGATCAGGCAAAGGAGAGAATCCCTAAGTTTAAAAAGCAGCGGTGTCGTGATTCGGGATTGGCGATAGGTTGTGGACCCAAGCATCGAACAAAATCTTAGATGATAAGCGATTTTAGCGAACTTGTGATAGTGTCGACGCATAGAGTGTCGTCCCTAACGGTAACTGGTGTGTATCACTTTCACACCATTTAAATTGCCTGTTAAAATATGTTTATTAATCTGTTATATTCTGATAAATGCCGAAAACCCGGCATAATGATTTAAACCCAAGGAGGGTAAAAGCGAATCACCAGGTTAGTGATCTCTGTCATTCCTAAGTGAATGTTCCTGTTAAGATGACATATGTGATAAGTATGCTATTTTACGATTGCATGGGGTTGGGTTTATTGAAAGGGGAGTGTTCATTGAGGAAGCCTGCTTCGTGTGACTTCTCAGTGGCTAATGCCATTTCGGACTGGTGACTCTGTCACAACTCATTCTCAGTGGCTTTTGCCAATTCAGCCTGGTGACTCTGTCACAACTTTGAAGAGGAGCAGCATGACTGTCATCAATGGTGTGTAGCGGTGTAGGTTGATTGTAGAAATCCCCAATGGTGTGATTGGCAGGTAAGGGTGCGTGTAGCGGATGGAAACCTAGGACTTGGGTTGGGCTTTGCATAATTTTTGTTATATTATATTCTGTTATATATTCTATGGGGCTAAGGCCTAAAATCTAATGGTGCACGAGGGTTGCACACTGAGTCTCGCGACTCATCCTTTTATTTTAACAATTTCAGGTGGCACTTAGCATGTCGGACCAGGCTGGAGAGGAGAGCAAGGTGGCCATGCAAAAGAACATTTGGGATTCAGCAAAAAGACTTTAGTTTATTATTTTATATTTTTATTTAATGGGTTTAAAATCTCGTTGTAATAAGGCCATGGGCCACTAGACTATTGTTCTATGTTTTTGAGTTTATGTTGGGTTTTATTATTAGACATTTTAAATTATGTTTTAAAAATTAAACTAAGACATGTACAAGATTTCGGTTTTTGTTCACCAAGGCAATTTATAACTTTATATCTTATATAACTTAATAAACTATTAAATTTTCGGTATTAATGATTAAACCTAGTAATTGTTTTCCAAAACGCGACATGTTTTGAAAAAATCACTCAAGTGACATACTAGATCCGGCTGTAGTGTTTGGGCCGAGTTTGAGGTGTTACACAATCTGCATATGGCTGTGGGTACATAAGAAAATATTGCAGATAAAATCTGTTAATAGCCGTGGAAGCACAACAAGCTTGCAGATGATAGCTGTCAAAGGATTGTGAATGCACAACAAAACATCGTAGGTGGAATTTGTTATGGCTGTGGGTACAAAGCAAAAATAAATACAGATATACTGTCAATACTTCCTCCGATCATATTGTCCCATCCCATGCAATGCAGTGTATCAAATTTCATACAAATATCATATGGTGACATTTAATGTACCAATACATGGCAAACCAGTAACAAAATCATGTTTTTCATGTATTCAATTTAGCAGTAATATAGGGCATGTCGTTCATACGATCACAAGTATATAGATACAATAGTAACATATATTATTCAAAATTCATCCAAATATATATAAAAGCAAATAATTACCGATCAATCAAGGAATCTAACATATTTCATTTATCAGGGACCTAATTGCATAATTTAATTCATTAAACTAGTTTAAAACTTATTCAGGGACTAATCTGATCAAAACATAAAATTGTGGGTCTAAATTGTAAATTTTGGGTTCCATGGGAGACATGGCCGTGTCGAAAGCCTTGGGCCATGTAGAGGATGTACACGACTGTGTGGCTAGGCCATGTGAGAGACTATGGTTGCGTGGCATTCAAAATTTCAACCTATAGAGGAGACACGACCATGTGAGAAGCGAAAAACCTAGGGTTTCTGGGGGACATGACCATGTGAGGGGGCTATGTGGTCCATTCGGGCGGGCCACATGCCCGTGTGGTCTATCCTAAGTTCTGTTTTATCTCGATTTTCTCGTAAAAGAACACACATTTGACATCGGAGTCTCGAACGACGATCCTCACGTCCAAATCTGATCCAAAATACCTACAACGAGTCTTTCAACAGACAAAAACACAAAGATTAATGAAAAATTTCAAGATTATCAAGATTTTTTGACAAAGATTGAAAAAGATCCGTAAACGAGTTTGGAAGATTGACGAAAACAATGAAATTTAAAATTGTATGGGTTCTATTGATTGGATTAAGAATACTTACTGATCTTTCAATGAGATTTCGAAGGTGATTGACGATAAATCAACAGCTGGTGGAAAAACAGGTTAAATAGAGAATTGTTGTCAATTTGGGATTTCAAGAAGTTAATTTTCTAGCAACAAATGTAAAATCTTTGTGGGAAGAAAAACAAGAAATAAAAGAAAAAGATAAATTTAAAGAGAAGAGAGAAAAATTCTATTTAGGGTTAAAGAGAAATTTAGAATCAATCTATAATTAGGAAAAGAAATTAAATACTTAAGGTTTCCAAAATTGGAGGGGCTAATTGGGAAATAACCCTTCTTGCCATCCAAAAAGAAATGAAGAGAGAGAGTGGTGTGACTTAAACCTAAGAAGTAAGAGAGAAATGTAAAGGACTTACCATTTAGACTACTGCCCACACTTGATATATTTTTACCAAAACTAATAAATATCTTAGTCCAATTTTGTTCTTTAGTTGTTAAAAAAACTTAGAAGAAAATGGAAAGAATGGGGTTTGAACTTAGGATTTCTTAAGAATTATTCTAGCTATATAACCATCAAAATTAAGTCATTTCTTGATAATTTGATAATTCTAACCCTATATATTTTGGGGTGTTACATTCACCCACGATAATTTTAACTTGACTTATAATAATTTCAACTTAACACGTGGTATTTTATGATTGATCCGAAAATTTCTTCTCATGGTATTAGTTTTTGGATCATCATCAAGAATATTAACAATCTAATATTGAGTAGGGAGAGGAGATAATATAACATGGGAAAAGGAATATGGGAGGAAAGGGACAAAGGGAAAGAGAGGAGGAAAGAAGGGCTGACACGCCGGCAAAGGATTCTTCATGTTAGGGTGGGGGATTAGGACCCCACTGTTCCACTTTCCCTGTACTTCCTAGAAGAAGAAGAAGAAGATTTAAAAGTTATGTCATTTCTTTTGGGGGCTTACTTTCATTGTCACTCCACCGTAGGATATTAATTGGGTCCTACAAACTGCTAAAACTCTTTATTATTACATAATATTTATGACCCACTTTCTTTTTTTTTTTCCCTGTAATTCACCCTTTTATTATTAATATATATTTTATATTCTAATTGTTTTTTCAATAATAGTATCTTGAAAGTTTGAATTTAGATAAAAATTACTCCTACTTTTGATTTCCTGTTTTTATTACAATTTTCTTTCCATGTATATGAGTTAAAACCATATCATGAGCAATAATTAACATTTCGTTTGTTTCTTACATAATTGAGTTCACATTAAAATTTGGGTTCCTTTTGAATTACAATTTTTCTTATATTTTAATCAAATTCAAAGGAAAAATAATTAGTGTGAAGTGTATCCTTGGAAGAAGATTTCAAGACCCCACTGAATTGACCTCATGGTGTTTTTATAGTCCAAAACTTTGATGTGAGAGAATTTTGTTTGACGTGATAATTTAATATTATTATAAGTTTATAATAACTTCAAATACAAGTAGTATATGTCAACCATGGTGTAATATTAATAAGAGAATACTAAAATGAATATATTAAAATTTTGCAATTTGGAATGTATGTTGTGTGCATGGTAGCAAATTTCATAATTAATCCCAATAAAATTCGTAAAATTATTTTCTTCAAATTATATATATATTTAATGAAGAATTGAATAAAAAGTTTATATAAATTTTTTTATTTAACTTTCATCATAATCATCCTTTAAATAATCAAGGTATTTTTATCATCCAGTTGTTTATTTTCATAACAGAAACATACAAAAGGACGACAATCAAGTTTTTATATTTTGCAATAAATTTATTGAAAATTAACACAAAAATTAAATATAATTTTGGTTAGAATGATTAAGATGAAAAGTAAATGTTATAAAAAAATTTGAGTTCAAATATCATAATATAAATTTATATTTTTAAATTTTATATGATAAAGATAAAAATATCTTTAAAATAATAATATTATTTTGTTAAAATAATGATTTTTATTTTATTAAAGAATTTTTTTTATAATTTATTAACTGAGTTAAAACTTGATTGAAAGGTGACATTAAATCGATCAAGTTCTCTATAAATAGAACAAATATATTAGAATGTAAGATTTTGAATAAACCCTCAAAACAATAATTTTAGAAAAACTATTTAGTAGAAAATTGAAGAGTTGGAAATCTTCTTTTGTTTGATCTTAAAATGAAGAAGATGTGATGTTGAATTGCTTAATATAATTTAAACTTGAGGGAGAAACACAATCTTAATTTCAAAGTAAATCTTTTATATTTTCAACTTACATACATATTATAAAAAAAAAGAAAAACTTATTCCATTATTTTAAAAAGAAAATAAAAACAAATAAACTCGTTCGTAATAAGATTTTTCTCTTTCAATTTGATACGGTGCTTCTTTTTCTTCAAATTATGTAGTTGGCGTAAAGTCATTACTAGAGAGAACATAATTACCAAATATAGTAATTTGGATTAATGACATGTTAACTTCTATTTAATGTTATTGCTTCACTTAATATTTTTTAGTGAATTAACTTTTAGAAATGTTGGTAAAGGGTGAGATTTTCAATCTAGTGAGTTCTTAATTTAAATATTATTTTAATTTAAGTTTCATCATATGTGAATCTTATCTAAATTTATTTTTGTCTAGATACCAATATATTTCGATTATTAATTTTTTTGTTTATGCATTTACTTACTAATAATAAGGAGGCTTATGAATTTTGAGGCTTCATATTCAAGTCTCACTATGTGTAACTTTTAGATTTTTAGTTTATTAATGGATTTGTTTAGATATATCCTGATTATTAATCTAATAATTTATTATAATAATTGACTTTGATTATAATCATTTGAATATACTGATTATAATACTAACTCTTTCTAAAATATATATTTGAAATGGTTATTGTAAATGTACAATTTTCTTTAGTGTCATAATAATGAAGGTTGTTTTGTGCTTACCTATCTAATTATTTTTATTTTTTGACAATTTTAAAGTACATTCACACACATGCACAAGATATTATCTATACTTTATCTTGTAACAATGTTATAACCCTACACTTGAATATCTTTGCCCCTTGTCTCAGAGAGAAAAGCATCGCCACAATGCTATTAAAGACAAGCGTTACATTAGATCTAATCCCATTAATGTTTCTAATTTCTCAAGCTTGTAAACCTCACATAAGATTACATTTAGGTCATACCCTAAAATAGGTCTAAATTGGACTCTACTAAGGAAGTAATGATGGTAGGATGGATTTACTCCAAACCCTCATCCTCCTATAAATACCTTCTTTCCTATGATCAAAAGGGTGATATGAACAAGAACCATTAGCTACCACTCTGCCGAAATACCACCTCAAACCTCCACCCTTAATGACTTTCCACAGTATATGCGGTGTGAATCACCGCTATTGTCAACCCCAACACCTTGTATAACTTAATTGTTATAACAATTAGTGATGGCAGTGGGAATCTAGATGAAAGCTATGACTTAATTGACCCAAAACATCTTAGAAGTGCAAAAAAAAAAAAAAAAAAAAACTACCAAGTATGGATATAGAGACAACTAATGCAATTAAGGGGAGCATTATTGTACGCTTATGATTATAAGCAATGCCATTAGCAACAACCAAGGGGGGAGTACCAGCATTATATTGCTTACAACCAATATGGCTAATCATTTGGCCAAAGAGAATACTACAAGAAACTTCAGCTAGAGAAACCACCTAGATATTATCAAAACTACCTGAACTAACTAGATCTTGTTGGAGGGAACCGACAATTACAACCTCAAGGGGTGGAGAATCCCTATAACACCTCACACTCGTATTCAACACCGGAATAGGGTTACGGAGTATTACCGAACTTATAACACTTATAAACATACATTTCATATACAATTTATCATGTCAAGTACAATTCAATCACAACCAATGATAGTGTCCTTTAATCGAGCCTACGAGGCCTTAAACATGCATTAGAAATGGTTCGACACTAAACCGATAACTCGGGAAATTTTTGTGAAACTTAGAAAATTTTTGCTTCAAACAGAGGACACACGCCCTTGTGGACAGGCCGTGTGTCTCACACGGCCACTAGACACGCCCGTGTCACAGGCCGTTTGAAAACAGGGGGTACATACTGACTTGGGTCACACGGCCAACCACACACGCTTATGGCTAGCCTGTGTGCCCTTCGAAGTGGCCACACACGCCCGTGTGCCAAATCGTGTATTAGGCCATGCCAAACCTGTAGGGTATACTAACTTATGCAACACGGCCAAGTCACACGCCCGTGTGTTAGGCCGTGTAACACCCCTTACCCGTATTCAACTCCGGAATCGGGTACGAGGCATTACCAGACTTAACTTGCTTGAATATACAACTTTGGGCTATATAATTTCTTTTCAACTTAAAACTTTTTATTCACATTCATATCATTCTTATTATGGGCCTACGAGGCCCTAAACATGCATATGGAGGGTTTCGGAATTTAACCGGAAACTTTTGCGCACTCAGAAATTTTTTACCTAAACAAGGCCACATGCCCCTCACACACGCCTATCTCCCTAGCCCGTGAATAATTTATTTTTCATTTCGACCTACAGGGTTTTCATACGGCCGAGCACATGCCCGTGTCCTTCACACGGCCTAGACACGCCCGTGTCCTCACTTGTGTGTGAAAACCTGGGTATTCTGTTTATGACGTTAGCAACTCTTGAGGGGCACATGGCCTAGGCACACGCTTGTGTGCTGGCCAGTGTGACGAATCGAATTCTCACAAATTTGATGCAGGGGACACATGGCCTATCAACACACCCATGGGGCTGACCGTGTGTCACACACGGCCTAAACACACACTCGTGTGTCTACTCGTGGGGACAATTAAAAGGCTATTTTCCAAGCCAATTGCCACCCTGAAACATAGACACACATATACCAACACAAGCAACACATGACATGGCAATAATACATTATGAAGAACCACTAATCATCATTCATACACTTCACAATTTACTCCATCATTTGCATGAACTTTCACTTCATAAAACTCATCACCATTAAAATATGAAACTTGACAAATATCGGCCAATTCCTAATGGCCATTTACAAAATGAGTGTATGACATTAGTAGTCAACACTTTGGCTTTCAAATTTGACATAAAACAAGATGACCAAGTTCCTATACATGCCATACTCAAAATAAGTCAACTTTACTATACCAAAAGAATGATTGATAGTGTGATCTGAGCTCCGACGTTCTGCGATCCCTGAGCTAGCTTGGCGATACTACAAGAAAGAGTGAAAAGAAAGGGGTAAGCATATAGCTTAGTAAGTTTGCATGAATATATAGCAACATAAGTACTCATGGTAAAATCCATTCATCTCAGAGAACAATAGCAACACAAGTTCTCAAGTGCTTAGGCATACTTACTCATACTCATTCTTACCATCACACATTACATTATGGTTTCATAACTTGTATTTTACTCATGGCACCTGTATCACTTAGTCACATAATTTAACACTTATGCTAACTTGAACATAAACTTAAATCATCATCATCCTTAACATAAATGGAACTCATTATCATCCTTGTATAATTTAGCTCTATATTATCTTTGCATACTTAGCTCTTTTGCCCGTTGAACTACTCGGAATATCAGAAGATACTCAATCTCATCATACATGTATCACGATGCCAATGCCATATCCCAGATATGGTGTAACAGCCCAATTTTAACCCTAATCGGAATAGGGGTTTCGAAACCACAAATCTAAGTCCGAAAAAAATATTTTTTTAAAAAAAAATTATTTCAGTATTTATTATGTGTGAATTTGCTTGTGTCAAATTTCCGTAAGTTAATTTGTTTGTCTGTGTGTATAATTTGACAAAAGGATTAAAATGCATTAAAAGTGAAAGTTGCTTGCTATTTTTCAAGGTATTAAAGTGTTGTGGCTTTTTAAATAGGAGGACTTATGTGGCAATTAAGCCAAAAGTATGTGAGTGGACGGCAAGGCCATTAAATGAACATATTTTATATGTTTTATTAAATGATATTAAAAGAAAGCAAATGTTAAATAAATGGAAAATGATGTAATAATATATTAAATAAGTTAGAATAATAAAACAAAAAAAAAAAGACATGCATGTTCATCTTTGGAGCTGCCGAAATTAGCCAAGGAAAGAAAAAAGAAAAGAAAGCCACATTCGGCCATATTTTGGTTTGACTAAGGTATGTAACTAGCTCGGTTTTTGATAATTTCTACGTTTTTGAGATTGTTGCTTAGTAATCTTCAAGACCCATGCTTTAATTTTTAAATTTGATGATATATTCATGAAATGCCATTGTTGATAGCTTGATGAAATTGGTGTTTAGTGATGGAAAATAAATATAGGTTTTTAGATTGTTAAGTTTAATTAAGGCATTTTTGATAAAAATGCCTAAATAGGATTAAATTGTGAAATTTATAAGTTGAGGGGTCAAAATGTGAAATAAATGAAAGAAATGGGCTGTTAGGGACCTTAGTGAAATTCGGCCAAGCTAGGGTGAAGCTAAATTTTGAATATTTTGTGTTTTATGCTATTTAGACTAAATTGTGATAAATGTTAAATATCAGGGGCAAAATGGTAATTTGCCCATTTAGGTGTTTTTGGATTAAATTACAATGAAATGTGATTGAATGAGTTTAAATTTAATGTGTTTAGATCAAGAACAAAGAAAAACAAACTTGGATCGGGAAAATAAAAATTATCGAATAGTCGATTTTTTTCGTGTCGACGATTTCCGAGGTAAGTCTTTAAGCAATTTAATATCGTTAACATTGGTTACAACCTTGATTACATTTTGAATTATGAATTTATAAGTGCGAAATAGGCCAAAGCCTAATATGATAGGTGATTTTAATAGTGAAATGTAGTTATATTTAATTGAAGTTGATATGTGAAAATAATATGAATTATGTGTGAGATGTGATATTGGTAATATGTATCTTGTGTATGAAATGGTTTATTTATATTGACACTCGGGCTTGAGCCCAGCGAGGCCTTGTGCCGGTGAAGTGTATCGGGCTTATTGCCTAGCGTGCCTTGTGCAGGTGAAGTATATCGGGCTTATTGCCCAGCGAGGCAAAATCTTTGGTGATTAAATTTCGGACCTCGAGTCTAGCGAGCTTAGTCTTGGGGTGTGTATTCGAGCTTTATTGCCTAGCGGAGCTTAGCTTGCGGTGTGTATTGGATTTATTTCCTAGCGAGGCTTAATGCCGGTGATATATTATAAATAAAGGATACATGGATCACTAATAAGGTGGAATGCAATTATGGTAAGTAAGCTAAATGTCCAGGTAAGTATAAGCTTCATAGTTGCAATGATTAAGGTAAGTTATTATATTACTATTCGAAGTGAGCAATATGTGATATAGTTGAAGTATTATTGTAAGATTTTTAAATATGTGCATTTGGTCTTAAAAATAATGAGTATGATAAATTGGAACTTAATCTTGGATGTGCCTTGAGATTCGATTATATGTGTAAATGCTTATGTGAGGGCAAATGGATATGTTTGCATATGTGTATGATTGATTATTTGTAGTTAATGTAAATTGTACTTACTTGATCGGATTTTATATATGGATACATATTACATATAAGTGTATTTGGTGAGTTTGCACCATTAAGGTGAGATAAGAATAATTTTGAGGATGTTAAAGAAAAGGAAATGGCATTTGGCATTAGTGGGTCATATATGTGCTAAGCTTTAAAAATCTTATAGTATTAATTATGGCTTTGATAATGCTTGAATGATTATTTGATTTAATACTTTTGCTTAAGACTTACTAAGCTTAAATAGCTTACTCTGTGTGTATTTTTGTTTATAGATTTGGATATAAGTTACGAGCTCGGGAATCGTCAGCAAAGTCTATCACACTATCGACTAACTTCGGTATTTTATAAGCTGAAATTTCTTTGAAACTATGGCATGTATAGGCTAGCTTTGGAGTTAGTTTAATTCGAAAGAGTGTGTATAAAAGCCATGCGAAAATGGCTTAATTTCCTTCCTTGTGTTGGGTTTTGGTTCAATTATGGCTTAAGTTTATTTTGGTCATGGTTTAATCTTATATGCTTAGTAATTACATGGTATGGCATATATATATATGGTGGTGTTTTATTCATGTGTTTCAGTAATGAGGTAAATGAGGTATGTTTGGTGTATTATAGTAAGATAAATAATGTTAAGTTTAAATGATTGTGGTTATGTGTTATATATATATTTATAATATGTGTGGTATGTTTGGATTTGGTATTTAAGTGAGTTTGGGTTATGACATATGAATGGAAATATGCATATGAAGGTTGGAGACTATCTATATTTCGACTTATTAATGGGGTAAAAGAATGACTATATATTCGAGTGTGTATTGAATTAAAATTTGTGGTTTTATTATTGAGTTGAAATGACATGTCTTAAATGGGTAAATTGGTTTAGAAATGATAATTTAATTGTATATGTATATTAGGCTAAGGAGATGGCTTAAAATGATAGCATGATATTTGGCTTATAGCATTATATAAAGATACTATGGATTGGATGATATACAATACCGAATATGTAATGACTAGCTTGGTAGTGATAATGAAATATGGACACTCGAAAATGGCTCTATTGTGTACACATTTACGCAAGCTTGTAAATGGGAAGTACACATGTTTTTGGTTCTTTGAAAGGTTAAATAATTGTGTATGTTACTTATGATCTTGGTCATTAAGCTTTATGTAATGATTTGTTAAACCTACTAAAAGTAGGTATACTATTAAGCAAAAAGGATTTTTAGTAATTATTATTATTCGAATATCATTGTAATAGTGACTATATATTTCGTACAGTGCATGTGCATATAATATGCTAATAGATTATGTATATCATTAATCTATTTTTTGTGGTCAAACATGGTGCATTATTCTGTGACTTAAAAAATTGTATATAATATGTTCGGTCATGGTATTATATTAATTAATGCTGCATGCATGAATAAGAACAAAATAAAAACTAGGCCATGTAATATGGTTGTTATGTTTTTAATATGTGCATGTACAGAAAATTAAATAAAAATAATGATATGATTAATAGTTAGTCTATGAGATAATTGTACTGACAATTGTTCGATGCATGAAATGTAAGGATATATGTTTGAACATGTATTCAGGAAGCAAATGCCAATACTGTTGACGTCATATAGTTCGAACCTTATATGTATTAAGTACATGTAACGTGGCTTTGTTGCATATTAGTTATTTCGAATATGTGGATAAATAATTGATATTGACATGCTTCAAAGTTTTAAAGCATGATTTGCTGGTGAATTTTAAGTAGTGAAGCATGATCGGGTTTTAGTTGGTCAAGTGAACTATTTGTATAATAATTATTTGAATGTGTTTTGATTTATAAGTTGTGTACTATTGTTATTAAATACAAAATGTATGTATATTGATGTGATTGAATTACGAAACAAGAAAGGTAGTAAATGTATGTCCTGATCTGTGCTATGTCCAGTAATACCTTGTAACCCTAATCCGGCGACGTATATGGGTTAGAGGTGTTACATATGGTCTTATATGGGATCACTTCTTAATGTCGATGCCATATCCCATATATGGTCTTACACGGGGATCTCCTAGCTCGATGTCGATGCCATGTCCTAAACATAGTCTTATACGAGATCATACATAGATGTCGGTGCCATGTCCCAGACATGGTCTTACACGAGATCTTCCTTTGATGTCGAAGCCATGTCCTAAACATGGTCTTACACGGGACCTTCCTTATTCGACGCCGATGCCATGTCTCAGACATGCTCTTACACGGTATCTACATTCAGTGCCGATGCCGTGTAACCTTTTTTATCTCATGTCGTGACATAGGTATCCTCGTTATTCCGAAATTTCAACCAGGACTTCACTTAGCATAATCTCATCATTTTCTCATTAAGACATCATCAGTAAAATTTCATGGAAATGATATGCATTTCTCAAAATAATAAGTAATTTAAACCTAATAACATATGTAACCTTAATTTCACAAAAACTTACCTCGGTACTTCAAACGTGTGTGGATGTTCGATTTAGTCCAACACATTGTCCTTGCCTCGGTTTCGATCCGGGCTTCATGTTTCTTGATCTATAATAACAATTTCACCTTTTTAATACTCACATTGACTAAATTGACTCATGAATCACACTTTGGAAAAATTACGATTTTGCCCCTAAACTTTCTCATAATTACACTTTTGCTCCTAGGCTCGTAAAATGATTTTCATTCAACTTTCTTGTATTTCAAGCCTAGCCGAATCATTTTCTTAACTAAACAGCCCCTAATTTCCACTATTTAACTCATGTATGACCATTTTTATAACTTTTACAATTTGGTCCTTTTTTGCATTTTTCATGAAAATCACTTAGAAAAATATATTAATCATACATCAAACTTTCATATTCTTCCATAAATCATCAAAATACATGACATCAACCCTAGCTCAAAATATAGCTAGAAATAGCTAAATTGAGCTACAAAGATCTCAAAAATACGAAGAACATTAAAAACGGGGCTAGAATGCACTTACTATCAAGCTTGGAAGATGAACAAACCCTAGCTATGTCTTCCTTAGTGAATTTCGGCCATGGAAGAAGAAGATGGACAAGATTTTTGATTTTATTTTCCCTTTTAATTCTTTTATTGACCAAAGGACAAAAATGCCCTTAATCCCCTTTCTTGAGATTTTTCCTTCCTATGTCCATTTTTGTCCATATTACATATAATGGTCTAATTGCTAAATAAGGACCCCTTGTAATTTTTATAATTCTATTTCATACTTAAATCTTCTAGAATCTCATATTTTCTAATCTTTGCAATTTAGTGCTAATGGACAATTTGATCACTAATTAATAAAATTTCTTCATGAAATTTTCACATAATCATGCAAACACCTCATAAGCCTCATAAAATCATAAAACACATATTTTTACTTTGGATTTGTGGTCTCACAACCACTATTCCGACTAGGCCCTAAATCGGGCTGTTACAAGCCGTGTGCCAATTAAGGGGTATACTGACTAGTGTCACACGACCGATCACACGCCCGTGTGTGAGACCGTGTGGAGCATACTGACTTGATTTCAAATTCAACACCAAGGGACACACGATCGTGTAACATGGTCGTATGTCACACACGGCTAAGACACAATCCCGTGTCTCTGCCCGCATGGACAAAAATAGGCTATTTACCAAGCCATTTTGCCACCCATTTTGCACATACCTATACAAGCTCAATTGGTACCAATTCAAGACACAAATATGCAGCCAAAAGTCATCAACCAATACACAATGATACTATATCCATTTCAACAATTTCAATACTCAATTCAATGCCATTTACCTATTGAAATACCTATCAACTCATCTTGCTTTACTAGACATAATTCACATATATGATTCATTTAACTAAACCATTCCAAATATGCATTATCAATTCAACCTCATTCACTCATTATAGGTCAATTACCTAACTCAAAAGAAAGCCATTTACACATCTTTATACATTAACAAAATCATCAACACAAGCCAACTTAAATGGCCCAAAATACATGTTCATTAAACATACCAAAATGACTCAAGCCTATACATGCCATATACCATATATACACAATCAAAAGTACCAAAATAGATGTTCGATAATGCGATGAAGTCTCTAAAAATCCCTGGTTCTGAGCTAGCTTCAATATACTATAAAGCGTAGAAGAAAATAAACAAAGTAAGCTGTAAAGCTTAGTAAGTTCGTATGTATATATGAAATAATCAACATCATTCATTAACAATTCCAAATAGATACATAATTTGCAATTAAAATCTCAATAAATGAGATAACATAAAGTTTAACTACAAAGCAACTCATAAGTTCTCATCTTCTTTTAATTTATCATTCGAACAGTTTTATGTACATACCTGTACTGATACATATCTATTCTCACTAATTCGCTTATCGAATCACTTCGAGTTAATAAATGCTTACGATATAAGTACATCGATTTTCCAATGCCATAGTCCAACACGGTCTTACACATACATTTCCAATGCCCTGCCGTGGTCTTACATTCACATGCCATAACCCGGTTATGGTCTTATTATCCGATTGCTATAGCCCAGCTATGGTCTTATTTAGTATCTCGTCTACTTAAACCGTACATTTAAATCAAATTCATCACATTTAGCCATAGAATAAATAAAATCTCAATACCATCCACCAATTAAATAATTACACATTCAAGTTCAATTATACGAACTTACCTCGTGTACGGATATGACGAAACGGACCGACTATTTAATTACTTTGGTTTTTCCCCAATCTAAGTCTAAATTCCCCTTTTCTTGATCTATACGTAATCAAAATCAGCTTATTTAATCAACTATTTATTCAATTTAGTCCAAAACACACATTACGACTATTTTACACATTTCCCCTAAGCTTTCACATTTTTCACAGTTTAGTCCTTATTGCATAAAAATCACAAATTCATGCAATTTAGTACTAACCCATGCTTTATCGAATTTAATACATGTTACTAGCAGCCCATATCTTCAATTTATTCTAAATTTTAACCACCACATTTCACGTTTTCTCAATTTAATCCTTTTTTGACATTTTTGTCAAAAATCACTTTACAAAAGCTATTAATCTAACATTTAACTTTCCAAATCTATTATAAATCATAAAATTACTCAATCATTCAACAATGGCAACATGATAAATCTTTAACAGTTTTACAAATTAGTCCCTAGGCTAGCTAGTACTAGATGCAACGATTACAAAAAACATAGAAATAATTAAAAACCGAGCAAAAATCGTACCTAATTGAGTCAAAATAGCATGGCCGAAAGAACCCTAAGAAACTAAATTCTCTTCTCTTAATTTTCAATGAAATAAATATTTTGACCTCGGATTTTTGGTGTCGAAATAACTGTTCCAATTTAACTAAAAACGGGCTGTTACAATTCCACTGTACAACGTAATACTCCCACGAAACAATATATTGAGCTAGGAGTATCGAGCTCAAATACACCAAGAAGGAGCATAAATTGGTGTTTAAAATTTTAAGAAAAGGAAAGCACCAAAGATGACATAATAATTTTAGAATGATTTGCTTTAATTGCCTACCTCCATTGCTTTAGCTTTACTTAACTAAGAATTTTTCCCAATTCACTAATTGGTACCTTTTTAAGAAAATGTATAACTTTTACATAATCTCTGTCTTTTAACTTGATAAGATAACACCACTACCCCTTAAGGTTTTCTACCTAAAAACATTAGGTAACTTCTCAAAAAGAGAAATGAAATAAGAATGAATATGAAACCTCTCAAAGGTTAATATGAAATGATTGCTTTTACAAATATAACAAAACACTTGCAAAGAAATAAAAGTAAAACCAACAAGTTATTTTTGAGTGAAATAGAAGTGTAACAAATGAAAGTTTTGAATTTTTGAGTGAAATAGAAGTGTAACAAATGAAAGTTTTGAATTTTTGCTCTTTGATCTTTGTAAGCTTGATTCTTGTCTTCCTTGAAGTGTTTTTGGTCTTTAGTTATACCCTTTCATTGATTTGTAGATGTTTGGAGATGTTGGAGGAAGTTTCTAGCTATTGGAAGATTTATTTATGCTCATGAAATGTAGTTTACAGAGCCAAAGGTCAATACTTACAAGGGTGGTCTTAGTACTTTGTTGAAAAACATTCGGTAGAAGATTATGAGTCTCGATACCTTCAAAATAGGTCTCAAGAAATCTGGAGTAGGTCTAAGGACCTGAAGAATAGATCTTGATACCATGTTCCTCTAAATAGAGCTGTGGCTACAAACTTGCAAAGTCTCAAGACTTGCAAGCCTAAGTATCGATACTTGGTTGCTAAGTATTGAGATTTTCCTAGTAAGTCTCGCTACCATACATATCTAAAAAGCATTGTTAGATACTATTTGAGGGGTATCAATACCTATAATGTTTAGAAACATGTTTGAAAAGGCTTAAAAATACTTTTTAAAGATCATAAGAGTATTTAAAGTTTTTTGCAAGTGTCTAATGTGTTTTGGAAACATGTTTTGAGTTTTATAACACTTGAAAATATTTGAAGTATAATTAATAAATTCTTGCAAATTTGATTAAGGAAATTTAAATTTATTTATTTTATATAAAAAACTTTGAAAATCAAAGCTAGAAATGATCTACTTAAGCTTTTGTTGGAAAAAATACAATCAATAGCAAGAAATAATATTGTAAAACACCCAAATCATTTGGGAGTTAGGGAAAAATGAGGCAATTTAAAAATGATGAATGTGGCACCGAGACATGAAGATGTAGCTTTATTAGCACTAGACATAGTGATTACCCCAAGTAGAACTTGAAGAAGGGAAGTAGAGCACAACTTGGAAGGATTAGGCGTGGCACTAATTGACTCTCTTCTTGAATGTTAAATAAAGGCATTGAAGAAATAAATGTATCTTTTAGAAGTATTGATACAGTCAGGAGAAGCCTCAACGTTTCAAAATGAAAATGATCTATTGACATCCTAAGGACCATTTACACGAGTACAACAATTAAATGTGAATTATAGAAGCCTTTCACACTCACAAATGTAACTTGCTTTTTCCTAACATTATATGAGCATGTTAGGAATTGGTATTTAACACTACCAATGAGGTCCATAGGAAACTTTGATGAACTAGCTTATTAGTTCAAAGGACATCACTTGGCTAATATTATCGCGTAAAAAAACACCACCACTTTGTTTATTTCCAAGAAAGAAGAATGTGAACATTTATAAAAATACATTAAGCCATTTAACATTACTATAAAGTGAATTAAGGGCTTGGCATATGACTGGGTGATCTAAGCCTTAACAATTTGAGTAACCCCATGAGCATTTGAGATACAAATTGATAGAGCATCAAATAGAAAAACTACATGCCTTTTATGAAAAGCACATCACTATATAGAGGTGGGAAAATAGATTTCCTCTAGCTAGGGGTTTGTAATAACAAGTCGAGAAAAGAAATCAATAATTAATAATTAGGAGAACAAAGTCCTCTAGAATACATCAGGAAGATAAAAGAATGAATCCTCACCTTAAAGTTGATATAGGAAGGCAACCCTTCGTAGGGAAAACTTAAACAATGAAGCAACCATTGAGACAAAATGATTAGTTTCACAAAAAGAATCTTAGGAGATCCCATACCAATGAAACCATCACCCACTTAGATGCGATTGGAAAAAATATACAAATATTGTAACACCCCAAACCCGGCCCAATTGCTACGACCGGATCTGGTATGTCACTAAGAAAATTTTTGTCAAACATGTCGTATTTTTTGAAAAGCCCAAATATATTTCATATAAGAATATGCTTTGGTAAAATAAACCAAACTTAATTACATGCCTTAGTTTAATTTAAAATAAAAAAATAAATAACTAAAAGTAATTAAAGCCCAAAAATAAAACAAAATATAAACTAGTGGCCCATGGCCTTATTACAACGAAATTTTAAAATCCACCAATTAAAAATATAAAATAATGACTTGAGTCTTTTGCTAAATCCACATATTCTTCTCGCATGGCTACCTCATGCCTCTCCTCTCGGCTGGTCCAAGCACTAGGTATCACCCGAAATGTTAATTAAAAGGGTGAGTCGCGAGACTCAGTGTGCAACCCTCATGCACCACTAGATTTTGGGCCTTAAGCCCGTAAACAAAGTAAAATGATTTAATACTCATAATAAAAATTTATAACAAATAATATGCAAGGCCCAACCCGTTTGCCTAGGTTTCCATCCGCGGCATGCCCCCGTACCAACCGTACACACCATTGGGGATTTCTACAATCGACCCACACCGCTACACACCATGATGGCAGTCATGCTGCTCATCCACATATGATGGCCGAAGCCCTTATAACATATAATGGCCGAAGCCCGTACAACAATTCACGGCATTAGCCGCTACATCAGATCACGGTAAAATCGCTACACATATATCGTATAACTTCCTCCTTTCATCAACCCAACTCATGCAATCACATACAAGCATTTTACTTATAACATATAAACAGATTATTTACTAACCTGGTGAACCGCTTTTACCCTCCTTGTGCTTTCATCAATAAATCGAGATGTCGGCAATTATCAAAACATATAAATCTTATGATCATGCATTTTATGATTAGATCTAGATGGTGGGGAAGTATTACACACCTGTTATCACGAAGATCTATTATCCTTAACGTAGAGCCTTATTTGTCGAATCCCGAAAATCCCGAAGAAACGTCACCTTCCTACCTTCGGGTTTCCACCAAATCGGCTTTAATGGAACAGACTCAGCTTTTAGGGATAAAGAGTATAATCGACAGGGCCTTTGAAATAATTATTTGAATTAGGAGCTTGATAAAAATAAAGGAATCACAGAAAAAGAAGAAATCCCAAAACTCACCGGATTAAAGAGGAGTATACGACTTACGGTGCACCTTCGGGAAACAGAGATTTCACTTGTAGATTCGACTTTGAGAAGTGAAGAGGGGAAAGTAACTGTGTTTGGAGAGTTGCGGCAAAGAAAATGTTTTGAGAGAAAAGAAGAAGAGAAATTCGACTAGGTGAGGAAGAAAAAGAATGAAAGCATGGATGATCACTTGGCTTATATAGATTTCGGCAATGCTCCCCTTCCCAGAGTTGGATTTTCAGCCAACTCTGCTGTCATCTGATAGCTTTTATCTTAATCCCTTATCTCCTCAAAAATAGCCCTCATCTTTCTCTTCATTATCTTCCTATTTATCAATAAAATAAAAGAATTAAAATCCCTATTTTGTAGCTAGTGTGCCGTCCACTCCTAAGGTTCCTAAGTGCTGAATTTTTTGACCCAAAACTTGGGCTCTAAGTAGCCCTCACTTAGCCTAAACTCCTCCCCCCTTATGACGCACCTTATGCCCACTTAAACTCCTCAGATCTTTGGGCCACAAGCCCAGTCACTTATTTAACTATCTACTTAAATTATGAGCTAACACCATTTATTAGCCACCTACCCCAAATTTTTAAAGCCCAAAATATTACTTAAATTACCCAGAACATTAATCTAAATCCTAATCCAAATATTTAATCAAGGCCTCAATCAACCTCAACTTCTTAAATTACAGATTAATTAAGTGCCACATATGAATGCACAGGCCTATATTTAGGATATTACAAATATCATTAAGAAGCAAGGCAAAGTATGAAAGAATGAATGAACTTGGTGGACTCTATAGAAGGTTTTGTCAAACGAGACCAACTAGGATTGTTTGTAGAGAAGTAACATAGATAGCAAAATGCCAAGAGGAAAATGTATTTAAAAGAAGAAATATAAGTGATATTGTAACACCCCTAACCCATATCCGTCTCCAGAATAGGGTTACGGAGCATTACCGGAGTTTACAGATTAAGTACAAACATTTCATATCATTTCTCATTTATATTAGAAATCAAACATAATCAATTGTATTGTCCCTTATATAAGCCTTTGAGGCCCAAAATATGTAATAAAAATAAGTTGGGACTAATCCGGGTACTCAAAGAATTTTTCGCGAAATTTCAAAATTTTTCCTAGGTGCAGGGTACACACACTCCTATGGTCAGACCGTGTGACACGCCCGTGTCTTAGGCCGTGTGGGCATTCGATATGGGGCATACGGCCTTGTCCCAGCCCATTTCTGTACCCGTGTAACTTTCTGACTTGGGTCACATGGCCAAGTCACACGCCCGTTTGTTAGGCCGTATGTAGGTGCAAGGGTCACACGACTAACCCACACGCCAGTGTGCCAGGACGTGTGATCAATTATGAGCATTCTGTTTTGAATTTTAAAGATGAATGGGACATATAGCCGAAACACACGCCTATGTGCTAGGCCGTGTGTCACACACGGCTGAGACACACGCCCGTGTCTCTGCTCATGTGGACGAAAATAGGTCATTTTCAAGGCTACATTTCTCACCCAATTTGTCTTCCACCTACATTAACACTTAAAACACAATCACCAACCAATTCAAAACATTCAAATCAAGCCAAAATCATGCCTTAAACATAACTTATTACCACACACAACCCTGTGCTCTTACGCACCTCAAATGACAAATTATTATCATGTCTACTTAGTGTTCATATTTACTTAAATATCCAAATGCATATATGCATAATCAAGCTCAATACTTCTAGCATGATAAATCCACTTATATATACATCAAAACATATCAAACATAAGCCATTCAAATGCCTATTATCAATCAAACATTTGCTTGCCAACATTTTGGGTAATTAACTTATACATGCCATTATAACCAAAATGAGTTTACTATTTATACTGAAATGAACAGAGGAATAGTTTGATGATGCTCCAACCAGCCTCCAACCTTTACGAGCTTTCGAGTTGTAACACACCTAACCTGTATCCGTCACCGGAATAGGGTTACGAGGCATTACCGATCAAATCACAACATACAACATACATTTATGCATCCATTCTCAAACACCATTCAATCATAATCACATTGTCCCTTATAAGGGCCTACGAGGCCTTAAACTGCTTTAGAAATGGTTCAGGATTAAACCGATAACTTACGAAAATTCTCAAAAACTTAGAAATTTTTTAAATATACAAGGGTTACATGCCCGTGTGAACAGGCCGTGTGCCTTACAAGGCTCTTAACACGCCTGTGTCCCAGACCATGTGAAAACAGGGCATACATATTGACTTAGGTCACATGGCTGACCACACGCCCGTGTGTCTAGCCCGTGTGCCCTTCGAAATGGCCACACACGCCCGTGTGCCAAGTTGTGTGTTACTCCATGCCAATCCTGTAGTGTATACTAACTTATGAAACACGGCCAAGTCACACGCCCGTGTGCTAGGCCGTGTGGAGCATACTGACTTCAATTCAATTTCAACACCAGGGGACACACAACCATGTATCATGACCAGGTGTCACACACGGCTGAGACACACGCCCGTGTCTCTGCCCATGTGGACAAGAGTAGGCCATTTGTAAGGCCAATTTGCCACCCTTTCTCATGTTCACCTATACATCCAAATTAATACCATTTCAACACATTTATAGGCAACCAAAACATGCCAATTCATATACAAATCATGCCATTTCATCTTCAGCCATTTCACTACTCAAATAATAACCATAAACATACCAAAACAATATATCATTACCAACCATTTCACCTATCTTCCCTATGCATTTTTCTCATCATTTTATCAACTAATTCATGCCATAAAATATACCAATTCATCATCCCTATATCATACCAAATCAACTATGATATATCATTGGTAAATAATCAAAATAATTAACCACTTAGCCATCACAACAATCATACCAAACATGCCAAAACACAAGGCCATATATACATCACATATCACTTACCAAATTCATAAATTAAGCCAACTTAGATGGCCAAATACACACCAACAAGTACATCATTTACAAGCCAACTCTCATGGCTAAAATCATAACTCAAAACATATCATCTTAATACTAGCCTATACATATACCATATATACATAACATCAAAAGTACCAACAAGTTGATCGATAGCGTGACGATGTTCCTGATGATCCTTGAGTCCGAGCTAGCTTTGATTATCTATAAAATAGGGAAAGAACAGACAAAATAAACTTTAAAAGCTTAGTAAGCCATATACAAATAAAATTACCAAATGAACCAATATCATTTTCATTAATAGGCAAATCATGAATAAGCATATAAAAGATCACAAATCTTTACCATTGATCACATGTTCAAAATCATAAGTGAATTCATCAAATACTTCCCTTTTCAATACTCGTATGGGTCACGTATGTACCTAAGTCACTTAGCTCATTCACACATTCTTTCTCGACTTGACTTTGCCCGTTGAACCATTAGGAATCGTTAAGGATACTTGGAAATCACATATAACTCGTCAGTGCCATATCCCGAATATGGCCTTACATGTTATCACATATCGATGCCACTATCCCAGAAAATGTCTTATAAAAAATAATATAACGATGCCAATGTCCTAGACATGGTCTTACACGTAATCACATCTCGGTAATCCTAATGTCATGACATTTGTATCCTATACTATTCTTAAGGTTTGTACGAGACTTTCGAATATTGTAACCTTGTCGATTCTTGCTCGTATTTGATCATTCATCATTCATAATAATTCGATGACAATTAAACATATATAATTCAATTTAAAGACATATATTTGTATATGAACTTACCTTGTTTTCGGGATGAACGGAATGGATCGATTATTCGATAACCTTTGATTTTCCCCAATCTAAATCTGATTTCTTTCGTTCTTGATCTATATACATTCAAAATTAACTCATTTATTCATCAAATCACTCAATTCAGTCCACAAACACATATTTGAGCCTTTTTACACTTTAGCCCCTAAAGTTTCATATTTTTACAATTTAGTCTGTATTTCATAAATACACAAAATTCACACAATTTAATTCAAATACATGCTAGCCGAATTTTCCTAGTGTACATTTCAGCCCATTTTTATCATTTATTCACACATCTAACCACACATTTTAACATTTTCACAATTGAATCCCTATTTGACATTTTTGTCAAAAATCATTTTATAGAACTTGTGTAACTATCAACAAATATTCATTTTTCATCATCAAACATTCATAAGCTTAACTATTCATCAATGGCACTTCACAAAATCTTAGAAAATTAGGGCACGGGCTAGCTAGTACTCGATGCAACGATCTCAAAAACGTAAAAATCATCAAAAATCGAGCAAAGAACATACCTTAATCAAGAACAATAAGATCCGAACCCTAAAATACTTCAGAGCTTTATTTTTTCTTCCTTAATTCAGTTGAAGAAGATGGAAATGATGAACTAAAATGGTTTTGTTTTATTTAATATAACTTAATTCATTAATTACCATTTTATCCTTTAGTTAAAACTTTATAAATCACATAATTTAAGGCTATTTATGTCCATCTCCACTATCAATGGTTTATCAACAACATAAGGACTTCACATTTAATTATTCATAGCAATTAAGCACTTAAACAATTAAAATGAAACTTTTACATTTTATGCGATTTAGTCCTTTTATCAAATTAGACATCCAATCGATAAAATTAAATCACGAAACTTTCACACATATATAATCACATTCTATAAACACCAAAAATAATATAAAAATAATTTTCTGACCTCAAATTTGTGGTTCCAAAACCATTGTTCCAATTTAGCTAAAACCAGGCTGTTACACAAGTACTATAAAACAGGGAAAATAAAACGGAGTAAGCATATAATGCTTAGTAAGTCCGTATAACATGGAATTTAACTTACCATTTAATCACATTAAAGGTAAGCACACAAAACATATTCCAAACAACTTGACCAAAAGCCTAAACACATATCCTTGTCAACATGTTAGTCATGTATTTCATAGAAATATCAAGGGACATATATGAGCTCATAACAATAAAATTGCCATATACATATACTTTTCATATCATGAATTCATATAACATGTACAAACTATTTCCATATATTTCAGATATATTCAATAATAATCCATTCCAAATCCATATTATCTCATATCAGAACTTTGCCCGTTAAACCATTTAAAATCTTGATGGATACAAGGGTAGTACACACAAAGTGTACAAAACTGTAATCCATCAATTCTCGAACGAGAATGCTTATACGAGCACATAAACGGGAAGCTCCCTCTCTCGAGCCAAATAACGGGAAGCTCAGGTGAGCCTTGTAACAGGAAGCTCATAAGAGCCATAATCAAGAAGCTCATGTGAGCCAATAACGGGTAACTCCGAAGAGCCATTTATCAGGAAGCTCACAAAGAGCCTTTAATTGGGAAGCTTACGAAGAGCCATAAATCGGGACGCTCATAAGAGCTGTAGTGTGTCTAAAAACATATGCAAAATCACAACCAATGAGGATACTCCGAAGAGCTATGAATGGGAAGCTCAAGAGGGCCATATATCGGGATGCTCATTAGAGCTATAACGGGACGCTCTTTCGAGCTATCGTGTGTCCGCAACACATGCAGGACCATAACCAATTCAGGAACCCTATATCCATCGAATCTTATTTATCCAAACAGGACTTATTATTTATTAGGTATTATCGGATATGTGATCAATTTCATACATATGGCATTTGTACAATTTACATAAACAACATCCAATTCAAACATATAAATATACACAATTTAGTTACACAAATTTACCTTGACAAGTGTTCGCGAATTGTAATATACTAATTCGATACTTTTTCTTTTCCTTGATCCAATTTCGTATTTGGTCTATCTGGATCTATACGAGTAAATTTAGCTCAATTTAGTACAATTCATATTCAATTCACATATTAGGCAAAATTACTATTTTGCCCTTATACTTTTATTTAATTCTGATTTCGTCCCTAGGTTCGAAAAATGAAATTCATGTAATTTAATCCTTATTCAAAGCCTAGCCAATTTTTACATATGATATTTTCAACCCATGTTTTTCATAAAAATCAGAATTTTTCCATGAATTTCACATCTTTACAATCTAGTCCCTAAATCACAATTTTATAAAAATTCACTTTACCAAAGTTGTTTATCTATCAATAACCTTTCATTTTATACCATAAAACTTCATAATTCATGCATATTCATCCATGGAAAAACCCTAATACTTTGATAACTTTACAAATTAATCCCCAGAATAGCTAGATTAAGCTATTACGATCTCGTAAATAGGAAAATCACTAAAAAACGTGACAAGAAAACATACCTAATTGAGCCAAAACAACTTGCTTGAACTTAAAATTTATTTTAGGAAAGATGATAATATGATGATATTTTATGTTATTTTATTATTTATCATATTTTCATCTTTTTCTTTCCAATTTAGTCCTTTTCTCTATTTTATTTTCCATGGATAAATCATCATACTTATCTACTAACTCCTCTTAATGGTCTATATACCATATAAGGACCTTAAATTTTGAATTCCATAGCTATTTGATACCTATAACTACTAGAACTCAACTTTTGCATTTTATGCAATTTGATCCTTTCCATCTAATTAGACATGTAATTGGTAAAATTTTCTTAACGAAATTTTTCATACGATATTTCTATCATAATGCAAACCATGAAATAATATTAAAATAATTTTTCTTTCGGACTCAGATTTGTGGTCCCGAAATCACTATTCTAATTTCACTGAAAACGAGTTGTTACAGATACAAAGAAATTATTAGGATCTATCAACATGATATTAGGTCTTAGGAAGAAGCGGGCTGGCTTGAATATACAAACAATTGATCACCTTAGAAGTATCATGTCTGTAGAAGTTCCTTTTGAAAGGCTTAGAGAAGAACATAGATTAAGAATTAGATTTGATGAGAATGATGAAAGGGTTGTGATTGATGAAGATGAAAACAATCATCTGGTAATAAAGACAACAATCATCAATCTCAAACTGAAAAGGATTTTGATCGATAGTGGTAGCACGAAAGAGGTTTTGCATTAATGCCTTACAGAAAGTGGGGTTAGAGAAATAGTAGTTAAAGAAGCCAACCTATATGGGTTTACCAATTATCACACTCCAATCACTTTCTAAGAGGTGGAGAAAATTATCACAGGAATGATGGAATTCCTGGTAATTGATTAACATTCATTATACAATGTTTTTTTTTTTTTTTTGAGGAGTTTGCTAATGAAGAAACTTAAGGTGACTTTGGTGAACTTTTGTATGAAAATTTTCTGCCTAATATAAATAGTGTCGCATGATAAATAGGTCAGTGTGTAGTGAGGTAGTGCCACATGATGTTATTACAAATCACACAACCATTGGCATTGAAAAAAGAGGACAAAGAAACATCTAATACCCATTTCTAAAAGCATGTGAAGTGGTGAGTGCATATAATCAAGAAGATATTGATGGGCTTAGAAAGCATGGATGCTAGAAAAGAAATAAGCATGTTCAATGCAAAGCCAATATGAGAGACAAAAAGCTTATGAACCTAGTTGGTTTGAGAGAGTAAGTCAAATCTCCACCACAATTCCTAAGTAGAAAAAGACTATCCTCAAAGAAATGCTGAGGAGATATGTGGATGTCTTTCCTAGTCTACAATGGATATGCCAAGAGTGGACCTTAGGGTGATGAAGCATTCGCTAAAGGTAGATGCAAGCGCTAAGGTTGTGAGACATAAAAGAAGAGAATTTAACTAAGATAGAATAGTAGTTTTAAAAGAAAACATTCAAATGTTACTTGCAACTAATTTATTAGGGAACTCATGTATTTGGATTGACTATATAATGTTTTCAAGGTAAAAAAATTGAATGGAAGGTGGGGTATGCGTGCTGATTCATTGAATAGTACAAAAGTTCACTAGCAAGAGAAGATTGTTTCAAAAAAGTAAACAAAAAAGCTAAGATAAAAACTAAAATTAAAATTAAAAATAATAAATAAAAATAAAGGACTAAAACTATTGGCATAGATCCCTGAAAATGGCACCAAAATTTGTTTTCAAGACCTACAAACATAAAAGCCTACTTGAAAATATAAAATTAGTAGATAAAAACAAGCAGGGTCGTATCCCCAAAGACCGGTAATAATTTTATTTCTCAAGTAAAGTAAATATGATGGGGAGTTTTATAGAAAATAAAAACTAAATTTAAATAAAAAAATTTAGCAAATAAAACAATAATAAAAATTAAGGACAAATCAATAAGATAAAGCTCCAGTCAAAGGTAAAATCTCCATTTGATTCATAAATCCGATTATCAACCCAAGGGTATTTTTGAAACCTTTAATAAATTAGTTCTAGTTGTTGACTCAACACTGGGCAACAAATCTCTCATTATCTGTTCAATAACCAAGAGGCAAAACATAAATCTCATACCATTAAGACAAAGACATATGTTTTCATGTACATAATCGAAATTCTATATGCTAACAGGACATAGTAACAAAAATAATCCATACAACTGGAAAGCATTAGAATCAATGGACCTTCATGCTCATGTGTGGTTGTCTTTCCTAACAATATGCAATGTATAAGAGATGCTAGAAAAATCGAGAGAATATATTTAAATTTTATAATGCTTTCTAAAGTCACTAGGTTTCCAAAATCTAGAACTTCAATCAAGCATAAAGTATTGAACATCTTAAGTTCACTTTTTTCAAATTTAGGATGATTCCCTTTGAACGCGAGTGTAGATGACAACCTAAGCACATACCTTAAATTATTCGTTTAATATCATCAAGTTAAGGAATATTTACCTTGCATTTGCAAAACATCTCAACTATTTCCTCATCTTCCTTTACCTTGTTAGTCTTAGCGAATCTCTTTGGAAAAGGGGGTTGAATCATGAACTACTTTGGTTTATCTACGTTTGACCTATCAATTAATTCTTTGGGAGCAAAAACCTCTTCTTCTTCTTTTTTTTTTTTTTTTTTTGGTTTCTTTAGCCATGGTTCAATCAAGTTAAAATTTGTTAGGTTTTATTTAATTCCCTACAGTTTTAATAGTAATTGCACTAAAATTATGGATTGGATTGCCTATAGTTTGTGAAGGTAACTTACTTTGAGATTCTAGTTTATGTACTGAGGTTGCGAGTTGGCTAACCTACTTATTAATGTTTTGATTGCTAGACTTTATCTCTTAAAGGCTAACTCTTACCTCATGTTGGAATTATTGAGCGTTAGTAGAAAGAGATTTGGCAATATCCTTAAGAGACATATTTGAATTAGAAGAACTTGGTTAAAGATTTTGGAAATTTTGTTCTCTCACTCTACAACTGAAATTTGGATGTTCTCTTCATCCAGGATTATAAGTATTCAAACATGGATCATATTCCTTTGCGGTGGACTAGGGAATCCTCCAACTACATTTGCATGTTTGTTTGTATATTCAAGAAGTGTAGGGCCTGAATCGATTTGACGGCCATGATTAGCGCATATCCCACACACCTTAACATGTTAGGTATTTCTCAAAGCAATCTGTTCAACAAGTGAAGTTAGTTAATCATTACGATTTTCAAGAGCTTATATGTTGACCTTATTTAATCATCTCGACATATCTTGTCGAAACTCAAACTGTTGCGAGTTAGTAACCTGGATCGAAATTAACTCCTTAGCCTCGTGAGGGGTTTTGTTTACTATAGAACCATTACTTGCAGCGTTCATCATCTTTTGCCCCATCGATAAGAGTCTTTTGTAGAAATATGAATGAACAATTGATCCAAAATTTCATATTGCAAGCAACTTGCATACAACTATTTAAATCAATCTCGACATTCATGAAGGCTTTCTATGTACTTCTATTTGATATAGAAAATCTCCTTCATGATAAAAATATCATGTAAAGAAGGAAAAAAATCATCCAAAAATGATCGTACCAATATAATCCATGTGGTTATAAACCTGAGAGGTAAATAGAAGAGTCAATCATTTGCTTTATCCGTTAATGAGAAGGTAAAATCTCCCAATTTGATTTGTTCTTCGATTACACATTAGGGTCTCATAGTGAAGCATACCACATGAAATTATTTCAAGTTCTTGTGAGGATATTCGTTCTATAAACCATGAAATGTAGGAAGTAAGTGAACTAATCCTGATTTCAATTTGAAGGGGATTTCAAGTTTAAGGTATTGGATGCAAAATGATTGATGGTTCAGATTTGGTGCAACTGACTCTCTCAAGGTTCTATTGTTAGCCATAATTGCTCAAGGTAGGTTCAACAACCCTATTCTTTTTAGAAGCCTGCATAGGTAAGACTATGACCTCCTTTTGCTTCTCGGGATCCTTTCTCTTAGGAAAACTACCTAGAAGAACTTTATAAAATAGGTTCCTCCAACTATTAGAAAAATCGGTTAAGAAAATGGTTATTATTTCTACAACGAAAGTTTAAATTTTTTCTTAAAATCGAGCCCTTTTTTGATATTTATATTTTTAAACCTTGAACCAAAATTATACCTATGCTTTGTGTGAAGTGGACACAAGCCAATCATGATTTTCAACTAAATGACCTTCTCCGCTAGCCTTGTACCATGAATCGCTTCAAGTGTGGGATTAAGCAACACAAACTAAAACACAGAAAATAAATGATTTACTTACTTTTTGTAGTAAAGTAAGTTCTCTTTATAAACCGATAAAATTTTCAATTCCCAAAAAATAAAATTTATTCTTAGTAAATAAATTTTCACTACTTTCTGGAAGAATAATAATATACGAATAATGTATGAAGTGTGTTTTTAGGTCAATCGATGCTTTCTATTTATAAAAAGAAGTACAAAAGTTTTGGTTGAATAAGTCCTTGATAAATAACAATATCTAAATAGAAGATCGATTTCCACTCTAAGTGTGAGAGAGGTGGATGGCACATCCTTGTATAGTTACCAGGGTTTCCACCCTTATGTTACTTGAGGGATAAGTTTGGGTCTCTCGTCTATCGGATTCAACTATAAGTGCTTCCTAGACTTTTGACTCAACACTTTACAATTTAATCCAACCTAATATTTATTTTCTATTTTCTAAAATAAATATTATTTAACCAATTAATTTTAAATTAACTAAATTAATTTCTCAATTAAATAATTTCTCAACTGAATTCTAATTTCTTTAAAATTATAACAACTTTACTGTAATTTATGAGAAAATATATTTAATTTCTTATTTAGAAAAAATCTCATAATGACTAATTAATTTAATTTCATCTTCAAAATTCAATTATTCAATTAATTAAATAATAATTCGAAGAATCTTTAATTAATTCTCAAGTCATTTTTGTACTTAACGAGAAAGCATTCACTACAGATAGTGATTAATGCGATCTATTTCTTACTTCATCGTTTTTATTCTTTAGTTCTACATGCAATTCGCTTCTGGTTATTTCAAGCTAGTGAAGGGATCGACTAAACAAATATAATTAGGGCTAAAATAATTTATAATTAAGTTTCAATTTTTCGCTTATTAATTATAAACTTAATTAGTCACGAAGTCATTCCACTAAAGTATTGTGACTAAGCTCTTCCTTATATATACCATTGCAAAAGCTACTTAATAAATGATCATCCAATGACCTTGTCATAAGTGTGTTACCCTTATAGGATATCTTTAATCTTTTTGGGATAAATTTGTTCCCCCAATGTGATCCTATTTTATCTCATGGTAACCATTACATCTTCCTTCAAGAAAAGTCAATTATTATCAAATAACAATTAAATCATTTATCACAAAGACAAATAACACATGACAATGTTCTAATTTTCATCTATCATGTAATGTTGATAAGGGATATCATTTACCCTTTAGTTGTTGGCCTATGAATTCCATTGTTGTGGAATGATGCTACATACTATAAAAGTCGTATACCCAATGTACCAACTTTTGATTCTTTATCTATTTGAACTTAGGCCTTCATTTACATCAAAGTATATAGTCACGCATACATAGTCCATTATCCACTCAGGATTAAGGTATGTCATACTATTAACATCACAAGTGAATAAATCCACAAATGGAACTAGGATCTATTCTTCTCGGGTTTTGTCCAATGTACTATCAGTCTAGTTAGTCACATTTATATCTCTATTTTCTGGGAGTCATTCATTCCAATACCCAAGACAAGGTATTTTCCAAATTGGACTTGATAGACGACATATTAGTATTTTAATCGATTTGTTCATTTTAGATTATCTACTAGTATAAGTTGTCTTTTCGTATTACGATCCAACCACGTAATACCACTTTGTATTAATTGAATGTTAGATTATTAGTGAGTTAATATTTGCTTTCATTTTGCTTTGCATGCAAAAACCATTAAGGACAATATACAAAGGATATTAATGTAACTAATGAATATTTTATTAAACCAAATTATTCAAAAAATACAAGTAACAAAAACGAAAATACTACACTAAGGGCACTAGATCCCTGTAGTCATAAGGCCATTTTCATCAATGGCTCCCAACAACTAACCTCTAATTTGTGTAGGCGATGTCGAGACATCTTGTCTCTAAAGTTATCAGCTTCTAATGGGGCCACTCCATTTGGGCTCGTGCTCTCCATAAAATGCACCCAGATGAGGTTTAACTTCAATAGATCAACAAGGCTAACGAAGTACCCTAACTTATAGTGGTCGTATTGGCCTTGAGCAATGCTATCCTCCAATTGGGCACCCTATATAATTTTTGTCTACAAAGTTCTTTTCACGCCGTGGGAAAAGTAAAGACTCCTAACTTATCTTCTACATAAATAAACTAACCATAATCTTGGTGCCAACTCTTGAGCTTACCAAAAATTGGTGGGCTTACATTAAAAAAAAAAGTAGTAAAGTCAATGTTGTCTTTGTCTGTGAGAAAATTCGACGAAATATTAGTTTCAAAAGCTACTTAGGGGAGGCCCTTCCCCTCTTATGACAATCTCAGAAGAGGGCCACCAGGTGGAACCATGAGCTCCTAGCCATTACCTTGGGGCCATGCCGAAAGAGTTGAACACCTCCAAAACCATAAGTGTAAAGGCATATAGAAACTCAATTCAAAAATACACATGGGAAGGAATATACCTTTCCAATTGTCAACAATGTCACCCAACTGCAAACTTATATCTATAATGGGGATCCTAATCCCCTTAAGTTGGAGAACCCCAACATATCCTTCATCGTGGATTAATCATTAATCTCACTACAATCGACCCAAAATGACAAAATGCTATAATTATATGCTTCATTTTTCCCTAAAAGATAACATCATATTTCCCCAAAATCATAGTTCTAAGCCACGTCACGGAGGGAGGGCATTGTTACGATGCCACCAAGAATCAAAGACGATTGTCACATCATACCTAATCTCATCAATTTTTTTTTTACTTTTCAAGTTTACCAACGTCACATCAAAAGACATTCAAGCCATACCTTAACCTAGGTCTAAATTAGACTCTATGAAGGAAGCAATGATGATGATGATGGAAGGGTCTCCTCCTCCTAAAGATACCCCTCTTTCAAGATCAAGAAGGGGACATAAACAAGAACCATTAGGTAATCTCTATCAAAATATCACCACAAACCTGCATCTTTAGTGGCTTTTTGCACTATGGACCACCACCACCATTGTTACCCAAGCACATTGTAAAACTTAAATTGTTATAACACAATTATTTAATTTTTATTTTATAAATCATGTTTAACATTTATGTCTCAAATATATTCAAACATGCGTATTGATATATTCTTTAATTATATTAAAAGAATATATACATGTAAAATATTAAAAAAAACTGTATTCAACATTATTGAATTCGAGTCTATATATTGATTATGAAAACCATGCACAGATTCAACCATCTAAAAAAAGAGATATTGAGTTCATAGACGTAGAAGATATATATATATATTTATATAATATTTAAATCGGAATCTCTTTATAATTGTTTTAAAATTTGAGTATTATTATTTGAATCTAAATTAAAAAAATTATTTATCAAATATTTAAATAATTAAAAATATACTTTTGAATTATATTTTAAAAAATATAAGTAAATATATTCAAATAATAAGTATTCAGTAATTAATATTTACATCCTCTTCAAATCTACCACAAATAATAGCTAAAATATTGAATTCTATAATATTTGAATTAAATACCCGCAAATATCCTCGGAATTTATAATATCTGAATAGAATTTCTACAAACATCCTCCTAATCTGATCCTTAGTTTCTTATGATGTCAGTATTTGGGACAAAATGATGAAAGGGCGGCAGCATCAATGGAGATTGGAGAGAATAATTGTCTTAGATGCCAACCAAACAGCTAGCTGTGCCTGCCTGCATGTTAGGATAGTGGCGCCCCCACTTGCTTTCCTTCTCCCTCACCTTCCTTGCATTTCTTTTATTTATATAATATTTTATTGCATTATGAACCTTCCCTTCCTTCGTAGCTGGATACTCTACAATCTGTTTCACTTCATATAACTGCCACGTCCCCATCATTTCTAGTTTCTACCCTCAAATACTCTTATTTTTACCTTTTCTTTTCCTTCTGAAATCATGAAAAACTAGTATGTTTATTTTTGTATTTATAAAATTTCAATATATTTATTCATATTATAGCATTTAGAAATTTTTGAACCTATTCAATTGTTATATCACGTCATTTGTATTTATTTTTAATAGTTTAATGTCACATTAGTATTTTTATTTCAAAAAAATCAAATGAAAATAAAAATTTTGAAATTCAAGATAAAATTACTAATATATCATTAAACTATTGAAAATAGATAATATCCCTATTTTATATCATCTTTTCTCCTTCACGCGTTATCCATGAGTATCACACCATTGAACATACTTTCGTCATATTATTTTCGTTAAAAGCATTTAGAGTACCTAAAATGTAATAAGATAACCATTGATTGTAAAGTCACCCTATATTATTACATCACCAATTTATAAAATCACATCACCGTCTCTACATAGAGACAGGATGTGGCGCTATCACCAACAAGATGCATACTCGTGGTATCTCATGTGTCTCATATATAAGTTCTCTCAAGACAATGAGACAACCTTGGCACATGCCCTTCATTTTGTTAGAGTACCTACTACAGGTGGTTAACTGTTAAGCAGTTAGTTAGGTTGTTAGCTATCTGTTATCAAACCTGTTAAAGCTGTTAAAGTGCAACGTTATAAATGCACTTCATGAACACCGTTAGCATCTGAACAATACTGAGCAGGAGCCACAGTTTGAGGATCCAAGAAACGTTGAAGCTTGAAAGTTTTGACCACAAGTAAGATCTGTTGACGCCATAAGAGAAAGTTAGTGTCATCAAGAACCACACTAACCTTCTTTGTTGAGAAAAACCTACTATCAACACCATCGAAACACTTGGACGCCATTATAGGTGCAGATTGAGAACACAGATGAATTTGGAAGGTCGAGACATGGAGAAAAGAAAGTAACCAACGAGGATCAATGGCAATCTGATACCATGTTAGATAAAGAACAAGAATGAAGAAAACAATACTATTATTGTGTATAGAAAAAGATACAAAACTTGGAGTGCATGCATGAAGTGCATTTATAACGTTGCACTTTAACAGCTTTAACAGGTTTGATAACAGATAGCTAACAACCTAACTAACTGCTTAACAGTTAACCACCTGTAGTAGGTACTCTAACACATTTAATCAATCAATTTCTCTCTCTTCTCATCTTCTCAACCTTACTTTTCAACAATAATTTTCTATCTTCAAAGAGTAAACTTTTTATCACTTTCACTGGTTCTTCCCCTTATTGATTCTTAATATCAACACCACTCGTATCATAAAACCATGATATTGAAATTTATACTTTTATTATTTTATAAAATTTCATATATTTTTATATTTATTTTATATTTATATTTTTTTCGTATCTTATTATATGTTATGTTTTATATATTTTTTAAAAGTAAGTTCTTTCAAATTTTCAAAGTCTTCTTCAATTTTTTTTTTTTTGTTCTATTTTAGAAACCATGTCTTGCTCGATTTTTCATTTTATGATAAAGGGCATCTCTCAAGGGTTTTTTAGGTAGAAGTAACCAAAACTCTTTATATTATATTTTTGGTTTAGTTCTTTTACTAGAAAAATGGGCAAATTAGCTCCTATATGTTAAATGAGTAAGTAAAATAGTTCATTCGTTAAAATTACACTGTTAAATGTTTGTTTTAGTGTTTATGTATATGGTATAATAACAAATTTAACCCTCAACCTTTACACGTTTATTTAATTTGACCCCTAATCTTTTGATGAAAGTAAATTAGAAATTTTTGAACTAATAAGACTAAAAGGTCAAAAATGTCTTAGTAACAAATTAAAAAAATCAATTAAATCCTGTTAAATATTAAAAATTATTAAAAAATAATAAAAATTATAATTTTTTAATTAAAAATAACAATCCCGATCCAATAAAAGAGCAGGGTCATTTTTTATAAAATGTTATAACTATTAGATTTAATGGGTTGGTATTTTTATTTTTCAATAAAAAATTATAATTTTAAAATTTTTATAACTTTTTTATGATTTTTAATAATTTATAAATTTTAAAAAGGCTTAATTGAGTTTTTTTTTAAATTTATCATTAAGATCTTTTTGACCGTTTAACCTTAATAGTTTAAAAAAAAAAATCCTAATTTACTTCCAATAAAAGAGTAAGGATCAAATTGAATAAAAATATTATAAATACCAAATTTTAAGGAAAAAACTATTTTATGTACTTATTTAATGTAAAGAATTAAATTATTGAATTTATTAATAAAAACTAAAAAGAGATTTTATCATACTTGTTTATAATATCTTCCTTGAATTGCGACATTGAATTTGTTAAAGGCGTCTGCATATGTAGAATTGCACAACTTGGTGACATGAGGTTGACAGAGGAAAGACGAAAAAGTACAGTGATGTTGCAATATTGGACGATATTTAGAAATAATTACGATATTATATCTGATAAAATACCACAAATGCATTAAAATTTATCAAAATAAAACACACTTTAAAGTTTAAATATATGAAATGCCAACAATCTTTATTTGACAGTCAAATTTTCTTCACCAATTTGTAAGGTTATATATGAATATAACAGGCAGGTCACTTTATAAGAAACACCAACAATTTGGGGATTGAATTTGTAGCAAAAAGTTGTTTAATGAACTTTCCTTGCTGTTGTGCTTCAAGTTAAAACTACATGACAATATTTTACTTGATTTTATCCCAGCGATTAAATAATTGTCATTTAGAGTTTTTTATAAAATTAAATTTCAAGAGTTAGAATAAATTATGTAAAAATGATAGCATGACATGAGAAATTTAAAATACTACAATATATTTATAACATGAAAATGAAATAAATATACGGGAAAATTTCTTTGAAATAAATAATTTGCGAGTGATTGTACGGATTAACTCGTTTAAAGCTACATGGTGAGAAAATACCAAAATATGGTTTGTAAATATGAAGCAAAACTAAAATGAAGCATTCCACCGGGCATAGTGATGCCTGACTCTCAGGCTCTACTTCTACTTCTCATTTTCGGCTTCTTCACTTGATCGCACTGCTTTTTTGCATGCACAAATCTTCAATCATACCTCCAGGGCGAAGTCAGAACAATTTTTTACGGAGGGTCGAATAAAATTTTAATTTTTTATAGTTTATATCTTTATAATTTGTAAAGAATTAAATCGAATTTTTATAATTTTAGGGAGGGGCCAAAGTGCAATTTTACCTTTACTAATTAAAATTTTTTAAATAATTCTAATAGCCAAAATAGCAATTTTACATTTTAGGGGGGCCCGGGGCTCATGCCAGCCCCCCTGGCTTCGCCCTTGCATACCTCCACCCTATGTAAATACGAGATTGAGTTCCAAGTCATAGTTATCACACCTTTATATATTTCTCGTCTAGGAAGGCAATGGATTCACTCTGTTGAGGCGGTTTCCTCATCTCTTCATTAGAAAGTGAAGTTTTTGATTGATTGTAACACCCCAACTCGATCGTTCAATCGGCGAACAGTGATGTTATTGGAAAACAGAAATCATTGCAGTATAACAAAATCAAAGCTTTTGGTAGTTAAGTCATTCAACACGGTTTAGCAATACAGTCTTAAAATAACGCTTGGCATATTATAATTTCTAAAGCAAAAACCAAGAGAGAATGAAAGGTACGCCACCACACAAAATATAAAAATTAATAATCTAGCGAAGTGCCATCATTCATTATATACAAAATTTTATAAAAAGGAAATCCCAAATTCATTTTATATGATGTTCAAACAAAAGAGGTAGAAACTACAGGCCACCCTGATTGATATACATGTTATAGCAATGTCACATCCTAAAAATCGGATTAGAAGGACTTGGGTTAGTGAAACTAAGAGTGGTCACGTCCTGATTTTGAGTTATGATTGTAAAAATATTGTCAAGTAAATTAATTTGTTTCAGTGGATAAGTGCTTTAGATGTGTGTTTGAGGACTTGTGTTCAAATTTTTCTCTTTGAATTTTTTACTATTTTTGTCCCTATCTCTTATCTCTATATATTTGGCTTCAATTTAATTCCCACGCAAGTTTTGGTAAGAATGAGCTTGCTGGTTTAATGGTAAGGCTTTAACTTACTTTTTGGTCTTGTGTTTGAATACCTATGTGTGCAAACGAGAAATATTTGTCATTCTCTATTGTGCCGCCCATGTGCTTGAAATTGAATTCAATTTGAATTCTATAGAATCTAATAGGTGGTTAGTTACCAGATTGGGGGGTGTGGGTAGTGTGTGGGTAGTTTTTGAAAATGAAAAAAATAATAATATAGGTAAATATCCCTAAAAATACTCCCCACTCTTGCTGTCCAAGATTTTCCCACGTTCTCCACATCTTTCCTTCTTACTTTTGTTCCTGTAACTTCTCCATTCTATTTTCTTTCTTTCGTTTCCTGTGAACTTTGCCTAATAGGGAAATTGTCATTCTGTTCTTTTCTCTTTGTCGAAACCATTTTTAAGTTCTTATAAAAATGGGGGTCGACTTTTAAAAATGAAAATGGGAGTCGCCACCAATCCCTTTTTACTTAGGTGTGATTGGATCACCTTATAAAACGTTTTATTTCAAAATATTGATTTTGGTCTATGAAATACAAGAAAACGGGTTCGAGAGTCGGTTACGTACGAGGAAGAGTTAGCACTCTCGTAACGCCCAAAATTTGGTACCTAATTGATAATTTCATGTCCTAATGTCGAAATTTTGAAAAATTTAAAATACGATCCTTTTATTCGAAAGAAACCCAAGGCTTGCTTATTTCAAAGAAATAAAATACCACACCCAATAAGTTAGGATGCAATATCTCAAAACTTCGAAACTAAGCTCGCCTTTATTTTGTAGAAAATCCTTACCTCGAAATACAAAATATTACATCTAATGAGTTAAGATATAACATTATGAACTTTCGAGAATAAGTTTTAATTTGAAATTTGTAGGTTTAAAAAGGATATTTGATATCTTAAGTTCCGCAAGGAAAATCAAAACCCAGTAAGTTAGGGTATAATTTTCTAGAAGTGCCCAAATATCGTATATCGCTATGTTTAAAAATATTTGAATAAAATGCATTAATTCAAAATGTGTTTTTATAAAAAAAGGGTTTGAGTAAGACATTACATGAATACATTACAACATACATACCAAATAACAATTTATCATAACTACGAATCATATTAACAATTACTACTAATGGATAATTAAAGAATAATATGACATGAATAAACAGATAAAAGAACTATGCTAAAGCAATGATAAACAAATGAAAGAAAATAAATAGATAAATACGAAATATATAATAAGCAGTGAAAAATATAAAAAAAATATTCAAGAAAATGAATTCTAAATTCCATAAACAATATCAAATAAAAATAAATAAATGGTATATTTACACGTTGAATGAATATTATGACACAAAAAAAAAATAAAAAGAATAAGTCAATTTCGAAAACGATCTAATATATATATAATAACGGTATTTTAAATAATATAAAAAATTAGAGTATATGAAAATATAAGGATATTTACAATTTAACAATTTAATACATAAAAATATAGATAATAATATATGATAAAAACGATTAAAAATTTAAAATAGAAATATATATAATAGAGTAATCATAAAAACTAAATATATATAATATAAACAAAATATGTTATAATATAAATAAAATTTATACAAAATAAAATTTTAAAAGTAATATATGATATAATATAATACTATACAATATACAAGATTTTGAAAATGTATAATATAATAACTAATATATAAATTATAAAATAATATAATATATATATATATAAATACCATTAAACTAAATAACCTAGTATGAATAATACATAGTAATAATTTAATATATAAAAATAGTACGTATTAAAATAAACAATACATAAAAACTTTATATTATTAATAATTTAATTTAAATAATATACATTATACAAAAAAATAGAAATAATATAGAATTTTAATAAAAATAATATAGTTAGATATAATGTGCAAAAAATAAAATAAAATAAAAATAAAAGGGTTTAAAAAAATAAACAAAGAAATAAATAAATAAAAATAATAAAAATGTAAAATGTAAAAGGACCTATCAAAATGTGCATTAAATCATAAGGACTTATTGGGCAATTATGCCTTCTTTCCAAAACGAAGTCGTTCTGATTTTGGCCCTTTAAGTAGCCCGAAGGACTAAATTAAATTGAAATACAGATCTCAGGGCTAATTTAAAAATAAAAGAAAATTCAATTTAGGACGAAATTATAACTAATAAAATTGCGAAGGGACTAAAATGGCAAATTGCCCTTTTCAGAAAAACACGCGGATCCTCCCCGGGTTTTCCGGTCAACGCGCGAATCCACAGCCCTGAATGATGTCGTTTTGTGCTTAATAGCTTAAGCAAAAACGGTACTGTTTCCTCATTGCTATATAAGTTAAAAATCCGATAAAAAATCATTTTAAAACTCTTTTAAAAAAAACAAACGAGAGCTAAAAAAATTTCTCTCCCCCCTTCGGTCTGAGGCCACAATCCAGCCTAGGTTCCGGCGTCTGACCGCCACACGCGCCGTCATTCGCGCCCCCTTAGACGGTGGCCGGAGGTCAGCAACTCCGTTTTTTAAACACGATTTTGAAAGGTAATACCCCTTTTTTATTGTTTATTCGAATAGAATAAAAAAATAAAAATGAAACTATCGTCGAGAATTACCTCTGTTTTCTGAATATTTGCTTTCGCTTTTATTTCGTATATTTTTTTTATGTATTCTCTTCTGTGTTTTTTCGTCTCTTTTACAAATTGCTTTGGGGGGTTTTTATAACCCGAAATAATAATAAAAAAAGGAAATATACATCCTGTCCATATTTGTTTCTTTCCTTTTGCTGCGATATTCCTTATTTCGCAGGTAAGTGACGAGGATCTCGGCGGTGAGGCGTAGTTCGCGTGGATTGCGGCGCGACCGAAGGCTGGACGAGGCTGCTTGGCACTTGCGACGCCTAGTGTTTTCCAAAAACCCTAGGTCTCTGATTTCGCTTAAGCATTGGGCCCTTTTGGGCCGTGTGAGTTTGGGTCTGGGGTTGGGTAATCTGCTTTAGGTCTAGGTCTGAGGGTGTAACGGGTTCTAGTATTTGGCTGCTGGTGATTTTTGGGTTTGGGCTTTAAGTGTTTCGGGTCTTGGTTTTAGGCTAATTGTAATTCGGGCCTGTAAATGGACTATTTATTTTATTTTTGTTATTTTTTGTTTAAGCTCGGGCAATAATGAGCTATTACAGCTGCTCATCTTTGCTTATTGTCGTGTACCGAGAATAGAGCAAAGATGATAAAAGGTCCCATTTTGCCCGATATTGCCAAATGGCTATATTTTCAAGAAGATAAGATAGTATCTTCAATCTACTTCGCTGCAACTTCAGGAATGTCAGATCTGCTATTTTAATCTGCTCCACTGCAAACTCCGGGATGCCATATTGGTTTCTTCGATTCGCTTCGCTGCAAACTCAGGAAGGCAAGATCTGTTTGTCTTTTAGCCTGCTCTATTGCAAACTCAGAAAGCCAAGGCTAACGTCTTCGATCTTATTCCTGTAACTTTAGGAAAGTAAGATCTATTGTCTTCAATCTACTCCGCTGCAACTTCAAGAAGGTAAGATCTGTTGTTTTCGATCTGCTCTACTGTAATTTCAGGGAGACAATAACTGATGTCTTTAATCTTTTTCCTACAACTTCAGGAATGCCAGATCTGCTTTCTTCAGTTTGCTCCACTATAATTTCAGGGAGGTCAAGCTGAGGTCTTCGATCTTTTTCCTGCAACTTCAGGAAAGTAAGATCTGTTTGTTTGCTTTGCTGCAACTTCAGAGAGACAAGACTGATATCTTCGATCTGCTGTCTTTTAGCTTGCTCTACTGCAAACTCAGAGAGCTTAAGCTAACGTCTTCAATCTTCTTCCTGCAACTTCAGAAAGGTAAGATCTATTGTCTTCAGTCTATTCCGCTGCAACTTCAAGGAGACAAGACTGAAAGTGACCATTTACCCTACTACATTGTCGAATGGGTATATGCTTATGCCGAATGATTAGAATGTCATGATCGAAATGAGTCAAATGCTCCTATTCAGACATGCTATGATATGTGAATGCAAAAAAAAATTGATATGAGTATGATTCCTACTCGAGGTACTATCACTCATTTATTCGTCAAGGTTTCATCTTCGTTCCCTTTTGAAGTATCATTTTCTTGCTCAAATAATTTACCCCATGGAAATTTTAGGGCTCGTTCCTCTTGAACTTTGGGGACACAAGGTTTATAACACCTTCAAACCATCTTTCCAGGAATTGCAACTTTTTCTGTCTGTCCTTACTGCAATTTAAGGATATAGGACTTGTTTCAACTTCAATTCATTCCACCACAAATTAGAATTTTTTGAATCTTTTCCCATCAAATTGGTCTGTCACATCATTCTCCGAATGACTTGATGCCATCAACTCATTATTTTACCATTTGGACAGAAAACTCATAGAAATAGTCTTCATCTTAGACTCTTCTTTCTCTATGTACATGGAAGTTTTGAACAATTGTCCTGTATCGATTTCTTGTTTTATCCAAAAATTTCCAAAGTAATATGTAGAACTTCTTTTGTGAAATTATTAGTTCATCACTTATTATTTCAATGCAACATGTTTATGAATAATGGGTAACAAATAAATTGATTTCAAAAAGATTTAAATGAATTATCAAAAAATAAAAAAGAAATTAATTGTGAACATATCTTTGAGAAGAAAAAGAATCCAAAGACAGTAAAATGAATAGGGCTTGAGCTTGAGCTTAGCTTCCATATCTTTGGCATATCTTAACTCTACTGCAACTTTAGGAATGCCAAAGAAAAAGAATCCCATAGACCAATGAGAAAAGAGTTTCCCCAGTAGAAGTTCTGACGGACGTCCGATAAGCATAAAGTGCAAATGATAGTTTCTCATGCCAATCCTTATAAGTCTTGGTCATTTTTCCTACTATCTTCTTGATGTTTTTATTGGCTGCTTCCACTGCTCCATTCATTTTTGGATGCTACGAAGACGAGTTGTGGTGATTGATGTTGAATTGACTACAAACTTCTGCTATCGTGCTGTTGCAGTGCATTGTCTGATATGATTCTCTCGGGCATTCCATATCGACAAATGATCTCCTTCTTCAAGAACTGACTAACTACTGACTTGGTAACGCTAGCGTATGAAGCAGCCTCTACCCATTTCGTGAAGTAGTCAATTACCACAAAGATGAATCGATGTCCATTCGAAGCTTTCGGTGAGATCGGTCCAATAACATCCATGCCCCACATGGAAAAAGGCCACGGAGGAGCCATAACATGCAAAGGTGACAGTGGTACATGAATTTTGTCTCCATAAATCTGGCATTTATGACATCTTTTGGCATAGTTGATACAATCCCCCTTCATAGTAGACCAGTAATATCCAAATCTCATAATTTGTCTAGCCATTGTGAATCCATTAGCGTCTGTTCCACAAACACTCTCATAAACTTCTTCTAGGATTTTCCTAGCTTCAACAGCACCAACACATCTCAATAGTACCTGGTCTTTTCTCTTTTTGTATAAGATATCCCCATCTAAAACATAGTCAGAGGCCAATCTTCTTAATGTTCTTTTATCATTCTCAGTTGCATGCTCCGAGTATTCACGATTTTTTACATATCGCAATACATCATGATACCAAGGATGGTCATCTTTTTCCTCTTCTTCCAGGTTATAACAATGAGCTGGAACTTCGACGATACTCATCTAAATAGGTATCATATCCTCTGGTTTGTTTATTTTGATCATAGAGGCCAAAGTTGCCAAAGCATCCGCCATCTAGTTTTCATCACGTGGAAGATAATTAAAAGTAATATCATCAAACTCCTCAATCAATCCCAAAACTTTTTTTCGGTAATCAATTAGTTTGGGATCTCTTGTCTCCCACTCTTCTTTAAGTTGGTAGATTACTAAAGCAGAATCTCCATATACTTCTAGCACTCTGATCTTACGTTCTATAGCTGCTCGAATTCCCATAATGCATGCTTCATACTCCGCCATGTTGTTCGTGCAATCAAAATCCAATCTACATCTAAATGGATAATGATCACCACTAAGGGATACCAAGATTGCCCCAATTCCATTTCCCACAGCATTGGACGCCCCATCAAAATTTAGCTTCCACGGACATTCTTCAGTAACTGCCACATACATTAGCTCTTCATTCGGGAAATCAAAACTCAAAGGTTCATAATCCTCTAAAGCCCTGCTAGCAAAAAATTCTGCTATTGCACTCTTTTTTATAGCCTTTTGGTTCACATAGACTATATCGAATTCAGACAGCAAAATCTGCCACCTTGCCATCCTTCCATTCAAAGCAGTGGACTCCATCATATACTTTAACGGATCAAGCTTTGAAATTAACCAGGTAGTATGATATAGCATGTACTACCTCAATCTCCGAGTTGTCCAAATCAAGACGCAACACAATTTTTCAATCGAGGAATATCTCACTTCACATTCAGTGAACTTTTTACTGAGATAGTATATCGCATTTTCTTTTCTTCCTGACTCATCATGTTGACCAAGCATACATCCCATGGAGTTATTGAACACTGACAAATACAATATCAATGGTTTATCTGGATTAGGCGGAGATAGTACTGGTGCATTTGACAGATATTGTTTAACTTTATCAAAAGCTTTCTGGCATTCCTCGTCCTATACACCTTGGTTGTGTTTCTTGAGGAGACGAAATATGAGATCACATTTCTCTGTTAATTGTGAAATAAACCGAGCAATGTAATTTAATCTTCCAAGAAAGCCTCGAACTTCTTTTTGCGTGCGTGGTGGAGGCAATTCTTGTATTGCTTTGACCTTATTTGAGTCAACTTCGATTCCTCTCTCGCTGACCACAAAACCCAGTAATTTCCCTGACCGAGCTCCAAAAGTACACTTTACCGGGTTGAGTTTTAATTGAAATTTTCTCAATCTCAAGAACAACTTCTTCAACACTTCAATGTACTCCTTTTCTGTTTGATATTTGGCTATCATGTCATCAACATATACTTCAATCTCTTTATGCATCATGTCATGGAATAAGGTTACCATGGTCCTTTGATATGTTGTTCCTACATTCTGTAACCCGAATGGCATCACCTTATAACAAAAGGTACCCCATAATGTTATGAAAGTAGTTTTCTCTATATCCTCAGGGTGCATCTTGATCTGATTGTATCTCGAAAAATAATCCATGAAAGAAAATAGTGAGTATCCCGCCGTATTATCTACCAGTGTATCAATATGAGGCAAAGGGAAATTATCCTTTGGGCTGGTTTTATTTAAGTCCCTATAGTCTATACACATCCAGACCTTTCCATCTTTCTTAAGGACAGGAACAATGTTGGCAACCCACTCTGAGTATTTGACCACTTGTAGAAAACCAACATCAAACTGTTTCTTGACTTCCTCCTTTGTTTTCAACATCACATCAGGCCTCATCCTTTGTAGCTTTTGCTGAACTGGGTTGCAGTCTTCTCTTATGGGAAGGCGATGCACTACGATATCAGTACTTAGTCCAGTCATATCTTGATATGACCATGCAAAGACGTCTTTGAATTTTCGTAATAACTCGAAAAGGTATTGCTTTGTTTCCTCGGCAATGTGCGTCCTAATTTTCACAACTTTTCCTTCCTCTAGGACTATATTTTCTACCTCCTCTTCATAGGGTAAAATTTGTTTCTCCTCTTGCTTTACCATTCTCTACAAATCTGGAGATAAGTCACAATCTCTGTCACCTTCAAAATTCTGAGATTCTTCTAAACACATGTCTTGTTCAAAGAAGACCTTTAAATTTGTAGTATCGTTGCTCATGTCATTAATATCTAGGGACCTGTGGTAGGCACAAAAGAATATACAAAGAACAAATGGATTTGGGAACCACTATTTATATGGTATGAATGAGAATAAAAGAATTTGGAACGAAATTAGAAAATCAAAAGAATAAAAAAAAATTGAAAGCATATTTCCTCGAGTTAATTATCAAAGATGTATTTTATTAAAACATGAGCCTATTTTACAAAAGAAATCTTATTGTTCCTAGGCTTAAAAACAACAAGTGTTTTCTGAACATTACTCTGTGTAATCTCTAAAAACTATAGGAAGTTCCTCTGCAGTCCAATTGTTCAAAACGCTTTCAGGTTCATAAGGGCGAATACCCCATAGGTTTCTTTGCTCAGTATCCTCCTCGTGTATGGCATTGATGTGAGGATTTTCATTTTCCAATAACCCTCTCTCCGAGTGAATTATCCCTCCGGATACAAAGGTCTGGGAAATGTAGGGGAACATCATCGATTCCCACTTGACTTCTTCCCCATTCAACCGTGCTCTTCTTCTTTCTTACTTTTTTTCTATTTCTCTCTTTCTTTGTTTAGCATCTGGCTTGAAACCCAAGCCAAAATGGTCTATATTCTCTTTTAACAACGGAACTTGAATTTTCCCATAGAGATGTTTGCCCAGTCCTTTTCCTGGTAGGGCTCCTTTCCCCATCATCATTTGCAGGCCCATTCTCGTGGTCCTAGATATCTTAGGCACCAGAACCTCATTTTCTTCCGATATGAAAGTCGTATTTATGAACTCTAAAGATCAAAAGGAACACTCAGTGGCCTCCTCATTTGCCTCTAAGTACGGCGCGTCGTTGGTAACAGTTGCTATGATGTCTTCCTTCGTGTTTATAGTAACCAGCCGACCCTTTGTCACCAGTTTCAACTTTTGGTGCAGTGATGAGGGCACTGCCCCTGCCGAATGAATCCAGAGCCTTTCCAACAAGCAATTGTAAGAGGGCTTAATATCCATCACCAGAAAGTCCACTTCATATGTGTTTGGTGCAATCAATAATAGTATGTTAATTCTTCCTATCACTCTTCTTTCAGTACCATCAAGTGCTCTCACTATGTTCTGGCATGTCTTTATGTGAGAACTGTCTATAGGCAATCTTTTCAGTGTAGACAATGGTAAGACATTCAAAGTCGATCCATTATCGATTAGCACGCTTGGTAGAGTATACCCTTTACAACGAGTAGTGATGTGCAAAGACTTAGTCGATCATATACCCCCAGGCGGAATTTCATCATCACTAAAGTAAATGAAGTTGTCGGCACTTATATTACTAACTAGACGGTCAAGTTTGTTGATAGATATATTCTTAGTAACATAAGTTTCATTCAATACTTTCATCAATGCCTCACGATGCACTTCTGAACTTAAAAGCAAGGCTAGCACTGATATGCGAGCCGGTTGTTTGCTCAACTATTCTAACACACTGTATTCACTATGCTTCAAGAATTTTACAAATTCTTTAGCCTCTTCCTCCTTCACAGGTTCATTGATAAGTGCCTCAGCCTCTTTCTCCTGCTCGACTAGCAAAATATTTGCTTTCACAAGCACAGTTCTGACGTTTACCGGATCGTAACGCCTTCCACTACGTGTGTAGGACCCTTCATTTTGGACCTCTTTGAAAGTGCCAACTAATTTTTCCACTCCCGGTATTGTTACATTGCAGTCGTAATTTCAAGGTACCATTTTGTTATCCTTGTAAGGAAAGGAAACAGGTTTCTGGATTACAACTTTAGGCGCGATTTGTGCTCCGCCTTCCGTGTTTCTCGGTCGAGAAATGATGATCCTCGGATAACTGACTTTTTAGTTTGTCAACTCTCCTTCTGTTACGCATATGTCTCCTTCCTCTGAGCCTTCTTCATAAAATTCCATTTCCTTATTATCTATAAGGCTTTGTACCAATACCCTGAACTCAGCACATTCCTGAATCTCATGCCCTTCTGTTTTGTGGAACTCACAGTAGTCTCTTATTCCTTCACATCCTTTCACAGAATCTAATTCTACCATTCCTCTTCTTATCATTTCTCTCCAAACCATTCTCAACGGGGCTTTCACCACTGAGATATCCCCCTTGGTCTTTCTCACGACCTTTTTACCGATCGCATTTATCCTCTTATCCCCGTGGTTAGGTAATGGGTTCTCCGCACTAGGCGTATCATCGAATTCCACAATCCCCATCTTGATGAGTCTTTCAACTACCTTTTTGAAGGCAGTGCAGTTTTCTATTAAATGCCTTGATTCCCGTATGGTAATCACATTGAGTGTTTGAGTCATACCATTTAGGATATGGGGTCTGTAATGGTTTTAAATAAAATGGGGACATCACATGTGCGTCGAATAAACTTTGGTATAGCTCATTATACATCATTGGGATTGGCATAAATTGGAGCTTTTCTGAATTTTTCCTTGAGCCTAATTCTTGTCTTGTCGACCCTTGTTGCCCAGCTGTAATTACCTTTGGCTGGCTAAAGTAATTGCCTTCGAATACCCTTGGTTGTATGTATCCGTATTATTCACCTCATTGTCCTTTTTCCTAGGAGCAGACCTTTTAGTGGTTTCCCCTACTTCAATCTTGCCACCCCTTATGGCATTTTCGACCATTTCTCCTGCCATCACTATATCCGCAAAACTCTTAGTAGTGCTCCCTATCATGTGAGTAATGCAGGGAGCCTTCAAGGTGTTGGTAAAAAGCATTGTAGTTTCTCTTTCTAAGAGCGGTGGCTAAACTTGCATGGCAACCTCCCTTCATCTTTGCTCATACTGCCTGAAGCTTTTATTCGACTTCTTTTCCATGTTTTGCAGGGTGATTCTATCAGGCGTCATGTTTGTGATATGATTGTATTGCTTCATGAAGGCTTGGGCTAGATCCCTCCAAGAGCTAATCCTAGCACGGCTGAGTTGATTGTACCACTTGGATGTTGCCTCCACCAAACTGTCTTGGAAACAATGAATCAAGAGTTGATCATTGTTAACGTAGTCAGTCATCCATCTACAGAACATAGTGATATGGGCTTCACCAAATCTGGAACCAAGCTCAGGTCTTTAGCATCAATTTCATGATGATTATCAGTATTTTCTAAAGCCTTGAACTTCTCTTCCAACCATCTGCAACGATCTTCCAACTGCCTTGAAGATTCAATTCTTGTCCCCTCCCTCTCTGCTATATCTAAGTCAGGGATAACAGGATTAGCAGGGTTATCTCCTAGATTGGATCCTGTGCCAACTTGGAAATTCATGGGCACTCCAGTGTCATTTTGCCCTTGATGAGGCCTGATCGTGATAGATGGCCTATGGGGATACTCCTTAGGCTGTGTTTGTGTATGTGGTGGGGTAAAACCTAGAGGGATGCCCTCACTATCTTCTCCAGCAATAGTCATGGGACCTTTTCCTTTGTCCATTACCCCGTTTATCATCTGGGCCATTTAGGTCATCATGTGCCTTTGAGCTTCCAACATTTTGTCTCTCATTTCTTGTTGGAGCTTTGCGAATTACTCTTACATCTGGTCTTACATGTCTCTCTGGAATTGTTCAAGTCTTTGATCCATTTTCTTTGTTTTGGTATGTGTACCGTAATGGTGTTCAGTTTCCAGATTTTCCTTCTCTCTCTCTCTCTCTCTCTCTCTCTCTCTCTCTCTCTCTCTCTCTCTCTCTCTCTCTCTCTCTCTCTCCCCCTGTGATAATTTCAACTAATTAGGCTCTCTCTATGGACTTAAATGCATATGATATGATGTAACGCAAATGCATGAATGTAAGGAGGCATCGATTCAGATTCAACTTCATTTTTGAAAACTTTATTAGAAAACAAAATCCTTTACATAAAACGGACTACAAATATGATTTCGCCCTAAGGCCCAATGTTTTGATTTTCCTAAATAACAAGGCTAACTCTTGACCACGATCTGACTGTAGCTCATATTTCGTGCTCAATGTATCAGCCTGTACTGCCAAAGTCTGTAGGTGATCAGCTACCTCTCGAATCTGAACTATTGCTTCACTAATGAGATAATCTCGATTTCTAACTTGGTCATGGGAATGGTGGAGCTCTTCCTTCCAATGCCCTTCTCTTGCTTCAATCTGCTCGATCCGGAGTTCACAATTCTGCAATGCCAATTCTAATCTTTCAATTTTGCCCTTTATTTCCTCAATCTAGTTCAGACTCGACTTCAGCTTATTTGCAGAATTACGACTTCGATAGTGGTGAAGAGACCGTCCCAATTCAGCCACTCTAGTTTTTAATTCACTCTTTTCCTTTTGGCTTTCTGCTAACTTCTTTTTTAGGGCCTCGTTTTGCATCTGCATCTCTAGGAACTTCCTCTCCCAATGGTCAGCTTTGGTCTTTTCCTCTTGAACCTCCTGTTGCCACTGTTCCGAAGTCTTCCCCAATCTAGCATTTTTCATTGATAGACGCAGCTTCTTATACTCTGTCTTTAGGCAGTCTAAGTCTTCCTCGACCCTTTTCTTCCCTTTTCTTAACTTTTTGGCCTCCAGTTTCTAAACATCCACGTCTAACCTCAGATACATTTTCTCTTCTTCTAAGTTCTCTATCCTCTTCCCAAGTTCTGAACTCATCTTTTCAAAATCATGTTTTACAACTTCTAACTCTATTGGGACTACTTGCAAGCATTCTTCTCTTGATCGGGTTGCTTTTGAATTCAGCTCGGGGATGTTATCATTAATCCTTCTAATCATTCATCCATTGTATTTAGGGGTCGCCATTGGGCCTACGGATAATCTCTTCATCCTACGAATCTGATTCCAAGCACAAGAAATCTCCTAAACCATTTTCTTATAGTTTTCCCCTCTATATAAGAACTCACATTGAGCCAGCCCATATGTTGTTGGTACAAATTGTATTAACCCATATTGCCTCAGTACGAGTAAAGGGGCATACCCAACGGCTCCCTAAATTCCAAGTAAAGGAACCCAGTCGAAGCTTCCACACCGATAAAGGATTTCGTCAGGAATCATCAAAGGAGCCCTCCACTCGATGTCTTCCTTTTGAAGGTTTTGAAGGAGCATCATCCAATTTTTCTCAGACACGTCTTCTTTCCTTGGTGTAGCCACTATCTCTTTCAACGGAGAGTAATTCTCAGAGAAAACCCGATAAGAAACTTTCTCCACCTTCTAGAAATGACTGTGGAACCAAGCCAACAACAACTGCGCGCATCCAATGAACCTGCCCTCACCTGCTCTTCGATATGCACTCAAGGATCTGAACGTCTCGGCCAAGATCGCAGGTACAGGCATGACCCCTTTGTCAAGTCGATCGAATAAGTCAGTAACTGCTTCATCTACATGTCTGAGAGCTTTAGGGAAAATTACTAAATTGTAAATACACAAGGCAAAGACGTCAATCTTCTTCTTTACATCTGGATGTGCTAGAATCAGATCCCTCAAACTCACCCAAGGTATGCATTTACCCTCACCTTTCTCTTGAATTCTGGCTGTAACCCACTGTTCACTCATCCCCGTGATATTCATTAATTTCTTCACAAAATTTGGGACATTAGCAGCCCTAGAATAAGATTTATCGACTTGGATTCTCGAACAGCGAAGCAAGGTCGTATATTCCTCCACCGTAGGCACTAAACCGTAAATTACTAAACCGCTTCATCTACATGTCTGATAGCTTTAGGGAAAATTACTAAACCGTAAATACACAAGGCAAAGACGTCAATCTTCTTCTTTACATCTGGATGTGCTAGAATCAGATCCCTCAAACTCACCTGAGGTATGCATTTACCCTCACCTTTCTCTTGAATTCTGGCTGTAACCCACTGTTCACTCATCCCCGTGATATTCATTAATTTCTTCACAAAAGTTAGGATATTAGCAGCCCTAGAATAAGTTTTATCGACTTGGATCCTCGAACAGCGAAGCAAGGTCGTATATTCCTCCACCGTGGGCACTAAATCTACTTTTCCGAAAGAGAAACAGCTATAAACAGAATTCCAAAACTGAGTCATAGCCCAGAACAGATACTTATCTACCTTGACATCGAGCAAGTAAGATAGATCGCCATAATTATGATAGAACAGCTGCTTTGCCTCATCATCCCACTGGGTCCATATTCCTTTTAACTCCTGAAGCTCATTTTGCGTGACACTAATACTAGCGAAATCCCATAGTTCCGACACATACCCCTTAGTTAAGCTATCCCCTTTCTCCAATTGCGTTTACTCTGACCACATGCGGACGGCTGCATTGTCTTCCACTTTATTAAGGAATTCATTCTCCATAACTAGCTTTCTAACTTAGAAACTGACCGTGAATCGATACCTCTTAAAATAAGAAATGACATGCACAAAAAATAAAACACAGCAAGTTAGTACCGCAAAATAGAATATAAAGTAAGTAAAATGAACAAACACCTAGCTGGGTAGCTACTAAGGTTTGACATAGTTCTACTTAAGGTGGGTTCTTATGTTTTCTACGTGTGGTTTAGCTCTAAAGTTGAGGTACCTGAACCAGCAGATTCCTCGATCCTCACCCATTATAGGCTCATACGGACCGAGTTTAGTGCAGGGGAATACATTTCCCTATGGCCATGCGGAAGTGAAAACTTCACGAAGACATAGGCACAGATGTATCCCGGAAGCAATCCACTAGCCCATGCGGAGGTGAAAACCTCACGAAGGCATAGCTTTTCACTCCCACTTAAAGGTGCGACCACCACGGTCATGTAATGCAATGCAAGGAGTTTTAAATAGAACCACATGCAATAAAAATGATCATGGTTTTTTCAAATCAGAATTTTAAATTTGGACAAAAGGACATGAAATAAACAATTTTACGGCTTCACTCTCTTATGGTCCCTAGCGGAGTCGTCAAGCTGTCGAAACCATTTTTAAGTTCTTATAAAAATGGGGGTCGACTTTTAAAAATGAAAATGGTCGCCACCAATCCCTTTTCACTTAGGTGTGATTGGATCACCTTATAAAACATTTTATTTCAAAATATTGATTTTGGTCTACGAAATACAAGAAAACGGGTTCGGGATTCGGTTACGTACGAGGAAGTGTTAGCACCCTCGTAACGCCCAAAATTTGGTATCTAATTGATAGTTTCATGTCCTAATGTCGAAATTTTGAAAAATTTAAAATACAATCCTTTTATTTGAAAGAAAGTCAAGGCTTGCTTATTTCAAAGAAATAAAATACCACACCCAATAAGTTAGGATGCAATCTCTCAAAACTTCGAAACTAAGCTCGCCTTTATTTTTTAGAAAATCCTTACCTCGAAATACAAAATATTATATCTAATGAGTTAAGATATAACATTATAAACTTCCGAGAATAAGTTTTAATTTGAATTTTGTAGGTTTAAAAAGGATATTTGATATCTTAAGTTCCGCAAGGAAAATCAAAACCCAGTAAGTTAGGGTATAATTTTTCTAGAAGTCCCCAAATATCGTATATCGCTATGTTTAAAAATATTTGAATAAAATGCATTAATCAAAATGTGTTTTTATAAAAAAAAAAAAAGGGTTTGAGTAAGACATTGCATGAATAAATTACAACATACATACCAAATAACAATTTATCATAACTACGAATCATATTAACAATTACTACAAATGGATAATTAAAGAATAATATGACATGAATAAACAGATAAAAGAACTATGCTAAAGCAATGATAAACGAATGAAAGAAAATAAGTAGATAAATACGAAATATAAAATAAGCAGTGAAAAATATAAACTAAATATTCAAGAAAATGAATTCTAAATTCCATAAACAATATCAAATAAAAATAAATAAATGGTATATTTACACGCTGAATCAATATTATGACACAAAAAAAATAAAAAGAATAAGTCAATTTCGAAAATGATCTAATATATATATAATAACGATATTTTAAATAATATAAAAAATTAGAGTATATGAAAATATAAGGATATTTACAATTTAATAATTTAATACATAAAAATATAGATAATAATATATGATAAAAACGATTAAAAATTTAAAATAGAAATATATATAATAGAGTAATCATAAAAACTAAATATATATAATATAAAAAATATATGTTACAATATAAATAAATTTTATACAAAATAAAATTTTAAAAGTAATATATGATATAATATAATACTATACAATATACAAGATTTTGAAAATGTACAATATAATAACCAATATATAAGTTATAAAATAAAATAATATATATAAATACCATTAAACTAAATAACCTAGTATGAATAATACATAGTAATAATTTAATATGTAAAAATAGTACGTATTAAAATAAACAATACATAATAACTTTATATTATTAATAATTTAATTTAAATAATATACATTATACAAAAAAATAGAAATAATATAGAATTTTAATAAAAATAATATAGTTAGATATAATGTGCAAAAAATAAAATAAAATAAAAACAAAAGGGTTTTAAAAAATAAACAAACAAATAAATAAATAATAAATAATAAAAATGTAAAATGTAAAATGACCTAATCAAAATGCGCATTAAACCATAAGAACTTATTGGGCAATTATGCCTTCTTTCCAAAACGACGTCATTCTGATTTTGGCCCTTTAAGTAGCCCGAAGGACTAAATTAAAATGAAATATAGATCTCAGGGCTAATTTAAAAATAAAAGAAAATTTAATTTTGGACGAAATTATAACTAATAAAATTGCGGAGGGACTAAAATGGCAAATTTCCCTTTTCATAAAAACACGCAAATCCTCCCCGTGTTTTCGGGTCAATGCGCGGATCCCCAGCCCTGAACGACGTCGTTTTGTGCTTATTAGCTTAAGCAAAAACGGCGCCGTTTCCTTATTGCTATATAAGTTAAAAATCAGAAAAAAAAAATCATTTTAAAACTCTTTTAAAAAAACAAACGAGAGCTAAAAAAATTTCTCATCCCCCTTCGGTCAGAGGCCACAATCCGGCTAGGTTCCGGCGTTTGACAGCCACATGCGCCGTCACACGCGCCCCCTCATACAATGGCCGGAGGTCAGCAACTCCATTTTTTAAACGCGATTTCGAAAGGTAATACCCATTTTTTATTGTTTATTCGAATAGAATAAAAAAATAAAAATGAAACTATCGTCGAGAATCACCTCTGTTTTTCGAATATTTGCTTTCGCTTTTATTTCGTATATTTTTTTGTGTATTCTCTTCTGTGTTTTTTTCGTCTCTTTTACAAATTGCTTTGGGGGTTTTTATAACCCAAAATAATAATAAAAAAAGGAAATATACATTCTGTCCATATTTGTTTCTTTCCTTTTGCTGCGGTTTTCCTTGTTTCGCAGGTGAGTGACGAGGATCTCAGCGGTGAGGCGTAGTTCGCGCGAATTGCGACACGACTGAAGGCTGGACGAGGCTGCTTGGCACTTGCGGCACCTAGGGTTTTCCAGAAACCCTAGGTCTCTAATTTCGCTTAAGCATTGGGCCTTTTTGGGCCGTGCGAGTTTGGGTCTGGGGTTGGGTAGTCTGCTTTAGGTCTGGGTCTGAGGGTGTAACGGGTTCTAGTATTTGGGCTGCTGGTGATTTTCGGGTTGGGCTTTAAGTGTTTCGGGTCTTGGTGTTGGGCTACATGTAATCCGGGCCTTTAAATGGACTGTAAATGGATTGTTTATTTTATTTTTATTATTTTTTGTTTAAGCCCGGGAAATAATGGGCTATTACACTCTTTATTCCTCTTTTGACGCCACTTCCTCTTATTTTCTTTCTTTCTTTTTCGGTGTGCCATATTGCTGCATTGTCAATCTTTTGATCATCATTTAGGTAAATGTGGGTTGTGATTCTACTATGGTATCGTTGTATATTTCTTCCGTACGCATGTAGTTAAGTAGACTTCTTTTCCTTTATTTTATTAGTTCGCATGTTGAGTTACTCGTTTTTGTACTGATAGGAGAGTATCGTGAGATGAATAGTGATCCTCCAGTGAGTTAAGCACGGTTAGATGTTTTTGTTAAGTCACTATTTTCAGTGTAAGTACTCGAATAACAATTTTGGGAGCTGTTTTTAGTAAAGAAGAGGTATCGAAGTTAATTATCGGTTTAATTCAAGGTTGTTGAATAGTATGATTTTATGTTGTATGAAGGATTCGGGAGTGCTATATTGTATGGTCTATTAGAAATAACTTCAAGTGTGTGATTCTAACTCGAAACGTCGAATAGAACGCGAAAAAACCCGAAAACATAAGTTCTTTTCGAAAATGCTCTGCGTCACACGGCCGTGTGTCAGGCCATGTGCACCACACAGGCTTATGGTTGACCGTGTGCCAGGTCGTGTAGAGCACACGGGCGTGTGTAATTACACGTACAATTTGGTTAGGCTATGTGAGGCGCACGAGCGTATGTGATCACATAGGCAGATTAGGTAGGCCGTGTGTCTCACACGGGCTGGCCATTTAGGCATTGTGGGTCCATTTTTCAAAAATTTGCACTCAGGCTCGTTTGACTCAGAAATATGTAATTAAACCTTCCGTGGGATTCGTTTGACTTAAATAAGACTCGAAATGTGACATATGTTAATAAGTGTCAGTATGTGATCTGTGTTCTAATAAATTTGAAAGCATAATTACGTGTAAAAACATGCATAACATACGTATGTAGAATAACTATTAGTATAAGCAATATGATATGTTATGTTCTGTACAAAAATATTTTTAAGTATGCATGTCATACCATTCATGTGACTTGCACGTATGTTATTATGATTATTCATATGCATTGAGGTGGGTACGATGATGGAGGAAGTGTTTTCTGGCAGTATTACTACAATTTAGGCAGTTAAACCGCAATATCTGTCTGTTAGCTTAGCTGCACCATTATGAGTCACATACCACCGCAACCCGGGATGATTAGATGGATGGACTCTTGTAGTCCTATTTGGTGTGACTGGTTGGATGGAGTTGGTATGTAGTAGATGGGGGTAGGATTTGTTCTTATATGATATATGTTTCTGAAAATATGACATTCTGACATGATATTTGCATATGTGTACATTATAAGTAAAATTCTGTGTTGATATTTACATTTCTACAAATTCTATTTGCAAACCGAGTCACACATTGGGCTTCTAGCTCACTCATTTGTTTAATACATTTCAGGTGATCTTCAAACTTAAGATTTGGCGGCAATTTCGGAGCTCGGTTTAGACATTTGGAATCTTAAGTATATCTTGAGTAATTTTGGACTATTTTCAGACTTTTTGATTCGTTTTGGGGCTTTAATTTTCGTTTCGATATTTATTTTGCAAACGTACCATTTATAACTGATATCTTTAACAAGACGACTTAACTAATGAAATACTATGTTTTTACAAGTTAAGAACTCTAAAATGTTTTCCGTTGCAATGTTTTGAAGTTAAATACGATGTTATACGATGCAAGTGGTTAAGCGGATGGGTTTGGTTTAATAAAATCAATAAAATAAGGTTTTTTGACAAAATTTTTTCACATGCTTTTTTGTATACTTATGCTTTTTGATAAATTAATAAATTTTGTTTTGCCTTGAAATAAAAATTAACTTTTTACGAGAATTAACGGGTAATTTTTTTCATAATAATGTAACATTCATAACTCGACCGTAACGTCCAGGCCAAGTTTGGGTTGCTACAAGCAAAACAATGAATGGCTCACAATAGAGTCAATCAAACAAACATTTATAACTTAAACACATTCATAATATGATTCACAACTAAATTCGAGTATTAGTCGAGTTTACAAAAGCTCTTTTGTTTATCTGAGAATGAATGATGATCAAATTACAAAGTTTTAAAAATTCAGGGCCAACGTTGTGACGACGCCTCCTCCACATCATGATGTCACCAAACAGTTTGTTACATTGCAACATCTGGCCACTCGACGTCGGGACATCACAAATTGTTGCCCAACATTGCAACGAAGAGATTTTCTCGTCTCGATGTGGACTCTGTTTTGGTACATTTTAGGCCATTTGGTATCTATTCCATGCCAAGCCGAACAATTAGCTAAAATGGTGCAAAATGCACTCTTATATCCTGCACAAAATCATTCTAAAAACATGTCTAAACATTCATTTAATTATTCCTAAGCTTCCATTCTAACATTTTTCACAAATTTTGCAACCACAAATCAAACAAGTTATATCAATTCAACCGACCAGTCATCGGTTCATAATTATCCAAAATCATGCATTTTACCATGCCTTAACACATTCATCATACCATTCAAATAATGTTTATTTTATAACATATTTCTAATGCATTCATATCACTTTTAATCTTACCAAATCGAAATATACTCCTAATATCAAGTGATGATAGATCAAAACATTACTACATGATACTAAGCATTACCATTATGCTATGCATTTAATCATTCCATACTTCAAACATTAAACATCTCAAACCAAATTATTCATCCAAGTAAACACATATAATAACATATATATACATGCCACATAACTAGATGCAATATTCAAAAGACTACCGATTCGACAACTAGATAGTATAATCTCCAAGATGATCCAACCGACAGGATTCGCAAATGGACAACTACAGGAAAGAAAACAATAATAGAGTAAGCATTTCGAAAGCATAGTAAGTTCATAAGTTTTTAAACAATAAACTCACCTCAATTCACAATTAACATAATGGATTAGTTAACTACACAACTTTCCTGCATTCACATTTCACAACAGTAAGATGAGATCATCAAATACGAGTTGTATAACATTTCAATCTATATAATACAAATTCAATTCAGTGCCTTCTATTAGAATTATCGAACATATACATCTTTTACATCATTCTATTTACATAAAGTCATTTGAGCACAACCTTGTAACAATTATCCATTATTTCCCTTTTTAAATATTTAATCCAGTAGTCCGATGGACTATAATAAATAGATTCGAATACACGGGTAACTACATCACACCAGAGGGCACCGAAGTGCAAACTCATACAAGCGTGCAACTGACCCCATTGGCATGCCAATCTTATCCTATCCTTTAATACGTTCACTCGGGAACAATTAACACATTTAATAATTTCTTTACAATTCAATCGAAATCTCACATTGTTGTACCAATTTGTAAATAACTCAAATTTCATATACACATTGAAAAAGATTATAATTTGAGTACTTATAACAATTAAATATAAAAATACCATATGAACTTACCTGACAAAACTCAGTAAACAAGTTGAATCATAGGGACTAGTCAGTAATTTTCTCTTTTTTCTTAATTATCCTCAACTCGATTCAAATCTTGATTTATACGATAATTTAATTTAAATTTATCAATTCCAAATATCCTATAACACTTAAATATATGCATATGACATTTTAATTTCTATTTTTGAATGTTCCCTAAAGTTTCTCATTTTATTCAATTTAACCCTTAAAATAAAAACTGTCATATCTTACAAATTTGAGCTTCGAATTCAAAATAAATCTCAATTTCATCCTTCTAAAGACCACCAAAATCTATTTTTATAGAAAATTATGTCAAATTCGAAATTATTGCACTTTAGTCCCTATGTTCAAAACTAACAATTTTTACTTTACAAATTAATTCATTTTCATTTCTAAGCTTAAAATCTAACAATTTAGTGCCAAAAACTTCAAGATTCAACAATGGTAATGTTTATAAATTTTAACAGTTTTACAAATTAATCCCTGGGTTAGCTAAATCAAGCTCCCAAGATCTCAAAAACATAAAAATTACAAGAAAATAACTTGAATTACCTTGGAATTGAAGGACCAAAGTTGGACGATTTCAAGCCCTAATTTTTCCTCTTTGAATCGGTAGGGAAGAAGATGGATACAAAAATGATTTTATTTTCCTTTAAAAATTCCTTTTTATACTTGGTTTAGTATTTATTAAACCTTAATTAATTAAGTTAAGCTTTAATTAACTATCTAATTGACAAAATTTAAGAACCAAACTTTTAATTAAACTTTATACTAACCTCATAAATATTAAATAATAATATTTACGGACTCAGCCATCGAAAATGGGGTTCTGAAACCATTTTTACAATTTAGGATTATTGAGCAACAAATCAATATATTGTAATTGGAGAAAAACTTGGATCAAGCAAGGAAAATTTCCAAAGAATCTTAGTGTAATCTACTTATGTTTTGTAAAGAGATACCGATTTTGAAGAAGATAAAATCAATAAAATCAATTTTATTATTTTTTATAATAAGTGGTTCATTTCGAGTTAAATTTCAAAGATTCCTTTGTATCACGATTGATCTTTTACAACGTATTACAATAATTATTTAAAGACCTTTTTAGAGGAGATTAAAAGAGCGTTTATTTTCTGTATGTAAAAACTTATTTGAATGAAAATATTTTTATAAGTTTTTCTTGTTGATTAATTTACAACTAAGCTTTAAATTGGAAAAGTCTTAGTGGGAGAGGGAGAGTGATCTAGATTGTGTATAGGAGTGGGGTTTACAACTAGATTAGTAAGCTAGACTTAAATCTCATCTTAGTACAAGTTGACTGATAGTAGTGAACAAATTTTTTGTGTCCATCTCTATTTATCCTATTAGTGGCGCCAAAAACTTGTAACGCTTGGTTTGTACAAGTGTACACAATTGTTATCAAGTAAAAAAGTAAGTAAAAGAGTTACCATCTCCACAAGGGCTATGTATGTTAATCAATTAATTGTAAAATTAGAGCTAACAATATGGTGATAAAAACACAATATTTCTAAGAGGTGTGATGTAAAAAATAATTACTAAATGTAATATGATCCTTAATGCAATTTAAATCTAAATGCAAAGTATGAGATGAAATGTATGAAATGAGTTTGGCAGCAAAACACAAAATTCAACAATCAATAACATGAATAGGCTAGGATAATTACATCATTCAACTTAATTCATTTTTCTCATGCTTAACAGTGTTTGGAAAATGTTTCATAACAACTCGATCTTTCATGGGCTTGAAACCAAATTAAGTCCTTTCGGAATCTTTTACTTAGTAAAACATTGATTTTACTGATCATATTAAACTGAGGGTTTCTTAGTATTCATGTGAAGTAACAAGGACTGGGTTTGAAACAATTTGATCACATATGTAACACCCCTAACCTGAAATCGTCACCGGAATAAGGTTAAGAGGCATTACCGATCAATCAGAACATTTCACAACCATTTCATGACACAAAGTCAATCATCATTTAAACATATCACAACATAATCATTTAGTCCCTTAATGAGGTCCACGAGACCTTAAGTACATGCTAGAAAGGGGTCAGGACTAAACTGAACACTTACGAAAGTTTTCTGAATTTCAAGCATTCTTCAATACTGTTGAGGTCACACGCCCGTACAGTCAGGTTGTGTGCCGCGCACGGCTACTAGACACACCCATGTGTCTAGGCCGTGTCATAACAGAGCATACATACTGACTTATCCCCACGGCCACTAGAAACGCCCATGTGCCATGGCCGTGTATTCTTAGGCTAGCTACTAACTTGGTCACACGGCCACCAGGCACGTCCGTGTGCCATGACCGTGTAACCTGTCCAGACTCACTTCGAATTGGTCCTTGAACCACACGGTGAAGATACACGCCCGTTCCCCTTAACCAAATATGCAAAATAGGCCATTTGCAAGGCCAATTACCACCCACACAAGGGTCAAAACTACAAGCACAATTAAGTATGTTTTCTCATACAATTTGGAAACCAAATACATGTCAAATAGTCAACATATCATCTCAACCAATCTCATTTCTAAACATGTTAACTTATAAACTAAATTGCACAACTTGAACACATTCAATACCAAACATGATTCATCCTCAAATTCACTAGATCATTCTAGCATCAATCCATCACTAAGTTTACCATTCATAAAACATTCTCATTACCAACAAGCCCTACCATAATATGCATCATATACCAAATCCATTCATGCTTATAGCCAACATATATCTAGCCACATCACATGGCTATTTACACATCTCAAATATGTTTCAAAATAACTAGCCTATACGTGCCATATTTCAACTATGTACATCTTTCCAAAGGTACCAAAATAGATTGCTGATAGTGTGATAGAGATGCTGACGATCCCCGGATCCGAGTTAGCTCTGCTGACACTGTAAAACAGAGAAACAAATCACACATTAAGCTTTCAAAGCTTAGTAAGTTCGTAACATAATACATTATACCAAAACAAACCATCACATAGATTAACTTACAATCACATTTATCATACCATCCAAAACTAATATGTTCAATTAATATTCCATAACCTCATTCATAGTTTTATCAACCATATAGGTTCCAAACGTACCTTAGCCAACACGTAGTTATCGATTACATATGTTATTCGATACTCACTATTTCATTTTAATCAACTTTCATCCCTTCTTCGATTCAATCGCACACTTGTGCCCAAATCGTTAGCAGAAGCTTAATCCATATCGCACACTTAGTGCATCTATATCAAACCGATCTTAAATCAGTATAGCACACACAGTGCCAACCACAAAGCCGAAGCTTATATTGTTTCGCACACGCAGTACTAATCATCTCGGTCATATTTCCGGATACGCACACTTAGTGCCACATAACCCGAGCTCCCACATAGCATTCACAATTCAATAATATCATACCATTCATCTTATAACATTAAACATAGTTAAATACACGTATTATGTCTGAACTTACCTCGGACGTCGAATATCAAAACGGTATTAATCAAGCACTTTATCTTTGCCTCGATCTCGATCAGAACCTCTCCTTTCTTGGTCTATACACATTCAAATTCAATTCATTCAATCACCAATTCATTCAATTTAGTCCACACACACACACTCATTTAGGGCATTTTACAAAATAGCCCTCACATTTTCACATTTCGACACTTTAGTCCCTAATTCACAAAATCACAAAATACATCAAATTTCTACTCTCACAAGCTTAGCCGAATTCTTCCCAAGTTAATTTAAGCCCACACATTTCATTTATTTCACATTTTAATCCTTCAATTTCTCATTTTCTCAATTAAGCCTAAAATGCTCAATTTCACTAAAAATCCCAATACAAACTATGTTAACCAACATCAAGTTTTCATATTTCACTATCAACTAACACATAGCTCAAGCATTCATCAATGGCTCATCACAAAAACATTATCAATTCACAAAATTACAACATGGGTTAGTTAGAGCACGAAGCAACGATTACGAAAACGTAGAAATTATCAAAAATCGAACAAAATCTAACCTTGAATCAAGCCAATTGCTAACCGAAAATACCAAAGCTTAAAACCCCTTTCTTCCTTCTTTAATATTCGGTGGAAGAAAAGATGAATATGGCTTCATATTTCTCTTTTTGTTTTATTATAACATATATGTTACTATTAGGCCATTTACTAAATTAGCCTTTTAATAAATAAATATAACATATAAACATTAAGGTCACATTTGTCCATTGCCATCCACTATCATGTTTATGGCATAATTGCCTCATAAGGCCTCTATATTAAAAGACAACAACACTTAGGTACTTATAAATCAGCACACAGCTTTTAAACTTTATGCGATTAAGTCTTTTCTCTTAATTCGACACACAGTCGATAAAATTATCACCCAGAATTTTCACACAAGCTATATCACACATAATCAACACCAAAAATAACATTAAAATATTATTCCGACCTCGGATTTGTGGTCTCAAAACCACTATTCCGATTAGGGTCTAATTCAGGCTGTTATAACATAAACCTAAAAGCCATGCAAGGTAATAGAGCTCAGTCAAGTTATTATGAACCTTTATTTATTCTGGGCCAGACATAAATTAAGCATGCACATTTCAATTATTGTCTCTATTAGCCATCGTCTGGTTAGGATCGCTCAACTAATTCTAATGCATCCCTACATCCCTTACTCATTTCCTTTATCTCTCATTTCATAAGCATTCTTCCTCTCATTCTTTCCTCTCTTCATTCCCATGCATAGCATCCCATTTTCCATTCTCTCTTAGCCAGCAAACCTTGAGAAGATCATCTCTTGGCCGGCCACCTTGAAGAGCCATTAGCAAATGAGCAATACAAGGATCAGAGGAGAACATCTTCAATCAGAGTCACGAGACTGCTGATTCGACAGAGTTTATTCTTCCTTTACTTTGTTATTTTAATTTAAGCATGTTTGCAATGTGCTTTATTATCTTGTCATCAACAATGGTAACTTAATTCTATTTAGCTATGATGATTGCATTAATTCAATGAAGTTTGTTTAAATCATGTTTATCGTGTTTGTGTTTCAATCGATCATGTTTTCAATTAAACTCAAGTATGTATTTCATTAATACGTGATTGGATGCATTAGAATTTGCTGAGCGATCCTACCACATGACGGCTAATAGACACAATAATTGAAATGTGCATGCTTAATTTCTATCCGACCCACAATAAATTAAGGTTCGTAATAACTTGACTGAGCTTTATTACCTTGCATCGCTTTTAGGTTTACGTGATTAAATTGTTTTAAACTATGGACTAAGATAAAACTTTGATTGAACAATAAAATTAAAGTTCTATTCATGCAAATGTCATGGTTCAAATCTCACCATATATAAATTATTTATGCTAAGCAACAAATATCTAAACTACTATCTAGCAGGGAAAATTCAACAAACTTTTAGCGAGCTTAAGTGAAGTTAGACACCTAATATCCTCCATAAATGAATATATTAATTATGAATTTAAAAAATTTAAAAATAGATTAGGAAATGTATGAGTATAACAGATTATGAATATAATTATCATTTTAATTTTTAAAAATAATAGTTAATTATAATTTTTTTTAAATATCACTTTTAATAAAAAAATTTATTGACCTAAATTTTTTTTGGAAGTTATGAATTCTTAAAAACCTAATATATATATATTAAATGAATTTTTATACTATTTATAAATCTTTTTTATTAAGTTGGTGTCATTCATCAATCTTTTTTATAACCTAAACCTTAATTAGAAAATTATTAAAAAATTTATTTTATTTAGAAATTAAATTTTATGTTTTTATAAATAAAAATAAAAATTTATCCGCAATGAGATTTGAACAAAGGACACTATGCATATAATTCTTTTTCTTTTACCCTTTGAACTAAAACAATTTTTAATTTTTAATGAAACTTTAACATATAAGTATATCTGTTATATAAAATTTTTATATATTTGTATATATGTCATTTCATAATTAAAATAAATTATATTATTCGAGGATATTTTAATTTTTTATATTTTAAAAAATATAATAAAAAAATTACAAGTGGCTAGATTTGAACCTGCTATTTACATCAATTAAAACATTAACTTTATCACTAAATCAATATTTTATTTTAATATAATATTTACATTTTAATTGTACTATGCAAACTTTATTATCCCATCAATTAAAATATATTGATAATATTATTGATTGAATTGGTGTTGCAATTTAAACACGCCTTTGTATTCCAAATACATAGTTTTCATATGCAAACATGTGTGATAGAATTTTCTATTAATAATATTGTTGATTAAGTTGGTGTCACAAATTAACTTGACACTAACTCTGGATTAATGACAATACCACGATAAATAATTGTATTGCATTTAATATTCTTAATATAATGTATTTACATGTTTAAATTTCGTTTTACTCATGATTTAATCTATTTTAATATTACACATATTTAATAGGTTATTATTAATTAGTTTCAAACTTTACATTTTATTATTTATTATATCTTATTTTTAAACTTAGAGTTTCTAGTAATTAATTATGGTTTTAAAAAAATTAAAAGTAGATTAAAAAATGGTATAAAAAAGAACATTTCTCCTTTTTAAAGGATAGCACTAGAGTGGGGCAAAAACTACTTTATACATTTCGCCTCATTCTTGTACGAGTGTTCAAAAGTTTGTTTTCTCATATGTTAGTTATTCTAAAACCATTCTACATTGTGAATTGAGACTTATTTGGCATAAATATTGTTGTCAATGTAGGATAACGTAAATTTGAATGCGCTGAAATGTATTATCCTCCTATCTATAAGTATGACGTAAATTTGAATGCGTTGAAATGTATTATTCTTTTACTATGAGTTGTCAATGTAATGAGTGGAAGTTTAAGAATAAAAATGGAAAATAAATAAAGTTGTATATTTTATGACGTGTTTCACTCGCATTATAGAAATTTATTTATTAATGAAAGCTCAAAACAGTAATTACTATATTCTATTTTATTTGAAATAAAATAAAGTTGATTAAATGATAAAAAAAGAAACACAATTTATGATGACAGAATGGCAAAATTATCAGTAGAGCAAGTTGAATCCTTTAGCAGTGTTTATATAAACTGTTGTTGAGTAACTTAAAAAATCAGTAAACAGTTTAAAGAAATTGATTCATCGTTAAGGAGGAAAGAGAGGGTTTTGTCTTGAAGCTGGTAAGAAGATACGAAATAAGAGAAGGAGAGATGGGCAGAGGGTAAGGCTTACATGCATGTTGGTGGCCCCTCCGCATAACGACATGACATTTTCCTGCATCAATCCTCATACCAACAACCTCCTCCTCCGGTCGGGTTTGGATCAAATTTTAATATTCTTATTTTATTTAGTTTTTATATATATTCGGTTTAATAAATTTTTTTCTGATAAAAATAGAGTCATGTTGAGTTCGGACCAAGTTTGACTTTTGGGATAATTTTGACATGCATTCAATTTTGTTCCATTCAACAACTTTTTTCTTATAGAATTAGGGTTAAGTCTAATTAAGTTCGGATAAAGTTTGAACAAAAATTCACTTTTGTGTTTAGTTTTGATATGGGTTTAGTTTTACTCATTTCAATAGCCTCCACTTCAATAGAATTAAGATTTGGTATCAGATTTAGACTTGAATAATTTTTATTTAGTTTTAACGTAGATTTGATTTATTTTGATTCAACGACCTCCTTTTCTATAGAACTAATAAAGTCGGGTCGAATAAGATTTTAGATCGAGTTTAAATAAAAAAAGGTATATACCTTTTTTTAGTTTTGATGGGGGTTCTATTTAATTCGATTCAATAATAATCTCTTCCAACAAAAGTACTTTGCTAAGTCTTTATATGGGCTCGGTTTGATTCGATTCAACAACTTTTTTTTTTTCAATAAAGATTAGATCAAGTCTAATTGACTTCATATCATATTTGAATAAAAAATATTTTCTTTATCTAGTTTTGGCGTGGCTTTGCTTTGAGTTGATTTAACAACCTCCTCTAGTTGAACAAGATTCGAGTTTAACTAAAAAAAAATTTCTTTTGTTTAATTTTGATATTTGATCGGTTTGATTTGATTCAAAAGTATATTATATTATTTAAAATATATTAAAATTTTAATAATTTATTTTAATTTTTTTATTGATAAATTTGCAATTAAATTTAAATAAATTATATTTTATTATTTAAGTATTGTAAACTAAATATGAATCTAATAAATAACTATTGTAAGGTATAAAAGTTTTATAAGTACAGTTAGAAGAATTACAAGTGTCCTTTGAATAGACTTAAAAATCTAAAATTAAATAAATGAGATATCCGTAATCATTCTAACCCCTCTTGTAAAATCCGATCCTCTTTAAGTTTGGATGAAAAAATATGTGTATATATATTTCTTAAAGTAAGAAGCAAATGGGAATTTTTTTTGTTTGTACCAAAAACGAAAGGGAAATTTTATATTCTACAAGTACAACAAAAAGGATTGAGGAATGAGATAAATTATCATAAGAATACACCAGAGGAAAGAGAGAGAGGGGTTAGCATAAGGGATAAACATGTATGTATTTGTTTGTGTCTATACATACATACATACATACATGCATATATGTGACATGAAATACTTCAAGTTTGCAAGTGTAAGTCATATATTTTATAAGAAAAAAAAATCAACAACAATTTGAAGAAGAAATTATGAGGAGTCTATAATTTAGATTGTTTTCTTTCTCTTCAACTCCGGATTGTTGCTGTCTCCTTAGATACTTCCTTCTTGGTATTTTGTGGGCTTTTTATCTCTAGTTTTCATTATTATTTTTTCCTTTTCTCTGGTTTTTGTCTTCTTGTTTCTTATTTTATTGATTCCTTGCAAGATTTTCAGAAGAGAGCTGAAGGGGATGCAAAACATCCCCCCCACCCCACCCCCCTTCCTATGGCACAAACCCTTTATTTTCTTTCAATTATGAGGTAATTTGATTGATTTTTTGAATTCTAGGTTTGGTGGTTTCTAAGAAGAAGTTTGCACATAGTTTTGGGCTGAGAAACAAGATAAGATAGCAAGGAAGCAAGCAAAGAGTTAAAAGGTTATATAATCGTTGAGAATGGCCACCGCTTCATCGTCGGCAACTTTCTTCGGAAACAGCGCAGAAAATGAAAACCCGATGATAAAACAACAATCATCCGCCGCACCCACTTCCTCAACTGCTCCAACCACTGCACCTCATTCTAAGAAAAAGAGAAATCAACCCGGAACTCCAAGCAAGTATCTCTTTACATACATCTCTTTATGTTTTTTCTTTCTAGGCTTTTACCACATCTATCCTATGAGTAAAGCCAATAAAGAAACAAGTTTTTTTTTTTAATTCAAAAACTAAAGATAATCCAATGAACCCTAATCCAAAAGTTGGTCAGCTTTCATCATAATTTATTCTGGGTTTTTTTTCTAAATTTATCTTCTTTTCCCCCAAATTTTCTTGGGTTCTTTTTTGGTTTTGTCATTTATGAAACCAAGCAGATCCAGATGTGGAAGTGATTGCACTATCTCCCAAGTCTTTAATGGCAACCAACAGATTCATCTGTGAGGTATGCAACAAAGGGTTTCAGAGGGAGCAGAATTTACAGCTCCATAGAAGAGGACACAATCTGCCATGGAAGCTAAAGCAGAAGAGCACAAAAGAAGTGAAGAAGAAGGTTTATCTTTGCCCTGAACCCACATGCGTCCACCATGAACCCTCGAGGGCACTTGGGGACCTTACGGGCATCAAAAAGCATTACTCGAGAAAACATGGGGAGAAGAAATGGAAGTGTGAGAAGTGTTCCAAGAGGTATGCCGTGCAATCTGATTGGAAAGCTCATTCTAAGACTTGCGGCACTAGGGAGTACAGATGTGACTGTGGCACTCTCTTCTCAAGGTAATTTTTTATCCTTCCCTTATCATTAATATAAACTTTTCTTTCTCTGAGGTTATCAAAGTTGACAAACCAAGTTATCATGAGAGCAAAATATTTGTTTGAGAAAGATTTGGGGACTGGGAGTTGGGCAGTGATAAAGCCTGTTCTTTTGTTTCAACTTTTTGGATTACTTATCTATAGATTAGCTCTCTCTCTCTCTCTCTCTCTCTCTCTCTCTCTCTCTCTCTCTCTCTCTCTCTCTCTCTCTCTGTCTCTCTCTCTCTCTCCTCCTTCTAGTTCTTCTCTTTGAACTCTTTTTTTTAAAAAAAAAAACTGGTTGCACGTGAACAATAATCTGCGAAACTGCCATGGCTGATAAGGATTCTTGGCAACCAAACAACAATTAGTAAAAAATTTATTTCTTCATTTCTCCCTTGGTAACATCGCCTTTCATCTTTTTCATATTCACGTGTTGTTAATTCATACGCTGTCATGAAGTATATTGTTACTGGATTTGTTCTCATGTGATGAGTGTTACACATATTTATTTATTTATATGTATGTATATATTTATGTTTTACTGCCATTGTTTAAACGTTAGGGTTCTTGCCTGTGTGGGGCAATTCTCATTTCTGTCACTCTCTTGTTGAGCAATTTGAGGAAATTCTTGATTCTTTCATGCAGCAATTATATATCTGGAGAACAAGAGGGAAAAAATATATAATTTGTGCTTTTTACCGGTCAGTTTATTCAAATTATCTTATTGGTGAAAATATTGGGCTAAGCCTGAAACTGTTTTTGTCATTTGTTAATGGCTTTCATAGTTATGGAAAAATATTCCTTCCATGAATAATAGACAACTTTTTCAGGGTTTTCTTTCTTCTTTTTAATATGTTTTTCATTTAGTGCGGGATTTCATCAATTGGGAAAGGATTCCCTCAATTCATTTAAGAAGCACCTTCTTCTCAAAATGGTAAAAACGATTAAAAAGAGAAGGCTTGATTTTTCAACCTTGGTTTTCATTAATGGAAGTTTATTAACAACTTTTCTTCTCATATATATATATATATATATATATATATATATATTTGTTCAATTTTCCTCTCATTTATATATGATATCTTTGTTGCAGACGTGATAGTTTCATCACCCATCGGGCCTTTTGCGATGCATTGGCTCAAGAAACTGCAAGGCACCCCACCAATAACTTAACCCCAATCGGAAGCCATCATCTATTTGGAGGTAATCATCATCAAATGAGCTTAGGATTATCCCAGAATCAACCATTATCGAGCAACATGTTGCGGTTGGGAAGCGGCACTGGAGTCGCAAAGTTCGAGCACTTCAACAGTCCCCCATCCAATCCTTCTTCATTGCAGAACATGCCGGCGTTCTTCATGGGGGATGCGGCGAACCAAGGTTTTCTCCCGGAACATCAATCTCATCATGGAAATGGACCATACATAAACAAACCCTTACATGGTCTTATGCAACTTCCGGACCTTCAAGGCAATACTAACAGTACGGCGCCCAATTCCGCCAATCTTTTCAATTTAGGCTTCTTCCCCAGCAACAGTGGTGCGAGCAGCATAAGTACTGGCGAAAACGGCGGAGCTTCGAATTCCGGATTTTTAAGCGGTAATCAGTTTAACATGGGTGATGTGCAGGTTGGTTCGGGGATGGCCTCTCTTTATAGCAGTAGTTCAATGCAACATGAGAACATTTCTCCAAACATGTCGGCAACTGCATTGCTTCAAAAAGCTGCTCAAATGGGTTCAACTACAAGCAACAACACTTGCTCATTGCTACGGGGATTGGGGAGTTCTTCGTCTAGTGGGATCAAATCCGACAGACAAGTTTTTGCCCCTAACAATTTCGAGAGTGGTGGCAGTCTAAGATCACAGATGGAGAATGATAGCAATCTTCAAGGACTAATGAACTCTCTTGCAAATGGTAACTCCTCCATTTTCGGACAAGATCATAGCAACTTCGGAGGGTTCACCGGAAATGGGATGACAGTGGAACATCATAGCAATAACGCCAACTTTTCCAACGTTGATGAAGCTAAGTTACATCAAAAACTTGGGGTAAGAATCGGGGAGAGTGATAAATTAACATTGGATTTTCTTGGAGTGGGGGAAATGGTAGGCAACATGGGTGGAAATGGTCAACATGGGATCAATATCGGGTCTTTGAACCCCGATGTGAAGTCATCGGCTCAAGCAACCTCACAACAATTTGGCTGCCCAAAACTTGTCTAAGAGCCAAGCGAAGCTTTTGTAGGATTAATATGTAGGGGGAAAACTCTTTTTTGTTTTTTAAAATTTACAGTTATGGATTAGGGTTGTCATTCCAAAATGTGTTTTAAAGGTATCCTTAGCTAAACTCAATTATAAGGTATTTTCCCTTTTTGTTTATACAAGGTGTTTTTCTTAGTTTTGCTTACTCTTCTTGTTGATTTTTGCCTTAAAACAAAGATGGTAAGAATTTATTATACCCAATGTGATTCAATGTTTAGGGCATTTCATAGAGGAGAATATTAAAAAAATAAAATAAAATAAAATTCCTTTAAGGCATAAACATAATTTTAATATTTTTGAATCACTTTTGCTTTTAGCTTTCAAGTTTTAGTTATATTATTTTTCAGAAGAAAAATGGATTAAACCATTAAATTTTTAACAATATTGACATGGCAGCTCGTGTGGCAGACAACATATACTTCATAAAAATATTAAAATACTTTGGAAATTTTCAAAGAAATTCATAAAAAAAAAAAAACTAAAATATCCCTCTTTAACTACACATAAATTATCACATTAGTGCCATTAAAATTTCAACATTTCAATTAGTTTTGACTTTAAAAAAATAATCTGATTAGAATTTAAATTTTCAAGGCCAAAGTGATCCCAAAATAAAATTTAGAGCAAAATCAACAAAATAGATAAATTTTAGGGGCTAAATTTATAATTATATTAATCTTGAAAAAATCAAAGTATGTTAAAAATTAGAGTGAAAATTGGGGTTTAAAAATTTTTTTATTTAAGATATAAAAGTTTAAAGAATCATTTTGAAAAACTAAAAGGTTATTGTATATATATTTGTCATAAAGGAAAAACATATACTAATATTTTAATATGTAATTAATAGGAAGGGACGAAAGTAGTATCGTTGGATATCTTCACCTGAAAGCAAGAAAACCAAGATTTTTAGAAGCATTTCGTGACCAACTGCTGGGTCAGGGCGTTAAAATAAAACCTAAATATGTTGGATTATTTTTGGGACATTTATGATGATAAATTAAATAATTTTTAAAATGGTATAGGTAAAATAAATAAATGGATTGATCCCATATATATATTTTAAAAAGATTATTGTAATTTAAACCTAGACCTAATGTGAAGTAAAAAGATTTTGTGTCTCTTTCCAAAACAAAAAGTTACTTGGAAATTTCCTTTTTGTCTTTGAAGAAGTTAGATATTTTAACATTTACTACAAACTAAAGTTTTTGTTGGTAAATATACATCCTTTTTCTCACAAAAGCTGAGGCCTTTGGTAAAAAGTAAAGAATCGGTCAAGACATGACATCAAGAATCTTAACATGCTTACTACATTCCAACAGTGTGGACAAGTGAATGATTATTTTATTTTTTGCATTATCATACAGAATTTATTTGGCCACCTAATACCTAACCCCAATACTAATTAATAAACAATATTCATTTGCTCATGTTGACATTCTCCTCCCATTTTTGCCTAAAATTGCATTATGTTGACTTCAATTACTGCGTCACAAGTCACATTCAAAAAATATAACAACATTATTCTCTAGTTTTGAAATTACCTAAACTACTAAGTTATAATATCTTCTTTTGTTTTTGTTTTTATTTTTAACAATTTTCGTTTATTATTATCATCGTGAACTTAAATTATTAAAATATAAATCAATTGTCGGGGGTCAGAAATTTCTGAAATTCAGGCAGGAACAAGAAAAGCATCAGGAATTGTTCGTTATTGTAATAATAATTGGGAAAGTGTCGGATAATGTGGCACTTTTGTCGTAATACTTGTCTCTTTTTTCACTTTATGGAATCAATTAGTCCGTGACTGCCAATCTGTTTCACTGTCCTTATTTAGAAAATACTTGAACCCCTCTTCCTCTTTTACATTTTTTTTTCCATACGAAAAACAGAGTAGACCTTTTCATTTTTATTCTCGACACAATATTTATTATTTTTCCACTTGAATTTCCTTTTTGAAATTTTCATGTCATCGTGATATCAAATTCTAATATCACATTCAATTTATATTAATTATAACTTTTCCACCTAATATTCTCCTTAGTAATTTTAACAGAAAATAATTAAATTATGTAATATTTTTACAAATCTTTTACTTTTGATACTTAAAATGAAAATTTATAAAAATTAAGTGACTCACCATGTACTTTATCCTAAAGAATATATAATCTTTAACAATATTTCATTTTGTGACATAATTAAATCTTCTTTTCTTTTCATATATATGATGTAAATGTGATAAAAGGTTGAGGTCGTGGAATTTTAAACATCTAAATCACATTATATGCAGTGTCTTTTCCCTCATATTATTTTGAATTTAAATCCTACCATATGCGGTCTAATCCCCATTTATTCTGGTCTAAACTTGGATATACTTTAGTTTTTAGTCCAAGTAATTTGTATTGAGTTTATTCTACTTCTAATTGATTGACTATGTATTATTTATGATTTATGTTTATGTTTGTAATTTTCCTCGAAAACTCTTTTAAAAGAAAGATATTATATACTTTATTAATTTTCGAACATTCATTTTCTTACTCTCTTTTTTTATTATTATACAAACTGTATATCTTGATTTTTATAATTAAATTTTAATAAAAATAATTTATTATGAAATATTATAATTTTACCTGAAATAAAAAAAATCAATAAATTGAAATTTTGAAATATAACATCTGCAATTATTTATTTATTTATTTTTTCTGAAACACGGTTATGAAGTATAATTGAAGTTGAAGAGTGATAGATTTGAAAGGTAGAGGGGACATTGTCATAATTTTTTTATGTATGTAATCCACCACTTGAACGAATAGGATAGAGCAAGGATCGGAGGCATGTACAAAATCCGCAATTTGTGCTAGTTGTTGACATTTTCTTTTTCTTTTTTCTTTTTTAAATTATAATTATTTCGTTACAATGCACGAGTGTGGGTTTGGATAAAAAAAATCATTGGCTCCTTAGAAAAAGAATATTGTAAAGTAAAAATTGAGTGATGGTAAAAAAATGAAAAACCTTGAACAAGTAAATTATAATGAAAAAATTAAGATTGAGAGTCAGTTGAATAGCCTAACCATGCCACTAAGACAACAAAACATTCCAAATCCATTAGCATGTGATTTGATTTGTTGTTGATATAATAATAATTTGATACGAGGGGGTAGCTTCAAATTTTATATTAATGATGATTGAAGTTGTAATTCAAATAATTGAAATCGATAACCTTACTATAATAATAAAATAAAGGAAACAAGAGAAAGATATGTTTGTTTGAGGGGGCTAAAAAGATGGTAGCTTGATTAACAGTTGAAGAGAAAAAACGGAAGCAGGTTTTGGTACAAATCTATAAGAGAGAGGTTGATATCATTAGCTGCATTTTTGTTGATTTTGATTAGCTTTCCAAAACTCAACTCCCCTTTTCTCCATGGACTTGTACTTGACCCACCTTGCCATCCATCAATATCTACCAAAATAAATAAATTATGTCAATGTTGATCATTATTATCATATCATCCTTCTTCTTCTTATTAGAGGAATCTGAAACAGATGATGTGTATGCAGCAGATGGGAATATTTATGACATGTATGCATGCTTTGCCATTTTCTCTCAAAACAGACAAACATTCTTTTTTCTTTCCTTACATCTCATCTAAAACAAGTCAATTTTGTTGGAAAATGAAACAAATATCTCTGCTAATATTATGTTCAATTCATAAACTATATATACAAACACAACTCATTATAAATATACAAGCTAAGTGGTGTGAAATTCCAGTCAAGATTTCATTTTCAAATTTATATATATATGGACATTGAGGTGAAAGATGATAAAAAGGCATACTGATTTTTTACTTTTACACCAACTTTTTCTGCACAGTAAAAAACCTAGTACGTAACTGTAAAAAACGTCACCTCTTCATCGGCTGGTGCTTCAAATATGCTAGAGTAAAAGAATAAAACATAATTTTGTAGGTTACATTAGGCCTCATTTACAATTTAGTTCTTATATTTTTATTTCAACAAATTTAGTCTTTCTATTTTTTTCAAATTTAAAAATGCAAGTTGACAATTAAAATTCTTTCTTTAAATTTAGGTTTATTGTAACATCATTTTTTGTTACGTAGCTATTTTTATTTTAAAATATCACATCAACAAATTTAACAATACTAATAATTAGACTTATATTTTAAATACCTTTAAAAAAAAAGAGTAAAAAACTTAAATTTCAAATATGAACGTTTTAATCTCTAGTTTTAGGGTAAAATCCAAAAAGCTATGAAAATTACTAATCAGTGTCTAGAACGTGGTGACACTATTTAAGGTTATAAATAAATTCAGGAAAGATAATATGTTAATAAATAATTTTTATTTTATTTGATGCATAAAGGCATCAGTTAAGCAGACTATGATTATAAGAAAATTGAAAATTAGCATGATATAAAAATATTTAAAATAGGAAAGAAATAATATAAAAAAAAAAAAGAGAATGCAGTATGAAGAAGTAATTGGCATGTTTTTTTGGTGCAAATTTGAAAGGAAATATAAATTATGGTAGAGGAATGAAAGGAAAAAAAAGAAAAAAAAAAAAAAGAAGAGGAGTGATGATTGATGCATGGCCAAAGAAGAAAGGATAGATATTTGTTGAGGGAATCTAGATTGCTGAGAGCAACACTCGTGACACTGTCAGCCCTTCAATTTATGTTTAAAGAATAAAGAATAAAAATAAAATAAAAATAAAAACTAAGAGACAAGAAAAGAAACAAAACCATATGTACTACAACTCATGACTGTCCCATGCAAGACAATATGTCAGAGAATGCAAAGAAACACACACACCTAATTTAAATTAAGAGAAATATTATTTACCCTTGAAATCTTTAAAAGTAAAAAACTTTTTTAATCATATTTTACATACCTTTGTACTTTCTTCATATCTTCTCTTTTTACTCTTTTTGGGATTTCTTTCGTCACTGGAAATTCCCACGTTCTCCGAAAGATTGCTGCCTTGTCGGCGCCGTTATGTTACTATTTCTCTCTGAACTCAGCCTGCTTATCCCAATTCCTTGTCGTTGCTGTGCCGCTCCTCCGCTCATGTTTCTAACTATTTGCCCAACCCCAAGGAAGTCCCGAGTCAATCTATCCGACCCGCCACCGCTAACATTCATACTTTGCGGCGGCGGCGGCGGTGGTTGTTCTTGTCCCATGCTACTTCTATTTGTGTAAGGGCTTTCTTGACCATGTACAGCGTCATAGCCGCTTCCGAAAATGGGGGAATTTCCACTGGCAATGGAGTTCATTAGTTCATGTAGATTGTTGCCAGCCGTATCTCCGAAAATGGCGCCGAAGTTGGAGGTTTTAGTTCCGGTTGAAGAAGAGTTTGCAAAGGTTCTTAGAAGGGAATCATCGTTGGTGTTTTTGTTGCTTGAAGTAGAGCCCATTTGAGCAGCCTTTTGAAGCAATGCGGTGGCTGACATTTGGGGCACCATGTTATTGTTTTGAACCGATGAGCTAAAGAGAGAAGGGATGTTGGAAGTCATTTGATCACTCATTAAGTTGTTGGAGAAGAGGTTGGAGGCGTTGTTGGTCCCACCATTGCCGCCGTTTTCATTGTTGAAATTATCAGACATGAGCAAACCCGAAGATGTTAAATTATAATCGCCAGCACCGCCATTGTTGCCACTGTTGGAAAGGAAGCTAAGGTTGAAGAGATTGGCAGCCGAAGAAGCGTTGCTTGCGTTGTTGTTATTGTTGTTGTTGCTGTCGTCGGGAGGAAACTGCATTAATCCTTGGAACGGTTTGCTGTTTCCCAACAACCCATGCTGGGATTGATGTTCTTGGTTGAAAATCTGATTAGATTCTTCCATGACGAAACCCATGGCCTGTTGTTGAGGTCGAAACGATGATGATGAAGAAGAACCCATTGATGGAGGAAGAAGATGATCAAATTGGGAACTCCTTGAAGGCCCACCAGCACCACCACCACCAAGTTTGAGGATGTCAGCTGCAGTTTGATTATTATTCGGGTCTTGAATGGATGAAATTTGGGTTCCAACTTGAGATAACCCTAAGCCCATATAATTGCTAGTTCCGTACAAATGGGTGCCAATGGAGTTTAAAGGAGGAGGGTGCCTTGCAGTTTCTTGAGCCAGTGCATCACAAAATGCTCTGTGAGTGATAAAGCTGTCACGTCTGCCAACAGTAACAAGCATTCCTTTAGATAAGCTTCAGACACGCAGTAGAATAACAAGAATTTGAACACAAGACTGATCTTGTCTGCCATGTTTTAAACATCAAATTATTGGGTTTTTTGAATGTTTTTCCAATCAATTAATTTATGGCTACTAGCTATCTAAAGAACACGAGATAAGAAATTGAAATTGAATGGATAATAACGAAATTAAATGATTTCATCATCTTAATTAATTGATTAATCAAATTCTACCCTCATTTTTACATTTCACATATAAAAAAAAATTGGCTCAAATTTTGAGAATAGTAAATTTAGGGTGAAATTAATAAGTGAAAAATTGGAATTAATATCTACAACTACAAGCCTATTTCCTAAAAAAAAAAATAAAAGCTAACAAGGTTCTAAGAAGAAAGGTTATTAGAAAAGAAAATTGAAGGAACCCTAAAGCAACAAGAGAAATATATATATATTAGTGAAAAGAGAGAGTAGAAGCTAGGAAATTAAACTAAAATTATCCTAAAAGACAGACAAATAATTGAAGAGAAGAGAAATAGGTCAAAAGAAATAATCAAATTGACTTAATAAACAGCCATTTCAAGAACTGGGTGCCCAATAAATGCGACTAGAGAATGTATTCAAGCAAGTGAAAAGTGATGAATCAACAACCCCAATTCGGGATTTTTAGTTGTTCAATTAATGCAGAAGTCATGGGAATATATCTGATTTTTCCAGTTATGAATATCGTTTTCTAAAACAAGAAGCTGAAACAGCTTTCGGGTTTTCATTTCTCTCTTTTTTCTTTTTCTTTTTTTTTGAATTCCCAAATCAATCAACTCTGGAACTATCCCTCCCATGCGCAAAATTCCCACTTAAAAAGCAACGAGATATTAGACTAGTTATTTGACTGTTTCGGCTAAAACGGCACCGGAATCAGGATAAACACGACCCGTTTTAAAAACCCGGATTGGGAGGGTAATGACGTTATCATGAAAATAGATACCTGCAAAAGCACAGACCTGAACATGTCTAGCCAACCCACAAGAGAACAAATGTAGTAACAACAACACAGCGAACTATACATGGCAAAGCATCACGTGAATAGGAAATAAAGTTTAAAAAAAAAAAAATAAAAGAAAGAAAGAGAGAGAGGGGGCGGTTCCAAGTACAAACAAAAGATGAACTGTTTCATTTTCTTTTTTCAATTTTGGAGGTGGGTTTAAATTTGTTGTTGGATGGATTGAAACCTAGCGAACTTGTATTACCGATGGCTTTGCCTACAGATTATTCACGTGGAACCATGTTTGTTTTCTGCACTACTCACCATTTTTGACGACTTAGTTAGAACTCGAATAAAAGAGAAAAAGGGGGAAGCAGAAGAAGATGAAGAAGGTGAATAAAAGTGAAAGTGGGTTGTGGAGAGTACCTTGAGAAGAGGGTGCCACAGTCACATCTGTACTCTCTGGTGCCACAGGTCTTAGAATGAGCTTTCCAATCAGATTGCACGGCGTACCTCTTGGAACACTTCTCGCACTTCCATTTCTTCTCACCATGTTTTCTCGAGTAATGCTTTTTGATGCCCGTAAGGTCCCCAAGTGCCCTCGACGGGTCATGGTGGACGCATGTGGGCTCCGGGCATAGATAAACCTTCTTCTTCACTTCTTTTGTTGTTTTCTGCTTTAGCTTCCATGGCAAGTTGTGTCCCCTTCTATGAAGCTGTAAATTTTGCTCCCTTTGGAACCCTTTGTTGCATACCTCGCATATGAACCTGTTTGTAGCCATTAATGTCTTGGGAGATAGTGCTACCACTTCTGCATCTGGATCTGTTTCCATCATTTAAACAGATAAAAAAAACACCATTAATCCCCCTTGTCATTTCCACTAAAATAACCTTCAGAATTTAGGGTTTCTTCTTGTTGGAATAAGATTAAGATTAATTCTCATTACTTGAGATTTCACACATACATACAAATACATATATGTAGTAAAAATAAGATGAAAAAAAAAAATTGGATACTTGCTTGGAGTTCCAGGTTGGTTTCTCTTTTTCTTGGGAGGCGGCGATGGATCAACTGGGCCAGTTGATGAAGTTGGTGTATGATGTTGTTGTTGTTGTTTCGTCTGGCTTTGATTGTCTTCTCTAATTCCAAAGAAAGGCCCTGATGAAGAAGATGCAGTCGCCATCTTTAACCAAAACCTCACCTTCTTCCTCTTTAATTTTATTCTTAATTTCACTTGGTTTTCTACAAATACTCAGAAATAATATCTACTCAAAAAACCCATTAATCTAACGGAAACAACACCACACCGAAATCTCATCTGCACAAGCTAAGAAAGGGGGGTTGGGGTGGATTATGGAAGGGTTTTTGAAATAAAAGAAAGTAGAAGAAGAGAGAAAAGAAAGAAAATCTAACCTATGGACATTTTGGTGCTTTTAAATGCCAAATTGTGAACAAACTGAATTGTTTTTTCCTCTCTTTATTCGGTGTCATGCATATATATCATCATCATCTCAACCAGATTAATTTCTTTATTATTATTATTTATCTGATTGGCTAATTTTACGTATTTAAAAATAAACAAAATAAAATGAAAAATGTTAAAGAGAGGAGGAGGAGGAGGAGGAGGAGGTCGGTGGACCCAATCCATTAGACGCAAAACGACATAGGATGATGCGTAAGAGCAGCATGAAGAGAACAGCTCCCCCTTTCCTTCCGTCTCGTTTATTTTCGTACTCTCACTTGCAGACAAACTTGCTACCCTCACCCCCACTGTAAATATATTTTACTTCATCATTTCAAATTACCATTATAATTCAAATATTAAATCAAATTTATATCTAACTGCAAACTCTTTGCTTAGCTTCAACTTTTTCATATATAACCCTAGCATTTTCTAAAATTATTTTTATTCTTTTTCGTCTCATCAAATGTTTTTTATTATATAAATAATATTTTATTTACACCTCATTGATTAATAATATTATATTTTTTAAATTTGAAAAGGTTAATTGTAGTGAAATGCAAAACTCCAAGTGAAAAACTAGGCACACGAGCAATAGGTTCTAACTTTCTAGGTGAAACTAAGCTCTTGGGACTGATTTTTTTTTTTTTTAAAGTAATTGTACTTTGTAGGTTCTTTCTTTTTTAAATGCCAAAGGATGAAGAAGACTTTCCAGTTTCTCCCATTGATTCAGCTTAACTCCGGTTTTGGTTCCAATTTGGTGTGATAAAAGACGGACCAGGATGTCACATCATGAAATGAAAATGGGTATTTTCGTCATTCTCTTAAATTTTATGTAAATAAATTAAGGAAAGACCTAACCCAATCACTGGAGATAAACATATTTTATCAAAATGAATTTAAATAAAATTATATGTTTAGTAAATGGAAATATTTAGTATATTACTAGTGGTGGAGAGTATATGTAGTACACTAATTTTTTTCTAATAATAATATATAAAATAAATGAGATATGTGATAAATTTATACCTTGTACTTTTGAAGTTAAAAAAAAAGTATATTGTCAGTACACTAAACACTCACATAATTAATAAATATAAAATTAAAGGTTTAGCTTTATACTTAAAATTAATAACTAATTATTCATTAATAATTTACACAAAATTTCATTAAAAAAAGTAATTATATTCAACTATGTTTAGGTTCTGTCCAGATTTATTTTAGCTTAAATTTCATCATATATGGGTTCCAAAGTACTCTAATTTAAGTTATACTCTATTTGTATTTTATAATGATTAATTTTATGTATAATTATTTATTAATTGCTAATAGAGATATTTGTACTTGTGCTTTTCTAATAAAAATCATCATTTTAATACATTACTTCTGCTAAAAGAATCTTTTGTACATGGACAAGTTCTAAATATATATAATTGTCAAAAAGAAAACATCAGATAATTAAAAAGAGTTGAGATGCAGAATTAATGCGGTCAAGAAGATGATATAATAAAGTGAAGGGATGACTTGAAAGTCTTGAATAAGACAGGTTTATTATTATTATTATTATAAGAAATTATCTCATCAGATTTCATAATCCATTCAAGTTGATTTTTTTTAATTTCACACCAATTAAAAAGAAAATATACATACCTCTTTATTATTTTATTTATAAAATATTTAATTAAATAAACCTTTTAACTTGATTCATTAAAATTTATTATTTTTTATTTTTTTTTTAGCATTGTTGATTAAGGTGGATATCTTGTGTCTTTAAGTACTCAAATTTAAATTTTACTATGCGTAGTTGTGATATGTGGATCTCTAATCTCATAATATGCATATGCCATGTATGGATTTTGTCTTGTACTGATTTAATTTTAAATTATTTTTACTTAAACATATATTTGTAATATTATTATTATTTATTTAACTATGAGATTTTATTCCATGCCAGCTACTATATTTATTTATTTTCCTCAACTACTTACTAGTAATTATTTGATGAGGCTGTAATAATATTTAGGGAGGATGATAATTATTGTAATTAATTAGTATTTAAGGCTCTACTTAATTTAAACCCCTCATATAAATGTCCCTCATCAATATGATTGATGTTTAGGAAATTAATTCAATGCTATATTCTTAGTAATTTCTAAATTTTATAAAAGAGAAATAAATGTTAATAAATTTAAAGTACAGTTATTAAGTTAAATTTTTTAAAAAATTCAATGAAAATGATTTATTAAACATAAGTATTTAAAATTATTAATTGAATAATCTATAATCAATTGGATGTTTTAGAAATTGAAAAATATATAAGGGTGTAGTTGGAGAAGAGTTTTCATTTGTATCAAGGTTTTCAAAATTCTATTACTGATTGGGTAAAAAATTGGAGAATTTCAAAACTTTTGAGTAATTTCAAGATGGGATTTTAGTAGCTCAATTTCCTTTTCAAAATCCACCTAAATTCTTTATAATTTTATTTCATTTAATACTAAAACTTCAAAATTTTTAATTTATTTATAAAAAATATTTATAAAATTTTACAAATATAATGATATATATATTGAATTTTTTGTATTATTTATTTTTAATATAATTATTCTTTTAACTCATAAAATTCTAATAACTTAATTTTTCTTAAAACAATTATTTATCAGAACAAATCAATTATAATTACTAGCATTTTGAATTGATGATATCAAAAATACTAACATTTTAAAAATCTCTAAATTTTCAAAATTCTTCATCTAAACATACTCTAAGAATTTTGTTGATATATACAAATTATCAATTATTAATAGATCTCTTTGGGTATCCATTTAGCATACTATTGTAAAAAACAAAATCTAAAAATTGTTTATGCTCATCAAAACCACGTGATTAGAACATAGACCCTTGTTTAAAAATACATATAATAAATATGAAATGTAATGATTGAAACTGTGATTAAAATAAAAAGTTAATTTAAATTGTGAGTCAAAAGAAATTTAAATAGGTAAGTACATCGTATTAAAAATAGTAAATGCATTCTAATTACTTATCATGATATTGTTATTTTTCTTGAATTGGTATAGAGTTTACTTCTGATACCAACTCAATTTATAATATTGTCAATACCAATACTTCTATCACACGTATACGTGTGAAAATATGAAAATTAAATGAATAAATAAATAATATATATAATTTGAAACTAGTAATAATACGAGTTTGTATAAAATTCCAAATACTACCATATTAGACTACATATATTTTATATTAAAATAATTTTTAAATTATGTTGAGCATAGTAAAGAGATATTACGGTAATAGTTTTACATAATTATACATATTTTATGTAAAAAGTTCAAATAAGGTAACAATAATGCTTTAATTAAAATGGAAAAGTTAAAAGATTGAAAATGCTTGAAGGTTTAGGTTTAAATTTTATTATTTGCTTATTTTTCTTAAGCCTTATATAAAGGTATGAAATACAAAAGCAAACTTCAAATAATACGAAGTAATTATGGTTTAAAATTTGATTTTTTTTTTATATTTCTCTTAATTAAATTGGTGTCGAGTTAACTTGTAACATTAACTCAATCACATAAATAATATACACACCATGTGGGTAAAATAGTTTATGTAATAGTATTAAAGTGTACTAAAAAAGTAAAACAAAACTTTGTTTAAAGTGATAAATTTGAGGTGCTATGGGTAGCATGGATTCAAAATTTTTTATATGTAAATTTTTAGGGTAAACTACCTATTTAGTCACCCGAGTTTATTTATGTTCTTATTTTGGTTATCCATTTTAAAAAATTGTTATTTTAGTCACTCCCGTTAAATAAATTGTCAATTTTAGTTACTCTACCGTTAAATGCCTTTTGTCACCTGACGAAATGCTGATGTAACAATCTTTTGATCAGTACATTAACAAATTTAGCCCTTAACACTTTGCACATTTTGTCACTTTGGTTCTAATTTTAAAAAATTCAACAAATTTAACCCTTAATATCTGCACATTCTAAAAATTCAAAAAAAATATAATTTTAAAAACTTTTGAAAATATATATTATTTATTATAAAAGAAATAAAATATTAAATATTAAATATTAAATATATAATTCTTAACTTGAAATGTATGTTAAATTGAATAGCAATTACTTTTAGAAAAAGAAATTCTTATATTTTCAGATAACAAACAAAAAATAATTTTTATTTTTTGCTTTTGTTTTAACCCAAAACCTTCAATTACCCTAAACTCATTTTTTAAGTTAAAAGACCTTTTCAATTTCTTCAAAAGCCTCTCCTCAATTAGCAAAAAATCAGTAAGTCAAATATTATTTTAATCCCTTTTTATAGTTTGAAACTTTCAAATTCTTCAAAAACACCCTTTTTGATTAACATGTTTTAGCTTCAAAATAATTTTGGGAAGACATGAATTTTAAACAAAATAGTTCTTGATTTTTTTACTCTGTTCAACTATGGATTTTTAAAAAAATAAGTTTATGGGTGAAATTTTAAGATAAAAGTTGACAGAGGAGAGGTCGAGAAATCTATGGGTTAGCAAATTTTGGCTTCAAGAGATGAGAGGTTGAGAAAAAAATCTATAGACTTTATGCAAAATAACCAAAAATAAATTCATTCAACTAGCAGATATCAGAAGGGTTTCAAAACCATTTTTCTATTAATGGCCAAAGATGATTTAAAATTTATAATGTAATTATATATATTCAATATTTTATATTTTACGTCTTTTTATAATATATCATATATATTTTCAAGTTTTTAAAATTATATTTTTTTTAGAATTTTTAGAATTTGGACTAAATTGAAAAAATGTGTAAATATTGAGGGTTAAATTTGTTAAACTTTTAGAATTAAGATTGTCGTAACCATTTTTTAAAAAGAAACGGGAATCGACTTTAAAAATAGGGAGTCGCCACCGATCTTTTATTAGGTGTGATCGGGTCACCTTTGTTTTAATAAAACATTTTGATTTACTAAAACAATGTTTTTGGTCTATGAAAATTTGAGAAAATAGGTTCGGGAGTCGGTTACGTGCGAGGAAGGGTTAGCACCCTCGTCACGCCCAAAATTGGTACCAAATTGATTAATTAATGTCCCAATGTCGAAAGTTGAAAATTTTAGAAAGAATTTAAAAATCAATCTCTTTCTGAAATATTTTAGTTTTTCTCGAATTGAATATCAAGATTTTCTCGTTCCGGAAGAATAAAATGTCACATCCCACACTCTAGGACACGATATTTTAAAACTTTGAATCTGAGATTATCTCGTAACTCCTGAACTCATGCTTTAAAAATCAAAAGGATATTCGAGTGTTTGGCCAAGCGGGAAACCGAAACCCAACACATAGGGCACGACTTCTCGAGTTTCCAAACATAGAATATTGCCTTATTTCGAAAACCTTATCTCAAAATAACGAAATGTCACATCCAGTAAGTTAGGATACAACATATCAAATTATCGAGAATAAGCTTTTATTTATTTATTCCAAAACTTTTTATTTTAAAAGAATATTTCGCTATTTAGGTTAAACGAGAAAAATCAAAGCCCAATAAGTTAGGGCATAATTTTCCTGAATTCCTAAATACGGAATATTGCCTTTATGAAAGAGATCCATTTTGTATTGGGGTAAAATGCAGCACGAATTTGTAACAAAATGTAGAAAATGAATTATGGTGCTAGCAAGCATATAGAACAAATATGTTAAATACCAACGATAATAATAAGACGAAAATAGAAATAAAACGAGTAAAACCAATATGCTAAAAGGGATATTAAGCAGAAAACGAAAGAATAATAACTAAAATGAAAGCTTTACAAGAAGACAGGAAAATAAAAATAATAACAATAGTAATGATGATAATAATGATAACAAAAATGATATTGAGATGTAAATATAAGTAGGAATACAAAATGGGATAATAGGAATGAAAATAGAAATATACGGGAAATAATATAAGTATAAATATATGAGCGAAAATTAGATAAACAATAATAGTATTAAACTAAGAAAATAAATACAATTAGAAATATAATATTTACTGATAAAAATAATAAGGATAGTAATAAGAATAGATAATAACATAAATAAATTATAATAATAGTAATAATAATGATGGAAATAGTAATAACTAATAAGTATAAAATAGATACGTTAAATAATGATGATAGTAATAATATTAGTAGCTAATAAACATTTAATAAAATAAAAAATATATATGTATAAAAATAGTGTAGTAGTAGTAATAATAAGGTATAAAATAATAATAACAATAATAGTAATAATAATAATAATAATAATAATAAATATATAAATAATAGTAATAATCATATGATTTATAAGGAAAACAAATCAACAAATAAATTTATTAAGCAAATCAAGGATTATAATGAAATCACAATGAGAGTCAAGGGGCCAAAATTGCAATAAATCAAAGAAAAGGCAAATAGAGACCACAACGTGGAGCACAATAACTCACGGGGATCAAATGGGTAAATAACGCATCTTGATGCGCAGCGTTTAGGTGCAGGATTGGATCGGGACATAAAGAAATAGTTAGGGTCAAATTTAAAAGCAAGAAAAATGAAAAGGAGGTCAAATCGAACAGAGGCGCTGAAGGAAGGGGCCATTCGCGCAAATTTCCCTTTAAGGGACAATATGCTTTTCCCACCCCCCCAAAAGGTTGAATGACGTCATTTCCATTCTCAATTAAACCAGAGAAAGAAATTTATTATTCTTTAATGTTCCAGAACCTGAAAAAAAAAAAAACAAAGCCCCAACCCATTCTCTCCAAACAAAAAACTCTCTATTTCATTCCGACGATTGGATTTCTTCTGGTTTCTATCACACCACCGAGCCACCACCATCTCGGTGGCCGGCGATATTTAAAGCCAGGCTCTTAGTCCCCCTTTACGAAGCCTCAAAACGCAAAGAGAAAACGGAGAAAACCCTCCGCCTTCGGTTTGGCTACGACGACGGAGGAGTTCCGACGACGTGTCCCGGTATCAGGTTAATTTTCTTTCCCTTTTTGCTCTCTATTTTTATATTTTAATTTGTATAAACTCGAAATAGTAAAAAATAATAATAAAAACGACAGTAGATAAGTATAGAAGATAAAAACGAAATCAACCTTTAATGTTTCTCTTGTTTTGATTGCTAATAATGCGTAAGAGAGGACCAAAATCGATCTTTGGTGTTTTGCCCTTTTTTTTAATTTCTGATCCTTTTTGTGAAGTGTTCGTCAAAATGAAGAAGGAGCCCCCGTTTGTTGCTCTGCTAGGGTTTCGTCCCTAGTCCCAGGTGCCGCTAGGTCCACGACGAAACTACCGCGGACGGTGCTCAAGCTAGGTGAAACACTCCTTTTTCTTTTTATTTGTTTTGGTTACTGACTCCTTGTATTAGACTTCGAAACGGTGAATAAAAACATAGGAGAGTAAAAGAAGCGGTATTAAAGCGAAGAAAGTAAAACAGAAAAATAAAAACAACCTTGTAAATTTCTTTGGTTTCTGATAATGTGTGAAAGGGTTACCGGAGTTCCTTTCTTTTTATTTGATTATCTTTTTGATTTTCTAAGTGCTTCGAAAAATGGAAAAAAAGGTCCTTTTTACAATCATTTGCTTCGGTTTATATAATCGATTTACAGATGCCATTTTTATTTTTATTTTTGCTTCATTCTCTGTTGTTTGTTCTGTTTCCTGTCTTGCGGTACGGGCGTAGGCGCGCGCAGAGATGGAGGCCGAGGCGCATGGGCACCGAGCGCCGAGCGTGCGAGACCGCGGCGTGGGGAAGAGCATCGGAGCAGCGCGCGTGGGCACGAGGAACGACGCGCGCGTGGCGCGTGGTGGCAGTGAAAGGCGCGAGAGGCGCGTGTGGCGCAGCGGCGTGGGGATGCGTAGATGGGTTTGCGGCGCTGGGGTTTCCCGAAACCCCAGGTCTCTGAACTGTTAAGGTTACGGGCCTTTGGGCCATGTAATTTTTCTTGGGCCTGGGCCTCTGTGGATTTGGGTCTATTTAGACTGATTTTGGGCTAGGTTTTTCAGTAGTTTGATAGGCTTGTGTAATTTGGACTTGTTTGTTCTACTTTGGGCTTGGTATTGATTTTGTAATTGGACTGGACTTTTATTAATTTTTCTTATTGGCTTTTGTTTTATTGGTTTAATTTTGTTTTGTTTTTGGGCTCTTTATATGGGTATTGGGCCCGGTTGCCTCTGACGGGTCCGGGCCAAAATTGGTTATTACGTACAAAGATCAAATTGGCATAATGTACAAAGTGCTAAGGGCTAAATTTGTTATTATACTAATCAAAAGATTGTCACGTTAGCATTTCATCTGGTGACCGAAGGCATTTAAAGGTAGAGTGACTAAAATTAACAATTTATCTAACAAGAGTGACTAAAATTGACAATTTATCTAACGGGAGTGAATAAATAACAAATTTTTGAAATTGGTGACTAAAATAGGAACGCAAGTAAACTCGGGTGACTAAATAAGTAGTTTACCCAAATTTTTATTAGTTTTCTTAAAAATATAAAAAGAGAAAAGTATCATCGTAATAATATAACATATTTTAAATATGAAAGGGTTAGTAATCTAACCTACTGAGTTGGTGTCATTTAACTCGTGATAGCAAACTTAGTAGAACACTCAATCTTAGTAGAGATAGTTTTCTTAACTTGAATTATTTTTTATAATTTGAGTTAATTGCACCAAAATCCAAAAAAATGACCCTCATTCCAAATTGATCCCAAACTTCAAAAAATTCTAATTATATCCCCAAACTATCGATATTATATCAATCATGTCATTCATTATTAAAACCATTGATTTAATCGTTAAATGATACCTTAAATCTTATGTAGCTAAATTTAAAATGAAAATTTAAAATAAATATAACATTGCCGCATAACTTTTAAAAGTAAAAACTAAAAATAAAGTAAACTTGAAAAAAAAAATGAACGATAAAGCTTTTGTAAAAGTTTCAAAAACCTTAAAACTAATATTTTTAAAACATCTTTTTTACAATCCATTTTTCTTAAAATTTCCATTTTAAATTATGCCATATATGATTTGACCTGTTGTTTAACAATTAAAATAATAATTTTGGTAACGAAAGAACCTAATTGATATGACCTTATTAATTTAGGGATGTAATTAGAATTATCTGAAATTTACGAACTAATTTAGAATGAAGGTCATAGTTTAAGAATATTTACTACAATTAAATCTTAAAACTTTTATATAAAGTTTTAAAAAAAACACACTTTATATAATATGAATTAATGGTTTAAAATTAGGTTTCGCTATTTTCCCTCACCAACTTGGTGTTGAGTTAACTCGTGACACTAACTTAATTACATATTTAAATAATAGTGTTGACACACTTAAATAATAGTATAGATATACAAACGCTGTGGGTAAACCATTTTGTGTAATGCTATTGAAATGTATAAAAAATTAAAGAAAAAACTTCAATTGAAGTAATAAAGTTGAGGTGTTATTGACATTAGTAGCATGGGTTTAAATCTCATAATATGTAAATTTTTTATTGGTTTACTGAAAAATAAAAAAGACAAAAATACTCTTGTAATAATATAACTTATTTTAAATATGCAAGGATTAGTTAGTAACTTAACCTACTGAGTTGGTGTCGCTTAACTCATGACACCAAAATCAGTAAAACACTTGATATTAGTAGAGATATAAACAATGTGGGTGAAACAAATTGTATAATAAGATTGAAATATATCAAAATATCAAAATAAAGTTTTAATTTAAATGGTAAAGAAAATAAATTTTATAGATGCTCGTACCATAGGTTCAAATTTTAACATTTGTAATTTTTTAAAAGAAAATAAAAGGACAAATGTATCATAGTAAAAATATAACTTATTTAAAATATGTAAAGTTAATTTAGTAATTTTCTTGACCAGGTTGGTGTCAAGTTGACTTGTGAGACCAACTCATCACACTTAAAAAATAATATAGATTTAAAATATATAATGTTATTTTAATAATTTCCTTGACCGAGTTGGTGTCACGTTAAATCGTGATACTAACTCAATCACACACTTAAATAATAGTATAGATTATGTAATTTATTTTTGGTATAATATCAAATTTAGTCTTCAATATTTACATCTTTTGTCAATTGGACCCTTATTCTTATTTTAAGCTAAATTTGGCCCTCGACTTTTTAAAGACAGTTAAATTTGACAATCAATCTTTCAAAAAAAGTCAAATTGTTGTTATTTTAACGAAAATACTAACTAAAACATTTAACTGATTTTTAAGTATTTTAGCCCGCATAGCAATCCACATGTACTCTAATATGCTATTTTTTTTATTTTAAATTATTTGTTGATATGGTATATAAGACAAATATAACGTCATGTGAACATAAAGTATACATGGATTTTCATGCTAACATCATTAAAAAATTAATGTTTTAGTTGTCATTTCCATTAAAAAAAAGTAATATGACTTTTTTTAAAAGATTAATGGCCAAATTTAACTAAAATAAATAAATATCAAATTAACAAAAAAAAATATAAACCTAAATACTATATTTGATATTATATCTTTATATTTCCATAATTTTAGTTACTATAACTTTCACAAACTCATTAAATTTATATAGTGCGGAGTTTTTTTTTTTTTTGTTTAAGGAGTTAAGTTAGTAAATGTCAACACCAACCTATGAAATATTATATGGAGGAAATAATATCGTAGGTTTATAATTTTATTGATTAAATATTTTAATTTAGAGTTTTCAAATTAAAGTTTTACTAAATAGCTCGATTAATACATATATATTCCCAAATTTATTATGAACTAATCTAAATACGTTGGTGTGAAAAAATATAACGTCGGTAATGACAATATATCACAAAGAAAAGAGAAATAAAAATTAAAGAACACACAGATTTTACGTGGAAAACCCTTTCGGAAAATAACCACAGGCAGAGGAGAAGAAAATCACTATGTCGAATTCAAATCAATTACAAGAGGAATAGACCATGTCTATTTATAGGCTTGTAAAGCCATATTCTAATAGGAGTGTACTAAGATTAAAAGCTCCTTATTCTAATCAATATCAAATAGATGGAGTTTAATAAGGTTTAAAAACCTTATTTAAAATAAAATAAAAGAAGTGTAATTCTATAGGGATTCTTCTTTTATTTTATTTTATCATGTATTTTATTTAAATAAGGATTCGGGTCACTTAATTCTAACAATTGGAAAAATATTTTTGCTTCTAATAATATTTTCAAATTACATTGCACAAAAATGAAAAAGAAAAATACACCATATATTTAATGTTTGAGCCTAATTATGATTTTAAGGGGGTGTTTAGTTCGTCGAATATAACATTACGGTCTGTAATTTTACATTCTTGTAAAATTCCTTGCCCAACCCGATCGTGGAATCCGAGCTATAAGATGTCACGTTCATTGTCGGAAGTAATTACAACTACTTCCAAAACAATTTAATCATTTATGCATGCGAACAAGTATAATACATACTCGTGACATGATGCACAAACAAGTATAATACATACTTGTGACATGATGCACAATCATTTTTGGGTCTTATACGAGCTTACAAAAGCTCTTTTACTAACCCGAGGTCAGTTAAAGGCTTAATTGAAAAGTTTTCAAAATTCACGGACTGACATCGCAACATCATGACTATCACGTTGCGACTTCATCAATTAGTAAGCTTCGTCACAACTTTAGAAAACTCAGCATCGCGACGCCATTCACTGTAGATTTAGGTTGCGACAGTCAAGACTTGTTGTTGCGATGTTACCCCCTGTTTCAACAAATATCACTTTGAAACACATTTAACACTTTCTACCAAAACATTCATACATTCTTTTGTTCATTCCCAATTCAACAAGTTAGCATATCATGTAAATCTTGAGATCAAAGAATTCAATTCTTGACATAACTATGCCATCTTCCAACTTTGACATACCAAGTCACCACATATTTGTAAGTTTTAACACATAAGACTTATGCAAGCTTTGAAATCAATAATCAAAATGGCATTAAACATGACCAAAACTAAGCACAAATTAGGCCATTTACCAACTTTAAGACCTTAGCTCACAAATACAACATTAGCATTCACATTAGAGATGATCATTTACATAGAAAAAGACCCTATATACATGTCACATTATTAAGTACCAAAATGAACATACTTCTACCGTCTTGATGATAGTGTGATATCCACACTGATCCGACTTTGTGAGTTCCGTAATCTAGGGGTCTACATGCAGGGAAAACAACAATAGGTAAGCATTTAATACTTAGGAAGTTCAAATGGAAATTACAACACTTACCTTGCTCACAGTTGAGCAGTTACTACCAAAAGATTAGGCATATATCTAGCTAGAACATGTCACATAATATCACAACAAAGTGAGCATAATAAACATAAGTATCTATATGTGTTAGGCATTATAACATGTCCAAAACATCACCAAATTATACCAATTCATATAAGATCATCACAATTCCATATACTATCACCAATCTACTAGTTCATACCATTTCAATTTTAATCACATATCTTAACAGCTTATCAAATTTGATTTTTTTTCATTTTCCGATTTCAAGATTTAATTTCAACATTTCGCCTGATGGAATCCTAGTAAAATAGACTAGGACACATGGGTGAACTATACTACTCTAAGATAGCCCGTATAAGCATAAACAACATCACACAAAGGCACTAAAGTGCAAAGCCCGTAGGCATCAAATGTATATACGTATTCAAATACATCCTTCCACTACACTAAGGTCTCCATGGAGACAATGAATACTCGATGATCCGCAACAAATGTCGGATCCTGAATTAACATATCATAATCTCTTTATTGTCAACTATCTTATACACAAGCGCAATATGACCTTATTGGCATGCCAACTGTATCCTAACCTTTTACTAAGTTCACATGGGTATTAATCATCCATATTTGCATTTTCAGATCTCGTAACTGTCACATCTTAATTTTCAAATACCGTCGATTGAATCTGAACATGAATTATGCATTCATTTAATGATACATTTTAAGACCTTTTCCATGTTGGAAAAACGGATTTGAAAAACGCAGCGAAAAATAAATTTAAGGAAAAACTAGAGTTTTAATTTTTTTTTTCCAAACAAGATCTTGCTTGTTATATCTAAAGTAATAAACACTTAATTAAAATTGTACATTTTCGATTCATCTAAGATGAGCATTTAAATCGAGTAGTCTTCTCTTCTATCTTTAAGCTCACGTTTGCCGAGTGTGGGCTTGCTTCGAATTAGAAAAATTTTCACAAAAATTACTAGTGGGATAATTTTGCAATTTCTCTAAACTTTTAAGTCAAGTTGTAAATTGGAAAAATATCTTTAAAAATTTTCTGGAATAATCTATTCAGAGATTTTTCTTTCTACAACTTTCTATTGAATTCAATTGTGTAAATAATGACCCAAGGCTCTCTTTATATAGGGAGAGTTTAGAGAGTTTAACTATGATATTTATCAAGATAAATATTAGATTAAATTTAATATTAAATCTTATTAAAATGATAGAATGTTTATCTTGTAGATAAATATTAAATTAAATTTAATATTAACATAATCACTTTAATATTAAATTAATAAAATACTATTAAGATAAGTATTAATTTTAATTTAATATTAAGCTATTGAAATAATATTATTTTTAAAATAATTAATCTAAAATCAAATCCTCTGGTAAAGTCCCAATAGGAGTGTAATTCTTCCACTGCTCAACCATCAACGACTAACCGTCGCCGGCCACCGAGACGTCGCTATCATAGCCACTGAGCCAGTTCGGTCCAAGTCAATGACAACTTGACCGGTCGGTCTAGGCACTAGTTGGACCGCCCGCCCGGTTTCACATATCGGGCCCGAGGCCCGGTTTGACCAATTTTTGGGTCTTGATTTTGGTTTTGGGCTCCCGGGCCCAATTTATGATCTCAAGTCTAATTTTTAAGTTCAATTACCCATTAGACCAATTGTCTGACTTGAAAATTAACATCTAAAAGTATCATATTAATTGTAATTGATTTGATTAATTTAATTTTACTTGATCAAAATTAATTTTTCCAAAAATCACTTAGATTTTCCAAATTAATCTTTCAAGAATATTCTTTAATCAAATTCTCTAGTTGAACAATTTTCACGACCACCTAATTCAATTCAACATCAAATAAACCGACTCAATTAAATTATTCTTGAAGTTGTAGAATTTTCTTCTAATTCAAATGCAGTACGATCGAGTTTTTGTTGAGCTAGCGGAGGGACCAATCGGACATATACAATTAGGTTCTAGTGATTGCAATTAAGTCCAGAAGCATCATTCCGATAATTCACAATTACTTAATTATGGAGTTAGTCCATAAGAAGTACCATGATTGAAAACTCCTTATTGTATACTCTTTACAAAAGCAATTAATCTAATTGCTTTATCCAATAACCTCGTCATGTGTGTATTACCCTCATATGATATCATTGACTCCTCTGAGTTAAATCCATTCACTCAATACAATCCAATTTTATCTCATTGTCACCATTGCGTTTTCTTAATGATTAACATGATCACTGTTAACAAATAAATGTGATAAATTGCTCGTTCGAGAATAAGCAACCCGTGGCCACGTTTCATATTTATCAATCCACACAATGTCAATAAGAGGATATCATTAACTCTTTAATTGAACTATGAATTCAATTATTGCTAGTAAAGTCATGTCATACACAAGTCATGTATCCAACATACCGGCTATGGGCTCGATCATCTTTAAAGCATAAGCCTCCACTTATATCAAAGACATGAGTTGCATACGCATAGTCAGTAACTAACTCAGGATTTAGGTAAATCACATCATGGATGTCACAACTGAATTAATTCACAAATGGATTCAGAATTAATTCATCTTGGGTCTAGTCCAATGTATCATTCTACCAATGAATACATCTATGTCTCTACTCGTGGAGACAATTGCTCCGATAGCCAAAACTAGCCATCTCCCCAATTGGAACTGTAGACGACATAATAATCCTTTTCAATATTTCAATAAAATGCTCACTTTGATTCTTTTACGGGATTATGAACACATTTAGATTATCTACTGAAGTAAATTGTCTAAATATTTAGTATATGTTTACAAAATAAACTATAGATTTTGTATTACAAATCCAAAATGAATTCTAATTACAATTTCATAACTATACGTAAGTCTTATTATACAATTAATCATAAATAAAAATGACACTACTTCAATAAACAATCAACAAAATTATTGTGCATCATAATTACGTTGAAATCATTCCAATTTACAATGTATACAATATTAAATTAAAATACATTTCCAGTTTATAAATTCGTAAATCAACACAGAATGTTGGAACCTACATTCTATACTTAAAAGAAAAATAGGGTGTGTAAGTGGTGATTTAATATTGGTAGCGACAGTGGGTATTTCGGATGATATTGTGATGAGTAACAGAAAAATAAAACACACGATAATTATTTATGCAGTTGGATTTCTTTATTTCTATAGAGCTTAATTTAATGAAATGAATGCACTATTTTTTAACTCAAAACCACATGCGAATATTTTCAATATTAAAACTTTAATCAGCAAAAAAAGAGAGAGGGATATTTTCAAAATTAAAACCAAATTGGACCTTCCGTTAATGGAAGCTTGAACTCTGAAAAGAGCATCCAAGGCAAAAGCCCATTAAGCGCCGTAAAACCACACCCTCATTCACTGCCTCTTAAATTTCTCCAAATTGGAGTAAACATGCAATCAATTTTTGTAATATGAATTTAGGTCTGAATCTCCGAACATATAAACTTTATAACGAGGGATACATACCATATTAGTTTTACATATTTCTGTAATGATTTATATCATTCATATTTTAACGATTCAATTATTGAATTTATTAATATAATTGTATTTGTTATGTATGTAAATTTTTGAACTGATCCAATATCTCTATTATATCGCTTTAAAATACTCGATTAAATTTTTTTACCAACTGACAGGTATGCGGGTGGCAGGTTATTGACCAACCGAGTGATCACTACGAATGGTACAAGATAGAAGACCATCCATGGATGCCTTCTAAATTGCTTCTCATATTGCTATGTTAAGGCAAAAATATAATAATTTTTTTAAAAAGATGATCAATTTACTAATCTTAAAACTTTCGCTAACTAATGTGCAAGACCAAGACATCATTTAATACAAGAGTTGAGGTTGCAGTTTGTGGACAAGGAAAGATATTGCAAATTAGAATATTAGTTAGATGCCATCTCATGGATGAACTGAATTAAGTTTAGATTTATAATTTGTTTGAGCAACTATACAAAAAATTAGAATATTGGAGATGTTTTGTTTTTCCTCTTATTTTTATTCCTTTGTCTTGTGGTCCTTTCCACATCCTTACTTGTTTTTAACGCTCATAACTTCTGATGCCATTTTGTTTAGCCTGATTAAGAGACAAATACTAATTTTATGTTGCTGTTCTAGCATATGACTAATTTAAAAAATTATAGTGTGTATGGAATTATATATTTATTTTATACTATATATTAAGCTATCTATTGAGTTAGTGTCACAAATCGTTTGAGCATTAACTTGTGACACAAATTTAATTGGGGTAATGACTAATATATAATTATTTTACAAAGTAAAATAAACTATTTTAGGGTGTTTTTGGCCTTTTACATCTTTTATATAAAAAATACAGAAATAACAGGACTTAAATTTAAGACACTCTAATTTTTCAATCAAAACTACATTTATTTTTATAAATATATTTGTTGCATAATTTCGCTTTCCACCCATATATATTTGTAGTTAGATAATTAATTTGAATTTTGAAGTCGTCATTGCTGAAAGAGCTTTACCTAAATTCACTTCGAATTTTACAATTAAATTATAAAGTTTTCTTGTCATGAATCTAATATTTATTGTTCTAGTTATTCAAACTTATGACCTCAAAGAGGTATCTTGAGCTCTAACCTCATAAATATTTTGGGACAAATTCAAGGGTTAAACGAATAGATGGAGGTGGAATCAAAATCCATTTTAATTCCAATGAACTTCTTTGGGGAAGAAGATCCTTTTCAATCACTTAGATTTGCCTTTTTAGTGTTTTAATTTAAATTGCTTAATTAATTTCAAAACCCTACTAAACGATTTACCTAGTCCCAAGACCGAAAGAAGAGGCCCCCATCATAGGAACCCTTAAAACAGTGAGCTTTTACGTGACAATGACAAATATATATCATATACTCAGAAATTGTGGGAAATAAAGGGAAAGGAAGCTTCTTGGAAACCTCAAATAAAGCCATTGATGTATCCCCAACGTACTTAAATGTCAAAACAAGACATGGTTTGGAACAATGATGACAATAGTTGGAAAAAGGTTGTGTTATGTGTTATGTATGTCCCATGCTTTCATGCACGCACCAGGAAGCATCCATCCACCACTGCCATGCAACTTTCCTCTTACCTTTATATTTTTACCATTTTCTCAATAATGTGCTACTATTTTATGAGTAAAGGAAACTACGTTCTCACACAAGAACAAATTGAATAATAAGTAAAATAATGTTTTAAAAAAAAAGAGTAATCTTTTGAGGTATTGTCAGACTTCTCATTTGTTGTTTTGTGATAAAAGTAGCTCAAGAAAATTACATTTGAATCTTTACACACATGCTAAATTCAATTACCACGACTTAATACTTATTGTTAGTGCAACAAGTCACTGATCTTAGCAATTGAGACCTGTTTGCATCTTTTGACTTGTATTATACGACTTTTTTTTTTTTTCAAATATTTTATGTAGTGTGAAGTATTTAGTAGATAACCGATCGAAAGATGTTATTGAAAAATATCTCATTTGATTGAGGTGAAATTTTAGTTAAATATTAGATATATACGTATCATATTAGCTTTATTCAAAAACATTAAAAAATGTTTGACAAACGTAACTCGAATCTATACCACACTTGATGTAGTAAACACTTTTAATCATTAGGCTATCACTAATATACAACAAAAAATATTGAAGGTTTTAAAAATAAGTATAAATAAATTTATTTAAAAATAAATATTAATTATAATTGTTAAACATAAATAAATACAAATGAAACACCCCACACCCGGCCCACGAGCCTGAACCGGATCTGGTATGTTCCTTAAGAAAATCGGTTTTCAATGTCCTGATTAACTTAGAGAAAATTTGTGTAATTAAGAAAAATTCGTTTTGGGTTGGGCTTAAATTGGAATCCATTTAATAAATTTTGAAAATCCAACTTAAATAAGGTGACAAAACAATTTAGGGTTTATTTTCTTAAAAGAAATAAATTTACTTAACTTTAATCAAAAATATGTTGTATCATCATCAAATAAAAATAAGCAAAAGTAAAGGAAATCCAACTGGGCCTTATGGCCTTATTACATCATTTAAAACCCAAAATAAACTTAAAGTGCTAAAATTAAATGAAGTCCAAATTTCTAAATAAACTCTTCAAGGAATGCATGGCCACCTTTACCTGCGCGACCCGGTCCATTATCATTCGTCACCTGAAAAAAATAGTCCCACAAGGGGGTGAGTCTACCGACTCAGTGTGTACACAGTGTTAACAATCAACAGATCAGGCATACATATTCATATCAAGTACATGTTCAAAACAAAATGATGCAACCCAAACCCAAGCCTATTTGTCCATCCGCTACACACCACCCGTACCAACTGTGTACACCGTGGGGACTACTAAGTCAACCCTCCATCGCTACACACACCATCGGCGGCGATCAGCTGCGATCGACGTGCTCATCGCCCACTTACGTTGTGTCATTAGACACTATATTCAAATAATGTAGCGAAGTTACCATATTCACGCAATGGGGCCGTAGCCACCATATTTCGTTGGTGAGGCCGAAACCAACACCTTCGTTGGTGAGACCGAAGTCAACACCTTCACTTTCTTCCTTCACATATATCCCAAATGCCCCAATTATTACATATCATTCATATCATACTTAAATTCACATTATGTCACTTTTCAGAATATAACACATTCATAATCCTATCAAAAGTAGGAATACGTACCTGGGTACTTTTCGCCACATTTGTGGTACTTAGCCACATTCTCATTCTTATACACATTCATATATTAAAACATAATTATTGCCATAACATATTGAAAGTTAGTGTGAGTACACACCTGATTCGCTTAATAGGTTCCTTGAAATCCCGAAAACGATCTACCGATCTAGATCTTTATCTCCTAAATTCGTAACAAACCTATTTGGCTTAAAAACCAAATCCTAGTAGGATATGTAGTACTAACCTTGTTGCCAAATTAGATGATCAAATCCCAAAAATTTGCTAGTATTCTTTTTTTTTCTTGAAATCGGCTAACACTAGATCATGTAACCATGTGAGTTTTCGGCTTTTGAAATAATGGGAAATAATCCTAAATATTTAAAAAAAACAAGCCTTGGCCGAATATCACTTACCTTACAAATTCCAAATCTGAAGAGGATTCCTTTATATGCTTGTCAAAATCCCTATAACTTTGTATTAGATTAAATCTAACTTTGAAAATATGAATCATAACCTTTAACCAAATATTCATTCCTCTTACCTTAGATCCTTGATCCTTGATCCTTCTATTCAATAATGAGGGAAACCCTTTTGATGTTGTGGTTGATTGCTCCTTTACTTAGAATCAACAAGGATTCGGCTTTGTGGAAGAATCAGAGAAGAAAATAGAAGAAGAGAAGAGAGGATTTTGCTTGAAGAAAATTTCAGAGAGAGGGGAGAGAGCTAGGAAAATTTCGGCAAAGAGGAAGCAAAAGTGAATGAGTAGCCCTCCCGCCCCTCCTTTTATAGCCAAAGTTATCAGCCTAGGAGTCCCTTTACTTGGCCACCACTCCTCTTTTTGATAATATTATCTCTTTTATTTAAAAGATAAAAGCCTTTAATCCATCAATTATCTCCTCAATTATCTCTTAGAAAATAATCCTTTATTTATCTCTTATTATTCACATATTTATGCAAATAAAACTCTTTCTTTTCTAGAAACCCATGCCGTCCACCTCAACCTTCTGGAAGCAAAAATTAAACTTATTTATTTGCTTCCCAAGTGACTCGAACCCAAGCCCAACAGCTCTTGCACATGGCGCCATTTCCATAGCCCTAAGTGACACCTTCTGTGCCATTTTTCCAAGCCTAATTGTGTGTCAAACTTCTCCAACTTTTTCTTTTAAGGCCCTCTAGCCCTTATTTCCAATTTTGAACTTTAAAACTCATCATTTCGGGGTCATTTCTAAGTTTCCTAAAATTTTCGATCGGCTCTGTAACTTGCCATTTTTCTTACATTCCAAGTTTCCAAAAATTTGAGTTTCCTAAAATGTTGATTTCCAAAATGTTCGAGTTTCCTAAAATGTTCGATTTCCAAAATGTTGAGTTTCCAAAAATGTGTACTTTCCATTTTTGAACCATTTCTTACATTTCTAGTTTCCATAAATGTTCACTTTCCTCTTTATTCCTTTACATTTTCAGGACATTTCCTACATTTCCAAGACAAGACATTTCCTTACATTTCCTTGCATTTCCTTACATTTCCATACATTTCCTCACATTTCCTTACATTTCCTTATATTTCCATACATTTCCATACATTTCCTTACATTTCCTTACATTTTCTTACATTTCCTACATTGCCTTACATTTCCATACATTTCCTTACATTTCCATATATTTCCATACATTTCCTTATTTCTAGAATTCACATAACACATTCATAATTCATAAAACATACCATTTTACCACATGGTTCCTTGTGTCATGCTTCACACGGAGTTTCTTTTAAAGCCTCATTTACCTAGCTCCCTTTTACTTAAAACCAATAATTTTCCAAAGCTTTCTTCTTCCATCCTAGAAGTCTAAAAACCCTTAATACACTTCCAAACACTGCCAAAACCTACTAACTCATGAATTATGCACAAACGCATAACCCCTAATATAGGATGTTACAGTTCTACCCTCCTTAAAAATAATTTCGTCCTCGAAATTACTTATTAACAGCCGTACAATCCTTCTTACCGCACTATGCTTACGCTGCGCACTCTGATCTTAATAAAACCATCATACTTTCTAGGCACAATCTCTAAGTTCACGTCCCCTAGAACTTATTTCTAACGTCGCGATTTAATCTGATTTAAGAGAATTTATGGATCAAAACTTTTGTTTCACTGATTAACCGCGAACAGTTTTATGAAAAAGTATTTAAGAGTGGTTCTTTCGTATTCATACAAGCATACAGTCTTTCCATTCATCCATTCATCCATCAAACAAGTATGAACTTCCGTTCATTCAGAGAAACGTTGTAATTTTCATTGTTGTTGTTCTTCACTACCCAGGGGTATTTTCGTAATTTTGTCCTACATGGTATTTTCGAAATTTTTCAAAAGAAAAACGTTCCTTAGTGTTTTTGTTGCAAAGTATTTTGAAAACTTCAAAGTTTTGGGGTAATTTGGAAAAATTTTGAAATCCGGGGGTATTTCGGTAATTTTCGACCTCAGGGGTATTTTGGTAATTTTTCACAAACTGGGGTATATTTGGAAAAAATAACAAATCAGGGATATTTCAAACGTTGTAAAATTTTGTGGGTTCTTTTTGAGAGTTTAACCTTTCAAATGGTGAGGTTGCAAAAAATTTGGAAATCAGGGTCATTTTGGTAATTTTGCAAGTTAGGGGCAATTTTGTAATTTTTTCCAAAATCAGGGTATTTTTGATAGTTTGCAATTTGAACATTTATAAAATAATGAAGTTTTAGCAAGACCGTTGAAAAGTTTGACATTTTGTAAATCAAGGGCATTTTGGTAATTTTACCATTAAGGGCATTTTTGTAATTTTCACAAATCAGAAATTTTTCGGGAAATTTTGTAAGGATAGTTTTTACAAATTTAAAAGAAAGTTTTAAGAATTTTAAAACTAGGGTTTCGTTTTTTTTTTATAAAACACATGACTAGTTCCTTTCGGGTTTTAGTTATTGTGTTTAGCTTTATTATGACCGAGTCCTCTTGGTCGGGTGAACCAAAGCTACGCACTGTAGGATTCTGCGAAGAGGAGATGAGTCACTAGGATCTGCTTAAATACTGTGCTCTCTTAGGATCCAATCCTAGACATGCATTGTGTGGGGTTACCACACCCTAACTTAGTGACTTAGCCATAGGTTTGTTAAGTGCATTAAGTCTTATGTACTTGTGTTTGAGTAGACTAGTCCTACGGTTCAATAGATCCTAGTTCACTAATCTACGTTTCCATAAAAGCCCATCTGAGATCACATATTCAAATCACTCTGAAGTCGGAAGTACTTTACTGGTGGATCATGGGTCGGAGACTTAGGTGCCATGCCAGAGAACCTGTTTAATTTCAAAAAAAAAAAAATCATTTGGCTCGCTTTGAAAACGTTTTGGGCCTTAGCCCACATGCTGAGAGTTTAAAACTGGGCTCTGATACCAACTGAAACACCCCACACCCGGCCCACGAGCCTGAACCGGATCTGGTATGTTCCTTAAGAAAATCGGTTTTCAATGTCCTGATTAACTTAGAGAAAATTTGTGTAATTAAGAAAAATTCGTTTTGGGTTGGGCTTAAATTGGAATCCATTTAATAAATTTTGAAAATCCAACTTAAATAAGGTGACAAAACAATTTAGGGTTTATTTTCTTAAAAGAAATAAATTTACTTAACTTTAATCAAAAATATGTTGTATCATCATCAAATAAAAATAAGCAAAAGTAAAGGAAATCCAACTGGGCCTTATGGCCTTATTACATCATTTAAAACCCAAAATAAACTTAAAGTGCTAAAATTAAATGAAGTCCAAATTTCTAAATAAACTCTTCAAAGAATGCATGGCCACCTTTAGCTTCTGCCGACCCGGTCCAATATCATTCGTCACCTGAAAAAAATAGTCCCACAAGGGGGTGAGTCTACCGACTCAGTGTGTACACAGTGCTAACAATCAACAGATCAGGCATACATATTCATATCAAGTACATGTTCAAAACAAAATGATGCAACCCAAACCCAAGCCTATTTGTCCATCCGCTACACACCACCCGTACCAACCTGTACACCGTGGGGACTACTAAGTCAACCCTCCATCCGCTACACACCATCGAAGGCAGTCGCTGCAGTCGACGTGCTCATCGCCCACTTACGTTGTGTCATTAGACACTATATTCAAATAATGTAACCGAAGTTACCATATTCACGCAATGGGGCCGTAGCCACCATATTTCGTTGGTGAGGCCGAAACCAACACCTTCGTTGGTGAGACCGAAGTCAACACCTTCGTTGGTGAGACCGAAGTCAACACCTTCACTTTCTTCCTTCACATATATCCCAAATGCCCCAATTATTACATATCATTCATATCATACTTAAATTCACATTATGTCACTTTTCAGAATATAACACATTCATAATCCTATCAAAAGTAGGAATACGTACCTGGGTACTTTCCGCCACATTTGTGGTACTTAGCCACATTCTCATTCTTATACACATTCATATATTAAAACATAATTATTGCCATAACATATTGAAAGTTAGTGTGAGTACACACCTGATTCGCTTAATAGGTTCCTTGAAATCCCGAAAACGATCTACCGATCTAGATCTTTATCTCCTAAATTCGGCCAAATATTAAAACATATTAACAAACCTATTTGGCTTAAAACCAAATCCTAGTAGGATATGTAGTACTAACCTTGTTGCCAAATTAGATGATCAAATCCCAAAAATTTGCTAGTATTCTTTTTTTCTTGAAATCGGCTAACACTAGATCATGTAACCATGTGAGTTTTGGCTTTTGAAATAATGGGAAATAATCCTAAATATTTAAAAAAACAAGCCTTGGTAGAATATCACTTACCTTACAAATTCCAAATCAAGAGGATTCCTTTATATGCTTGTCAAAATCCCTATAACTTTGTATTAGATTAAATCTAACTTTGAAAATATGAATCATAACCTTTAACCAAATATTCATTCCTCTTACCTTAGATCCTTGATCCTTGATCCTTCTATTCAATAATGAGGGAAACCCTTTTGATGTTGTGGTTGATTGCTCCTTTACTTAGAATCAACAAGGATTCGGCTTTGTGGAAGAATCGAGAGAAGAAAATAGAAGAAGAGAAGAGAGGATTTTGCTTGAAGAAAAATTCGCAGAGAGGGGAGAGAGCTAGGAAAATTTCGGCAAAGAGGAAGCAAAAGTGAATGAGTAGCCCTCCCGCCTCCTTTTTTATAGCCAAAGTTATCGCCTAGGAGTCCCTTACTTGGCCACCACTCCTCTTTTTGATAATATTATCTCTTTTATTTAAAAGATAAAAGCCTTTAATCCATCAATTATCTCCTCAATTATCTCCTTAGAAAATAATCCTTTATTTATCTCTTATTATTCACATATTTATGCAAATAAAACTCTTCCTTTTCTAGAAACCCATGCCGTCCACCTCAACCTTTTGGAAGCAAAAATTAAACTTATTTATTTGCTTCCCAAGTGACTCGAACCCAAGCCCAACATGACTCTTGCACATGGCGCCATTTCCATAGGCCCCTAAGTGACACCTTGAGCCATTTTTCCAAGCCTAATTGTGTGTCAAACTTCTCCAACTTTTTCTTTTAAGGCCCTCAGCCCTTATTTCCAATTTTGAACTTTAAAACTCATCATTTTCTGGTCATTTCTAAGTTTCCTAAAATTTTCGATCGGCTCAGTAACTTGCCATTTTTCTTACATTCCAAGTTTCCAAAAATTTTGAGTTTCCTAAAATGTTGGATTTCCAAAATGTTCGAGTTTCCTAAAATGTTCATTTCCAAAATGTTGAGTTTCCAAAAATGTGTACTTTCCATTTTTGAACCATTTCCTTACATTTCTAGTTTCCATAAATGTTCACTTTCCTCTTTATTCCTTTACATTTTCAGGACATTTCCTACATTTCCAAGACAAGACATTTCCTTACATTTCCTTGCATTTCCTTACATTTCCATACATTTCCTCACATTTCCTTACATTTCCTTACATTTCCATACATTTCCATACATTTCCTTACATTTCCTTACATTTTCTTACATTTCCCTACATTGCCTTACATTTCCATACATTTCCTTACATTTCCATATATTTCCATACATTTCCTTATTTCTAGAATTCACATAACACATTCATAATTCATAAAACATGCCATTTTACCACATGGTTCCTTGTGTCATGCTTCACACGGAGTTTCTTTTAAAGCCTCATTTACCTAGCTCCCCTTTTTACTTAAAAACCAATAATTTTCCAAAGCTTTCTTCTTCCATCCTAGAAGTCTAAAAACCCTTAATACACTTCCAAACACTGCCAAAACCTACTAACTCGTGAATTATGCACAAACGCATAACCCCTAATCTAGGATGTTACAACAAAAGCACCAAAACTCAAAATCTAAAATCCAAAAATCAAAAATGAAAATCCAAAACTTGAAACCCAAAACCCAAAGGTGAAAAAAAAAATATAAATTATATTTAATTATGTTTAAATATTTTTTATTTTACACCATTAATGATGTGTTATCTTATTATTAACTAATGGTGCATGACACTTATTCACTAATAGCGTATCATATATTAATCCTTAATATTTTAAATTTACTGTCACCAATATCTTAATTTAGTAGTAAAAGTATTGTGTTGTATAGTACATAAACTTGGATTCAATCTCTATCAATATACTACATTTATCACTTTAAACCAGTGACAACATTTCCAGAACATAAATTTCAATACAACATTTTCACTAGAACTGGAAACAAACCCATAATGTTCTTCAATGAAACATGTTTATGACCAAATTATCAAATGTCTAAAACCACCAAATCAAGGAGAGACAGAAAATTAAAGAAAGGGGAATAAGGAAAAGACAAGAACTTGGACAAGTGCAGCTTCCAAATTAAAGAGACTTCATCCATTGCTAAACCTAGAAAAATCACTGATGGGTCCAATGGGCCTTTACTCGATTCCTTCATCTTACTTTGATATATTCAAGGCCTAAAAACGATGAGCCACCTCCATGGCTCCCCCCTAAAATTCTAATACGGGAAAAACAATACGATTCGGTTTTAATATATACATATTTATCTTAAAATTTCATTACTTTGAATTGAAATTTTATTGAAAAATATCTTTTATAAAATGTTTTAAATTTATTTTTTATTAATTTTAAAATAATTAAATTTTATTTATATATTTAGTGTCAACAAGCACTATTAATGTAAGATCCCGATATCTGACCCGATCTTCAGATCCGAATTACACAATGTCACATTCGTTGTTGACGCAATTACAATCAAATTACGAGTAAATTTCACCATTAAATAATTAATTTCAATTAAAACGTGAAAGCCTTACTGTTGGGGATAAACCCGATTAAGCAACGAACAAGTAAAATAATAAAGAAATTCAAATTATCGAACATAAATATTTTACGTGGAAAAACTCATCCGAAGAGGATAAAAAACCACGGACAAAGATAATTTCACTATAACGACAAAAACAAAGTGGAAAAATATAAAGATAAAAACTAAACCTCGAAACCCGAAAATAAGAATCTTCAAAACTTAAACACAAAATTCTCTAAAAGCTAATACCTAAATGTGTAATGGGTTAAATCTTTCTAGGGTAGAAAAGTGTCTATTTGTAGGTTAAATTTGTATGTCAAATAATATTAAAATAATCCACACTAATCAGAGTTTGATTGAGACAAATAATCAGAGTTTAACTGGAAGAAGAAAATCGAGAAAATTGCATGACACGTTGCCATGTCGCAATGTCCCCTGTCGTTTCGTCAAACGTCGTTTCTGCTTCTCCTCTGTTTTCATCATTGTGATGTCACATGGCTCCTCGCCACGATGTCATTCTCTGTTTGTGCCTAAATTTGACTGAAATGCTAAATATACTCTACAAATCTCCACCTTGACTCATATTTCCATAATGTCTTCTTTTCCAAAGATAGCCATGGGCCTATCTCGAACTATGCAGGATATTAACTAAGTTGAAGTTGTGCTTGAACTTTGAAGCTGGAAGACTTCTAGCCTTCGACTTGTACATTGCCAAATCAAAACTGACTTGGGTCTGATTTCCATGAATGCAGTGCCCTATATTTTCAAAATCTGCACCCACAAAAGAATCTCTATTATACAAAAAGGTCATACATTTTTCCTTCCTATGATCAAATTGTCACCACTTCAAACAAGTCTGACATAGTCTAACTAGCTTTCAAGTTTGTACTATGTTACTTTTCATTTAGTTTTTATATATATATATTATTTATAGCAAATAAAGAATTAAATATATTATACTATAATATAAATATTAAAAATATAATAATTAATACTTTAAAAATAAAAAAATATGAAAGAGCTTAAATGAGTGTAGATTAACTATTTACAAATATGAACGAGTTTTGATAAAATTTAAAATTCATATTTCGATATAGGTCGGACTTTGACAATTAACAATATGCATAAACTTGACCAGAATCCGATCCGAACAACTTTAAATTGAAATCAAAATTCAACTAGTGAACCTTGCTCTTTTTCAAAATTTATTTTTCGAATTCAATAATTTTTGCTTAAGTTGGAATAGAAAAATTAAATCATTGAAAACAATGCGTAAAAACTTAACTATTAGACTAACTCAATATTTGATATTTTTAGTTTTCTATTCTATAAAAAATTTGATTATGAATTGAGTTATTTTATTTTTATTATAACTATTATTTATTAATAAAAAATTTAAAAATAAATTAAAATTTGAATGAAGTTGTTTTTTTTTTTATAGAAGTACAAAAAAGAAAAAAAAAAAAAAAGAAAAACAAGGTGATGCGGGTAGAGCATTAAGGAAGTCACCCCGACTATTACAATTATATAAAGAGCATCCATGACCGTTCGGTTTTTACATTGGCATAAAGATGAAGAGCCTTCCTGAAAATAGGACTGTGACCTCCTTTCCTTTCTATCATCAACATATTTTTGATAAATATAAGAGGCAAAAGCACAGAGAGCCAGCAATTACCTTCACACCATCTTGTCATGGAAAACAAAAGACTACGTTGGAGAAGAGAGATGAGATAACAAAAGCCAAGCCTACAACACACACACCACATACTTGCCACGTTATACCTGTCCAAACCAATGTTAACACATAACAAATTGTTCCTCATAATTATTTCTACTACAAAATTTAAGGAAATAAAAATAATTGATACGAGTTTTTAGATTTAAGATATAGTAAAATATTAAAAATATATATATTAAGATTTTGAAATAAAAAAAAAGAATAAATTATAAAAATAGTCACTTTTGTTTGTCTTATATTACATTTTAGTCGCTTATGTTTGAAATGCTACGTTTTAGTCACTTCGTTATCGTTTTGTTACGAAATGATCACTCTACCATTAAGCTCCATTATCTCCTTAACAGAGGTCCTACGTGGCAGTCCAAATGAGTTTTAAATGCCAACTTGAATGTCTTATGTGGCAATCCAAATTAAATTTATTTAATTAAAAAACCTATTTTCATCCTAGCAACTAGACATCCAAGTTGGCATTTAAAACCCATTTGGACTGCCACGTAGGACTGTCATTAGGGAGTTAACGGAGTTTAGCAGTAGAGTGATCACATCTTAATAAAATGATAACGTAAGCGACTAAAACATAACATTTCAAACATAAGTGACTAAAATGTAATATGAGTCAAACAAAAGTGATTATTTTTATAGTTTACCCAATAAAAAAGTTGTATAAAATACTAACCCATAAATAAATTTAATATTTTTATTTTTATTTTTTAGATGATATTTCTAATTTCATATTTTCTAAAAATTTATTTTTAAAATATAAAATATTTTGATGCAAACCAATTTGTAACATATATTTTAAAACATTATTTTTAAAAATATAGTTAAATTTAAGTAATTTTAAATATATATTTCCTATTCTTTCTCTATTTATTCTACACATATATTGATATTGTGGATATACATAAACTATAAGTTTATTAGTTCAAAAATTTTAATTAGTTTTACGATCATGAATTGTGGCAAATAGAATATAAAATTTAAATTCAAAATTAAATATTCAATTATAGCCTCAAAATAATGTTTATTATTCGCCATTATTGAATAATTTTTTTAACAAGTATCTCAAGCATCAAACCTACATAATGACTTTAACTAATTACCTTCCACTCACTAGTTACTAAGTTACCAATACAAGACAAAAGTCAATTAATTAAATAAAGCATATTTAACCTCAATGCACTAATGTGGTGGTTAAGCCAAATACCAAAACAGAGAATATACTTAATAATTTTTTTATCCTCCACCTTTACAAAAATAAAATCATTTTTGTGATTCATTCAATTCTTTTTAACACTTAAACTTCTATTATTTGTTAAATCACCTAAAAATAGATGGAAAAGTTCACATTTGTTAACTTTACTGATGTGTCGTACAAGTGGATCGCCATGTGGTTACCATGTTAGCAATTAATTAATTTTTAAAGTTTAAAAATTTAAAAATATTTTTAAGAAATAAAAATTATTAAATTATTAAAAAAGAATACAAATTATAAAAAAAATATTTTTAAATTTTAAAAATTAATTGATTGATAGCGTGGCATGCACGTGACAATTCATATGTACATTGCATCAACAAAGTTAACAAATGTTAATTTTTTTATTTTTTTAGGTGATTAAACAATCACTATAAATTTAAGGGTTAAAAGAGACGAAAAATTGGAGTGCAAAAAAATCATTATGCTTTTCCACCTATATCATGATTCATGGTTGTGATATAAGTTAATATATAATTATACATAAATTATTTGAACCACAATGGAAAAAGTCCCTCCTACCTTAATAAGTGGTCAAAAGTTTGATCTTCACTTTACCTATCTCCTACCTTAATAAGTGGTCAAAGGTTTGATGTTCACTTTACCTACCTTTTAATGGATTGACAAGGATTAATACTGAATTGGGTTTAGTGAAAACACCTTGGGAACAAAAAAAAACTTGAATCGGCACATGTAGTTAGACCTTTAAAAACAAAAAAGTTGAGCCTGAAACTTTGGAGCAGTTGGGCCTGACCTTCATTTCTGAAAATACAGCATTATAAGTATTGATTGCCTGGTTAAAATATTTTACTTATAATTATTATCCAGATTGAAATCAGTTAAATTATGTAGGCATTACATTTATCCATACTAATGGACCAAATGATTTTGATATACTAACTCAAGCATTTGAAAGTTTACAGAAATATATGAACTTGATATCATTTTAAGAATCACTGCTTTTTTTTTTTTTTTTTGAAAATTTTATATCATTATTGAAAAAATTTAACACAACCTTCAAAAATAAAAAAGACCCTACCTGCTACCATAAATTCAAATATTCTGACCTCCCAAGAAAATGGTCTTAGCCCCTGTCTATATCGGAATCCCAAGCTTCTTTTTAACAACCAGATACAATATCTTGCTTGAAAAGAGAAGAGCCGATAGGCAATGTAAGTTCAGTATCATCAAATGAGTATGTAATTGACAATTATCATGAAAATTCAAAGGAAGCAAATCGCTTGTCCCTTCATTATCTTCAGACAGTATATAATTTAAACATTATGTGCAATTCCAATCAATCTTCTCCCTCTTCTTTAACATCCATCTTTGGAGGTGCAGGAATCGGAATGTCATAAAGGATCGAGACTGTAACATATTCACGAAAAGAGAGTAACCATTTTTGAAGGGAAAAAGTTGGACATAAAACATTATATATAGAGAGGGGGAAAAAGCACCTGCAATTGCGAGGGACTCTCCAGGAGATGATAGATTGGTTCTTCAGATCCGGAGGCAATGACATGAAAGCTCTCCAGTCTTGAAGCATAAGGTTGAGGTCATGAAACTTTCTATCCATACCAATGCAGCAATTTACATGCATTGTACATACTACATTCAAGTCCCTGCTTGGTTCACAAAGCCCACCGAAATAAGCTGTATCCAAAAATCTTATCTTCAACCCTATCTTTGTGATCATTTGATCCGACTTTATCTTATTCAGAACATCCTGGTCGTGATATCCTGGATATGTTTCCCGCGATGAATACCAGAACTTATAGAATGCTATGGAACGACTGTTAGATTTCACATAATTAAATCCCCCGTTGGGACTGTTATTCATATCCTCAGGTCTCCCTAAATAATTGTCACATGATATCTGGAAATCGGCATCTGGAAAGAAGCGTGGAAATGGATCCCTAAACCACATGATATCAGCATCCTGTACAAGCATGTAAACCAATGGAAAAGGCAGTCAATATATATACATATGCAGGCAAATAGGGGTCCTACTAAGGCTCATAAAGCCTTGATGCAAGTTTAATCTACTTCAACTAATCCTAAAAGCGACAACTTGTTTTCAAAGATCTATTCACAAAAATTGCATAGTGCTTTCTTGTAGTTACTTTGTTCCGAAATTAACGTTGCGGGTTAGACATAAGGCTACACATATCAGAAGAATCATCATTCTAAAGCAGAAACATTCAAGAGAAGAACAAATTGAACAAGGCGAATACCGTGAATACGAAACTATAACCCAATTCAAGGACGGTTCGGAGAAAGTCGATCCTACTCCACATCATCTTCAAGTATTGTGGGGTCATAAAGGATGCTTCTTGATGAAAATCAACACCTTTGGTGACAAGAGCATAGCAGTGCTTATGTACAATTCGACAACGATTATATGCCCTTTCATCCAAGGAAACAATCACCAAATGGTCCAAAAGCTTACGGGTTCCATCTCCGAGCATAAAGCTCTTGAGGAAAAGGTCAACAATCGAACCAGTTCTTGCCCAGGCATCATTTAAAGTCGTTAAAATAACAGTATTATTCACCATGGAAGCATTTTTCAAAATTTCTTCAAGCTCCTGCGTTGGATTCTGCAGGAGAAACAACTTTATAATGTAAATATATTGAGGGACATTCATGAGATTGCTTTTGCAGCTAAGCAGCTCATCCTACAAGGACAACATTGACCTTAACTTTACCCCTTGCAATATATGACATGCATTCCTCCAACATCAAGAACGAGGAATCAAACAGAGCGAGTTTATAATTAAGAAAGAATCTACATGCTAAACATGACGGCCTTCTGAATTTGTAGCATTAACTAGAATCCTTACTATAACTCTTATCATGCACGGATAATTTCTTTTGAAATTATCATTATACGAAAAGTTATGATCTTAATTAATCATTACATTCATATATCATTGAATTATCAAACTAATAAAACAAGGCAACTCCAATATAAGTACCGCAAATGGTGAGACTTGTGTTGCCATTGACCAGTCAATTTCATTCTTAGTTTACATCAATAAGCATAGTTAATAATATTTACTCAACAATGTGAACTAAGTGATTTTTTTTTTTCAATTCGAATTAATCAGGAAATTATTCAATGGTAACTTTCATTTGATACTATTTAGAAAAATAAGAAAGGCGAAACAAAGACAATAAAAGAACTGACCGAGGAAGAGGAGTAATTGAGGTAGGAAGGGAAAATGGTAGCGAAGGAGGAGGAAGAAAAGGAACCGGACGACAAACGGTCGGAATCAGTGGCAGTGTAAAGAAGGAAAGCGGAAAGAGTGAGAACAGTCAAAACGAGAGCTGCACGGCAGATATGCTTCGATATTTCCGGAGACATACCGCCGGAGAATGTGCAAGGATACCGACGCCTCTCCTACCTTATATGTTAAAACCAAGACAACCTCAACCGACAACAACTTCAACAATCACTTCACACTTTTCCATTGTTTTTTTTTTTAATTCAAAAAAAGGAAGAAGAAGCATGAAAGAGTTTGGCTGTTTCAGACTTTCCGAATTCTGACTGAGTTTAATGAAAGAAAGATACATGATTCAAAGTTTATTCAACTTGAAAAAACCTTAATAAATTTAGTACCTTTGTTAATTATTAATTTTTAACGCATCTCAGTTATATTGAAAAAAGAAAAAGTAAAGTAAATATATCCTACCAAAATAAATAAATATATTTTTTAATCCCCGGAATAGGCGTTGAATTTTTTACAATTATTTTTTCTTTGTTTTAATATGTCACCTTTGTAAGAAGATTTAAAAGTCAACCCATCAGTTTAATTTTAAATGCAATTAATTATATCTATAATATATAATATATATAAATTGTTACTTAAATTGACATTAAAAATAATAATTTATTAGTATTATTGTGTGGTAATAATAAAATGATATTAATTATTAGTTAATATGATAATATATTTATATAAAATTAATTAATTTGGTTAGGATAAACTAAATAGATAGTCACTTAACTATTAAAAATTTTTATTTTAGGCATTTAGAAGAAAAAATTTACAATTTAAACACACATGCATAATTTTGGTCACTCCTGTTTAAATCACAAATATCAAGATGACATGACAGTTTAAAAAATCAATATAATAACAAATTTAACCTTCAATTTTTGCATATTATAGTGATTTAGTCATAATTGAAAAAAAAAAAAGCTAACCCTCAAGATTTACAGATGTTCTCAAAGGCAATAAAGTATTAAAATAATTATTATTTGGAAAGGATATTATGATTGATTAATGTATCTAATTATTTAATATTTTACTGTTAGTTGTTTTTTACTTTTTTTTAATGTTAATTTATTCTCTCATTAATGAGATTTTCTATAGATTAGATTAATTCTTCTTTAATATGTAAATATAAATAAAAATATATATTATTCAATAAAATTTAAAAATAAATACATAAGATTATTTACAACAAGACATAGAAAAAGGGGTGTTAATTAGGATATGGAAGAGTCTTAATCTAACCCATTGCTGTCGTGTAGAAAAGAAAAGTAATCCCCATAAATACAAGTTTATTATTTGATTTTTATTAAGATAAATACAAATGAGATCCATCGATTTAAATATAATTTTTTTATTCTTATATTAAATATTTATTTCTAAAAAGGAGGATGTGAAGGGTAATTTACCCAAAAATTACAAAATTTACGGAAAAGGGCCGGGTTGGAGAAAATTTACGGAAAAGGGCCGAATCCCCCAAAAATGCGGCCACGTCAGCGCGTTTTGGGGGGATAGGGACCAAAAAGCAGCATACGATGGACTCGTTTTTGTCCACGCCACCAAAAACGCGCTGGCGGCGTGGACAAAAACGCGCGTCGGCGAGTAGGCGTTTTTGGTCCTTCATTCCGTGTTGAAGTTTTTGGCCCAATAGTCTCCGGCAAAATAATTTTGAGAGGCGTTTACGAACAAGCGATGGCCAAAAAAAGCGGCATGCGTCAAAAACGCTCCGCCGTGGATGCTTTTTTGCTACAGTAATCTCCGGAGAAATAATTTTGAGGGGACGTTTCTGAACAAACAGTCTCCAAAAATGGCGTGCGTACTGAAAAACGCTCTGCCGTGGACGCGTTTTTGCTACGATGAGTCTCGGAGAAAGAATTTTGAGGGCGTTTACGAATAAGCGAGTGCAAAAACGCTTCAGCAGAGCGCGCATTTGTCAAGCATGCGTCTTCAAAAACGCAGCCCACGTGGACGCGTTTTTGCTACTGATGAGTCTCCGCAAAATTAGGCTATAAATCGGTGAAAATTCATTCTCGGTTGGCGAGAAAGGGGCAAAAGGAAAAAATTGAAAATGAGTGAGCGATATTAATCTTTGTTATTTACTACGACGGTAAAGTTCGTGACAGAAAATGGCGTTGTTTTCTTATCGGAGAACACAAATGATCCGAGTTTTAATCGGAACATCGATTTGGTTGAACCGCGCAAAAGAATTAGGCGTAAAATATTTGGAACAACGCCAATGAAAGTTCGATGTATTAAGTATAGGTTTTGCGCCGGTTGATCCGGTGAGATATGAGTCGTTCGACATCAAAGGTGCTCGCGCTTTGAGGCAATGGTGGAGACTCATATTGCAAGTGGATCACCTATATATGGAGGTATATGTAGAATTTTCATCTCTAAGTGATCTTGCTGCGACCTCGACATGTGCGCCGTTCGGGGGAATACACGACCCCATGCCGCCGCACACTGTAAGTGGGAGGCCAAACACGAAGTGCGGTGTGTGCGGTCGTAGTATGGAAAACATAACCCTTGCACGACACTCGGTTGGTGGATGAGACATGCATATCCGTCAGTCGACGTCCGATGATAGAAATACGTACTGGGGGACGTCGTCAAGTTCTAGTGGTTGGCAATCCACATACGATTGGAATCTGTACGAAAGATGTTTAAGGAGGGATGATATACTCCCGACGACATCCACCGGCAAGGGGCCCTCGTTTGTTGGAGGTTATGGAGGGTCGGACGATGAATCCGATATGGATCCACCTCGAGAGGCAAGGCCCGACGGTGCAAAAGTTGGATTATTTTCTGAACCGGAGCCCGCTCCAATTGTACCTGAAGACGTTGAGGGCGGTTTAGACAAAAAAGAAGAAGATCCGCTATTCAGGGCGTACTCGCCTCCAGCCCACATGCATAATGTCGATCTATCTCAAGATGATGCATTGGAGTTTCCTGAACTAACACACCGAATGCGTGACCGTACAGATTCTTCGTTTGATTCCAACGAATTAGAAGTTGGTAACCAGTTTGCCAACAAGAATAATTTTCTTGTTGCATTGAAACAGTACAGCATTAAGAACGGGGTTAACTACACGGTGGTTAAATCGAAGCTCGATAAGTTCGAGGCGAAGTGTGCAGTACAAGATAGCACATGTCACTAGAAAATCATGGCGTCGTTGAAGAAAAGGACAGGATTGTGGGAGATAAAAAAGTACAAAGGTCGACATACATGTCTTGTCGGTACAGTACCACTATGTGCTCAGTGATTTCGAATAACAATAATAATATGTAATATTGCATTGTTTAACGTACTTCATTAACAGGTGTAACACAAGATCATCCGAGGATGGATTCAGACATGTTGGCTGACATAATAATCCCGATGTTGAAGGCCGATCCAAAGACTACGGTGCCGGCCTTAATTGGCAGTATTCATAGCCAATTGGGGTACACGCCCTCTTACAGAAAGGCTTGGATAGCCAAGCAGAAGGCGTTAGAAAAGTTACACGGTGGGTGGGACACTTCATATAATGAAGTGTGGCAGTGGTGTCAGGTGCTGGAGAGATATGTCCCAGGCAGCATGACAGACCTTGAAACGGAACCTGCGTACTACAACGATCATCTGCTCCGTGGATGTGCAGTGTTCAAGCGTCTGTTCTGGACATTTAAGTAATGCCTAGATGCCTTTAAATATTGTAAGCCATTGGTACAAATTGACGGTACCTTTATGTATGGTAGATATACGCATCGCCTATTGCTAGCTGTGGCACAAGATGGCTGTGTGAGAATCCTTCCAATTGCGTTCGCAATAACACGAGGGGAGTCAGCTGATGATTGGGACTTCTTCTTATCTAGGTTAAGGAGGCATGTCTGCCCTCAACCTGACATATGCGTTATATCGGATCGGGGCCCTGGAATACTTGCGGCAATAGAACGCCAGGGAAGCATATGGCATCGCACACACCATCGATATTGCCTGAGGCATGTCGCATCCAACTACCATGGGCAACATCGATCTAAAAGACAGAAACGACAAGTGATCGATATGGGTATGAAATATCTATTAATACAATTTCTTTTGAAAAATTCAATTTATTCGCAATTGAAGAGTGGTATGTAATATTCGCTATAAACGTATATTGGCAGGGTATGAGATCAATAAAGACCGTTTCGGAGATCTTTGGCGATTTGCGCTCAGATAACGCCGAAGGCGCAAGCTACCTGTGCAATATTCCTTTCGAACAGTGGACACAAGCATATGACGACGGCCTACGATATGGGCATATGACCATAAACCTTCCCGAATGCATAAACTCTGTTCTGAAAGGAACCCGTCATCTGCCGATTACATCAGTTGTGCGAGAGACATATTTTCGGTTAGCGGCACTATTTCCGAAGAGAAGCGATTTATAGAGGCGGATGGAAGGAGGCCATGTATGGAGCCGAAGGTCTTGCAAGAAATCAACCGTGGGAAGGCACAAAGGCGAACACCATGCACACGCGGTGTGTCACGATCGCGACAACCTATGGTTTCGTGTCCGCGAGTTTTGATGACCGAACCAAGGTATTGTTGGTGGCCATTATCGTGTACACTTGACAAATAGGACTCGCGATCGTGGAAATTTGATGCACGCCGTTACCCATGCGCCCATGTACTTGCGGCTTGTCAGAATCTCCGTCTTGATCCAATGAGATATGTCGACGAAGTGTATAAATTAGAAAACATGTACAACGTGTGGAGACACGTATTCCCACCAGTCCCAGAGGAACGTAAGTGGCCCTTGGTATCGCTTGCACCGTATAAGCTATTCTTAGGATAGACAATTGAGGCGCAAACCAAAAGGTCGACCTTGCTCGTCTAGAATATGCAACAATATGGATATCCAGAAACAAGCAACCAAAGTCACCGTATGCGGATGGTGTAGGAACCAGGGCATACATCTCGCTCGTGTCCAAGTCGGAATAGTTGACCGTGTTCTTAGGTGTTTTGTCTCATGGTGGCTATGTAATATCTATGTTTTCGGAGGAAAACGGTGAACTTTTGTACAATAACTTATATTTTATTAAATATATTAAAAATTAATTACAAAAAAATCAATTCTATTTTGTCAAATTTTATTAAAATAATTAAAACAAATTAAAAAAATTAAATGACAAGGAAACAAGTTAAACTCAAATTTTATTAAATATATTAAACATTAATTACAAAAAAAAAACCTTAATTAAAAAATTTTAGTGCTGATGCCGGTGGGAACCAATCTTTACGAGGCGATCGCGGTTATGCATTTGGATTCCTCCTTCTTCTGGCTTCCGGCGGGGGTTGTGGAACCTCGGACGGGGAATCAGATTCCTCTGGCAGTGGGTCTGGTTTTGGATGTTGCGATGGTGACCCACTCTGATAAAATATTGACGCCGGAGGTGTTTGCATAAACCACGGCGAGGGTGACTGCATCCCGAACGGCGGAGCCTGGCAGAAAGAAGTGCTTTCCGACGGCGCCTCCTCTGAACCCACATGCGACGTCGGCCTCACCATCAGATGGCCAGCGAAAGTAGTCGGTAACGGGCTCGAACCCGGCCATGCACTCCAACCTGGGCTAGGACTAGGAAACTAAAACATATATGGGTTAGGAAGATACATATAAGGGAAGAATGCGGTACGCTTTGGCATGAGCGGTAGATCTTTGTGATGGGCCCGGTGTTGTCAGTTGAACCGATGGGCCCGGTGGATCGTGTAGGGCTATTCTTTGGGCCCGATGGATTGTGTAGGGGCATTCTTTGGGCCCGGTGATCGTGTGTCATTTATTCTTTGGGCCCGCTCATCACCCTTCTCTCCTTGGGTGTAAAGGCCCCGACGTTCCTTCGCTCTTGAAGTTGTCGTCGCCTCTCTTCTTCCGACAATAGATACGGCTTGCCATGGATCCTAAACCATGGCATGTACTCCAAGACGCACGCTAACTCCGAGCGACTATCGGTTCTCGGTCGTATATAGTCATATCGGTTCTCCCACGTCTCGATATGTTCGACCAAAATCTTGGCCAATTCGTATGTGTTTGCCGTGTAAGTCTACTTTGTGCTCATCATCGAGCACTCTCGGTGGTACGGAATCGGTTGCGAAAATCCAAATTGCCGCATAACCCGATCTGCCTGGTGCATCTCCACGGTCGAGTAGGTGATCAATGGGACCTTTACGTGCCAACCGTTCGGATTTTGGAGGAACTCCTCCGGAATTCATGTGACGCAATTTACGGCTCGTAAATGCGGTGTCCATTCAAACTATATTCACATTACGAAAATTTTAGACATATACCTCATATTAGACACTACATACGAAATACTAAATTATAATAACAAATTTCGAAACTTACTTGTGATTCCGACCTTTGGTCCAACAGGAGCCGTATATCCTCAAGCGATTTCGGTATTCCAACATGATTCGCCGGATGGTTCCACCTAATTAAATAATATTTTAGCATGCAATTATACTATAAATCTACGAAATAATTGTAAAATATAATATTAAATTTACCTCGTTATCAGTGGGAATGAATATGGGTGGTCGAGTCGAGGGCATAAAAATGGAAATCAATACCATGCCCATGACTGCAGCAATGATATGCAACCTCCGATTTTTGCTTTACTCAAGACACTGCGCCCACACATCTCTCCAGTACAACCTCGACACAAAGACAAAGAGACTTCAACTCAATTCACCATTTTGCTCTCAAGTCAACAAGTTCGAGAGCCATCTCGGTGGACGAGGTTTCTAGAGAGGTCGGCATCGAGATAGCCTCCAATTATTTGAAGAATGTATGCTCGAGCATACCGTATTCTTTCTACTTGGTCGAATCCTCTTTCACTCGGGAATGTGTCTCGTAACCACGCCAAATCGATCCGAGCTCCTCGAATTCTATCCGGAATGGCACCTAGAAGCTCGTGAGCATACGCCATCCAATCGGTAGATGTTGTGGACCGGTGACTCTACCGACCCGATCCACCAGTAATCCCAAGCGCAATCGAACATCTTCTAGAGTGATTGTACACTCTCCGCATGGCGGATGGAAAGTGTGAGTCTCGGGTCTCCACCTCTCAATCAACGCTACGATCAAAGCGGCTCCAACTTGAACCTCGCCTATCGTGGCCACATGCCAAAAACCCGCTCCGCGCAGTAATTCTCGATCAACGGCGATGGGGATCATGCATGTTGCGAATATAACATTCCAACACCCGATCTATTGATTTAAAAAATAATAAAATTCAAAATTAATTAAAATTACATAATTGGATAAAAATTAAATAATATTGCAAAATTAAAATTAAAACTTACCATTTTTATTTGCTCGACTGACAATGTGCTTCTCGCTAGGCGAAGTAATTCCCTACCATTGTAATCGGCTTTAAAATTTTCCGATAAAAATATCTTAAAAAAATAATTACGGGCTTTTAAGTAAATAGTAAAGGACTATTTTGAAATTTGAGCGTAAATTTCAAGGACCTTGAGAGAAAATTGAGAGAATATTGAGAGAATATTGAGAAAGGATTGAAATGTGAAGAATAAAGGGTGGGGGGGTTTTATAGTTATTTTTTTCTGACCGTTGGGGGAGCCAACGGTCAAAAAAATTTGACCGTTGGGACCAAAAACGCGCCCAGCGTCCACGTCGGCAAGGCGCGTTTTTGGCTGACGTGGACAAAAACGCGTCCAGTAAGGCGCGTTTTTGGTCCCTATCCCCCCAAAACGCGCTGACGTGGCCGCGTTTTTGGGGGATTCGGCACTTTTCCGTAAATTTTCTCCAACCCGACCATTTTTCGTAAATTTTGTAATTTTTGGGTATTTTTGGGTAAATTACCCGGATGTGAAGGTAAATAAATAAAATATTTTAAATTTTATTGTGCAAAAATAAATTATATAATTTTAACTTTTAAACCTTATTGATAAGTGTGCCAACATCTCAGATGTATTTAAACAGTAAAAAAAGAAAGGAGCCGGGAGGGAGAGGAAGCGGCGACTGTCAATGTACAAAATAGAAAAGGCGGCTGATGGTTGGAACATTACGGCTTACGAGGAATTCAATTTTTAATTTTTCTTACTTTGACGTTGGAAGATGAAATTATGGTATGGGAAAATGTAACAGAAGTTGTAATATTATACCCAATTTTTAACTCAATTCAATTTTCATCAACTCCAACGCTGACTAGTCTCCTTGAGCCGCCTCTTCTTTTCAATAGAATTTCCATCCACTCGCCAACGCTGATTAGTCTACTCGTCTTATCATTATCAACATCATCCACGCTTCATCTTAAGTTTAAAATATATATTTTGTGTATTTAAAATTTAATCTCTAAGTTTTTAATAATTTAATTTTTCTATTTTTTGAATTTGAAAATTTAAGTTAAATTATTAATACCATTAAATTTTTTTATTAAATTTATTGATATGACATTCTAAAATTTAAAATATGTACTCACTCAATTATCATGTCACAAAAAAATTAAAGATTTAACAATATTAATAATTCTTTAGATTTAGGTCAGTATTTTAATTAAAATAAAATATTTAGATTAACTAGTTAAGACATTATCAACGTTAAGATACCAAATTATATAAAAAAATTCAAGTATAAAATCAAATCTAATACAATAATGATTAATTTTTAATATTAATTTTTTACTATTTCATTATACAAAAATATTAAATTTTAATTTAATTTTTTTAACTTTAAAGTATATTTTACTATTTTTTTTGTTATAGAATTTGTTTTCTTTAACAAGTTTAGTTTCTTTAATTTTATTCAATCTCAATTTTCAAAAATTTATGATAAATTATTACAATTCTTATTTTTTATTACAATTTGCATATTAATTAGCAAATATGCTATATTAAAATAAATTTATAAATCATACTTATAATAATTCATGAAAAGTGATTGCTTCAATAATCATAATAATAATAACCACAATTAATATATTAATAAATAAATTATCAAATTAATTATAATAATTATAATCTTAAAGTATGAGATCTAATTTTTTGCTCTTACAAAATGTTTTTGTTTTTAATTAGTCTAAGTTTATTTGAGGAAAAATCTAAGTTGATTAAAAAAAATGATAAATTGGTTGAAAACTGAGATAAAATTACAAAGTAGCTAAAATATTGAGAATCCAAAAAGGAAAATCTAAATAAAATATTGAAAGATTGAAGTATTATTAATGGGAGTTCTGGTATTACACCAAACTTAGTAATTAGATGGAGTTTTAAATTAGTTTAAACAGTTTTTATTATAGTTGCGTGCGGTTAGATATTTGTTATTTTTAATCCTTTGCTATAGTGGCCACTGGTGCTATTTATAAATTAGGGATATTTAAAATTTATTTTAAAATATAATTAGTCTTTAAAGTAGTTTTTTTTTTCCGACAAATGTTATTATATTTTAAATTCTTAAATTAAATAGCTTGCAAACATATGATTTATAAAATTTAATTAACTAAATTATTTAATTGACACACAAAGAATAGTAGCAATGATGTATCTGAGGTCGGATAGGAGCCCAATTCCCTTAAAATAGAAAATTATCCATTTAATTCATTTAGAAATTTTAAGATTTTAAAGTAGTAAAGATAAAATTACACTTTAATCCCCCTTAAAAATGATAAAAGTTTAATTTAATTATTTAAAAATTATAAATATATAAGTTATTAAAAATTAAAATTTAATTTCGACCTTACTAAAAGAATTTTCTAACTTGACCCCTGAATAATAATTAAAATATCTCGAACAATACAGGAATACATCAAAATATTAATGATTTTAATTAAGATACGTATTTTTGAAAAGAAGAAAAAAAGTTTTGGAATAAATAAATAATGGGAAGAAAAAAACAACAAATTAAGCATTATTGAATTTGGGTATGGATGTAGAATATTAAATGAATGAGTATGACAAGTACCTAATTCACTTTCAATAATAACGTGGGCCATTCTCCATTTGCAGTTTACTAGTCGTAAAATAGCATTTTTATGTTCCATTCAGTTTTTTTTTTTTTTTTACTAGGAGTTAATATGTTACCTATTTTAGTCATAACTTTTGACTTTTATAATTTTTGAATACATTAACAAAATTTCACATGTTTTACTTTTTCAACTTTTGTTTTTAAAACATAAACTTTTTTTTTACAAAAATAATTAAATCTTTTGTTTACAAAGTAAGAATTATTAATGTAAGAATATTTTTATCTTTTTTCAAATATTACCGTGATGATATTTGAATCTAAGGGTCTATTTATTTGCCAGGAATTCATATTTTTACTGTGTTTGTTTGATTGAAAATAAATTACATTTGGAAAATGTTTTCTAAAACACAAGTAAAATGAAATGGGTTTTAGGGAAAATGTCTTACCGATTTTATTTCTGTAAGACATTTTCCATCTTCCAAAACTCTCACCAAATTCTTTCCTCCTTCTTTCGTTCTTCATCTTCTTTCTCCTTCTTCATCCAGTTCACTTCCTGAATCTCAATCAAGGTAACTTCTTCTTCTTCCTTTTTTTTTTTTTGGTTGAAGAATCTATTTAGATTTTGCATCTGTTTATTTATCTGTTTGGATTTTGCATCTGTCTGTTGAAGAATCTTCTTCTTCTTCTTCCTTTTTTTAATGATTTTTTTATGCTTTATTTACTTTGTTTGTTTCTAGGTTTTGCAAAGTTTATGTTTGTTTCTGAGTTTTGCATAAAGTTTATGCTTGCTGTTCGTTAGAACCAGACTATTTGACTCTAGGTTTTGAACTGTAAACTCTCTCTTCCTGCTTGACTCGCCTTCAATCTTGATGGCTACAAGAAATCATAAATAAAAAATGGGAACTTGTTTAACATTTTATTAGTAGATATGGCCAACCAGTACATTGCTGTTGACAAAGTGTCAAAGGAATAGACGAAACAAGCAACATCTATAGCTTGAACTTTGGGCCTTCATCATGATATCAAATCTGTACTAGAAATTCTTGGTCATGCTTAGACTTCCAGATACTCTTCACAGACAATATCTATAGTTTAATTTTATCCCGCCTAGCATATTTGTAGAGGTGTAAAGGTCAAAGGTCCTGACATCCATAGCATTTATTTTGTGATTTTGTTCCCAAACTTGTATTGATTAAATTCAAAACTCTTCAACATCTTAAACAAACAGAGAACCTATGAAGCATGTAGTAACTTTATTGTCTGCTTAGGTGCCCAAATTATGTTCCCTTATATTTTTGTATTTGCATCCATCTGGCTTTTTGTTGAATCTACCTATTACATTGGTGACCTTCTTGATATGCATATCTCAGTTCACCAGTAGCTCCTTTTGTTGAGCGGAATACAAAGGCAAGTTAACTAAGTCGATTTTAATCGTGAATATAAAAATAAACAATACAATAGGCATTTGAGTTCCTAACATCAGACAAATTAAAGTATAAACACATTGATTGCCCTCTTGGTAAATAACAAGCTAATTAACATAGTCATGCAATCATGAATAATAGGACCAAGTAGTAAATTCTTTGAAGAAGGACTATTAATAAGATAAATAACAACAATAGCATCCAATTCAACAATAATAAGAGAAGTATGTAGACTTTTAGCAAGTAAAAGACCATCCCTTGGTGTCTAAAGTTTAGCAACCATATTAGTCGTGCGGCCTAAGTATCTATGGCAGCCAACAATCCATTGTCCATTGTATAATGTATAATAACACTAGCTCCTGGAGCACTCAAATTGCTCATTGATGAACCGTCACAGTGGAGTTTAAATCACCCTAACAATGACGGTGACCATTTGACATGAATGATAGTTAGGAAACCTTTATTCTCATGTAAAGAGCAAAGCAGTCAACGGCAAGAGAAATAGTCTTAGAAATGACTTATTTATATTCTATTTTTTAGAGGCCCTTTCCACCAGTCATGCTCTCCACTTCGATATGTTTCCCATGCCATCTTCTAATATGTGAGATTCTATTGGATTTTTAGTGAAAAGAAAAAGTTAGAATGACTTGTCTTTACCAATTAATTATCTTATCATTGCTTGAAAAACTTTAAAAGATTTTTGTCCCATTATTAATCTTACATGACTTGTCTCTCTTTACAAAATCAATAAGGATTTTTAGCAATTATTATCTTATCATTGCTTGAGAAACTTTCATATATGTATGTATGCACTTTAGTCATGGTAACTTTAGTCATGTATGTAATCTTATGAAAAGCTTGCATCTTTTTTTTAGTGATTAAATATTTGTGTGGCACTATTTTGTGTAGATGGATCGTAATCAAGATCAAAATGCAATTGTCGGAGTCGTGGCTTCAGTTTTAGCTTTTGAGGCTCTTTGGATTAAAAAATTAAAAAACTAAGAAGGAAATTACTTCTCACTCTTGTGTGAATCGAGATTGTGAAAGAGAGAATTATATTAATAGTATTTTATATAGTGGTGACTAGCATTGTATTGATGTGATAAGGATGAGACTGATTGCCTTTTTTAATTTGTGTGATATTCTTAGTAGGAATAATTTGTTACAATCAACTAAATCGGTGAATATTATGAGCAAGTAGTTATATTTTTACATATAATTGGTCATAATGTAAGGTTTCGAGTGATTGAATCTAGATATTATAGATCAATTGAGACAATTCACTGTTACTTTAAGGTTGTATTGAGAGCTATTTTAAAATTGTATAAACTAGTTATTAGATTACCTGATGAGTCAACTCCTAGTGAAATCAGAAACAATCTAAGGTTTTATCCTTATTTCAAAGATTGTATTGGAGCATTAGATGGAACTCATGGTCATGCATCCGTTCCATTAGCATTCAAGGAAGATTTCATAGCCATAAAGGGGGGATGACACAAAATGTTGGCTGCCATTACATTTGATTTGAAATGTTCCTCTGTTCTAGCTGGTTGGGAAGGTAGTGCACATGATTATCGTATTTTAAATGATGCACTTTCACGCCCAAAAGGATTAAGAATTCCGAAAGGTAAGAATTAACATTAAATACCAAATAGTTCTAGTAAGCTCATAATTTATTAGTAATAATTATGTTTTGTAAAATTGTAGGTAAATATTATCTTGCTGATGCTGGATATGGCATTCGAAATGGATATATTACCCCATATTGTGGTTTCCGATATCATTTAAAAGAGTTTAGTGCTCAGGGGCCTGAAAATGCAAAGGAACTCTTTAATCTTCGTCATTCATCATTGCAAATCATTATTGAACGTGTTTTTGGGATTTTGAAGAAACGATTTCGTGTATTAGATGCTGAACCATTTTGGAATTTTCAAACTCAAGTAGATACAGTTTTGGCTTGTTGTATCATTCATAATCATATAATGGGAGTTGATCCTAGTGATTTACTTAATTAAGGATTATACGAGGAGCCTGAGTCTGATTTGATAATACCAACTCTTATGGAGGGAGAAGAAAGAGAAGAAGCAAGAGAATTGTCCGCTAAGAGAGACGAAATTGCACAAACTATGTGGACTAATTATATGGCTAGAAATATTAGGTAGGTTTAGGGCTTAGGGTTATTGTTTCTATGTTATGTATGAGTATTAAAATTGTTTTTTTTTTGTTAATGTTGGCTGGATAATGATATTGAAATTTTAGTTTGTTGGATTTTGAAATTATTATGTCTTGAATTTGTTAGATATTTAATTTATTATGTTTTAAGCTTGTTGGATATTGAAATGATTGACAATGACAATTATTAATGTAGAATAGGTAAGGGCAACAAATAAAGGACCTTCAAGCAATTTAGGTGGACAAAACCGATGGAACATTTTTTTCTTGAAATTCTAGCAGAGGAGGCCCAGAAAGGAAATAAGCCTTCTAACACTTTCAAAGCAGTTTCTATTAATCGAGTTGCCGTAGCTATTTCTGAAAGATTTCAAGTCCAATGCGATGCAAAGCATGTGGAAAATCATTTGAGGACTGTAAAAAACCAGTGACAGATTATATGCACAATTCAGGTTGAAAGTGGTTTTGGATGGGATGATAACATGAAAATGATCACATGTGATAGAGCGACATATGATGTAGCAGTGATGGTAATATATGTATATATATGTTAAGTATATTTCAATTGTTTTTTTACTTGTTATTCTAATTGTGTATAATATCCAACAGGCACACAAGAAGTATAAACTATTTTTGAATAAAAGCATTGATCATTATGATGAAATGGCTTTGGTTGTTGGCAAAGAAATGGCAACAGGGAGTTTTGCCAGAACATTTGCTAACATAAATTTGGATGATGGTAACCAAGATTCAGTGCCTATAGACTACGACAATGAAGAGACTGAGGAGGTAAGAACAAAAGTATTGTCATCTGGCACATCCAAACGTAAAAGAAAAAATGCTCAAGAAAGTGTCGTTGATGAACAAATTAAATTTGTGGTGAACAACTTGGCAAAATTGCTAATGCTTTGGAACAATTTACTGTGGATAAGACACCACATCTTTACGAAAAAGTGATGTCGATGGAGGTAGAATGATTTGATGATGACTTCTTGTGTAGTGTGTTTGATTATCTTGTGAGTCATGAATTTAAGGCCAAAGCTTTTTTAGTTAAAAGTATGAAGCATAGAAAAATTTGGCTTCAAAAATTTTCTCAAGGTTGAAGATATTGGTACTTTAATATGGTGCAATATTAGTTATGCACTTGGACAATGTTGTTGTTATCATGTGGTGTACTACTAAGTATGCATTTGGATAATATTAATAATTTCTAGTATTAGTTGTGGTTTGGAAGCTAATTTATAATTATTCAATCCTTGTTTTTTATTTTTTTATAACACAATTAGAAATAATTTATATGACTTTGGTTGTTTTCAATTTATGACGGTTAATATTCTAGCTTAATAATTGAGAATTATTATATTAATTTGGTTTTAAAAAAAATTTAAAATATAAATTTATTAATATATATATTACACTCAATTAAACAATTGAAATATAATAAATTCTTAAATATATATTTGTTTAATTTAATAAAACAGTTTTTATGAAATATTTTTAGGAAATTTGCCAAACAATAGAAAATATTTTACATAGATTCATCCAAATACCAGAAAAGTAAATCATTCCCAGAAAAGTAAATCATTTTTTAGAAATTATTTTTCGGAAAATATTTTACTGGCAAACGAACGGAGCTTAAAACACATGATTTATAAAAAATTTTACTTGATTTTAATATAAATGTTTTATGATTATAATTTTTTTACATAAGTTTTCTGTTACTCACGGTATGGTGTTTCATAATATTTGCCTACTCATGTGATATATTGGCTAATTGTGTGTAAAAATGAAAATAATATTTAATCATTTTATAATTATTTTCCATAAAAAGTTTATTTTGTAAACTTCTGCAATGCTTTTTTAAATTGATATTAGTTTCAATTTTTTTTAAAATTAATTTTTTATATGAATAATATATAAGCTTCTTAAATTTTATTCCAACTTTAATTATTTGTATAATATTTTATATACATTTTCATATTTAAATTAGTTCTTGAAAAAAAACCTATTTTATTAAAAAAAGATTTTATAAATAAATTGAAAATTTCATGTTAATAGTTGGTTTTTGTGTTTTTGAAGAAATCATGTAGATGATTACCATTAAAGAAGGAGAACCGTTACAAAAGAACCTGATTCCTTATTAAATAAACTTTCTCAAAATCAGTTGGTTCATTAGTATGGATAAATGTAATGCCTGCACGGTTAAAATCATTACTTTAACCACGCAATGACAGTTAAAATCAATACTAATAATACTAAAATTTCAGAAATGAAGGTCAGGCCCAAAAGATTCAGGTTCAACTTTTTTGTTTTTAAAGGCTTAACTACATGGGCTGGTTCAGGTAATTAATGTAAATTGGTGAATTGTAATTTTTTTATTTTATTTTTTTTGAAATCAAGATATTCATTATGGGTCTAAGTGTGCTTTTCAAAATTGTAAACAATTAACTATGAAATTTGCTTCATTCCAAAATTAGGGGATGAGTTGAACAATCACTACACTATACCTCATGGTTGTGAAAATATGTTTATGGTATTTACATTTAGCTCACTTACTTATTGATATATGCTTTATTTAATTAATTGACCTTTGCCTCGTATTAGTAACTTAGTAACTAGTTGAGTCGAAGATAATTAGCCCAAGTCATTCACATACTTTTTTGTGGGTTCGATCCCCGAAATACTTGCTAAAGAATTTGTTTTGTTGTAATTATAAATTGACAACCATAATGTGTAAATGGTGAACATTATTTTGAGGCTATAATTGAATATTTAATTTTGAAATTAAATTTTGTATGTTATTCGCCACCTATCATGATCATAATAATTAATTAAAATATTTGTACTAATAAACTTCTAATTTATTATTACATGTAATTCCATAATATCAAAATATATATGCATAAAATAAATAGAGGAAATTAAATATATATGTCTAAAAAAAATGTTACAAATTGGTTTGCATCACAGTATTTTATATTTTAAAAATATTTTTGTAGAAAATATGAAATTACAAATATCCTCTAAAAATAAAAAAATTTAAAAAAATAATAATTTGAGAATGAGTTCAAACTCCTTCCCTTTCACTGATTTATTCACATGGTAATTGTTTTCACTAAAGTGTTAATCTTATGTAGATATGAGATAGAATCTCCCACTTAAGACGGACACAAATATTAAAAGCGCTTCAGATGAGATGATGCAGTGCCATAATTTAGTAACCCTTGCACTAATCACTTTATTTTTCTCTTGAGAATGCGAGAGCCACATTGAAGAGACAATATTCTGTATTAAAAACGAGCGCTCCATGATTCGATTGGATAATAGGCTCAAGGCAAGGCAAGGCAAGTTGTTAAAAGGCTTTATCAATTCTTTCCCAGATTTGGTCATCACCTTTCCCGTTCAGCTGACTTTTGTCCTTTAGGGATTAGCTCAATGAGACCGCAAGTGTTAATACACTTCCTTCCAAAGAGTGGTCCTTCATCAACAACTTGGTTGAAATCCCCAATGAGAAACCAAGGTATATTATCAGTTAACGATTTGAAACTACAAATTTGATCCCAAACCTGCTTTCTTTTTTACTGTATACACACCAGATACAACAATATCAGATTTTCATTGATAAAATGCGGGGTTACATCATAAAGGGTTATTTCTATATTCAACTTTATAAAAAATTCATTTCAACTCTTTATTTAGTTTATTATCTCTTCAAATCCGTTGTATCTCATTTAGGTTGCAATATGTAGCGGGTTTTGATAAGAAAATCAATTTCTGGTCGTTAGGACTTTACTGAAACGTGTTTGTATATAGGAAAAAAAACATTTTATTAAGAGGGAATCCAGTTCATAGTTTCCTTATTCAGCGAGTCAAATGGATGTCTAATTCAATTACCGTCAACAAAATATAACAATTGCAGACCATATTCAATTTGCGGTATTCCTCGCTCCTTGACTGACGGATCCTTTCCTTTTCCACATTCCTAAACGGTAGTGGGCCTTGTAGCTTGAAATCGCGTTTTTGGCTTTCTTATCTTACTTATTATAGTCCTCATCACTTGTACATTTTTTCAGAGTAACCCTAATTCTAAATAATTCAATAAATTTAATTCTTCTATCACCTTGGTTTTTACAACACATCTTCATCTGCCCTTGTCTTGCATTCATTCTTCTTCTCTCTTCTCCAAACTGGGAAAAAAAACCCCTAATTAAATTTTCTTTAATTTTTTCATAGCAATCTAGAATTCCAAAACATTTTTCAACTTCATATTAAAGAAATATGGTTGTTGTGATATTTCGACGTGGGACACATTTTCCTCTATCTTCGTCAATCTATTGACTTTTCAGCTTTGCCACTCTAAAAATAAGCTCTCTTCTAAACTTTTTGCTATATCGGTTCTTAATTTTAGTGGTACTATATGCTCTCTCTTTTTTTTTTTTTTTATGTATCTTGTGAATTAAATTTTGAGAATTTGGTTATATTTGTTGAGAATTGAGATAACAATTTTTTTGGGTGTAATTCTATGGAGGATGGTATGAGATTTACTTTCGAGTCTTAGTGTATGGTGGAATTGTGGGATTTGTTGCTTTATTTTTTACCTTTAAAGGAAACTCGTTAGTAAAATAATGTTTTTACTAGCACAAGTAACCCAAAGTTGATAAATCTATGCTTGGCCTTTAGAGCTAGGTTTATCAACTGCTATTTTTTTTAAAGATGTATTTGAGGATTAAATTGGTAAAATTTATAAATGTAGATAATTAAATTTATTAAATTATTTAGAATTATGATTAATTTGATAGAATGGTAAGTTTTGAGAACTAAAAATGTTTTACCAAGTAAAATAAACTACGACATCATTTTCGTTAACAATTTAATGGAGGGTGGCCAAAACAAAATCTAAGGACGAAATTGAAAATTTTTGTAGTTAGGTGACCAAAACAGAAACACACTAATAATTGAGTCTAATTTATATATATAATCTTTAATAGTTTAATAATATGTATTGTATATATTTTTTAAATACTTGTAAACTTTTATATTAATAATTTTTATATTTTATATTATGTTATCACATTTATATTATTTATATTGTTTATATTATTATAAAGATACTCACTGTCATACAATAAAGAGAAATTGAGGGAATAAAGAACAAATAAAATATGAAAGCAATAGAGGATGTACTTTATTGATCAAAAGCGATGGTTACAACACTTCATCAGAGTCTCTATTTATAGGCATAAGAAGTATAAAAGAAGTAGAGATCTAATTCTAATAACTATTAGAATTTAGAGTATACCAAAACTTTATTTTGATCATGATGGACATCCACTTAATAAGATATTCATAACACTCCCCATTGGATGTCTATTGGTAAATAATGTGCCTCGTTAAAACCTTATTAGGAAAAACCTAATGAAGGAAAAGAGTACACGATCTATAATACGCATAATATGCTGCCTCATTAAAAATCTTACCAGGAAAACTAAATGGGACAAAACCCCGATTAAGGGAAAAAGAGTGCAACATGTATTTACTCACCCTCATGAAAACATCACATATTTTCTCATATTCTACGTATTCAATCTTGAATACTAGTTTTCCATTACTAGTTGAATGTATTTGATAAGCATTTATATTACTATTCTTTTAAAAGTCATAAGCGAAGGAAATTTGAGGGAAATATATTTTGAGCTCTTCAGGAGATTCAACAATAATCATAATAAACTTTAATCATGATTCTTTTATAAAAACACAAATAGGTATTTTGGATCATTTTATAATCCTCCTTCAATTACTATTCATTAAGTCAAATTTACCACATATGTTCAAATTATTTCAATTCATATAAATGAACAATTTCTCGAGAATTTCAATATGCTTCTAGTATCCTAAATCCTTCAAGGATTTTAATATAAACTTTACTATATAGTGATTCATAAAAGGTTGTAACAATAACCATTAAATGCAAGTTAAATCTTTTATAAATTGTCAATTTAATAATATATCTAAAGGTTATTGCATCCACCACAAACAAATATTATATCTTTTCATAATCAATGCTAGGACTTAGCGGAAAACTTTATATTTTTATTCTGCTTTTGCAAAACTACTTCAATTGCACCCTTACTGGTTTCATACCTTTAGATATTTGGACTACTGGTCCAAAACCTCCACGAATTTAATTGTATTTGAGTTGTGTCTTTCTATTTTTATCAATTTATTCCATATCTATATTTCTCAATAGATTTATTCAAGATCCATTGTCGACCACTTTAATTTTCGGTTCCACATTTTTCAAATTGACATAACTTATCGAGATCTCTTATTTTCATTATTTTAAAATTCAGTTTTAGGTACCTGAATCTTTTCTAGAGTTTTACTTATTAATTATGTCTTAGGTCTCTTCTGGAGCACCCGCCTCCACTATATGACCATTTAGAAGAATTTTCATCTTTGGAACTGATCAATCTATTATTTATTCTAATTGATTGTCCTACTAAGACTTTGATTCAAACTAAAATTTTAGATGGTATATAACACTTGGTTATTCTCATTAAGCTTGTAAATACATCTAACAGTTAACTTGTAATGAGTAATCCTTATTGAACTTCTGGTTCAAATTACTCTCCCTCTAACTTATTACAAGTTATCATTTCTCTCCCCCGAATGTTGGGAAAACTATCGAATCAAAATTGTAATCACAAATCATGTCATAATTGAATCTCCAATGCATTCAAAACATCTAATAATATAAAGAAATTTGTAATTAATATTAATTCCCAACTTTCTTTGAGGATTCACTCATCTTTGTGCGTTGTGGTGGAGTAATTGGAACATATATGCACATACAAAAATTCAAAAATAAGAAATATTTAGCTCTTAATCAAAAACCAATTATAATGGGGAGTATTTATAACTTATTGGCTTGATGAGTACAACACATAAATCAATATAACCCATGTTGAAATAGATAGTTTAGTTCTCATAAGTAATGGTTTAGACATTAATCAGAGGTGTTCAATCAATAATTTCTCTAAACCATTATGCGCAAACTTTTACAAAAGTTTTTCAAACTTAATCAATATAAGATTGAGATATAAAATCATTAGTATTAACAAGATGAATTGTCTTAATTGCATGATCTGAAATTAATTATTTCAACAATCAATCTTGCAAACGATAGGTTGCAAATTGATAACACATATGTGATTATTTTGTAGATGCATCTACCAAAATCATATAATATCAAAACCATCCACATGGTGGATGAATGAGCCCATATTCATTTTAGAAATACAAGACATTAAATCTCAACTTTAGTGAGTAAGTTTCTAATAATCAATTTTCATTGAGAACAAGCAACATATAAGAATTATTTTAAATTAAAGAATCTTCTGGTTCTTTAATGAATGTCCATATGAATTCTTAATTAATTTTCACATCGTATATGATCTAGGATAGTCTAACTGGTCACGCCAATTAGTAAATGTTTTTGTATCAGTAGACTTCTAGTTTACTTTAACATGTGTTTCAATTGTACTAAATTGTAACAAATTAATAATTTTACTATCATTCATTTTACTTTGTATCCACATATAAGTGCTATTGTGACATTTACTACTGGAAATGTCTAAATCAATGTGAATATTATAATGCCACTAAGTCAACAAAATAAATATAATTTCCAAACAATTATATGCAATATTCGCTTTAGGAGAATATGCCAAAATCTTCAAATATCTAAAAAAAAATTGCAACTTTATGTGCATACAACCATAATGAGCTTTAGATAGAATTATCATATTTTATTGCTTATAAATAGATCTTTCACAGTCGAATATTTTGCTTTCAACCCCTTAATGGGGATGATGACAAAAAAAGATCACAAAGATTATAATATAAATTAATAACCTAATCCTCTCTTTTTCATCTTTTCAAAATAGATATTTATAGTAATAGTGATTCATATGAAATATAATATTTTCTTCGTTTACAATCTCAATATAAGATACATTATAAATATATTTTAAAACCAATGGATTAATCTTCACAAGATATTAATATATTAGCTCTTTTGGAGCTTTTGACTGGTTTTGTACTATCAAATATTGGAATAGTTTTTGTTTGTTTTAGTACCAAATAAGATAAATACTTTTTATCTATAATGATAGAATTTATTACTACATTCTCATATCATTCTTCAAAGAATATTAATAGAAACAAAATATTTAGGCATATGTAGCATATGTGGCCAATAACCTTTCATATCACATTGATAACATAAGTTATCTTTACCTTTTGAAGAGTTATCTTGAGAACTCTCATTATCCTCTTATTTATTACTATGTTCCCACTTTTAGTGGTCCATGATTATATCTTTTATCTTCTTTATGTTTGCTTTCTCTTCAGGGAATGCAATAAATCTAGTAGGATAGAGATCTAAACGCCTCAATTGATTCTTTATTTCATAATCACCATCGCAAAATATGTTGGATTTCAAATCAAAATTTATCTATTCATGTTGTCATGATTAGTCTCCAATCACATCCTCAATTACAACAACAATCATGATCTCTATATTTTCATTTTTCATAATTGTAATGTACTGCTATATTCACTTCAGGGAATGAAGCAAAACTAGTGGGAATAATTTCATAGTTTTTCATTTGGTAACTTATTATTTTACTTAGCCACTAGAAGGAATGAGATCGTTCGAAAAAACTATTAAAGCCATTTTACACAATATTGCTATTGCAGGAGCACATTAGATATTTCAATCATAAAGTGTAATGTATTCATTCGGGGAATATATATAATACAAATACATGAGTATCTCATGTTATTTTTATATATATCGTTTTAATGTAAAACATATGAATGTTTTATTCAACATATATCTTCTTGATCTAAAAAATAATATTATATTTTTACAAAATTTTGCATCACAAGGAGCTATAATATAAGCTCTTAAAGAGCTTTTTACAGTTTGATGCAATATTAGCACTTCAGGAGCATATAATTATTTTATTGTATAACTTTAATGAATGCTTAATTTAAATAAAAATTTATTTATTCATAAAAAAATAAAATGAATAGGTATAAATAAAATATATATTAAACGTAACAAATAATAAATTCATGCTACTAATAAATCATTGTGGTTAGATAATATATATTTTAAATATCATACCACAACAAAATACAAAATATTATAATGTTAAATTAAAACAACTTTACAACTATAAAAATTTAAACATAAACATTTTCTAACCTCCACCTCTTATGACATAATTTTATCTCAAATTTTACAATGATATGAAATTATCACAAACAAGGTGAATATCCCAAAGCTCATGACAAGTAAGTATTTTTACTCACATTCCGCAATAAGCATATATCTTTATCAAAATCAAAACTAAACAAATCAATTTTGTAACATCCTGAATTTTTGGGCCTATGCGTTTAATGGGTGAATATGTTTAATATGTTAATTTAAGTAATAGGGGTCCAAATTGGGCTCAGAATTAGGTAAAGGCCTTGGTTAAATTATTAGATTGGGCATTATAGAGTTAAAAGAGTGGTAATTATGTTTAAAATACCAATGTGGGCTTGAGGCCCAACAAAATGTGGCACTGTAAGGGAATTAGAAGGTGACGCCACACACAAGGAGTTAGGGGCCCAAAATTTAGGTTTAATGAAGCCCAAATCTTTTAATTTAAGTGAGTTAAATTTCAACATTAAGACTTGATGAGGTGGACGGCTACAAGGCTTAAAAATAGGAAGATATATTTGGATTTTATAATTGATAATATAGAAGATAAAAAGGAGAAAAGATAGGAGCCTATCTACAAGGAGAGTGATGGCCGAAAATCCACCACTGAGAGGAGTAAAGAAATCAGCTACTGCATGGCAAAGGGGTGCCGAATTTTCCCTTTTATTTAGCTTGAATTTTAATTAATTAGGAAGGGCGTTTTCGGTTTTATACAGAAGGTGCCGAAAATCCTATAAATATGGGGATAGCTCCTTGATTCTGACACTTAAAACCCTAATTCTCTCCTCATTCCTTGTGCCGAAAATCCCTAGCCTCTTCCTCTCCAATTTCTCTTCTTCAATTTCTTCAAAAGCCGAAATCTTTTCTCCAATCTTCTTTCCCTTGTGCCGATTTCTCTAAAAAGCCGAGATCTCTATAGTTTTTCTTTACTCATCCTATTTGTGAGTTAAATCTATTCTTCCGGCATTTAAAATCTATTACTTTGGCATTGCCGAATCCTCTTTCTAGTGTTAGCCGAAATCCCTGTGTTAAGGTAAGTGTCGACTTCTGCTAGTTTCTCATATTCTAGTCCGATTTTTGAAAGGAAAAAGCCGAAAAAGCTAATAGTTTAATGGTTTTATGTTGGGCGGCATTCCGGGATTTGAAGGAAACTTGGTTGACTAGATCTAAAAGCCAAAAATCATTAGTCTCCAATTTCAGGATTTTAAGGTAAGAAGATTTCCCTATATTTCTATTAGATTTGTTCATTGGATATAAGATCTTAACTGTATAATGAGGATTAACGATTAAGTATTGTGATAGTAGCTCTGATAAGGATTTGTGATGGAATTAAATGTGGATCAGGCAAAGGAGAGAATCCCTAAGTTTAAAAAAATGAGCGGTGTCAGCAGTTCGGGATTGGCCAGTAGGTTGTGGACCAGCATCCGAACAAAATCTTAGACATATAGCAGTTTTAGCAGTTTCTGATAGTGTCGACATAGAGAGTGTCGTCCTAACGATAACTAGGTGTGTAACACTTTCACACCATTTAGATTGCCTGTTAAAATATGTTTATTAATCTGTTATATTCTGATAAATGCCAAAACCCTGGCATAATGATTGAAACCCAAGGAGGGTAAAAGTGAATCACCAGATTAGTGATCTCTGTCATTCCTAAGTGAATGTTCCTGTTAAGATGACATATGTGATAAGTATGCTGTTTTCTGATTGCATGGGGTTGGGTTTATTGAAAGGGGAAGTATTCTGTTGTAGCAGCTCCTGCCGTGACTTGTTCTAGTGGCTAATGCCATTTCAGCCTGGTGACTCTGTCACAACTCTGACGATAAGCAGCATGACTGCCATCAATGGTGTGTAGCGGCGTGGGTTGATTATAGAAATCCCCAATGGTATGACTGGCAGGTAAGGGCGGCGTGTAGCGGATGGCAACCTAGGACTTGGGTTGGGCTTTGCATAATTTCTGTTATATTATATTCTGTTATATATTTTGTGGGGCTAAGGCCCAAAATCTAATGGTGCACGAGGGTTGCACACTGAGTCTCGCGACTCACCCTTTTATTTTAACAATTTCAGGTGACACTTAGCGTGCCGGACAGGGCTGGAGAGGAGAGCAAGGTGGCCATGCAAAAGAACCTTTGGATTCAGCAAAAAGACTTTAGTTTATTATTTTATATTTTTATTTAATGGGTTTAAAATCTTGTTGTAATAAGGCCATGGGTCACTAAACTATTGTTTATGTTTTTGGGTTTATGTTGGGTTTTATTATTAGACATTTTAAATTATGTTCTAAAAATTAAACTAAGACATGTACAAGATTTCGGTTTTTATTTAAAATTCACCAAGGCAATTTATAACTTTATATCTTATATAACTTATTAAACTATTAAATTTTCGGTATTAACGATTAAACCTAGTAATTGTTTTTCCAAAACGCGACATGTTTTGTAAAATCACTCAAGTGACATACCAGATTCGGTTGTAGTGTTTGGGCCGGGTTTGGGGTGTTACAAATTTTATTAAAAAAGAAAAAATATTTATCTCCACATAAAAATCCCAATAACTAAATGCGTGAAGGGTTTTATAAATTCATAGAGATACGGATAATGAATTATATAAATTGAACTTTTTAATAGAAATCAAGTCAAATTTCAAAAGAAGAAGATTAGATTGACGTACGTTACCATGGATGAGAAGTAGTGATTATAAACATCTTTTGTAACGAAGCAAAAGAGATCATCTCCAAGCAAATATCAAAAAGCAAACTTTAAGAGTGAATCTTACTTCTCGATTTTGTATAGATAACGATATCAAATTGATAAATCATAAAAGCAACACATTTTAATCCCACGCTTAGCGTGTTTTTGGATGATTATTTATATAGTTTGGTGAATTCGATGCTCCTAATCCTTTGAATTTGTATTTCTATACTTAGGTGAGCATAGGGGAGCGAAAGGAAAGGAAAATGGGCCAAAATCAGACAAAACGAGACATCTTAAGTATCCATACGGCCAAAGCCCGCACCACACGGGCTAAACACATGCCCGTGTGAACCACACGGGCTAGACACACGCCCGTGTGCCAGCCCGTGTCGATCGAGAGCCATGCAAATTCCCACACGGCCTGGGCCTCCTCACACGGGTTGATCACACGCCCGTCTCCCTGTTGTATCCTGCTTTGTTTTCACACAGAAAAAGCTAATTTTTAGGGTTTTTGGGCCTTCTAAAGTCTATAAATACACATCAGAGGAAGACCTAATGGAGAACGCAGAGTAGATTACAGAAATTACTCGAAGGAAGCCGTCAGAATCATCTAGAAGGCGGATTCACTCCAAGATTGAAGATCTCCATCAAGTTCTTTAGAAGTTTTTAGGTTCTTTATGTCTTTTTGTTTTCCTAATTCTATGATGTTTTCCTTTTATGTTATGAACTAAACTCCTTAAATGCCTAGGGAGGATGAAACCTAGATGAATCTTATTATTTAATAAATCTGAATTATGTGATAAATACTTGTTATTGTTCTTAATTATGTGTTCCTAATCCTTATTTTAATGTTTTCAGGAATATTAATTCAAGATTGATGTGCTTATTCAGTAGAGCAAAAGTCCCTATTTAAGAGTAGATCTAGCATAATTAAGCAAAGTTGATTGCAATCCTAGAAATAGGACGACATAAATCTGCCGGATTAGAGTCAAATCTAATAAGGGGATCCATAGATCGAGTTAATGCGACGATAGGGGTTTTAATTAGAAAGAGATTTCAGTTAATCAACCTAGAGTCAGTTGTTTTTAGTCTTGAAAGAGATAATAACATAATTTAGGGATTTCTACGGTTCAAGTCAAGTGAATAAATAATTTAATTCAGAGTCAGAATAATAAGTGGAATCTAGGTGGATTCTTCCTTGGGTATTGTCTTTATTATTGGTTTATTTTATTATTTCTTTCACTCTCTGTCCCGTTCATAGTCAATTAGTTAGTTAATTTTAGATTAAAAGCAAAAATCCCTTAATTATTAGGCTAAATAATAGAAAGATAGTTATTATTAGTAATTTTAGTCCTTGAGGATACAATATTCCGGACTCACCAAAGCTATACTATTGTTCGATAGGTGCGCTTGCCTTTGTCGAAATATTAGTTAGTTTCGAGACCATCACAAATCTTTCACTATCCTTAAGAACAAAAAGTAAAATAAGTTAATAAAGACAATGATAACGTATAATGAGAGAAGAATAAAAAATATTTATCATATATGAAACATTAAATAAAAGAAACTTCCTGTAAAAAATTTGCATCTTGCCATAAAAACTATTGAAAATCATGAAGGACAAATTTGATTGACGAACTATCACTTTGAGCAAGATCATGCTGATAACGTGTTATAAAATAAAGAGAAATGGAGAGAATAAAGAACAAAGAAAATATGAAAGCAATAGAGGATGTACTTTATCAAAAGGGATGGTTACATGCTTCATCAAAGTCTCTATTTATAGGCATAAGAAGTATAAAAGAAGTAGAGATCTAATTCTAATAACTATTAGAATTTAAAGTATACAAAAACTTTATTTTGATCATGATAGACATCCACTTAATAAGATATTCATAACACTTACAATTTTTTTCTAGTTTTTTTTACTTAAATATTTTCCAAATGAAGTATGTTTAAAAGTTATGTCAAGCTAATTTGGAGAATACATTTTCTTGTATGAATACCCCAACACCCATGAAAAGAGAAATTCTAATGGGGAGTCTGGCTTTGGACATTGAATCTACGGGTATCGAGTTTCATTTTAATATTATAACTGCCTTTTAAGTCCAACTCTGGATCTCGACTCTCACTAATATCAAATTGAGTTTAATATTTTTACCATTTTTCTTACTTATTTGTTTCATTTCTTTCTTAATTTACATATCATACAAAATAGTTTTAGAAAACTTCCTATGTGGTATGACTATTTTTTTGGCAAGTGGATAGTCTCATTGCTTACTAAATAAACATTCTTATATTAAATTATTATGGCCCGACTGTAACACCCCTAACCTGTATCCATCGTCAGAATAGGGTTACAGAGCATTACTGGGAAACCATAACTTAAAAACTTTTATTCTTAAACATTTCATATATCATAGCATAATTCATTCAAACACATGCATAACGTCCCTAATTCGAGCCCTCGGGGCCTTAGAATCATTTTAGAAACTATTCGGGACTAAATCAGAAACATTTATAATTTCATGGAAAAAGATAGAATTTTTCAAACTATAGGGTTCACACGGCCGTGTGAATCACACGGCTGATACACACGCCTATGTCTCAGGCCGTGTAACATTTGAAATAGGGACACATGGCCGTGCCCGTGTAACTCACTGACTTGTGCCACAGGGTCAAGCCACACGCTTGTGTGCCAGGCCGTGTAACACTCGAAATGGCCTCACACATCCATGTGTCAGGCCATGTGCTAGGCCGTGTAACTAGCTTACTTGAAACATTTAGAAACTACAGGGGACACACGACCATGCCACATGGCTGTGTGTCACACACGCCTGTGTCTTAGGCCGTGTGGACAAGAAAATGACCACTTCCAAGCCATTTCTTTCACCCTTTCAAGCATAAACCTACAAAAAATTTGTACATGTATACAAGGCCTTTAAACATACTCAAATTATGCAAAGAATGACTAATCTCCATACCAAATGTTCATACAACCAATATGCCAAAAGACACCTCAATCATCAAGCATCAAACTTATATATATATATACATGAGCATATTTGTTCAAACTTTAACTATTCATACCTAATTTATCTCAATACTATTTCCATGCTATATCAAAAATAATCTCACCACATTTGACCACATTTATACCATTTACCAATTGACTTGTTTCCATACCAATACATAACACAATTGACACATACCAACCTTACCATATTAGGCATACCATATTTCAATCATGCACATCTATTCAAGACTTTTCCAAAGTATACCATGTCTTGGCCATATTAAGATCGATACAACACATTCCAAATTTGGTTATTTCTAAACATGCATAAAATTGACCATATTAACCATAACCAACAAGATATCAATAGTACCTTAAGCACCTCAAATCCAAGGCAACATATTATGCCATAATTATCAACCAAAATGACGTACATATACCAAACTCATCATTTAAACATTAGACATAGTCCACCTATACATGCCATTATAACCTTAACCAAGACATCAAAATCTACCGATATAATCGTTGGATAGTGTGATAGATCATCGACGAGCTTCTAACCCGATTGAGCTTCCTATAAATTTTAAAATAAGGGATAAACAACTACGTAAGCAATAAATGCTCAGTAAGCTCGTACAAACTTTAAACATAATATTCCAATTCAATATTAAACTTAAATAACAACATCAATTAACTAATATATTTATTCATAACATAGGTAAGTTCAACCATAACATACGTAATTTCTCATATATAAGTACATTATTCAACTCATCAATCCCTTTTTCATCATATCATATTTCAATTATGAACTTACCATTTCATTTGTATAATACCAAACATAAGCATATACATCAATCATAATCTCAAGCTTGACATAAGCCTAATCACCATCATCAATGCACAAGTTAATGCATTTATGTTTATAACTCATTTGGGGTCAATCACATGATAAACCATTTTATAAGAAATTACACCTTTTGAATCTTACCACTTTTTCATGAACATAAGCATATTTCCATTTAACCAATTACCAATCATTAATATTAAACATGATATAATGCAACCAAAACCTTAGCACAAACCTAAGCATTATCCACAATCTCAACTAAGAATTCATTTATATTCAGGTCAATATTCAATAAATAACAAATCTTTCAAATCTATTAAACAAATTACCTTATCGAGATTTTCCATACGAAGAACGATTTACGGGTAAGAGTACATCATCAACAGAAGCTCATAAGAGCTGGTCCTCCCGAACACGCCAACAGAAGCTTATAAGAGCTAAACAGAAGCTCAAAAGAGCTGAACAGAAGCTCGTAAGAGGTGAATAGAAGCTCAAAAGAGCTGAACAGAAGCTCGTAAGAGCTGATCCACCCGAATCACGCTAAATAGAAAGTATAACGCGAGAGTTCGCAACAAATGTTGAACCTCAGTTTACTTGGGTAATGTGCCAATATCTCCCTCCAATACCATCTCCACTCCAAATCCCTGTAATACACCAAAACACGAATGATTTCTAATCCAACGTTTAATCCAAATCGAGTATCAAGATCAATAATATTTAACAATTTACTATCCATTATCCACAATTAAAAGTAAATATATAAATTGTTCAATGATAATCTACTCAATAATTCATTTTGATATTAAATTCTAAACTGTACGAACTTACCTGTCTAAATTGCAAAAATGTCAAGATATATGGGCATTTTGGTAATTTTCCATTCTCCTCAATTTTCCACTTGACCTTGATCTAAATTAATAATTTCATTCAATTTATTAATTAAAACAATAAAAAATTATATTATGAAATTTAGTTTTTTATTTTTTTTCAAAATTACCCCTAACATTTTACTTTTATTCAATTTAGTCCCTGAGACTAAAACATACAAATTAATCATTTTTAATGCAAACCCATGTTAGCTGAATATTCATGGCACTCATTACAGCCCATTTTTGCAATAATTTCACAATGAACCCTTGTAATTTTACTACTTCAATAATTTAGTCCCTAATAAAAATTTCATCAAAAATCCCTTAACAAAATACTTTTAAACACCAACCAACATTTCAAATTCATAATTTAACATAAAAAATACTCATCAATGAAAACATTTAAAATCTTTAACAGTTTCAAAATCAAAAGTACAAATTAGCTAGACCTAGTTGCAATGATCTCAAAAGCATAAAAATTAAAAGAAATGGGAAAAATTTGCTTACTAAATCATCAAACCAAAGTTGGTCGAATACTAAGCCCTAGCTATGGCTTCCTTATTCAATAATTTAGGTGGAAAAACAATGGTTAAAGAAGATGATGCCACGTTTTATTTGTTTTACTTTTCTTTTAATTATTAAATTAATAATTTAACCTTTTTTATAATATTAAAATTCACCCATTTAACGTCCACCTTTGTCCATTATTTTTAATAATAGTCTAATTTCAAACTAAGTCCCTTTTCCTTATTCAATAAACCATTTAATCACTCAAATCAAATAGTGACTAAATTTTACATCTTTTATGATTTAGTCCTTTTTAATTAATTAACTATTGAAACGTTAAAATTTTTCAACTAAAATTTAATACCACCTTAATGGCACTTTGTAAATATTTATAAAAATATTTACGACTCAGTTTACAGAAACGAGGTCCCGATACCTCACTTTCTAAAACCACTTGACTTTAGGGTCTTACCACTTAAACCTTAATAAATCGTTATAAAACATAATTTACCAAATCAAAAAATTTTTTAAAACCATATTTGACTCGTAAGTATTAAATAATAATATTTATTAACTTACTCGCCAGATTTGGTTGCCTCGAAACCACTATTTTCGATACCACTGAAAAACGGGCTGTTACCCCGACTATTTCTTAAATCGTGTTTGGTTATAAAGAATTTTATTAATGTTATGAATATTTTATTATCAAGTGGATTTCCATTAAAATTAAGATAGGTTTCATGTACATTAGGACCTTAATAGTAATTAGAAATAGAGTTCTATTTCATTTATACTTCTTATTTCTATAAATATAGACTTTAAAGAAGTATTGTAAACATCATATTAATTCATAAAATGCATTCTGTTTTACTCTCCTATTTCTTGTTCTTTTATTCTCTTTATTATTTATTTCATAACACGTTATCAGTAAGATATTATTTTTTTTCTTTCACGATTTCTTCTCGTCTAAATTGTTTAGACTTGGAAAAAAAATTCATATCCAATCAAAAGCCTTCAATTAGCAACCATTTTTCAAAGTCCATAACTACATACAAATTGCATACCAGATTCAAATTAAAATAAAATTAAAAGTCAACACTCAAAGAGGGGATTTGAACCAATGCCCTCAAATAAGAAGCCCATTGTCTTTTGTTATTAAAACACACAAATTGTAACAACTCGTTTTAGTTGTGTCGAAAACAGTAGTTTCGGGATCACAAATTCAATGAGTGAGTTCATAAATATTATTTATTTAATATTTACAAAGTCATTAGAGTGTCGTATTAAAGTTTGGTCCGATAATATTTATGTTTAAATAGTTAATTAAGGAAAAAAAGACTAAATAGTAAAAACTATAAAATTTAATTGCTATTAGTTTTAATGGGTTAATTGAGTATGAAAGTATAATTGGATGGTTTTAAATGATAATTTTACCATATTTTCTTAGATGATTTGGGTATGATTTTTAAGTGAAATAAAATGTTAAATTAATAATTATAATATAATAAAACATTAAAAAATAACCATGATCTTGCCATTTCTTCTTCCACCGATCCCACCATTGTTAAAGGAAATAAAAGCTTCAAACCTTCAAGGATATTCTTCCCTTGCATGTAAGTCGATTTTGAGTTTGTTTTTCCGTAAAATTTATATTTTTGAGATCGTTATAACTTAATCTAGTTAGCCTAGGGACTATTTTCTAATACTATCAAAGTTTTGAAAAGTTACCATTGTTGTTCTTAAAGCTTTTTGGATGTTCATGGTTGAGTTTGAAGCTTGGTGTTGAAATAATACTATTTTGTAAAGTGAATTTGGATATTTTCTGAGTTTAGGGTCTAAAATTATAATATGTTGAATTTGGCATGAACTTCCTGCAAGTTTCATTACTCATGAGCTGTAGAGGGATGGAAATGAATTTGGCATCATGGTTTTAGGCTTAATTGTGAAAAATAAGTTTTCTTTGATTTTAGAGACTAAATTGAATAAAATGCAAATTTTAGGGAAATTGTGGAAAATATCAATAGGAAGTCATATGCATTAAATTACATGTTATAAGGTAAATTGGGACTGATAAATTGAAATAATTTACTGTATCAAGAACCGGTAGGAAATTGAGGAAAAGAGAAAATTGCAGATTAATCTCTAACATTCCTATCTTTGTTGTTTGCCCTTGGTAAGTTCATACAGTATAGTCTTGTGTAATTTGTAATGTTTTTGTTGATTCGTGAATGGTGGGTATGTTTGAATAAATATATTTAAATGGTTATAAATTGATATAATGTGAGAAAAAACATTGAATTCAAAAGTATTATGCTGTTATATGTATCGATCTTGAATGAACATAGGATAAGATATAATTGACATGCAAATGTGTTATTTTGTGTTCTGTATGGGTTTGATACAAGCTGAGATGAGATGATGATAGATGATATATTATTATACACTGAATGTATCGGAATCTAGCATTTGTTGCTAATTTTTGAGTTATATTTATAGTGATTCAGGCGTGTTTTTGAGGGAGGGTTTGAAGCCTATGGGCTTGGTGCTTAATGCCCAAGTGTGTTTCTGGAGGGATGTTATCCATATCTATTCATACAAGTTCATCGGGCTGAATCGTGATTGTTAAAAAGATATAATGACTATAATTGGCGTATTGTGATTAAGTCTTGTTGAATGAATTGTAAATGTGTTCATGCTTAGAGATATTATATCAGGACTTGGTATTGAATCAACTTGTTTATTTGGAAGGTTATATGGCTTGTATGTAATAAACTCACCTTTTGGATATGATTGTGGTGATAAGGTTAAATGTTAGTTAATTGTTTTGTTATTTAAACTTTGATAATAAGGTATGTTATATTGTTTTGAATATATGAACTTACTAAGCTCCAATTGAAGCTTACTTTATTTCATTTTCCTTTTTTTCCTGTAGTTATCATTTTGTAGTGTAACACCCCAAACCCGGCCTAGACGTTATAGCCGTATCTGACAATGTCATACGACAATATTTTTGAAACCTCGTTGTTATGATAAAAACATTCCATGTTATTATCTTTAGTAAACCGTTGTTAGAACTTAGGAAGTCGTCTTTATTCATTTAAAACATTTGTTTTGAAACATCCCTCATTGCGGAAGCTTTAACGAAATAGTCTAAGTGATCATGCATTTAGAAAATATTTTAACTTTTTGAAAACCGAATTTCCTACGACTAGAAGGTATAAATCCATAAAGTAAAATAAATTAATAAAAACCCAAATTTAAAACCAAAGTCTCAGAGGGTCCTTAAATTACAACCCAAATAATCAATAATAATCAAATCATAAATCGTAAATTGAAAACCATGAAGTCCAAAAATTATTGAGGTCACTGCTGAGTCCTCCGTCGCACCGAGCCGTCTAAGTCTGGGGATTACCTGTGCAAATTAAACAAAAAAGGTGAGTTTACGTAAACTCAGTGTGTAATCCCGCAGAAACAAACAAACAATCAGTATTCACACGCCACGCTGAGTTGAGCAGTCTTGGGCACGAGCCCTTTTCGAGATCGATGATGATTTGGGCCTTAGCCCGTCTCGATCTGATGTCAAAAATGTAGTAGGGCCTTAGCCTATCACGATGTCGATGCGATATGATTATGCAATAGCAAAATACTACCCAACCAGCCTCTACACAACATCTCCGTCCAACCGTACACTCCATGTGGGGATATAATCAATCCACCCATCCTTACACTCCAAGTAGTACCAATGCGGCACAATACAGTAGTTTGCATTTGAGCTCCCAGTAAATTAAGCTTAAAGCCTTTCAGTACACTTCCTCCGAATAATAATCCCCAACCTAATGCAATGCAACACATAACTGATGACATGCTATTATGCAATTTCAGTACATATATTCACTTCAGATATTAATATGTCAAGTACATATATCATTCAGTCAATTTCACATATTTAGGGGTCTAAGTAGCGCTTACCGACCCTACAGTAGGTTCACAGTCGACTTGGGTGACCCGTGCAACCTTAAAAATATTTCGATAAAAATGGGCCCACATGCCCATGTGATCTGCCCGTGTGGGCCCACACACCCGTGTGGCCCACTCGGCCCAACTTGGCCTTGGCCATGTGATCCATTTTTAAAGTAACCCATGCTAACTCAATACTCATATATGTTTTCACTATTTACTTATATGTTCATTCAAAGTTGTCTACTTGAGTCATTATCACTAAATTATTTATATCTTGAGCTACAAAATTCCAAATTAAGATCCGCTTGATGTTTTTGAAACTAGACTAAAATACCTTTCTACCATAAAATTTTTAGAATTTCTAGTTTATCAAATAAGTACAGTAAAATCTTTAAAGTTATCCCTATTTTGCAGTCTGACAGCTTCATCCTTTCCTTACTAAAAATTATTTATCTCTTAGTACGAAATTTAGACGATGTTTCTGTTTGTTTTTATTGAAAATAGACTCATTAAGGATTTAAACATATAAATTTAAGCCCCTAGTTATTTTTTTACAATTTTTTATGATTTTCCTAAGTCATAACAGGGGACCCGAGATCATTCTGACATTTTCTCACAAAATTTATTATACCTCATGATTTAAAATTTCATTGCTTACACTATTTCTTCTGAAAAACTAGACTCATTAAAATTTATTTTCATATTTTATTCAACCTCTAACTCAATTCCCACTATTTTTGATGATTTTTCAAATTTAGACTACTGCTACTGTCCAAAATTATTTTAGTGCAAAATGTTGATTTCCAAGTTTTTAGCACCCTTATTTCCTTTCTCTACAATTTTTCGCATCATTTTCTCTTATTTCTCGACAGTAAAAAAGTTTTAGATTTTCGTTGAATCTCATTTTCTGTGTTTCGGGTACACACCTTTATCGTTTCTGATGCGTAAGCACTCCCAAGCCTCTAGAAGCTAAAAATCGACCAACATATCTCCAGATTAATCACTTAATTCGTCAATCAAACGAAATATCCCCAACAGAAACTAAAACAATGACGATTCAAAAACTTACCGCGACGAATCCGATAACCAGTCGTCTCCACACACTGCAATATCCGCTTAAAACCTTTGAACCGCACCTAAACGAGAGTAAAACAAACCTTTTGTTAATTGCCTAATCAAAATACGATAACTAAGGGGAAAAATTCCACTTACCGAAACAGATGAAGTTGAAATTTGCACCCAAAGAGATGACGCGCAAAAAATACAGAAACGAAAAGAGTAGGGAAAAGAGAAGAGAATTTCGACTATAGAGCAAGAGAAGAACCGATCAAGAAAACGAAAAGAGAGGGAAAAGAGAATAAACAAGATTCAGCCAAAGGGGAACAAAAACCAAAAGTGAACAAGAAGGGAGAAGAAACGACAGAGAAACAAAAGTCTAATGTTAGAAAATTTGTTGGGAAAAAAAGAAAATAGAAAACTGATAAGAAGAAAATCTTATTTTGATAACTTCTCCCTAATTATCTCCTAAAAACACTCCCTATTAACCCACTAAAACAAAACTACTCAGCAGTCCAGTTTAATTTGAGCTCCACCACGCCACACGCCTCAAACAAAAATTATTTCCCCTGCTTGCGCAGGGACTCGAGCACAGGACCTCGTACACACTAACACTCCACTTAACCACCAGATCAGCAGGCCCATTCTGATATATTTTGACCAACAATTAAATAAATGCCTACTGAACAAGAGTAAGACCTAATTTATTCAAAATACCAAAATTTGCCCAAACGAAGGCTTGAACTTGGGACCTCCCAAACACTCCCAGAACACATAACCACTAAAATTGACAGATATTTGTATCATATTTTCACAATAATAAAATTAGAAATTTTGGGGCGTTACAATTCTACCCCTCTAAAAGAAAATTTCATCCTCGAAATTTACCAAATCAGAATAGGTGAGGATACTACTGAGGCATCGCATCCTCAGGCTCCCACGTGGCCTCCTCGGTGCTATGATTATGCCATAGAACCTTTACCAGAGGAATAAACTTCCTACTCAGAACCTTAACGTCACGATTAAAAATCTTAATTGACTCTTCCTCAAAGGTCAAGTCTGGCCTAACCTCAATCTCCTCAACAAGAACGATGTGAGTAGGATCAGATTGATAGTGCCTCAACATCGAGACGTGGAAAACATCATGAATACGATCTAACTCTGGAGGTAGCTCCAACTGATAAGTGACCGGTCTCACTTGCTTCAAAATATGGCAAGGTTCAATAAACCTAGGGCTCAACTTGCCCTTACGACCAAACCTCAGTACGTTCTTCCATGGTGAGACCTTAAGGAATACAAAGTCCCCCACGGAATACTCAATCTCTCGACGCTTTAGACCCGTATAGGATTTCTGTCTGTCAGATGCCGCTTTTAGACGATCCTGAATTAGTCTAACCTTACCTTCAGTCTCTGATACTAACTCAGGACCCAAAACACGTTGCTCGCCCAACTCAGTCCGACATAAACGAGTGCGACACTTACGACCATATAGTGCCTCGTAAGGTGCCATCTGGATGCTAGACTAGAAACTGTTATTATAGGCGAACTTTGCTAGCGGCTGATAATCCTCCCAACTGCCTTGGAAATCAATAGCACAAATTCTGAATCTGAGTCTTAATATCCACAAGCTCCTTCGGTGCTATTCGATAGGGAGCAATGGACATCGGAGTTGTACCTGGAAGTAACTCAATCCCAAATTCTAGCTCGCGATTCGGAGGTAACCCCGGTAGCTCATTCAGAAAGACGTCCGGAAAATCCTTTACCGTTATGGTATCCTTAACTGTAGAATCTCCAAAATTTGAAACACTTACGTAGGCCAAGAATGCCTCAAATCTCTTATGAACCATCTTCTTTGCCACCAGTGCAGAGATCATATTAAACAAGTAATTCCGATGTTCTCCAATCATTACTACCTCCTTATCTTTCTCAATCCTTAGTACGACCCTCTTAGTCGCACAGTCCAAGTTAACACGATGCTTGACCAACCAGTCCATTCCCAGAATTAGGTCGAACTCCCCAAATGGAAGCTCCATCAAATAAGCCAGGAAGGGTGCCCCTTGTACCACTAAAGGAAGGTCCCTATACAGTTTGCTAACTCTAGCAGATTGCCCTAATGGGCTCAGTACCGTAACCTCAAGTTTCCAGATATGTTGCTTGCTATGTATCAGTGAATAGACCCTACGTCTATCAAGACAATATATGGTACATCAAGAATAAAGAACGTACCTGTGATGATATTTGGAGCATCTCCATTCTTTTGGCGACGAGCAGCATAAACTAGGGCCGACTATCTCGCCTTAGCCTGTCCAGCACCTCTGCCCGGTGCTCTCTGCCCACGACCCATACCATTACCACCTCTGGCCTGTCCACAGCCTCGCGGTGGCTGTTGCACTACCCCTCTGTGGCTGTGCTGTACCAGTATCTGGAGATTGCATCTAATCGGCCCTCAGCGGACACTCCCTAATACGGTGCTCCAATGACCCACACCGTAAGCACGCCTCAATCCTTCTCTAATACTTACCTTGATGACGTCTACCATAATCAGTACATGGCTGTATTCCAGTAACAGTAATAGGAGGCCCAGCTCTAACTGGCCCATCAGCTCTGGCCTTTTTCTTAGGCCTCTGTACAGAACTCGAGGGCTCCGAATCCCTCTTGTTCCTACCTCTCTCTATCGCGGTTTTGGCGCTCAGTGCGCTTAACTCCTCGACGATCTTCGCCTTCTTGACCAAGGTAGAAAAATCTCGCTCCCTCTGCGGAGCTATCAGAACCCTCAAGTTATCCCTGAGGCCAACCTCAAAGCGAACTGATCGCTGTAAATCAGAGTTTTAAATATTTATAAAAGAATGATCAGACCTGGAGACTAACTCTGACAATGATATTGAGGCAAATGTACCTATCGAACAGTAGTATAGCTTAAGCAAGACCGGATATTGAACCCAAAGGAACTAAAAGTATTAATACTCACTTTCTTTTTATTATTTAACCTAACTAAGATAAATGTTGCTTTTAAACTAAATTGACGACAACTAAACTAAGAAAACAAAGACAAAAAGATGAATTTGGGGATAGCTTAAAAAAGACTCAGTTGATTTTTATGATACCTTCGGAAAGAATCCACCTAGACTTCTCTTATTATCTAACCTTAAATTATATGATTTCTTTTACTTAGCTTGATCCGTGAGACTCCCTAACCTATGTTAAACCCTCTCTCGAAGCGAATAACATCTAATCCTAGGTTAATTCGTGGAACTCTTGTTCATTTATAATAACCCCCTAGGAAAGCAGTAAATCGATCAATGGATTCCCATATTAGGTTTCACCCTAATCTGGCAAAATCTCGTAACCCTATCTCTAGGCGCCCGATCAACTCCGCTTAATTATGTTAGATCTACTCTTAGGCAGGGTTTATTCCTCCTCCACCTAAGCACATTAAATTTGGATTAGGCAACATAATTAAGAACAAACTAAGTAATTTATCATATAACTTAAAAATCAAATAATAAAATCTGTCTAGGTTTCATCCTCTTTCAGGTATCTGAAGGATTTCGTTCATAATGTAAAAAGAAAACATCAGAAGAGAAAAGATAAAACAAAACATAAGAAAATCCTAAAACTCTCTGATGGGATTGAAGGAGAATTCTGCCGTCTTGAGTATAATTCCTACTGCTTGGGATGAATCAACTGGCTATCCTCGCGTTACTCCCTAACTCTGACCTTCTCGGCTTGGCTCCTTGGCCTAGCTTTCGCCCCCCTTTCAAAGGTGGTACTTAAGGTATATTTATAGGCTCTTGGAATGCGATTCTTTCTCCCGAAGTATCCTTTTCCGACTGAAATTGCTCTTTCCAGCGACAGAGGCACGACCATGTCACACGCCCGTTCAAATCGAGACCTGACCGTGTTCAAATTTTACTAATGGCACGGCCATGTGTGATGGTGAGGAGACCATGCTCGGACTTCTTTAATGAGGCACGGCCGTGTAAATCGGGATTAGGCCGTTTTCTAGATGTTCGTCAAGACACGATCGTGTCGATTTCGTGGAAAGGCCCATTTGTTTCGTTTTAGGCCCGTTTTGTGTTCTTTTCATCCTCGGGTGCTTTCCTGGGTATAAGACATGAAAAGAAAGGATTAAGAGCACCTTTTTACACAAATAAAGGGATAAATCATCCAAAAGCATATTAAATGTGGGCTTAAAATATGTTACTTTTACGGTTTATCAAATACCCCCACACTTAAGCTTTTGCTTGTCCTCAAGCAAAATTCTCAACTTACAATTAAAACAAACTTTACATGATTCATAATTCCTATCAACAATGGCTTATCCTAATTCATAGATAATTTATACATGGATAATTCAACTCAAAGATTCCTAAAAATTCAAACAAGATAAGTCATAAATTTGTAGCATGAAAAATATAGGTGTTTCCCTTCATCTAAATAATTACCTTTAATTCAAAATCGGCAAGGATTAATATCCTCACAAAATATTCACTCAAATCACTCAAAAAGTGTTTAAGGGTCAAAATTAAGCACTCATAAGTCAAACATGAAAAGTTAATCCCATAGGCTTGCCTGAAAATCAAAACTACACCACTGTAAAATGATATGATAAACAGATCAAAAGGTCTTTATTAGGGTTGTAACGGGGCTAGAGTTAAAGGTGTGGATAAAGGCTGAAATTAGAAGGTTAGAATCGAGATTGAATTGATAAGTTACCTACCTAAAAATTTCTGAGATAATAATTACATCAATTGAAAATAATAAAAATCCTACTAATACGAGCTTTTTCTTTTGGGAAATAGTCTTTGATTGTGTAAGCTCATTTTCCATACTACTAATATTGAAAACTTGAATTTTTTTTAATTTTTTTTAGAACAAACTAAATACAAGATAAATTTAACTACTAGAATAATAAACTCAGATAACTGGCTCAAATCAAATCTCGATTAAGGGATAGTCAAAATAAAGGATGATAACAAATACAAAGGATTTTGGGTTAAAATTAGCGGGTAAGTCAATAAAAATGGTTGTTCGGCTCAACGGGGTTCACTAAGGGTTAATTATAAGGGTAGGCTATTTATTAGAGTAAGTGGGTTAAAACCTAAGTGCCTTTATCATCTCGGTATATCAAATCATAACTGTGGTCTTGACATGTATAATCGAGGCAAGTTCTAGAATAACAATTCATAGTCAACATACTCATAATCAAGAAGTGAGCATGAAAAAGAATGTATGCTCTGTAAGGCTCAAATTCTCACAAAAATTATGGGTGTTTTTGACATCAACCTTGTAAATCTCAAATTTCAAGATAATATTCAAATTCCGGTTGACAACCTAAAATTTTAATTTTTAGAAAATTAGACTTATCATGCTTGATTCCCTAGTATTCTTCAAATTTAATTATCAATGCACAATTAACTATGACTTATTCCAAAACATATCAATAAAAATCACAAATCATTAGAAATTTCATCTTAATTAGTAATATGAGAAAATTACTTTAAAACAAGATAAATTCAGGGATTTGAGAACAATGCAGACAGTTAGGCATTTTTATCCTCAGGGTTTGAGAATAATGACAAATTAGGCATTTTCTCAGAATACCTATTCACCCCCCCACACTTAAGATGTACATTTCCCTCAATGTACAAAGATAGATAATAACATTTTAAAGATAAATCAAAAGAGAATGAGGAAGAATTACTCCCTGATTTGTGGATGTTTTCCCAAATGAGTGTCTTTGGTGGCGGTGATGGTCAGTCGGGATAACGTTCCTGCGCTAGATGAAGAAATTGGGTAGCGTTTTGAGAAGTAGCCAGGCTTTATTAAGACCTAATAAAAATAAACTAAATATATAAATAAAGACAAGAAAGATAAAGAGAAAGAGACTAAGAAGGAAAATAGACTAAGGCTAGGAGATAAAGGGGCTTGAGAATCCTTATTGGTAAGTGGTTCGCGAGGTGGGTGTAACTTCTAAGGCGACGGAGGTGCTGGTGATGGCGGAAGTGGCGTGATTCCCAAGCAGCCTTTAGAACCTGATACTAAGAAACTAAACTAAGTTAAACTAATTTAAATATAAGATTATTGAAGAGAAGGAGAATGAAAGGAAAAAGAAATGAAAAATAAAAACTAATTGGTCTCATAGATCCTTGGCTTAGTGTTGAGACGGAAGCTGCCGGCATGAACTCATGTTGATTGTTCTCCTTTACGGAAGGTGGCCTTTTACGCTTCTTTAGCATGGTGTTGGCTTGCTCAAGGATCTAGAGCCTTAGTAAGTGGAGAATCTGAGATGGAGGAGAGTGAAAACAAAGAAAGTAAGGATGAAATAAGATGGGGGAAAGGAGAAGAGGTGAGGGGTTTAAATAGATGTTCATATGTTCTACTCCGACACGGTCGTGATCCCAGGGTGTGTCGAATTATACGGCCTCCTCGCATGGCCGTGTTATAGAGGGTGTACTCACCCTATACCCGTGCTTGATCCATCGACGCCCGTGCTCGTGATGTTTTTCTTATTGGCACGGTTGTCTGACACGGGCGTGTCTCACCCGTGCTCGATAAGTCAGTAACCTCAATAATTTCACACGGTTTGTGGCATGGGCGTGTTCTGTCTGTGGTTATGAAAGTCGATAGCCTCACACGGTTGGTGCCACGGTCGTGCCTTATTTTTCGATGCCCGTGTCGAGAGTAGTTGGATCTGTGACGTTGGGGTGGTGGTTGGGCTGACTGCACGGCTGCTGCCCTATCAGGGTGGTGGTTTTGGTGGTCCACTGTGATCTGTCATTCTGCACTTTTGGTTAGTTAAGAAGGAAAAGAAAAAGAGAAAAGAAAATGTAAAATAATGCAAAAAGAAATAGGGTTAGTACTCGGCTTGCCTCCCGATAAGTGCTCGTTTATAGTCTTAAGCTAGACTTTCCTCGTATTTGAAAATTTTAGGGAGGTTTAAAAGTTTGAATATCTTCTCTCATGTCTACAGTTTTAGTTTTATGACAAAATTGAAGTCGAGAAGCGTTTACCTTGAAAGCGCCAAATGTTGGATTGCTTACCTCGACTAGTCCTTGTGGGAAGATATCGTGTATCTTAAGAAGAAGTTCTCTCTTTTCCTTCAGGTTTGTTGTGGTGATGTGCGGCTCGGCTGCATCTAACAGAACCTGGTCTCCTATTTTATAGTGATTGGATGTCCCCACGAGCTCTTCTAGTGGTTCCTCCGGTTTTACGTTGTGTGAATCCGACTCTTCTTTGACTTGTGTTTTCTGTTCTTCCTTGTGTAATCCTAGTTTTTCCTTGAAGTGCGTTTTCCATTCATCTAGGTCATCGATTTGGGTCCTTTGTTCTCCGTGAGTTATCTCTTTGTCAGCACTGAACTGATGATCTGGTTCAATCGTTCCCTTTTTTGGAGGTACCTGAAAAGAAGGTGTAATTGAATGATTAACAAAATAAATTTCTTGCTCACCTTGATTCTTTGATGACCTAGCTGAGTCGAGGGCTTGAAGACTAATTGAGTCGTCACCTACACAAAGTATGAGCTCACCTGTGGCAACATCAATTTTAGTCTTGGCAGTTGCTAGAAAAGGTCTTCCTAAAATTAGGGGGATTGAATTATCCTCATCCATGTCTAAAACAACAAATTCTACTGGGAAAACAAATCTATCGATTTTTATGAGAACATCTTCAATAATGCCCCTAGGAATTTTAACAGTTTTATCAGCTAATTGAATGCTCATCTTAGTTTGTTTTGGCTTCCCTAGGCCTAGTCGCTTAAACAATGCATAAGGCATAACATTTATGCTTGCCACTAAATCAGCTAATGCATTATCAATATTTAAACTACCAATTAAACATGGAATTGTAAAACTCCCTGGATCTTTTTGCTTCTATGGTAGTCTATTTTGTAACATTGCTGAGCATGTTGTGTTTAATTCCATGTGGTGCTCTTCATCTATTTTATGTTTGTTGGTTAAGAGCTGTCTTAAAAATTTCCTCGAGTCTGGCATCTGGAAAAGAGCTTCAAGAAGAGGTAAGTTAATATGTAATTTCTTTAAAAGTTTAAGAAACTTACCAAACTGCTCCTCTGAATCATCTCTGTCTAATGCTGCGGAATAAGGTTTATGAGGTTTGTACTCTTTGACTATCGACTTTGGTTTTTCTTGTACTTCCTCTGTTATACCTTCGCCTACCTTACTTTCTGGAGTCAGGTAGGGTGTATCTAACTCTTTGCTACCATGGACTGTGATGGCTTGAATTTGCTCATTAGGGTTAATCTCCTGTGTTACTAGGTAGACGTCCTTGCGGTCGTTCTGACATGAGCCATGTGAGTTGCTCGACTGCATTAGTCATTTCCTTGACTGATTTAGCAATTTCACTCATTCGGCTTTCGTTGCTTTTGATTGTCCTATTAATATTTTGTAGGCGTTCTTCTAGGTTTGCCGGTTGTTTTAGTTCCTCCTCGTAAGGTGGTTTCTTTTCCCGTGGATAAGGCTGATTTTGGAAGTTCTGAGGAGGTTGTTGCCCTTGATTTCTTTGATTGCCTTGACCTCCCCATGAAAAATTTGGGTGGTTCCTTCAACCTGGATTGTAAGTGTGACTATAAGAATTATTATTGGATCAGAAATTTTTACCTATATAGTGCATCTGTTCATTTTCTGCTTCCGGTTGGTAGGGTGGGTACTCAGGATTCACCACGGTTCCACTTGCGTCACACTGCATGACTGGATGTACCTGCGAAGAGCATAAACTATCAAGCTTTTTATTCATCATCTCAAGCTGCGTTGATAGCATGGTCATGGTGTCGACGTTGAAGACTCCTGCCGACTCCGTTGGTTTAGTCCTCGAAGCTTGCCACTGATAATTGTTTATCGACATCTCCTCAATGAACTCGTAGGCTGCTTCTGTAGTTTTGTTGTTCAGGGTTCCACCGGCAGCTAAATCAATCAGTTGTCTTGTTGAGGGGTTTACACCGTTGTAGAATGTTTGGACTTGTAGCCACAAGGGTAAACCATGGTGTGAACACCTCCTCAAGAGATCTTTGAACCTCTCCTATGCGTCGTATAGTGTCTCTACATCCATCTGCACAAAAGAAGAGATATCGTTACGTAATTTGGCCGTTTTAGCCGGTGGGAAATATTTCATTAAAAACTTTTCGGTTATCTGCTCCCATGTAGTGATTGACCCTCGTTGTAACGAGTTTAACCACTGTTTGGATTTATTTCTCAATGAAAAAGGGAATAACTGAAGACGAATGGCATCATCAGAAACGCTATTTATTTTGAAGGTATCATAGAACTCCAAAAAATTAGCTATATGCATGTTTGGATCTTCGTCCTGCAAACCATCACATTGAACAAACTGTTGAATCATTTGTATTGTGTTAGGCTTTAGTTCAAAATTGTTAACAGATATAACAGGCCTAATAATACTAGATTCTGCTCCTGTTAAATGCGGTTTCGCATAATCAAACATTGTATGTGGAGCATTGTGATCTCCCACATCGCGTAGTGGTGGGTTGTTTTCGCCCATCCCTTCAGTAGGATTGGATTTGTTTTCTTCCTTTCTTTCTGTATAGTCTAGGGCTCACTTAGTTTCCTTGCGATTCCTACGAGCGGTTGCTTCGATATCACTATCGTATACCAAAGGTCCTCTCGGATTCTTCTAGTCATAAACTAGAGGTACCTAGAAAAAAGAAAGAAATAAAAAATTAAAATTAAAATTTAACCTAAGAAAACAAAAGAAATAAATTGCAAATAAAATAATGGCTAAAGTAATAAAAATAGAGCTTTCTTAATATTGTAGTTCCTCGGCAACGACGCCAAAAACTTGATCGCTGTAAATCAGAGTTTTAAATATTTATAAAAGAATGATCAAACCTGGAGACTAACTCTGACAATGATATTAAGGCAAGTGTACCTATCGAACAGTAGTATAGCTTAGGCAAGACCAAGATTATCGAACCCAAAGGAACTAAAAGTATTAATACTCACTTTCTTTTTATTATTTAACCTAACTAAGATAAAGGTTGCTTTTAAACTAAATTGACGACAACTAAACTAAGGAAACAAAGACAAAAGGATGAATTTGGGGATAACTTGAAAAAGACTCAGCTGATTTTTATGATACCTTCAGGAAGAATCCACCTAGACTTCTCTTATTATCTAACCTTAAATTATATGATTTCTTTTAATTAGCTTGATCCGTGAGACTCCCTAACCTATGTTAAACCCTCTCTCAAAGCTTAGTGGAACTCTTGTTTGCTTATAATAACCCCCTAGGAAAGCAGTAAATTGATCAATGGATTCCCATATTAGGTTTCACCCTAATCCGGTAAAATCTCGTAACCGTATCTCTAGGCGCCCGATCAACTCCGCTTAATTATGTTATATCTACTCTTAGGCAGGGTCTATTCCTCCTCTACCTAAGCACATTAAATTTGGAGTAAGCAACATAATTAAGAACAAACTAAGTAATTTATCATATAACTTAAAAATCAAATAATAAAATCTGTCTAGGTTTCATCCTCTTTCAGGTATCTGAAGGATTTAGTTCATAATGTAAAAAGAAAACATCACAAGAGAAAAGATAAAACAAAACATAAGAAAAATCCTAAAACTCCCTGATGGGATTGAAGGAGAATTCCGTCGTCTTGAGTATAATTCCGGCTTCTTGGGATGAATCAACTGGCTATCCTTACGTTACTCCCTAACTTTGACCTTCTCGGCTTGGCTCCTTGGCCTGGCTTTCGCCCCACTTTCAAAGGTGGTACTTGGGGTATATTTATAGGCTCTTGGAATGCGATTCTTTCTCCCGAAATATCCTTTTCCGACTGAAATTGCTCTTTCCAGCGACAGAGGCACGACCATGTCACACGCCCGTGCAAATCGAGACCTGACCGTGTTCAAATTTTACTAATGGCACGGCCATGTGTGGTGGTGAGGAGGCTGTGCTCGGACTTCTTTAATGAGGCATGGCCGTGTAAATTGGGATTAGGCCGCGTTCTAGATGTTCGTCGAGACATGGCCGTGTGGTCCTTGGCCCAGGCCGTGTCGATTTCGTGGAAAGGCCCATTTGCTTCGTTTTAGGCTCGTTTTGTGTTCTTTTCATCCTCGGGTGCTTTCCTGTGTATAAGACATGAAAAGAAAGGATTAAGAGCACCTTTTTACACAAATAAAGGGATAAATCATCCAAAAGCATATTAAATGTGGGCTTAAAATATTTTACTTTTATGGTTTATCACGAACACATCGCTCATACTCCGATACGACCATATCTCACACATAGTGGCTCAGTCTCAGAAACTCGGCCTCATACTAGGCCACTGATTGATCTCATTTTGCCAGATTCAGAAACTCCCTCCTACGGGCGTCCACATAATTGGTTCCCACATATTTTCTCTAGAAGGCGGTCTTAAAGAACTACCAGGTCAGACGTTCAGGCTGAGTGCCCTCCTTAACAGTAAGCCACCACTGATAAACCTCATCCTGCAGTAGTGAGACTGCGCCTCTTAATTTCTGCTCAGGAGTGCAATTTAAATCATCCATAATCTTCTCTGTGGCCTTAATTTAGTACTCAGCCACATTAGGGGCAACTCCATTGACACCCCTGAAGAGATCAGCTCCATTAGACCGGAGTCGTTCCGTAATTGACCATCGGACCCCAAATCCAGTATTGAGCCCAATGACCCTCTCCAAAATCCTTAGCATAGCATGGCATAATGCGTCGTTCCCAGCCATGCGATCTTGAGATCTAGTCTCAGTAGCAGGCGACACTGGCGTATCACTCGTATCCAAATTCGGTATGTTACCCAGTGAAGAGAACTTAACTCGAGCTCTTCTACAGCCTCTACCTCGGTCTCTAGTACCCCGTCCGCGAATACCTCGTGCGCTCATTATCTAATCATGATTATCTGTATTAACAGTTTAATGAATCAATTACAGTTCTAGTGTTTATTAACAAATGTTTTATGTAAAATAGTATCGGTTATTCAGAGTTCGTTTTCGTAAATTACAGTCTCACTATAGTTTTCAGTTTCTCTATAATTTTTAGTATACACTAACTAGAGTGTTTTCAGTATAATTTACTACCTACAGTAGTTTCAGAATATACTATCCATAACAGTTTCTGTTTAAAACAAATCATAGTTTAGAATACTTACAGGATCGGCGCCGGAGACTCGGTGTACCACTTACTCAGTAAAAATATTTCAAATCATTTGGAAATCAATCAAATTTTCAAAAGCCCATTTTTTATAAAACCCATAATCCACAAATGAGTTTTGTAACCTGGTTCTGATACCACTAAATGTAACACCAAATTTGGCCTAGACGTTATAGTCGTATCTGGCAATGTCACACGATAGTGTTTTTGAAACCTCGTTGTTACGATGAAAACATTCCATATTATTATCTTTAGTAAACCTTTATTAGAACTTAGGAAGTCGTCTTTATTCATTTAAAACATTTGTTTTGAAACATCCCCCATTGTGGAAGCTTTAATAAAACAGTCTAAGTGATTATGCGTTTAGAAAATAATTTAACTTTTTGAAAACCGAATTTCCTACGACCAACAGGTATAAATCTATAAGGTAAAATAAATAAATAAAAGTCCAAATTTAAAGCCAATGTCTCAGAGGGTCCTTAAATTACAACCCAAATAATCAATAATAATCAAATCATAAATCATAAATTGAGAACCATGAAGTTCAAAAATTACTGTGGTCACCGCTGAGTCCTCCGTCACACCGATCCATCTAAGTCTGGGGATTACCTGTGTATATTAAACAAAAAGGGTGAGTTTACGTAAACTCAATGTGTAATCCCGTAGAAACAAATAAACAATCAGTATTCACAGTGCACAATTGACCAGTCTTGAGCCTAAGCCCTTTTCAGTATCAGTGATAGTTTGGGCCTCAGCCCATCTCAGTATAGTGTCAAAAATGCAGTAGGGCCTTAGCCCATCACAAGATATTAGTAGCAAAGAATGATTTATGCAAAGAGCAAAATCTTACCCAACCAGCCTCTACACACCATCTCCGTCCAACCCTACACTCTATGTGGGGATATAATTAACCCACTCATCCCTACACTTCAAGTAGTACCGAATGCGGTACAATACAATAGTTTGCAGCTGAGCTACCAGTAAATTATGCTTAAAGCCTTTCAGTACACTTCCTCCGAATAATAACCCCCAACCCAATGCAATATAACACACAATGGATGACATGCTATTATGCAATTCCAGTACATATATTCAGCTCAGATACTAATATGCCAAGTACATATATCATTTAGTCAATTTCACACATTTAGGGGTCTAAGTAGTGCTTACCGACCTTACAATAGGTTCATAGTCGACTTGGGCGACCCATGCAACCTTAACATTTAAGTAAAATGGGCCCACATGCCTATGTGATCTGCCCGTGTGGGCCTGTAACACCCCAAACCCAGCCTAGAAGTTAGGCCAGAATCTGGCGTGTCACGTAGAAGTGTTTTTCAAAACCATATTTTTTGTTGTTAAAACTTGTTTGAGAGTTAAAGCCTCTTTGTTAAAATTCAAAACACTTAAGCAATTGTTATCCACTTGAAAACGTAATTACTTTTAAAACCTTCTCCGTTGTGGAAGCATATTTAAAATAAACAATTTACGAAAATGTGATGTTTAAAAATAGAGTTGCAGAAGCATTTTGAAAACGTTGCGGAAACGTAGTGTTTTGAAGACAATTATCGTTTTGGAAACGTATTCCACTTTTAGCAGTTAGAAAACATCATAAATAAATAGCACAAATAACAAGTTAAAAATAGAGAGGCCTTATTACAACCCAAATCAAAATATTTAAAAGTAAATAGTCAAAACAACAACATAAGCAGTGTGTGGTCTTCTCAGATACCCTCGCAGCACCGTTCCGTCTAAGGCCGAGGATTACCTACACAGTTAAAAATGGGGTGAGTTTACGAAAACTCAGTGTGTAATCCCCTTATTAGAGTAACAGTCAGTATGCAGAAATAGAAACTGAAAAAGTCTGGGTCAAAGCCCTTTTAACAGTAACAGTACAGTACAGATCAGAGCATATGTGGGTCAAAGCCCACTACAATATCATTTGGGTCACATCCCTTAACAGAATCAATTGGGCCTAGCCCATTCCAGAATCAATCTCATATGCATAATGTGTGATGCATGCTAACCCATCCCATCCAACCCTGCACTTGCCTCTGTCCAACCCTGCACTACCTGCGGGGAATAAATCACCCACGCCATCCCTACACTCCCAATGTTAGCACCCGTTGCGCCACTAACCAAAATTGCAACAAAGCTGCTAGTATATATATATGGCTCTAAGCCTTCAGTAGCGGTATTATAATTGGCACAAAGCCATCAATAACTGTATTATATTTGGCACATAGCCATCAGCGATGATAATATAATCGGCACACAGCCTTGGGTAAATATAATCAACAAAAAGTCATCGGTATATATGTTAGGCACATAGCCACGGGTAAATATGATTGGCACAAAGCCGTAATCAAGATGGCACAGAGCCATAATCAGATTACGCAGCTTTAAGTCGTCTGTTGGTCCACAGTCGTCATGCGACCCATGTGACCTCAACAGATCAATACTGGATCCACAGTCGTCATACGACCTGTGCGACCCTATCAGAACTTCCTCCGCATCAATGTCCAAACCCCATGCACTATGTCGTGTATGTCATGCTCAATCATTACACGTGTATGCAAAATGGCCGTGCTCGGTAACAGTCATTTACACAAATATTAAAAACATATCAGTCATACAACCACAGTCAAATTAGTCAACTCATAGTCTAAGTCAGTCATTTACCCAAAGGGCAAAATAATCTTACCCTATAAGGGTATTTTGGTAATCCTACCCTTCAGGGGTATTTTGATAATTCTACCCTACAGGGGTAATTCAGTAATTCTACCCTACAGGGGTATTTTAGTAATTTTGCAAACTGGGGTATTTCAGTAATTTTACAACTCGAGGGTATTTTGGTAATTTTGAAAATTGGGGGTATTTTCATAATTTTACGCATCGGGCTTTTTTGGTAATTCTACAAATTGAGGGTATTTCGATAATTTTAAAATTCAAGGATATTTTAGTAATTTCACAAGTTGGGGTATTTCGATAATTTTACAAGTCGGGGTATTTCGGTAATTTTGCAAATCGGTGGTATTTCGATAACTTTGCAAATCGGGGGTATTTCGATAATTTTACAAACCAGGGATATTTCGATAATTTTACAAATCGAGGGTATTTCAATAATTTCATAAACTGGTGATATTTCGATAATTTTACAAACTAGAGGTATTTCGGTAATTTTGCAAACTAGAGATATTTTGGTAATTTCATAAACTGGGGGTGTATTTCGGTAATTTTGCAAACCAATGAATTCTAAACAGAGATAACAATGCGAATGGGCCTAGTGCCCATTCTCGGCCCAAATAGGCCCGCACGCTCGTGTGGCCCATTTAGCCCAAATCTAGCCACAAATATGAGATTCACATAGTCCAGTCCAATATTTACTACACAATCATACAACTTATCCGATTGGGCCCACGGGCCCATTGGCCCCACATGGCCCTTTTCTGCTCATCGTGGCCTAAACAGCCTAAACCCATAAGAACACTCATGATGGCCTCAACTATTGCGTCAAAGCTCCCACACATGCGCTCGCACGCTCGTGTAGCTACCATCGCCGTGTGACCGGTATTTCGGCATTTGCCGCTCTATAGATAGAGTATTGTGAAATACACACCTGATAGGAATCTAGAGTTAATTCGCGCTCCAAACATTCCTATGCCTAAACGCCAACCAATGTATGCTTACTCTCCTCATAATTTGCTCTATTTAAAGCCAGCTTCTCGCCTACTCTCACGCTAGCTTCCCGATGTGGGATCCCTCCATTAATCCTCCAAAACCATCCCAAAATAGCAAAATAGTCACCTTTCGCATACAAGGGGTTTCGAACTCCGGCTCCCCCTGTAACTTAATCCATGCCGCTAGCCACTTTACCAACTAGCTCCTTGTGTAACAAAACAAGCACAACTAGATATAAGTCTATGGGCCAAAGTCTAAGTTCATTAAAAGGAAATCACAATGAATTGCAAGCGCCAAGACTTGAACCCAAGCTCTCCCTTACACCCTTAATGACACCTTGCCACTAGACCACTCACTTCCTTGTGTCATTTTTTTTCCACATTGTATTCTTAAAGCCTACTTACTTACTCCCAGGGTTTTATTTACCTAAAACCAAAATTTTTCCTAAAGCGCAGGTTTGAACCCGCTATCCTTTTTCCTAATAGGTCCAACTTGCATTAGTGTCGTTCTCTTATTCTCAAAAATTTTAAACGCTCCTATGGCCAGGGCCCAATAGGCCCAATTCTGCTATGCTCAAAAATTCGGGACGTTACAGGGCCCACACGCCCGTGTGGCCCACTCGACCCAAATTGGCCTTGGCCCTGTGATCCATTTTTAAAGTAACCCATGCTATCTCAATACTTATATATGTTTTCACTATTTACTTATATGTTCATTCAAAGCTGTCTACTTGAGTCATTATCACTAAATTATTTATATCTTGAGCTACAAAATTCCAAATTAAGATCTGCTTTATGTTTTTGAAACTAGACTAAAATACCTTTCTACCATAAAATTTTTAGAATTTCTAGTTTATCAAATAAGTACAGTAAAATCTTTAAAGTTATCCTTATTCTGCTGTTTGACAACTTCATCCTTTCCTTACTAAAAATCATTTATCTCTTAGTACGGAATTTATATGATGTTTCTATTTGTTTCTATTGAAAATAGACTCATCAAGTATTTAAACAGAAATTTAAGCCGCTGATTATTTTTTTACAATTGTTTATGATTTTCCTAAGTCAAAACAGGGGAACCCGAAATTATTTTGACCTTTTCTCACAAAATTTATTATATCTCATGATTTAAAATTCCATTACTTACACTGTTTCTTCCATGAAAAACTAGACTCATTAAAATTTATTTTCGTATTTTATTCAACCTATAACTCAATTCCCACTATTTTTGATGATTTTTCAAAGTTAGACTACTGCTGCTGTCCAAAATTATTTTAGTGCAAAATGTTGATTTCCAAGTTTTTAGCACTCTTATTTCCTTTCTCTACAATTTTTCGCATCATTTTCTCTTATTTCTCTTATTTCTCAAAAGCAAGAAATTTTGGCTTTTTGCTGAATTTGTTTTCTGCGTTTCGGATACACACCTGGTATTGTTTCTGATGCGTAAGCACTCCTAAGCCTCCAGAACCTAAAAATCGACCAACATATCTCCAGATTAATCACTTAATTCGTCAATCAAACGAAATATCCCCAACATAAAACTCGAGAAACTAAACCAATGAATATTCAAAAACTTACCGCGACGAATCTGATAACCAGTCGTCTCCACACACTGCAATATCCGCTTAAAACCTTTGAACAACACCTAAACGAGAGTAAAAAGAACCTTTTGTTAATTGCCTAATCGAAATACAATAACTAAGGGGAAAAATTCCACTTACCAAAACAGATGAAGTCGAAAGTTTCACCCAAAGAGATGAAACGAAAAGAGTAGGGAAAAGAGAAGAGAATTTTGACTATAGAGCAAGAGATGAACCGATCAAGAAAACGAAAAGAGAAGAAACAAGATTCGGCCAAAGGGGAACAAAAACCAAAAGTGAATAAGAAGGGAGAAGAAATGGCAGAGAAACAAAAGTCTAACGTAAGAAAATTTGTTGGGAAAAAAAGAAAATAGAAAACTGATAAGAAGAAAATCTTATTTTGATAACTTCTTGATCGCTGTAAATCAGAGCTTTAAAATTTATAAATGAATGATCAAACCTGGAAACTAACTCTGACAATGGTTAAAGGCAAGTGTACCTATCGAACAGTAGTATAGCTTAGGCAAGACCGGATATCGAACCCAAAGGAACTAAGAGTACTAATACTAACTTTCTTTTTATTATTTAGCCTTAAAAATAGAGTGAAGTGCTTTAAACTATATTGACTAAGACTAAACTAAGGACACAAAGACAAAAAGGACGAAGAGGAAAATAACTTTGAAGGAAAACTCAGTTGATTACGATGATACCCTCAGGAAGATTCCACCTAGACTTCACTTGTTATCTGACCCTAAATTATATGATTTCTTTACTTAGTTTGATCCGTAAGACTCCCTAACCTATATTAAACCCTCTCTCGAGGCGAATAACGTCTAACCCTAGGTTAATTAGTGGAACTCTCATTCGCTTATAATAACCCCCTAGGATAGCAGTAAATCGATCAATAGACTCCCATATTAGGTTTCACCCTAATCCGACAAAATCTCGTAACCCTATCTCCAGGTGTTCGATCAACTCCGCTTAATTATGTTAGATCTACTCTTGGGCAGGGTCTATTCCTCCTCCACCTAAGCACATTAGATTTGGATTAAGCAACATAATTAAGAACAAAATAAATAATTATCATATAACTTAGAAATCAAATAACAAAATTCATCTAGGTTTCATCCCCTTCAGGTATCTGAAGGGTTTAGTTCATAATGAATAAAAAGAACATCACAAGAGAAAAGATAAAACAAAACATAAGAAAACCCTAGAACCCCCTGAAGGAATTGAAGGAGAATTCTGCCGTCTTGAATATAATTCCGGCTTCATGGGATGGATCAACTGGCTATCCTCGCGTTATTCCCTAACTCTGACCTTCTCGGCTTGGCTCATTGGCCTAGTTTTTACGCCTTTCCAAAGGTGGTACTTAGGGGATATATATATATAGGCTCTTAGAATGCGAATCTTTCTCCCTAAGTATCCTTTTCCGACTAAAATTGCTCTTTCTGACAACAGAGGCACGGCCATAGCAGATGCCCGTGTGAATCGAGACCAGACCGTGTTCGGATTTCTAACTTGAGGCAAGACCGTGTGAGGCGGAGTTGAGGCCGTGCTCTAAGTGTTTCGTCGAGACACGGCCATGTGGATCTTGGGCCAGGCTGTGTCGATTTCTTGTTAAGGCCCATTTACTTCTTTTTGGGCTCGTTTTACGTTCTTTTCATCCTCGGGTGCTTTCTTGGGTATAAGACATGAAAAGAAAGGATTAAGAGCACCTTTTTACATAAATCAAGGGATAAATCATCCAAAATTAAGCTAAATGTGGGATTAAAATATGTTACTTTTACGGTTTATCACGTCTCCCCAATTATCTCCTAAAACACTTCCTATTAACCCACTTAAACACAATTACTCAACAGTCCAGTTTAATTTGAACTCCACCACGCCATATGCGTCAAACAAAAATTAATTCCCCTGCTTGCGCAAGGACTCAAAAACAGGACCTCATACACACTAACACTCCATGTAACCACTAAACCAGTAGGCCTATTTTGATATATTTTTACCATCAATCAAATAAAAGCCTACTAAACAAGAGTAAGGCCTAATTCATTCAAAATACCAAAATTTGCCCAAGCGAAGTCTTAAACTTGGGACCTCCCAAAAACTCCTAGAACACATAACTACTAATGCTGGCAAATATTTGTATTATATTTTCACAATAATAAAATTAGAAATTTTGGGGCGTTACATGTAGAACCTGATGATCGGATCAAACTTGAAGATCACACCATCCAGTCACCTTTTTAGTAGAATTGAAAATGTTTTATTTTGGTTAAGTGGCATGTAATTGAAGTAATTTTTATATATACATATGTATTCATAAAAGTATGTATGTTTTGTGCTTGTTGGCTAAATGGTATGGTTGCTCATGGCTTAATGTAGTAATCTTGAATGTGGGATTGAACTTGTATATGATGGAATGAAATAAGTAGTTGGTAAGTTGCAATATGGTATGGAATGAATTGTTAGGTGAGATTTTGGTTGAAACATATGACATAATGTTTTATCTTTGATTTGGATGTTATAAAGATGCTATGTATAATGGTTCTTTTAGTGGTAAATGTACTGGTGAATATACCTTGGTATATGGTTCATAGTTGATGATATAAGTTATTGTATTTTTGGTGATTCATATGGTTTTTCTTTTTTTTTTTGCTTAGTTGTGCTTAAACTTGGTATGAAATAGGAAGCACTTTGGCATTGAATATTGTTTGTGATGGTGCCTTATGACACATTGGTTAGATAAATAGGATGATGTTTTAAGTTGTATTTTTGGTATGATTTTGGTGTATTTGAGTTGGTTTGATGAATGGTATATTGCATGCTTGTGGCATAAGTGAACATAGGGTTTGATAGCTTATTTTGAAAGGTACTAATGGTATAAACGGTTTGACACATGATCGTGTGCCACACATTGACATGTGGCACGACTGTGTGTCATTATGTTTTGGGAGGTGAATGGTGTACATGGCATCAGTGGTTTACACGGTCGTGTGACTCCAGCTTACACGGTCTCAGTCTATTACATGATCCAGGACACAGTTGTGTGACTTTTGTTTAAAATTTTGCATTTAGGTCCACACGGCTTCGGTCTGTTACATGACCTGTCGACATGAGCATGTGACCCTCCAAACGCCAAAATTTTCGAATGAAATTTTCACGAAATCATTTTATAAAATTGTAGACTATAGAAATATAATAAAAATAAATTTTACTGCGTCGAATTTGTGGTTCCGAAACCACTGTACTGACAAGACCCAAAATCAGGCTGTTACAAAACATGCCAATTCAACTAACTCTACCTTTACTAAACATACATTATTTTGAACCAATTCACAAACATAACTCACATATAATATCAACCATATATTCACATATATGCACATAACCAAAATTCACCAAATTAAGCCAACTCTCATGGCTATATTTACAACTCAAAACATATACATTTACAATGCCAATTCATTTGGTCAACATCATTACCAAAACATAATCAACATGACTCAAACTCCTATACATGCCATATACTTAAAACATAGTTTCAAAAGTACCAAAGAGTTAGTGGATAGTGTGGTGAAGTCTCCGACGATCCCGAATCTGAGCTAGCTTTGAAATCACTATAAAACATGGAAAAGCAAAAAAGTAAGCTATGTAGCTTAGTAATCTCGTATGTTAACAATGAGCAAAAATATCATTCATTAAACATTCATATAATGGAAAACAATGAACAACAATTCTATTAAATTGCAAGCTATCAAATGATAATTCATATACTTACCAAGAAACTTATCAATTTCATAGTTTTCAATATTCAATTCATTTCTGTACGTACCTATATCATCTCGTACTAATCTCATACTCAATCATATCCTTCATTTACCTTTTGAATCATTCGGAATAGAAGTCGGATACTCAAGGTCTCACTCGATAAGTACCTATACCATGGCTCGTAGCCAAATCAAGGTAACTTATCCGGAATTCTGATATCATGGCCCGAAGCCAAATCAGCCGATATGCATGGCCCGAAGCCAAATCGGTTTATCTCACACACATAGTGCTAAATCATGGCCCGGAGCCAACTCAAGTATACCTAATGACATGTCACTAACATCCTAAATATATGTAATCACATATATGTAGTCACATAAACACAATTCATGCTATATCGAAGCATATAAAATATATTTGAAATGAATTTATAACATACGAACTTACCTCGGATGTTAAAATGAGGAATCGAGTCGATTAATCAATAACTTTCGTTTTTCCCGGATCTAGATCTGAATTCTATTTTTCTTGATCTAAATGTATTCAAAATTAATTTATTCAATCATCCATTCATTCAATTTAGTCCAAAACATACTTTGAAACATATTTACACTTTTGCCCCTCATATTTCACATTTTTCACAATTTAGTCCTTATTGCATAAAATCACAAATTAGTGAAATTCCAATTATACCCATGCTAGCCGAATTACTATTATGCCCCTAGCAGCCCATATTTTTCATTTATTTCACATTTTAACCACTAACTTTACACATTTCTCAATTTAATCCCTATTTTGTATTTTCACTCAAAATCACTTAACAAAACTTGTTTAACTATCAACAACTAATTAAAATCTATCATCAAACATCAAAACTTATGCATATTCATCAATGGCAACATTCACAATCTTTGACAGTTATAAGGCCCAATTTTAGTCCACGCTAAATAGTCCAAAATTAAACAATCTAAAACCCCAAACCCAATTCAGACCTAACTAAACCAAAAACAGCCCAATTACAATTCAGACCCAACTACCCCAAACCCAACTAAGCCTAAATTACCTAACCCTAGCCCAAACCACAATCAGAAAAAACAAAAAAGGAAAAAGCCTAGGTGCACCGCACCTAGGGTCTTCTGACCTCTGCCACCTGCCCACTGCCTCCTCTGCCATCAACCACCCCTCCACCTGCACCGCCACCTGCAAGGATAAAAGAAGAAAAGACAACAAAAATAAAGAATGATATCCAAAAACTGCTCAGCAACAGTCGGACATGTGGGGAATGTTGGGTTGAACCAGAAAAGTTTGGGTAGAGCCGAATCTAAATGTTGGCTAGGTAAGCGTCCTGTAGTAAGAGGAGTAGTTATGAACCCTGTAGACCATCCCCATGGGGGTGGTGAAGGGAGGGCTCCAATTGGTAGAAAAAAACCCGTAACCCCTTGGGGTTATCCTGCACTTGGAAGAAGAAGTAGAAAAAGGAATAAATATAGTGATAATTTGATTCTTCGTCGATGGAGTAAATAGGAGAGATTATTTCTTTCTTCGTCGTTACAAAAACAAAAAAAATATATATTTTTAATGTAAAAAAAATGGCGCGTTCACTAAAAAAAAAATCATTTTGTAGCAAATCAAATCAATTGTTTCAAAGCCAATCATAATTGGGTTATCGGAAGAGAACGAAATTTATTTATTTGATTAATACATGTACCTTAGCAATTCGACATAGATCCAATCTATTTTATCAAAACATATGATGAAGGGATTTGCTTTGTCCATCGAACCCAATTTTTAGAAAAAAAAAAACACACACATAATTTTCGATAACTTCTTGCTGCTTCTTCAAAAAATTTTCAATAATTTTCTTTCTTCTTTTTCGAAACTAAGTATACTCATTCGAAACTAAGTATACTCATATATATCCTTTTTTTAAAAAAAATTATTTACATATATATATTAAAAAGGAAAAAAAAAACTTATCTTTTTTACCGAAAAAAGCGTGACTTTTTGTCTTACCGCCACCGCAGACGACGGTGTCGGCATCGACGATCGGCGGCGGATGGCCGAACCCCTGGCCGATCAAAAAGCTAAGAGAGGGGGAGGGAGAGAGCATTTTTCAGTTTTTTTTTTTGGAAGAAGAAAAAATGAAAGTTTTTTGTCAAAAAATTGACTTTGATAGGCCTCCAAAACGACCTTTTTTTTAAAACTGGTCTTATTACCATTTTAGTCCTTCCACTTTTTAAGGCTTTTGCAATTAAGTTTTTTTTTACATTTTTAATTCTTACCCTGTGTTTTATTTCGATTGCATTTAGTTCCATATTCGAACGACGTCATTTTGGAGGGCGAGTATAAATTGCCTTTTTGGTCCCTTCTTGTTATTCGTGCGTTCAATGTGGCCCTTTTCCTTTTTATTTATTTTGGATTTGCCCCGAACTTCGGTTTTAAGATCAATTTAGCCCTTTTTAGTTTTTTTTTTAATTTTATTATTATTATTATTATTATTATTATTATTATTATTATTATTATTATTATTATTACTATCATCATCATCATCATCATCATCATTATTATTATTTTTATCATCATCATCATCATCATCATCATCATCATCATCATCATCCTCCTTTTAATTTGTTTTATTTAATACTTTTTTTATTTGCTTATCCTTTTATTTTAAACCTTTATTATTATTTTATTATTATTTATTAGTTTTCTTTATATTGGCTCGTTTGTCTTATTTATGATATTCTATTTTTGTCTTATATATTGTCATTCATATTAGCGCATTTATTATTATCTTATGCCTATTAACATCGCAATTTATTTTTATTTTACTACAAAATCGTGCTGCATTTTACCCGATACATTAAATTTTGTTTTAAAATAAGCAATACTCTGTGTTTTTAAAATTCAAAAGGTCGTTCCCTAACTTACGGGGTTTTGACTTTCTCGATAAATCCGAACAAACGAACATTTTAAAAATTTTAAAATAATCTCGGGAATTACGAAAAGATCGTGTTCTAACTTACGGAATATAATTTCTTTCTAAAACCGAGATAATCAAACATCTTCCAAAATAAATTTTTTGGCGTTTATTCTCGTATTGGGAATTTAAGACATTGTGTCTTAACTTACGGGACGTAATTATTTTTCTCGATTAACGTGAAATATGCCATGTTCTCTAAAAAAATTAATTTTATAACAAAGGATCATATTTTAAAATTTCTTCAAAATTTCAATTTTCGACACTAAAGACATCAATTAATCAACTAGGTACCAATTTTGAGCGTATCGAGGATGCTAATCCTTCCTTATGGGTAACCGACTCCCAAACCTGTTTTCTGGACTTCGTAGACCAAAAATCACCGTTTTAGTAAATTTAAAATTTTATGATTGAATTATGAGGTGACCTAATCACACCTCATCAAAAAGGATTGGTAGCGACTCCAGTTTTTCATTTTCATTTTTCAAAATCAAAGTCGACTCCCATTTTCATAAAAATGTTTCGACAACAGTTTTGTAAAACAGTCCCTGGGCTAGCTAGTACTAGCTGCAACGATCTCAATAACATAGAAATCATTAAAAACGAGACAAAATACATACCTAATTGCCAAGATTGAAGTTTCCGAATATCTAACCCTATTTTCACATGAAGAATCAGTTGAAGATGATAAAAGATGATAGTAATTTGGCTTTGTTTGAATTTAATTAACCATTAATAATCAATTTACTTATTTAACCTTTAAAACATTTAATAATTACACCAAATGCCATGCCACTATCATCCACTATCAAACTAATGATCTATTTACCACTTAAGGACCTTAACTTTAAATTTCTATAGCTATTAGACACCTTTATCTAATAGAACAACATTTTTGCATTTTACGCGATTTAGTCCTATTTCTCAAATTGACCATTTAAATGACAAAATTTCTTCATGAAATTTCCACACATACATGCTATCATGCTATAAACATTAAAATAATAATAAAATAAAAATTTTGACCTCGAATTTGTGGTTCCGAAACCACTGTTCTGATTTGACCAAAAATGGGCTGTTAAAAGAATAGTTTACTAAGCATTAAGCAATGTATAACAAGAAACTCAGTTTCTACAAAGAATTTCTATAACAATATTTTATCGAATAATCTAATAATACTAAAAGAATGGAGGAAAGATAGAAAGAACATTAGAACTTTTTGGTGTGATTTCTAAATGAAATCTCATTCCTATTTATAGGAATTTTCATGTCTCTTCATAAATACAACTTTCAATAGGTGTCTTTTCTGAATAATAATATCTTTAAAAAGACACATAGTTATTCATTTAATATTATAACTATTTATCTAATATTTTTTGAATAGTTATAATTCTTTTTCAAAAATCAAGTGATATAACTCTTAACCAATTACCAAAAGATTTATCTTTTGATTAATTACACACATTCATTTATAGTTATTGGATCATTATAAATATTTGAAAATGTTCCAACAATCTCCCCCGCATTTTTAAAATATTTTAGTTCTACAACCCTCTATTATCCATAATTATAGAAATTTATCCTTAATTTTAAAATATTTGCACTTTAGGCCCTATATTCAAAATTAATAATTAAACTTTACAAACTAGTGATTTTTCATATCTAAGCTTAAAATCTAACCAAATAACATCAATAAATCCAATAATTCATCAATGGAAACATTTTGATAGTTTTGAAAAATAAAACACGAGTTAGCTAAATCGAGCTACCACAATATCAAAAACATAAAAATTACAATAAAAAGACTTGTATACTTACCTATTTTGAAGGACCGAATTTTAAACTCAAGACCCCAATTTTTCCTTCTTGTTTTCTTGGAGAAGACAAGTGGAGAATGAAGAAATAATTTGTTTTTTTTTTTCAATTTTTACTTATATACAGAGTTTTATACTTATTTAATTTAATTTAATTAGTTAATTATAAACTTAATTAATCAATTATCGTTTGACATTATTGGAAGGGTTCAATTGCTCAATTGGTCCTTCAATAAATTATAATTTCATAGCGATTAACTTTTACCTTTTTTACAATTTAGTCCTTGTACCTTAATTAGTCACTAATTCAACAAAATTACTTATTAAAAATTCAATTCACCTATATAATAACTCCATAAAGGGATCAATTTATGAAAACAAGGTCCCGATATCTCATTTTCTGACACCACTAACTTTAGGGTTATTACACTTGCACCTTAATAAATTATCAATTCAATAAAATTTCTAAACCAAAATTCAATATGATTCAAAACAAACTCGTAAATATTAAATAATAATATTTACAAATTTACTCATCGAAAATGGGGTTTCAAAACCATCATTTTTTGAAACCCCTAAGAATTGGGCTGTTATAAGGCCAGCCAGAGGGGTCCGTTAGGGATGTTCGTTGTCACTGTATCTTTTTTTCTTTTGCATGGAATGAATCGGACACAGTATTCATGTTGCTATTAAGAATGGCAAGTGGTGCCCTATTCGGCTCTCTCGATCGAGTCTGGCTCTATCACACCTCTTCTTTGCAGATGATTTGGTCATTTTTTGTAAAGTAGACATGCAACACGCTCGTCTCTACTTAAAGAAATATTAGAGAATTTTTGTGTATTTTTTCTAGCCATCAAGTTAATGCTTTGAAAACTAATATTTTCTTCTCTAGTAGTGTTGATGATGCTTTAGGAGATTTGATTAGTGGTCTTATCGGATTTCAAAGAGTGTAGAATCTTGGGACTTACCTAGGAGTGCCTTTTTTTCATGAAAAGGTCACTAACAGCACTTTAAAATTTGTGGCGGAAAAGGTCTGTAGCAAGCTGCAAAGTTGGGATGCGAGGCAATTATCTTTAACCAGTAGAGCTACTTTAGCACAATCAGTCCTTTTGACTATATTTAGTTATTGCATGCAGTGCATGATGAACCCTAGGGGAATTTGTGAGGAGATAGAGTGTATGGTTCGACAATTTATTTGGGTTCCTTGAATGGTAGAAGGAAGATTGCTCTAGTTAGTTGAGAATCTGTTTGTCAACCTCTCTCATGTGGTGGTCTTGGTTTTAGGCAGTTGAGGGATCAAAACACCTCTTTTCTGTTGAAACTTGACTATAATATAGCCTCAACATCCAATGCCTTATGGGTTCGTGTCTTACACTCCAAGTATTGTATGAAGGAGGAAAGAAATAGAGATTGGATTCTTGGGTACAATCGTTATTTGGGGCAGTGTTCAGTCTTTGATGCTGAATTATGGGGTATTTTGAATAGTCTGGTTCTTTTTCAAGGCCGTGGGTACCAGAGGGTGATGATTCAAATTGATTTCTTAGAGGTGGTCAAGGTTCTCCAAGACACTATATTGGTAGCATCGAGTTCTACTTTGATCAGGCGTAGCCATCAACTTTTGATGCATGCCACTTGTAGGTGTTCAATGATCCTCCTGGAGAAATGTTAGTAATTCTTTACTTTGATAAAGCAAATGGTGTTTTTGCTCAGTTTAATATAATATAATTCAATTGTTTTGTTTCTTTACACACACACAAAAAAAGGAATTTTATTCTCAACTGATTGTCATATTTTGTGTTAATTATTTTTATGAGTAATTCACTTTTTTCTCCAAACCATTATTAATTTTGTTTTATGGATAATTATTTTGTTCACTTTCAATGAAATAAAAAAAAAACTCCACAAACAAATTTAAGATAATACCAAATATCCATTTTATTTATTTAATTATTATTTTATTATACGTTAAAAATAAATAACTCTATTCTAAACCCATTTGTGAAGTACTTTTACTTCAACGAAAATGAAAAGAATAATAATCCTTGTTTTATTTTGAAAAATATGGCCTTAGACTTCAATCTGTCAAAAATTCTTACCTATCTGTCCGTCTGCTTTTTATTTGTGAATTGTTTAGCATTTAAAATCGATTGTCGAGTTGAACTTAGGAATTAAGTTGATTGGTTGATTGGTTGATTATTATTGGAATGAGAAGGAAACTAGAGCATATGCCTAGCCAAAGAAACAATCACACATCAATTGATTATTATGATTGAAATGAGTTGATTTCTTATTTTACTAAATTAATTAAATATGTTGAAAATAATATTAATTGATAAAATAGGGAGGAAAATAGATTGTTTGAAAAGAGGGTTTGAAAGTGCGTCTAGTTAGGCACACTTTCATACTCTCTCAAAAATTAATTTATTTTCCTAACTTTAAAAAAATGACATATTTAACTAATTAATTTTTTTCCGGAATTTAACATCCTTGGCATATAAATATATTGTTAGAGGTATATTTGTGTATATTAATATATATTATTAAAACTAAAATATTAAATTATAAAAATAAAAGTAAAAATATTTTAAAAGATAACTAAACCATAATGATATTAATACATGTCAGTATCATAATAAAAACAATAGCTTTTGGGAGCTAATTATTGACTAATTCCAACTTATATAAATAAAATATTAAAATCAAAGACAAGAACAACTGCATGTGCAGTGCACCTGGTTTGGATGTCAAAGTTTTATTTTAATATATCCATCTTCTTACGAGAGGAAAGATCCCATACCTGGGAAACCGGGAATGAGCCATATTTAAATAGGTTTAGCCAATGAGCGCTGAAACAAGCACTATGGGTTCATGTATAGGACCCGGACCCAACGTCTAAACAGCGTGGCGCTGGTTTCCTTTGACATCTAGGCCGACACGCCCTGAGCTTCCCTATAAATACCATTTGTCTCTCCAAGCCTCCTTCACCAAGCAACAAACCTTACACTAATATCTTCCATCTCTCTTTGATTTCTCAAACACATCAAACCATGGTGTTATCTAAGACAGCATCTGAAACTGATGTCTCAGTTCACTCCACTTTTGCCTCTCGTTATGTCCGAACCTCACTGCCCAGGTTCAAAATGCCAGAAAACTCCATACCAAAAGAGGCTGCGTATCAGATCATCAATGATGAACTGATGCTTGATGGCAACCCAAGGTTGAACCTTGCCTCTTTTGTTACTACATGGATGGAGCCTGAATGTGATAAGCTTATAATGGACTCCATTAACAAGAACTACGTTGACATGGACGAATACCCTGTCACCACTGAGCTTCAGGTACATATGTATATAGATCTCAACTTTTTCTCATTTCTTCTTTAGATTTCGTTTGTATGAACAAGAGACCCAAAAGATGTTCTTGTTTTTGCCCCTATATGACAAGAAAAAAAATTAAAGTCTAAACACTTGAATGGTCAGTTTTACCATTGTAATCTATGAATGAAACATGATCCGAATGGTTGATTTTGATGCAGAATCGTTGTGTGAACATAATAGCACATCTTTTCAACGCACCATTGGGAGAGTCAGAGGCAGCAGTTGGTGTGGGAACAGTTGGGTCATCGGAGGCAATCATGTTGGCTGGCCTTGCTTTCAAGAGAAAATGGCAAAACAAGCGTAAGGCTGAAGGCAAACCTTATGACAAGCCCAATATCGTGACTGGAGCCAATGTTCAGGTTTGCTGGGAAAAATTTGCAAGGTACTTTGAAGTGGAGTTGAAAGAAGTTAAGCTTAGAGAAGGGTACTATGTGATGGACCCTGTCAAAGCAGTGGAAATGGTTGATGAAAACACCATCTGTGTAGCTGCAATATTGGGTTCAACCCTCAATGGAGAATTTGAAGATGTCAAGCTTCTAAATGATCTTTTAATTGAAAAGAACAAAGAAACTGGGTAAACATATCTTATCTTTTTCCAGCGACGTAAACTTGATAATAATCTGAAATTTGAGGTGCTAAGTTTCATATATTAATCACCTTTTTTAAATCTCTTTGTACAGATGGGATACCCCAATTCATGTTGATGCAGCTAGTGGTGGATTTATTGCGCCATTTTTGTACCCAGAACTTGAGTGGGACTTCAGGCTTCCCCTTGTGAAGAGTATTAATGTTAGTGGGCATAAATATGGTCTTGTTTATGCTGGAATTGGTTGGGTTATCTGGAGGAGCAAAGAAGACTTGCCTGAAGAACTCATTTTCCACATTAACTATCTTGGAGCTGATCAACCAACTTTCACTCTCAATTTCTCCAAAGGTCACTTTTCCAATCCAATTTCCTTCATTCGCAAACTAACCACACTATTGTTTTTGCCCAGTTCCAATATGTATATATATATATCTCAAAACCAACACTGAAATTGTGTTTTGTTTGTCTGCAGGTTCTAGCCAAGTCATTGCTCAGTACTACCAACTAATCCGTTTGGGATATGAGGTGAGAACCTATTTAAGGCCTTTAACTTAAAAATCTATTCAATTTTGTCGGACGATCTGCTGTCATACACACATATACATACATTTACAGAGGGATTTAAGCCCCATACTTGTGATAGAGAGATTTAAGCTCCTATGATATGCATATAGAGACTTGAGCCTAATTCATTTTATAGAACAATACTATGCAAGTTTGGTGCGAGCTCGCACAAATTAAATCTAGTAATAATATGATAAAGGGTGTCTGAATTACAGGGATACAGAAATGTGATGGAGAACTGTCATGAAAACGCCATAGTCCTTAAAGAAGGATTGGAGAAAACAGGGCGTTTTAACATCGTGTCAAAGGACAATGGGGTTCCACTGGTGGCCTTCTCCCTCAAAGACAACAAGCGCCATGACGAGTTCGAGATATCGGAGATGTTGCGTCGCTTCGGTTGGATCGTGCCAGCCTACACCATGCCAGCCGATGCACAGCACATCACTGTGCTCCGTGTTGTGATCAGGGAGGACTTCTCCCGCACCTTAGCCGAGCGTCTCGTCATTGATATCCAAAAAGTGCTCCATGAGCTCGACACCCTCCCTGCAAAGGTCAACGCCAAACTGGCAATGGCTGAAGAAGAGCAGGCCAAAAGTGGCACGGTCGTCAAGAAGACTGCTATTGAGACCCAAAGGGAAGTTGCTGCTTTCTGGAAGAAATATGTCAGTGAGAGAAAAACTAACAAGAACAAAATTTGTTAGAATTTGTTTTCTACCCCCACACCCCCGGGCTTCCTTTTTTCCCTTTTCCTTTTAATTTCTAGTTTTTGTTTCTCGCCATGTTTGCTTTCCCCATCTTTTTCAAGCTTCAGCATGTTGAGGAAACTAGCTTAAAGACTGCCAATGAATGCATTTGAATCGAACCTTTCGTGTACAATACTATTTTATTTTGGAATTCTGAATCTCAGTAAGAGGTTTAGACTTCAATAAAGTTAATGTATGTTGAGGTATTTATGCATTAATAGAATATTTTTATATTATATACATTTTAATTATATATTTCATTTTTTAACTTTAATTATATTTTTATATTTGGGTCTAAATTTGTGAATTACTAGGTTTGAACTTTTTTTTGTTCAAGTTAGTTCTTGAACTTCGCTAGTGTTCCCTCATTAAGAGTTAAATTTTTTTTTGTCTAAGTTAACCCATGACTCAATAATTGTTTTCATATTGGGGTTTAAACTTTTTTTGGGTCTAAATTAATTCTTGATATTTCTTTGAAAACCTTAAAGTTTAGGCCCAATGTGTAATCATTTATCAAGTTCAGGGACTATTTTGCGAAAGCTGTGATTTAGCCCTATACTTTAACTGATAATTCCATGTGGTTTTCGAATTATAATATCCAGTCTTTGTGTAACACCCCATACTCGACTCGATCGCTAGGTCCAAATTATAGGATGTCATATTCGTTGCTGGAGCAACTACAATTAATTTCATATGCAATGCAACTATTTATACCTGTAAATAAGTATATACACATCCATAATATGATACATAATCATTTTCAGGTCTTATACAAGCTTATGAAAGCTATTTTGCCAACTCGAAGTCAAATTAGGACTATATTGTAAAGTTTGTAAAATATCGGATTGATGTCGTGACTTTAGGGTTTCTCGCGACGCAACTTACGGACTAGGTCTTGTTGTGACGGCATGGGCTTGACGTTGCTAAGTGATTGTCTATTTGCAAATAATCCAAAATGGTGCCAACTTGCACTTGCTAAAACAAACCAAATCACTTACCATTCACTTTTCCAACCAAAACACATATCCGATAGGTTCAAATCTAAACAATAATACCTTATATATTTGCAATACAACCATTTCATCATTTCCATTCAACAAATAAGCTAATTTCATGGTGCTAACAATTTAAAAAATTTGGCATATATACATACTCAAATAAGCTATAAACATAGCATCATTTCATTCATTTCCAACCTCGTGCAAACTCAAATAGACAATCCAACCATTTGACCATTTCCAAGATGCCAATTCTAGCTTCATATATGAACATGATCTTATATTATACCAAAAACTAATTAAATCTAAGTTCATGACATATGTTTAACAAAACGGGACTATACAAACTTTGTTGAGTCGAGGATCACTAGCTAGATGCTAGAATCACCTCTCGTAACCTCGAGATTTACCTATATCTGCGCACGGAATAACAAACTGTACGCTGAGCTATAAAGCTCAATGGTACTTACATGATTCAAGTCAATTAAGCAATTACAACATTATACATATATATATATATGGGTTTTAGGGTTTTAGATATATATATGCATATAACATCCTTTATGAACATCTATTAATCAACCAAAACATTTATCATTCATGTCTCAAAACCGAGATTATACACCATTTCAATTAACTAAATCATAACCTTCATCATAAAAATCGAGTATCATATACTAACAATTCAATTCCAAATAGAATCCATTGATTCGTCATGTTTCCATATCGGCCCTTCGGGCTTGTATAACTGGTTCAATTCAATCTCAATCATAATCATATATCACAATTCATCTTTGTATCACCAAATCATATTATCAATCCACTTTGTATACCATTTATTCAATTTATACTTTATATTCCTATTAACTTAACTCGGACTCAAACGGATACACAGATTCCAACCAACACACCAATTTGGCACCTAGTGTCACATCGAAAAGTCTGAAGTATATAGATTGCACCTAGTGCTCATTGGTATAACCAAAGTAAAAGTTGTGTCCAAAAATCATTGGAACATCTGAAGGAAAATGAGCCCAACGCTCATCTACATCTAGTTGAATTAACCCGTACTCAATCTATCCTATGACATGCCAAGTATATTCGATTCTGTCAGAACAATTAATAAGGTAACCAATTTTCTAATTTCATCATATAGCTCAATTAATATTCCATCTTTCTCGATTCATCATCATATCATATAACATATTTCAATTCAATTCATACCAAATATCATATATCAATTAAGTAATGCTACTTTCTATTCTATTCATTTTAGTCCACTATCTCGATATTCAATCTCAATCATAGCAATTCAATTCAAACGACCATTATCAACTCACTTGAATACCACATTATGCAAAATATCATGAATATGCAATACTTAGATTGATCTTGAATCATAGAAATACAAACCAAAATCTCGCACCACTCATCGTCGGCTCTCGTTTTTCCTTTCCCTTTCAACGATCCAGCGTCATCTTTAGCTATGAATGATAATTCAACAAATAAACAATATCAAATTTCATCCAATTCAGGTTCAAATGCAAAGCCAAACATATTTTTCATTTTATTCAATTTAGTCCCTAAACTCGAGATTTAGATAACTTTCGATATATAACTTCGGATTAAAATCCAATTTCACATTTACTCATTAGGGGCCCTATACTTTCTATTCCTAACATAATTTCATAATATTTTTCATTTTATTCAATTTAGTCCCTAAACTCGAGATTTAGATAACTTTCGATATATAACTTCGGATTAAAATCCAATTTCACATTTACTCATTAGGGGCCCTATACTTTCTATTCCTAACATAATTTCATAATAGTTTTTCATTTTATTCAAATTCATCCCTAATGTAACAAAGTTAATGACTAAGCTTATTAAACTTTACAATTTAGTCATTTTCTTAATCTAAGCTTTTTTTTATTTATCAATTTCAAGTCTAATTCTTCATTTTCTCAACAATAGGAACTTATCAAAATTTCAAAAATTGAACAAATTGATACATGGTCTAGCTAAATCAAACTCCCATGATCATAAATCTATAAAAATAAAAGAAAAATGGCTTAGGGACTTACTTGAATTTTTAGTCGAATGTTAAAGGGTTTCCAAGCTTTCTTCTTTCTTTTGGATATGGAGGACAATGGTTGAAGGATGAAGATGATGACGTTTTTCATCTTTCTCCACTAAATTTTACTTATATACTTAGATTAGTTTATTAATTAAACTTAATTAATTAGTTTAATCTTAGTTAATTATTCATTAATCATCAATTAATTAATTCTAATGAAATCCACCATCATCATCCACTAATATCTATTTTAAATTGGTTTATTAACCATTTTAATACCTTGGATAATTACTATCTAGGTCCCTAAGCCTTTTCCTAATTAAAAATCTATAGTTATTAGACTTTTACAATTTAGTCCCTAAGCCTTAATTAACCACTTTTTCGGCTAAATTACTTAATTGAAATTCAATTTATTTTTATAATAACTTCATAATTATTCCTATTTAATATTTACGGACTCGGTTTACAGAAATGGGGTTTTGAAATCATATTTTCCTACACTACTAGAAACTGGGTTATTATTATACCTCGCCAAACGATAAATGTTAAATTCATTAAATTCTACTATTTCCAAAATTTGATGCAACTAATATTTTGTCATTTGTCTAACACCATGTCAGCTTGTTATTTATAGATACTACTCACTAAAATCCAATTAATGGATTAACGATAATTATTTGCGTCAAGATTAAAATTTCAAAATTCAAAAAGTATAAGGACTTGGAATGATCCAATTGGAGAATATGGACTAAACCTATAACTGTATGTATAGTACAAGACTAGTAATTGAATTTAACCAAATAGATTTAATTGCTACCGTTTAGGTCAAGACTAAAATTTCAAAATTTGAAAAATACAAGGACTAAAATTAACAAATTAAAAAATTATAAGAACTAAATTGATAAAATTAAAGTATAATAATTAAAAATCCATAACTTTCACAAAGTGTGGGGACTAATTACAAATTTACCTTAATTTAATTGAGTGGTATTTAATATAAAGTTGGACATCACTTTCAATCTTTTATATCCTATTGGCATAAATGTTTAGTATATAATTAAACATATGCCTAGATTACAAAGGTTCATATCTTGCCACTTCAATTTTTCACAATAACTAAATGCTAATATTATTTCATTTAATAATTTAGGCTTAGTTTTTAATTGTTGTTGTAGTTGAAATGTGCTTTTGAAAAGTGTTGTGAGAAAAAAATTATGAAGAAGTGTGGTTTTTTAATTTCAAATGTTTTCCATTATTGTAAAAAATGACCATGGAAAGTTAAAATTTTCAGTTTTAGACATGATGTTGGAAAGTAAAAATTTAGTTAAATCATTTAAATTAATATAATGACACATGAAATATAAATTTTAAATACATTTTAAGTAATTAATATAAATTATTTTTAAAATTAATGGTACACAAAATATTCTAAAATTCTAAGTATAACGATAAATGATATTTAAATAATTTAAGGTTAAACTACACCCGAGGCCACTAAACTATTAGTAAGTTTACATTTTGGCCACTAAACTTCAAAAAGTTACAAAATGATCACTGAAATATTCAAAAGTTTTCATTTAAGTCACTAAACTATTTGAAAGCTTTTATTTAAGTCACTGAGTTGTTAAGGTTTTTTTAAAAGTACAATTAGTGAGCTGCAAGCGACGATTCCACGATTAGTATGTCAGATTAGTACCCATTGACGAATAGAAGAACTTACCTTAGATCCAAGTCGATCTGATAGTCAGTGTTGGAGATCAAAGAAGAAAATTGTTTGGATTTTGATTCGCGAATTTATGACCTTCAAAGTTGTCTCATGAAAAAAGAATTGAGCTATAGAAGAGAAGGGAATGAGAGTTTTCGATTGATGCAGGTGGTGCGAACAGAAAATGTCATACAACAATGATTTTAACAACTTGATGACTTAAATGAAAACTTTAAAATAGTTCAATGATCGTTTTGTAATTCTTTAAAGTTGACTGATCAAGACGTAAACTTACTAGTAGTTTAGTGGTTTTGGGTGTAGTTTATCCATAATTTAATACAATGATATATAAAATATAAATTAATCCAAAATTTTAAATACATTTTAAATATTAGGATAAATAAGGATATTTTGATAATTCCACTTCAAAATGCAAAAGTCAAAAGCCAAAAACAATTTTTTTATACAAAATCTAAAGCTATTAATAATCCCTCCCAACTCTTAAATAGGAGGATAAAGAGCATTTAAGTGCGCTCAAATCAACATCCTCCTACATGATGATGCCAATCAAGCTAAAATTCAATTAGCAAAAGCCAAAAACACTTAAATCTCAATTTTTGTGTTTTCAAATGTTCTTCATTCCTTTTGAGGTTGAAAAGTTTGCTTATTACAATTTATTAACCATAACTTAATCAATGAATTTATGCCACGTAAACAATCTTTCATTTGAACAAAGGTTATTTAATTGATCGGATAAATTAAATTTAGTTATCGTATGTTTGAGTATTTAGATTTGAAAGTTTAGATTTCAATTATTTTGTAAATGGTAAGAATGTAATGAACAAACTTGTTGAGATTGAATCTGATAAATATTAAAAAAATATGAATTTGTTAAATCAAAAAATATTTTAAAATTTTTAAATTCATCTCTAAACAAACTTTTAATAAATCCATAAATTTTAAAAAATAATAAACATTATATTTTTAAATAATTTACCACTAAATTTATACTATTTTTAAAATTTAAATCCAAATTACTAAATATTAGCTCTGCTGCCCTAAAATATTCGTGAAGGTGAGATTGGATGTAATAAAGACTAAAAGGAAATTATTAGCCTTGGCTCACTTGATCGATAACATAGACAATAGTGGAGCGAATAATTGAATGACGCCAAAGTCTCCATGTTCACACTAATTTTTCATGCCACCTACCCTAAGGCAATATAAAGAAGGGAAGAACATTCTTATACTGAACCAGAATATATGAAAATTAGCAATCGATCGGCAATCCTTTTATATAGTGGAAGCATTTAAAATTGGTTAAAAAATAATTACATCTTGAATAACCTAAGGAGGAAAAAGATGATGATGATGAATCCGCAAGAATGTCTTCCACAATCTACCACAACCAACCCACTAAAACCCAAATCCCACCACCCCACAGTCCTTTTTTTTAGTATTATATATGTTGCAACGTTGGTATATGTTAGGCATTCATTGTTTCAATTTTCTGCAAATTGGGTGTTGAAAAGTTTGTTTAGCAGAGATGGGTTTTAGCTTGAAAGCTTACTTCCTTGTTGCACTGGTTGTGTTTGATATAAGTTGCATGGTGTTCATTAAGGATGTTGAAGCAGCTGGGGAGTGTGGAAAGACTCCAATTAGGTCTGCTGCGGTAAGTTTAAGCCCATGCTTAGGAGCGGCTGGGAACGCAAAGGCAAAAGTTCCGCCTGCTTGCTGCTCCAAGGTTGGTGCCTTACTTAAGGCTTCTCCGAGGTGCCTTTGTGCTATTTTATTATCACCATTGGCAAAGCAGGCTGGAATCAAGCCTGGGATTGCCATTGGCATTCCTAAAAGATGTAACATTAGGAACAGGCAAGCTGGAAAAAAAATGTGGAAGTAAGTAGCCCTCCTCTTTTGGTCTTTTTAACTTTTACCTTCAATTTAGGTAAACAAGATCGAGACAAAGTTGAAAATATTGATATTTGAATTGCATTTGATTTTAACGTTATGAATCAATTTAACTAATTTTTGAGTTTTAAATAAATTTATAATGCATTTGGGGTAAAGAGAGATAATGTGAATCTTTGTGACTTTGTGGGGGCATTCCGAGCTTAAGCCTCTAAGCTATTTGCATAAGCCCTCTAACCCCTCTAAAGCAAAAATCCGTAGACTAGAATGAGTGGGCTTGACACCATTAACCATGCCCACTGACACTGATTAACGTCTTATTTATATTGGTGAATGTAACTAAGAGGTCCTTCTATTATAGGGACTTGATCAAATTAGTCTTTCTACTATTATATAGATCAATTTAGTCCCTATACTATTAAAAGAAAATCAAATAAGGCCAAATTAGAATAGAGCTCACATTTCTGATTGAAAAAATACCACTTACTGTTTGATAGAGTTAATATTTTAAAAAATTTTAAGGTTATGTAAATATTTTTTTTTGTATAAAATTAAACTGCAATTGAAAAAAATAATATTCAAGACATTTTTTATACAGTAATGTTAATTGTGTTGTAATTTGAACTTATTTGATTCTTTTTAACATTATAGGGACTAAATTTATTCATTTAATAATAGAGGAGACCTCCCTAATTCGTTAAGCTATTTATATCTATACTTTTAAAAAAAAAAATTTATATAAAATCTAAAACAACTTACACATGTGGTTAGATTTAAGCCTAAAACATGGAGATCTCCAAAACTTCAACTTTGTCATTTCAATTAAGTCTCATTTCTTACATAATACTTTTATAAATATAGATTTTACATAACTGTGACATAATCTAGTATTAAAAAAAACTGAAAAAAAAACCCTCAAATTTTATAATTTTATTAAAGTTTGTACACTTTTATTAGACTCATATAATAATGTTGTTTACCATTGCACCCAATGCTTGTTGGGTAACAAACAGTCATGAAACCTAGACATAAATAGAAAAACCAACATAATGGATGCCCAAAATAATATGGTAACCTTTGATGTGTATTTAAACTAAACCTTACCCTAAATCAATATTTTATTTAATATAATAGCTTATATGGGCTTATTTAAGAAAAGTAATAAAGGTCAGAGGCCATTATAACAATTCAACCGAAAGAAAAATGTAACTAATGCATTATTAATATCAATCAAACTCTGAAATAAACTAAGCCTTAATAGATGTTTAAGAAATGAAAAAAAAAATAAAATCAAACTTTCTTCCTCAGTTGTTTTAGTCGATGAGCTACCAAGTAAACTGAATCTTAAGGCTAACAAATACAGTTTTTGTGGGATTTTGCAGGCTACACAGTTCCATGAGACAAACTAATACCTTATACAGGAAGAGAAGAGAGAGCTAATAAATAAACAACTGTAGCATTGCATTTGCATGGTCATTGCTGATCCATCCTTCCAAAGCAATTGTTTATGTCTTTTTTAATGTAATCTTCAGTAGCTAAGTTACATTATCATCTTAATTGAGCAAATGCTATTTTTATGCTCACTTTCCATTATGTTAGTATTATTTCAAAAATAATTTCTCTTTCGCTCTCACTACCGATTTGTATTTGATATCTTGATAATATATAAACTTTACTTTGATATTAATGTTCCTGACTTAGACAAAACTGTCCAAAGCCCAAGCTATTTATCTGACTCAAAAAGTTTGACCCATCTGAACCAGGCCTTACACAAATTCTTTTACAATTCAATGCTAATTTATCTAAAAACGCTGAAAAAAAAAAAAAATCAATTGAGAAATTAGGCTTTTTTTTTGGAAAATCTATCAATTTATATTGTTTTTTAAGGAAAAAAATGCATCCCACAAGATACGTTTTCACTGATATGGCAAATGCATTTATTAACTTGATTAGAATAATTAAGTGGTATATACCAATTAATGTTTTTATTTGAATTGAAGTCCCAGTAGGACAACTTGTTAAAGTAAATGAAAGTATGCATGCTTGAAGTATGATATATAGTGGAGGTGGGTGCTCTTGAAGAGACCTGAGACATAACTGATTATAAAACTCAAGAAAAAATTCAAGTACCTGGAACTGAATATGATGAAAATAAAGAGATCTCAATAAGTTATGTCAATACGAGAAAATATGAAACCTAAATGAAAAATTTGTTGACAATGTTCTTACTTATAATATTTCTATTGAAATAGCAAAAGAAAATGAAGACATTGAGCCTAAATCTATTGAGGAATCTAGAAATAGAAAAGATTGGTCAAATTGGAAAGGTGCAATTTAAGTAGAAATGAAGTCACTCGCTAAACATGAGGTTTTTGAACCCCTAGTCCAAACACCTAAAGATATAAAACTAGTAGGATATAAATGAGTATGTGTGTGAAAACAAAATGAGAAAAATGAAGTTGTAAGATATAAAGCATGATTTGTAGCAAAATGATTTTTGCAAAGGCCCGACATTGATTATGAAAAGACATACTCTCCTGTAGTGGATGTAATCATGTTTAGATATCTTATTAGTCTGACAGTAAGTGGAAAACTTGACATGCATCTAATTGATGTTGTTACAACCTATTTGTATAGCTCACTTGATAATGAAATTTATATGGAAATCCCTTAAGAATCTAAAATTCTAAAAGGATTTAGAGTTTCTTGGGAAAATTGCTAGATCAGATTAAAGAAATCCTTATGTGGATTAAAACAATTTGGACTTATGTGGCACAATCTTCTTAGTGGATATTTGTTGAAAGAAGGTTATGAAAATGCTCTAATTTATCCATATGTTTTTATATTAAAAAAAATTGGATTAAATTTTGTGATAATTGTAGTTTATGTTGACGATTTAAATATTATTAAAACTCCTGAAAAGCTTCAAAATATAATAAATTATTTAAAGAAAGATTTTGAGATGAAAGATCTTGAAAAAACAAAGTTCCGTCTCGGCCTATAGATCAAACATTTAAAGGATGAAATTCATGTCCATCAATTAGCTTAAATAGAAAATATCTTAAAGAAATTTAACACAGATAAAGCACATCCAGTAAGTACCGTAGTGGTTGTAAGATCACTAGATGTGAATAAAGACTCACTTCGTCTTTACGAAAATGATTGAAAGTTTATTAGTCTTGAAGTACCATATCTAAGTACCATGGGGCCATTGATGTATCTTGCAAACAACACACAACCTAATATAGCATTCGTTGTGAACATGTTAGCAAGATTTAGTTCTTCACCAACACATAGACATTGGAATGAAATTAAACATGTATTTAGATATCTTAGAGGAACAATTTCAATACAGATATTTTATTCAATTGATTCCAAGATCTCTATTAGTTGACATTAGTTGTTGTCTCTTCAAATTATGCAGAAATAATTGTAATGCATGAGGCAAGTTGAGATTGTGTTTGGTTAAAGTTGTTGACCTAACATATGTAGAAGATATGTGATTTGCTTTTGCAAAGAAAGATGCAAACTATCATATACGAAGATAATGCAACATGTATAGCCCAATTGAAGGGTGGTTACATCAAATGTGCCAGAATGAAACATATTTCACCAAAATTATTCTTCACTCATGATGTTGAGAAGAAGATGATATAGAAGTTCAACAAATTCATTCTAGTAATAATGTGACTGATACTTTTACCAAAACATTGCCAACCACAACGTTTGAAAGACTATATACAAGATTGGAATGCACTAACTCAAGGATATATTGTGATGTTGCAATTAGGGGGAGTCCAAAACACGTTGTACTTTTTTCCTTTAATCAAAATTTTGTCACATTGGGTTTTCCTAGTAAAGGTTTTTAACGAAGCAACTTGTAATAGGAGATAGTGCTATCTTTTCCTTCGTTAGATTTTTATCCCACAAGGTTTTTCCTAATAAGATTTTAACGAGGCACATTTTCGTTAATGGATATCGAAGGGGGAGTGTTGTAAATCCATTGATAAATGGATGTCCATATAACTCCCAAAACCCCCAAAATTCATTTTCTTGTAACTCTGTAATCCTTGAAGAATTTATAAGGTGCCTTAATCAGTGTTGTTTGAACCAGATCGGACCAGCCAGCCGGATCAGGAATCGGTCTGGAAAGTGGTAGGAACCAGTATGAATTGGTTGGACCAACTAAAAACCGATGGTTGGACCAACTAATAACCAGTTAAACTAGGGTTTTTTTTTTAAATTTTTAATAATTTTTAATCAAATCGGTTAGATTAGTGGACCAGTGATTTGACAGGTTCGACCATCGGTCCAGTTTAAAAAATATTGGCCTTATAAATAGTGGACAAATATATATATATATTGGTAGCCAAGTGAAAGTTATATCTTCCTTTCGGTTTTCTACTTTTTTTTCTCAATTATTCATTTTATAATTCTCTCAACTTATAATACATATATATTTCTTCGTTTAAATCGCAGTCAGCATATTTATGAATATAATTTTTTTGAGAAAAGTTAATTATTTGTTCTTAATTATTTCAACAATTATTTACCCAACATGTTGACTTAAATGAAAATGGAAGCATACAATAACAACTTGGACTTGATTACGGCACTAGAAAAATAATTAACACGCAATAATACAGAGACATGTTAAAATTCATATAATGCAAATTATCACCGTATTGATATGGTTAAAATATATTGCCAGTCCCTGTATTTTCTAAAAATTTAAGATTTAATTATTTTTAATTAAAAAGTAAAAAAAAAAAAAAGTTCCCTTACATTGTGAATGTAAAAAAATATCAATTCAATTATTAACTTTGTTAGTATTTTCCTGTTAAAATTTATAAATTTAACATATTGGTTAGGCTTTTTTTTATATGATTTTAACATATCGTTAATGAGAAAGAAATGTCAAAGTGACAAGTTTTGATGAAAACTACAAAAGGCGTTGATAATAAGATAAGGATTTTTAATTTAATAAAAGTAAGGGTTTAAATTTGAACTTTTAAAATATAGGAATTAAATATCAAATTTGTAAGAGTATAGGGACTAAACACCTTGTTTTAACCTATCCATATTCTTGACACGGTTTTGAGACGTGGAAATAAGAGCATGTTTGGTTGGATGGAATTGCTATTCCATTCCGTCACTATTCCGCGCGCTACAGTATTGCACTTATTTGGTTCACAGTTTAAGTGATTCCATTGAATTGCTATTGCACCTTTATTCCCTCAACTCTTGTAATAGGAATTCAGGGGTTGGGGGGTCTAAATGCCTATTCAAAACCACCCGTAATAATATTTTTACTTTTTTGGACCAGCTTGCCTCTCTTCTTCATCTTTTCACTCCAGATTTCTTCCTCAACATTTATCCCCCAAGTGAACCCTAGAAATTAACTCTTTAACTGACCAAAAATTAAGCATCCATTCGCCCTTCACCTTCATCTTCATCTTCATCTTCCTTCTAGTTGAACCTCCTTATTTACAGTAAGTGCCTTTGATTCCTTTTTTTTATCTGATTTTTTTAGTTAAAGTTCTTTCACTTCTTTCAACTTTTCTTTTCCCCTTTCAATCCTATGTTGGATGCATGTATATATAATAAACAGGCATATTTCTATCCCCATTTTTTTCAAGTTTTTGTAAATTTGATTTAGGGGTTTTTTTAAGGTTACTGTTTCTGATTGTTTTCTTCAATTTCGTTGTTTGATTTTAGGTGCTTAGTTTTTTAGCTAATGAGGGGTTTGTCTATTGCTTTATCTTTGGTGGTCTCTTCTCATGCTTCACTTATATTTGTCATTTGTATAATTTTTAGGCTTTCTGGATCAAGTAAAAAATGTTTTCAGAGTTGATTAAAATGGTTTTTTCGACTTTTGATTTCAGGGAAATCCCATGCTCTTCACAAAAGGGTTGAGCAGCTTTGCACTCGAGCCATCAAGTGGGCTGAATTGTAAAGGAAATCAAAGGTATTTGCTTTTAAGTTTTAACGCTATATAACTTTCCAATCTATGCACATCAGATGGCCTCTACTGTTTTCCATGAGAGCCTCGATCCAAGTAATTAACAAAAAAGTAGTTTAAATTAATAGCAATTAGCTTTTTCAGTCTAGAGAGCATGTATATATATGTTTAGTGACTAATGATACATTGTTTACGTTAAGATTCTACCACTTAGCAGTTGAATCTACTTTTCAGCTTTTAATCTAGAAGGGATCTTCAGTAAACTATACATTTGTTTTCAAATATTCAATCACTCATCAACCAATTGTTTAAACTGTGCCCTATCCTCATTCTTCACATTCTATTACCTACAACTTAGCAAATCTTGACAACATGCTGTTGTAGGATATCACTGTTGACTAGCACATATGGGCTTTCTTGGTTAGATTGTTATGTTAATTGTGTTTGTATGATCCCTGCTGACTGAGAAAAAGTTGGCAATCACCGTCTTCCACCATTGGTTTTATTTGAGATTTATTTTGATATAAATTTTAAAATTTTAATTATTCTTATTTAAATAGTTGTAATTTATGTGTAGAGGGAATTGAATGTCAGCATTGAGAGCTCCGTATTATCTAACTTCATCGCTTTGTGTATCTATTGACTTTGTTTTCTCTTTTCAATAACAATAATGATACCTATTTGATAACAATAATTAATAATGAAGTTTTAATTTAGTTGATATTATTGTTATAATAATAAAAATATTGATTTGAATATGTTTAGATGTATTTTTTATTTAAAGATGGATGATTAAATAGTAATAATAGAAATGGTATAAAAAACAATAACGTAAAAAGACTAGTAAATAGTAATTATAAAAAGAGTTGAGGGAGGGCAGGGAAAATAATTGAAATACAAACAACACAAAAACGGATAAAAACATAAAACAAGCGTATTGTAGGATAAAGTAGTGAATTTATTTGGTATTTTTTTCTAAAGATTCTTAATATGTATTGTTCATTTTTCTTAATATGTATTTTTTTTAAAGATTCTAAATAGACCCTTATATTTAGTTGTAATTTCTATTTTGTGCTTTGTAAAGATTCTTAATATGTATTGTTCATTTTTCTTTGACAGTTTGTTATTGCTTCCTCTTCTTATTTGGCTTGTTTGATTGCTTCCTCCACCCAGAGTTGAGCATCTTGTATTCACTGAATCACTGTAAGTTCTTTGGCAATTAAATTCTTTGATTTTGTTTTACTGTTATTGAAATTAGTATTGGAAAAATGTGACCCTTTTACTACGATTTGAAGATATGTAACACTTTAATATCTTGCAGTAATGGCTCGTCTGCCTTTAATAGTACAAAGTGAGAGGCGTAAAAGAATTGGTCTTGTATTGACAATATGGTTGCAAATGTGTACAGTTGCGAGTTGGTTCTTAGTTACATTGGGTGCCATCCATAGCTTACATACTTATAGACCAAGGATTAGATCCTATATTTTAGATTTTTATGCAAAACGAGATTATGTGAAAAGACTTGTATATGCTAGTGATGAGACCTGTAATGAACAAGTTAGGATGAATAGAATTACCTTTTTTAAACTATGTGAGATTTTACAAACTTTAGGGGGATTGAAGTCATCAACGAACATGCTTGTTGATGAGCAAGTGGCAATGTTTTTACATATCATTTCTCATCACTTTAAAAATCGAGTTATCAAGCATCATTTTAATAGGTCCGTGGAAACTGTTAGCAGATCATTTCACAATGTTTTAAATGCTGTCATACACTTTAAAAGATGTGTTATTTAAAAAGGCAGAGCCAATTACAACTAATTCTACAGACCCAAGGTGGAAATGGTTCAAGGTATTGGAGTGAGTTCTATATATAGCTCGTACATAATTTAGTTCATTTAGATTTAAATATAGTATCCTAACACGAGGTTTTATATGTAATGCCCCGAATTTTGGGCCTAGAAGAAATAGGTTTTGAATAAGGGAACAATTAGGAGACTGCTCATAAATATTTAGTTGTGCAAGAAAGTGACATAAATGAATGTCTGCTTCAGTGGTTAAGTGATTTAGGAGTGTTTGCAAGTGTCTGAGAAGTCAGGGGTTCAAGCCTTGGCTTAGGAAAATTTTTTATTTTAAGTGAATAAAATCCTTGGATCTAGATAGTAGGTTCTTAAATTATTGTGGTTAAAATATGATACAAAGGAGTTGTTGGTCTAGTGGTAAGGGGCGTGTGGAGTGTACAAGGGTCTAAGGTTCGAGTGGTGACGCATCAAAATGGGAGTATTTATTTTGCCACCTAATTCATGTGGGTGGTAGAGTTGGATTGAAATACTGCCGAATGGAGTTTGAACTGGTCATAGAGAGAATTGAGGAGGGATAAGGGGAGAGATACTAGGAGAAAATCAAGGAATTTGATTGCGAGGAAGTGTTGTGTCATTTAGGGAAACTCTAGCTTTGAGAATTCGGCTGGGGAAAATGTTTGTCATTTTCGGCATTGGAGGAACTTTTTGGTGTTAGCATCTACCAAATTCTCCTTTTCTTTTCTTTCATTTATCGGCTTTTGGTTCTTTTCGGTTTCTATCCTAGCTAATTTGCTCTTCTCTCTTGTTTTCATTTTCTTTTCTCAAATCTAGCCGAATAGTATATCCCTCCTTCCTTTCTCTATTTTTCTTTTAGTGTTCTTTTGTTTTTGGGTTTGGCCGACTGTTACCGTACTCTGCTGTAGTGTTGTGGTTTCTGTCTTGCAAGAGTTTTGACGAATCGGTAGGTACTCATAAGTTCCCTCATTTGATTCTCTGTTATTTCTTTATTTGTTCAAATATGTTTTCTTCTATCTTTTTCAAAAGTCGAATGCTTCTTCTTACGTGTTCTAGTTGCGATTCTTGTCTTTTCCTTGCGATGTGGTGGTTTGTTGGGTACTAGGTATTTCAGTGGAGTGAAGGGGTGCAAGTGACTGAAGCAATCAAAACCTTTTTCGTTCATCGTTCAGTTAAGGTAAAAGCAGTATCTTGGTTTCTTTGAGCATAGGCCGAATATCCCTATGTTTCTGCAAGTTTGATATTCATGGATTTAAGACACTTGTGAATGATTTTACTTGATAAGGTCTGTTGTTATTGCAATAAGTCGGCAAGTAGCGTTCGATCGTTTTAGTCAGCAATCTAAGAGGAGTAGATCGCATATTACTCAGTCAAGGTTGGGTGCTTGAGAAACTTGGAGCGGTTGCGTAAATAGGTGTGTATTCACACTGTTTTGACTGTAGAACGGTAAAAGCCGAAAAGCCGAAAGATTGGGCTTTGAGGTCACATGGGCGTACGAATGCTCGTGTGGTCAAACTGAGCCCATGAATCATGGGCGTATGACTGTAGAGCCCTCCATAAGAATTTTCATGGGCTTAGGCCGTGATGGGCCACGTTGGGCCGAGATGGGCTGTGCGGGCCCAATGGGCTTGTGGGCCCCACACGGATGAAATCCACGATTTGTGGCAAATACTGAACTGGGCTATGTAGGTCTCATAGTCGTGGCGAAATCTGGGTTGAATGGGCCGCACGAGCACGTGGGTCCACTTGGGCCGAGTAATGGGCCTTGGGCCCATTTACATCGTTATGACCGTTTAGGTTACCGGAGTCGCTCGAGGCGACTGCGTACCTCCCAAGAGGTCGATATCTGCATTGAAATACTCCCACAGGATAAAATGACTGAAATACCCCCATAGGGTAAATTGATCTAGATACCTCCATAAGGTAAAATGACCGAGATACCCCTCATAGGGTAAACTGATTGAGATACCTCCACATGGTAAAATGACTAAGATACCCCCACAGGGTAAAATGATCGAGATACCCCCACATGGTAAAATGACTGAGATACCCTTACATGGTAAAACGACCGAGATACCCCCACATGGTAAAATGATCGAAATACCCTCACAAGGTAAAATGACCGAAATACCCCCATAGGGTAAAATGACTGTTATACCCTTAGGAGATGAAATGACTATTATGGCCTTATGTTATGTATGATTGATTTGCTCTATGATATGTAAGACTATGATTGAGCATGGCATTGTGCATACATTTATGATATTATGTCACGACATATTGCATGGGGATGGGTTGTTATATTTGGAGGAAATGTACTGTACTGATAAGGTCGTACGGATCGCCCAAGACGACTGACGACCTATTGATGGCTATATGCCGTTTATTTTACTGGCAGTTTTGCTGCAATACTGTTAGTGCCGCAACCAGTGCTAAACTTGTTATGTCTGGCTGGGTGGGTCGATTTTATCCCTACATGGTGTGTTTGGCGGGATGGAGTGGTGTGTAGAGGCTAGATTGGGTAGGATTTCTGACTACATATCTGCACTGATTAATGATATTGTACTGTTACTGCATCGATTAATGATATTACATATTGTTCACTGCATGACTGATATCTGTTACTGTTATGGGCCAAGGCCCCACTGGTACTATTACTGAAATTGGGCAAAGGCCCTACTGATTACTGGCATTGTGATGGGCTCAAGCCCAATTGTTTACTGTTACAGGAAAGGGCTTAGGCCCACATTGAACTAGACTATTATTGTAACGGGCCCAGGCCCAAATTGCATTTATCTACTGTTTAATTGACTGTTTGCGTGTTAAAGGATTACACACTGAGTTTTCGTAAACTCACCCCTCTGTTTAACTGTACAAGTAATCCCTAGTCGTAAGCGAGTCGGTGTTGCGAGGGACTTGATGATGGCCACACAGCCGCATCAGCTTTCGTTTTTAGCTTTTGATTTATAAGTAACTGAATTTGGATATTTTTATGTAATAAGGCCTCTTCAAAGTTATAAACTTTAAATTGGGGTTTTTATTTATTTAGTTTGATATAAACTACTAGTTGTAGAAAAACACATGTTTTCAAAAGGTAATTGTTTTCGAAGACACCACGTTTTTACAACATATCCTAAAAAAAATTCCACAATAAATGAGATTTTAAAAATTAGTAACGTTTTAAAAGTGATTAGCTTTTAATGATGCACGCTTTGGAATTGAACAACCTATTTTGGAATCATCGTTTAATAACAAAATGATTAATTGATTTTGAGGATTTCAACGACAACAAGTTTTACGCTAAACATTTCAATGTGACACCGCCAGATTCGGCCATAACATCTAGGCTGGGTATGGGGTGTTACATTATACATGTGATGTAGAATTGCTTATGTGCTTTAGATGGAACCCACATCAAGATTAGGGTTCCAACAATTGATAAACCTATATACCGAACATGAAAAGGTGACATAGCTACAAATATGTTAGGTGTTTGTACACCTGATATGCATTTTGTTTATGTTCTTCCTGGTTGGAAAGGTTTTGTTGCTGATGGACAGGTTCTTCGAGATGCCATTAGTAGGAGACATGGACTAAAAGTTTCTCATGGTAAAGTGCAAAATTAGAGGAATTTAACTTAATTTTTAAGATCATACTTTTTTGGGAAATTAACCATGATAAATAATTTCTTTTTATAGTTGTTATTATCTAGTTGATGCTGGATACACAAATTGTGAGGGATTTCTTGCGCCTTTTAGAGGACAAAGATATTATTTGAATGAGTGACATCAGGGTTACCAACCAAGTACTCCGGAAGAATTTTTCAATATGAAACTTGCTTCAGCGCGTAATGTTATTGAAAAATGTTATGGGTTATTAAAACTTAGATAGGGAATACTCAGGAGTCCATCATTCTATCCTGTGAGGGTGCACAATAGAATCATTATTGCATGTTTGCTCCACAATTTTATTTTAACCTATATCAGTCTTGATCCTATTGAAGCGGAGTTGGGAGAAGGATTACCTAGTAATGTGATGGATGACGATGAATCGAATATAGTAACTATTCATCTATTGGATGCATGGGCTACTTGGAGGATGGAACTAGCCAACCAAATGTTCGATGAATGGCAAGCATCTAGAAATTAGTTAGGTTTAAGGTAAAAATAGTAAATGTTAATTTGTTTATGTTATTTCATGTATCTAGTTTAAGAAACTTTGGTGGTATTTGAATTGTTTTTTTGTATTGTACTAGACTTGTTGAATTATAATTTATTTTCTTTTGATTCATCATGTGTTATAATTTTATAAAGTGTTGACCTTTTGATGCATAATATTAAACTTAAGTTTAATTTGCGTTTTTTCTTAAAATAGTTATGTCAGGTTTTTCACAATCAAGTGTTTCTTCCCAAAATTCTCGAGGAACCAAAAGGAAATAGGTTCCAGAAGAAGATGTTACGTTGGTTGCTTGTATGGTCGACTTGCACAATGTTGGAACCCTTAGTGCAGATTTGGGATTCAAAGTCGATTATTTAAATGAGTTGGAAAAAAATGTTAGAAAAAGTTTTACCACATGCCATGTTGAAGGCTAAACCTAATTTTGAATCGAGGATTAGGACATTGAAAAGGGATTGGTCAATCGTTTATGACATGCTTAGTGGAAAAAACTATAGCAGCTTTGGTTGGGATGAGCATAGGTAGCTTGTTGTTGCTGAAGATGCAATGTGGAACTCATAAATGTAAGAATTATTTCAAGTCTTTATTATCTTATTTTGACCAAACTTATATCTAATATGAATTCCTCATTTTTATAAAGTCATAAATAAGCCGCTCAATTCAAACATCGTAATTTCCTTTATTATGACCAACTTACTGCCATCTACGCAAAAGATCGAGCCACTGGGAAAGATACTCAAACAACCGCTGATATTATTGAAGAAATAGATGTTGAGAATGTAGCTATTACAAATATTCATGAAGAAAGAAACGATTTCCATAGATGCGAAACTGATGTATCTTTGGATGACATGGATCTTTCAGCTACATAACCGCAACTAGCTAGAAACCAAGGTGATTCCACATTTTCAAAGAAGAAAAAAAAGATTTTTGATGCAAGTGATTCTTCTACTTCATTTATTGATGCTGCCACTTTATTGGCGAAAAACATACGAACCGTTGGCCTTGAAATCAGTAAGAGTATTGCCTCCGAAGTGTTAATTCAACAAAAGTTAGAGATGACCATTCAAGAAAGTGCTATAAATGTATATCCAACATTATGTGAAGTAGAAGGTTTAACTGAGGATGAGCGCTATCGTGCATTGAGAAAAATTCCAAATCATCCAACTCAAATGCTCATTTTCTTTAGTTTACCTTCTTCTGTGCAATTGGAATGAGTTAGAAGATTTCTTGCTGACCATTAAAAATCATGGTTGTGTTGATGATATTTTGGTAATTTTTTGTGTTTGTAATATTTGGATGGTATAATGACATGATAGAATGTCATTACAATGTTGTAACTTTTTGATTTTGTAAAATTTTATAACATAATGGATTATGACATATAAACTAATGAAATCATGTAACTTTTTGTTAATATATGAATATTATGCTTAGATGTGAAATATAATTCTCAAGTTATTTATTACTTCTAGTATTTTGTTTTTTATTGTAGAATAATTAAATTATTTGTTTCACTAATGATATTTTAGCACATTAAATATGTATTGCAATTTAAAAATAATAAAGTAGATTATATATTATTTTTTTAGTATTATATATTTTGATTTTTTAATTCATATAATAATAATTATATTCAGAATGTTATTAAATTACTATTTTTTATTAAATTATATTTAATAATAATTATGTTAAAATATGGTTAAATTATTTATTATTTTTTAATAAAATATATTTAACAATAATTTTATTAAAATTTAATAACAATAACAATAATCATCTACCTAAAAATATTTCTACTAAGGGTACTTTGGTCATTTTAGTCTTTTTCCTTATACTATTACAACATCTATTCCTCAACCAAACACAAGAATTTTATTACAAATCTATTCCATTCTATTCAACCAAACAATTGAATTACCGATTACAACTCTATTCAATTACAGCCTTATTCCATTACAGTGAGCCAAACGTACTGTAAATGTACAAGGGCAGTACGAATACATGGAACATCAGACCTCTCCTGCCCTGATCGAATCAAAGCCATAGAACTTAGGGATATAGGGCTCATTTATATGTTGGGCTTTCCATTTTTATTGGGTCTTAAGCCCATTAAAACCCATTGACATTTTTTTATTTAAATTAATGTTTGAGTTTTTCAAAGAAAAAAAGTATAATATATTTTTTTGTGTGAATCTGTTTATCATTTAAAATTTGAAACTATTTTATATGATATCACTAGTAATCTATAAATAAATAGCAAAATAATTTTTTCTAAAAAAAAAAGAAAAAGAAAATACTTTTTAAGTTTTAAAATAATAATAGATAAAATTGATTTTATGTCCCATTAATACTATTAGAGTTGTGACCCAATTTTTTATTAAAATACAAGTGGTAAGATAGGGAATCCATGAGGGCGAAGATCGCAGCCCATCGTGGATCTCCAATAAGCAAGATACTAGACTAGGGTCGCAACCAAGGGTGTGGGGGCTCTGACCCCGCGATACGATATAGGCTGCACAAAAAGAATCCGTACAGAAGTTTACTTTCTCTGTTTGATATTCATTTGTATAAGGTGTTTCAACCTTACTGGGTTACTTCTATTAGATGTTGATTAGAATAAGGTTTTCTAAACCTATAAATAGACGCAATCTATACTCTTTGTAATCATTCGAATTTGACAGAGTAAATTTCTTTCTCCTCTGCCCGTGGTTTTTTCTTGAAAGGATTTCCACGTAAAATATGTGTGTTTTATTTTTTTTCTTTTCTTTTCGATACATTGCCATTATCGACATTCTATTTTAACAAATTCATTAAAACCTTTTCATGGGATAGATTAGGATTTGATTCCAAGGGGAGAATTGTAAATAGAACCCATAAATAAAAAAATAATTTGTTACTTCTTAAATGTTAATATAATCTACTTGTAAAGAAATATAAATTGAAGTACCTTTAGATATAACACAATTTCATGTTAGGCATCCTAAGTTATACTCTTTAATTTTCGTTAAATTGAAGTCATCGGTGAAAGAATTGATCGAAAATTATTGAGTTATGTCTTTCTAGATATATGCCACCAATTAAGTCGAAAGAAAATCATCATCCATTTCATTTTGGAACATTGTCTTCACAATTTTCATGGCTGAAAATGCTCTTTCTATTGTTGTAGTAAACACTAGAAGAGTTATTACAATATGACTAATTCTATCAATAAGAGGATAACCTTTGACTCTCTTTTTTTTTGTATTTGCTAACACTTGACATAACTCTGCAATCATTGATAGTTTCTTTTATTCTAAGTTCTAACGGATATTAAGTTCCCTCCAATTGAATCTTCAAATGTTGCTTTTCCAGATCCATAAAACCAACTGGATAAATTATTCACTAGGTTGCAAATATCTTCAACGCAAAAAAAAAAAAAAAAAATTTAAATTCATCTCGCAGATCCAAAGTACAGCTAAGTGCCAACAACTCCAGTACATTATCACTAAAGCACAAATTAATTTCTTATAATAGCAAATCTATAACAGAAATGAAAGTATCAAATTGACAATGATGCTCAATTGTAAGGTTATCTCTTTGATTGCGAGATTGGCCTCGACCAGCTTTATGTCGAGCACTCAAATTAGGGATCTATATCATAGTATTCACAAAATGATCTCACCTTCTCAAATAAATCATTCCACCCACATTCTTTTAGCTTCTAAAGAAGAGCTTTTGTAGATGACCCTAATTGTTTTATATAAAGTATATCTTGAGATTTGTGTTGTCAAGCTTGGCACAAATCATCAATAGATTCAAGCATCTCAATAATAATATGTAAGATGAAAACAAACTCAAAAGATGTTATTACATCGTATACCCCATCAGCTTCACTCCTTTGAGTAATATTTGTCGATTTGATGATACCTCGTGGTACAATATGAATTGAATCAAACATCTTCATCAAACTATTGAGACAAGTTAAATAAGAGCCCCTTTGAGTATCTCCTAAACATTGGAGAGTGCCAACTTGATTTTTTTCCCTTTCCAGTTTCAAGCTCACCATTATCAATCAATTCTGAGGTATGAGATGTCTCAATATCTCTTAATTGATCATGACATTTACATGAAAAACCAACCAAATTGATTATGCTAGCCAAATATGAAAAAAATAATTGACTTATAGGAATAACCTACTTAGATGCAACCACCAAAGTTAATTGGAGACAATGAGCAAATCAATTTACATAATAGGCAAATGGATTCCTTTTAGAGAATAAAGTTTTCAATCCACCCCATTCGCCTCACATATTATTTGCACCATCATATACTTGGCCTTAAATATTCTTCACATTAAGGCAATGACGTGAAAGAATCTCACAAATTGCTTTCTCTATAGGCAATGACGTGGTCTATTTTACATAGAGTAAATCAAATAACCATTAATGTATGAAAGCTTCTCTATCAATGAACCTCAACATAATTTTCATTTGTTCTCAATTTAATTTTTCATGAGCTTCATCCACTATAATGCAAAACTTAAAATCTCCAATCTCTTTCCCAAACAAATCCCTGAATCTTATTTGCCAAAACAAAATGAATGTTTTTTCTGAACACTCAAGCTAATATATAATTCATTTTAGAGGCATTTTCCAAGACACGTGATCTTATTTTCTCATTAAAATCTCCTGCTTCATCGCATCCTCTAAAAGCCTAGCCCTGAATGTAAGCCACTTGAAAACATCTATAAACACCTTAAGCTATAGTCAATTTCTTGTAACTTGTTGAGAAGTTTGCATCTTGATAACTCTCTCAATATTTTACAAGTACAAGGAATTCTTAAGATCATGATAGTTCTTCATTGCTTTATTAGGCAAATAATTTGCATATTTACCCACTTGAGTTATAAAAGGATAATTAGAGCTTTCATTGGCTTTCTTCCATGATTAAAATCCCTCACTTGTAGAAGTACCTCAATAATTCCCAAATGGCTTATTGAAGAGAAAATAAAGAAAATAATAAGTGAAATTTTTACTTAGTGAAAACTCGAGCCAATCTAGAAATTACTTGTACTAAAATGGAAGATAAAAATGTCCATTGTTACCAATATACTTGGGAGATTTCGGAGGAGTAGATTGATATGGCCCAAATTATTGTAAGCTCAACGAACTTCATCGTATTGATTAGGAAGGTATTTCCATATTTAATTTTTAAAGTCTTAAATCACGCTTCATGGAAGAAACATCAAAGTAGGGGCGAAACTAGGGAAGGGCTGGTAAGGGCCTCAATCCCCTCTAAAGTGGAAAATTTCACTTTTAGCCACTTTATAATTTATAATATTTTAAATTAGTAATGGTAAAATTGTGCCCCCCCCCAAAATGATAAAATTTGATTTAATCCTTTAAAAATTATAAAGATATAGGCTATTAAAATGGTAAACTTGCACTTTTACTATTGTAAAAATAGACATCTTAATTCTGCCCCCCAAAAAAATGGCTTTGCCCTTGATTAGAGTCATTTGTAACACCCCAAACCCGGCCTGGACGTTATGGCCGAATCTGGCGATGTCACATTAAAGTATTTTTCGTAAATATGTTGTCATTGAAATCCTCATTTTTTTACTCAATTTATGTTATTCAATGATGGGTCAAAAATGGGTCGTTCATTTTTAAAGCATGAATCATTGAAAAGTTATTTATTTTTAAAAATGTTATTAATTTTCAAAGCGTCGTTTATTGCGGAAGCTTTTAAAATAGTTTGCGTTTTCGTGTGTGATTTCTTAAAAAGGTCTAATTTTTGAAAACTCGGTTGTCTTTACTACTAGCAGTCATAAATCAAAATAAAAACCCCAAATTAAAGTAAAAACCCATAAAGGCCATTTACAGTAAAAATGCCCCAAATAATAATACTTTAAAACATAATCAAGTACGAAAATATATGTAGACGCGTGGCCACCTCTGAGTCCCTCGCTACACCGATCTGCCTATGACTGGGGATTACCTGTAGAGTAAAACAAAATGGGTGAGTTTACGAAAACTCAGTGTGTAATCCACATGCAATTATACAGTCAAATGCAAGCAATAGCGGACTGGGCCTAGGCCCTTCACGGGAACAATATCAACTTCAGTTTGGGCTTTGGCCCATCTCAGTACAGAATAGTCATGTGATACAATAACATTAATCAGTGCAGTAACATATGAAACAATATACAAGTCCTACCCATCCAGCCTCTACACTCCATATTTGTCCAACCCTACGCTCCATGTGGGGATATAATCAACCCACTCATCCCTACACTCCAGAGAGTACTGAATGTGGCACTATATCTGATGATATGCGTGCATTTGGTGCGCAGAATTTAGGCTCGAAGCCTTTCAGTACACTTCTTGCGATCAATAACAACCCATCCTCATGCAATGCATCATGCAATCATGTCATAATATCATGTATGTATTCAGTACAGTTTACATGGCATGCTAAAATATAGCCTTACATGTACATATATATATAAATATATCATACAGGGGCATAACAGTCATTCAGTCAATTAGGGGTCTAAGTAAGCTTACCGACCCATCAGTAGGTCCACAGTTGACTCGGACAACCCGTGCAACCTTAGTAGTCAAAGAGTGAAAATAGGCCATCGAGCGCATGTTGTTGGCCCATGTGGTCCACAGTGTAACGCCCCGAAATTTTCTTTATTTACGACTTTTGTAATTTTGTGACACAAGTACCTGTCTGCTTCAGTGGTTCAGTGTTCTGGGTGTGTGTGGGAGGTCCTAAGTTCAAGCCACAACTTAGGAGGATTTTGATACTTTTATGATTGAAGCCTTGTTCTAGCCAGTAGACTTATATTTTATTGTTTGTGAGAATATATCAGAATGGGCCTGCTGGTCTGGTGGTTAAGTGAAGTGTTGGTGAGTTGGAGGTCTTGTGTTCGACTCTTGATGATGGCCAAGGGTAGTATTTTTGTCCTAAATTTCGGCTAAGGTTTGTGTTATAACGGGATTCTGAGTAGTGGGATAGTGAAGAGAATTAAGGGGAAAAGATTGGGAGTTAACTATTTCTGTTCAGTACTGCTTCTTCTGTTTGAAAATTCGGCTAGCATTTCCTTTTCCTTCATTTTTCCTGCTGATTTCTCTTCATCTTTTTCCCTCTCTTCTTTTGTGCCAAAATTTACCTTTTCTCCTTTTTGTTCCTCATTCAATTGGTTTTTGTCGTGCAATGATTGCTTCTCTTATTCAGTAAATGGTTTGTCTTTATTTCTAGCGTTATTTTGATTAAATGATTAATGGAGAAATTATTTTACTCACATTTAGGTACTACTCGAAGGCTTTAATCAGGTTCTCGGGTTACAAAAACACTACTTCTTGCTCAAAGGTGTTGGTGATCTCGGGATTGCATAAAGAGCGAAAACAAACAAGGTGTGTACTCAAATCGCAGGAAAATGCATTTCTGGCAAAAGCTGAAAACCTTTCTGTCGACACCACACGACCTTGTGGTAGGCCGTGTGGCTGGCCGTGGGCAAGGCCGTGAGCCATAACACGATCGTGTGATCGACAAGCCAGGCCGTGCGCAGGCAACACGGCCGTGTGATGGCTGAGTGAGGTCGTGTACGAGACAGGGCTCGACCAAACGGGCCGTGTGGGCCACACGGGCGTATGGGCCCATACAGGTGAACCACACGAGCATGTGGGATTCTAGGCCAGGCCGTGTGATCCACACGGCCAAGGCCAATTTGGGCTGTATGGGCCACACGAGCATGTGGGCCCATACGGACAGGCCACATGGGCGTGTTAGCCTATTTTTCTGAAAAGTTCTGTAAGGTTGCTCGGGTCGCCCAAGTTGACTGTGGACCTATTGTAGGGTCAGCAAGTATTACTTAAACCCTTATAGGAGTGATCTGTTTGTCTGATTTCTGTACCAAGCATGAATTATGATATCTGAATGTATGTACCTTTAATTGCATAATAGCATGAAATTCTTTGTAAGTTGCATTGCATCGGGGTGGGTTGATGATATTTGGCGGAAGTATCGGAAAGGCTCTTAAGCTTGTTATCTGGTAGCTCAGCTGTACTTATTTGATTATGTCTCGCATTTCGGTACAGTATGGTGTGTAGGGATGGGTGGGTTGATTTTATCCCCACATGGTGTGTAGGGTTGGACGGAGTTGGTGTGTAGAAGCTGGAGGGTAGGACTCTGTTGTTCTATCTGTTCTATATATTATATCTGAGATGGGCTAAAGCCTTAGAATACATCTGATTCTGTATCTGAGTGGGCTAAGGTCCACACTGATTCTGTAATGGGCTCAGACCTGAACTATGAATATGTGACTGTTTTTTTATGTTATACTGTGTGCATGTTTTCTGTGGGGATTACACACTGAGTTTGTGAAAACTCACCCATTTCTGTTTAATCTGTTCAGGTAATCCCCAGCTTTAGACGGATCGAAGTAGTGGAGGACTCGACGGTGACCACTGCTTCTGCCTTACGATTTTTATACTTATTTTATGGTTTTGCTTATATTTGGAAAAGTTTTATGTAATATGGCCCTTACGTATTTTGTTTAAAATTGGGATTTGCAACGATTATGGTTTTACCGTTAGCAGTAGGAATACTCGAGTTTTCAAAATGAACAAATGTTTTACCAAAACACCACGATTATGCAAACTGATTTAAATGCTTCCGCGAAATATAAATATTTTAGAAAATGGAAATCATTTTGAAAACGGATAATGATTGAAACAAACGACATGTTATTGAAGGTAGCATAAGATAACAAAAAATGGTTTTATCGTAACTATGTTTTCTAAAGCGCTATCATGTGACATCGCCAGATTCGGCCATAACGTCTAGGCTGGGTTTGAGGTGTTACACACAGGACCCAAAATGGCCTTGGCCATGTGGATTACACGGCCTGGCCCAATAATTTCCACACGCCCGTGTGGTTTGCTCGTATGGGGCCCACACGGCATAATTCAGCCCGGTACATGAAAGCACACTTGGCCAGCCTCGTCGATCACTCGCTCATTCTTAGGAACACGCTCGTGTGGCACTGACAATTCCAAATTTTTGGCTTTTCGCCGCTAACTTTTGTGCGGGTTGTGTTTACACACCTTGTTTGCGAAAAAGTGTACTCAATCCTTGAGCATTCCAATCTAAATTCAATCTTAAATAATCGATGAGTAGTAAGTCTAACAAATTTATCACGACCCTAATCGAGATACTTAATCACTTCACTGTCATTCACTTACCACGTTTGAACAACCGAGGCCTGCCCACTTAAACTGTCGAAATCGAATAACCACTAATTCCTGCAATCCAACTGAAACACTTATTAACCAATATTCGTATGACTAGTTTTAATCATAACGAAACACCACTTACCGAGAACGTCTAGGCTGGGTTGGGGTGTTATATTTAGTGATATATGAGCCAGGATTCAAAACTCGGTTGTGGGTTTGGGTTTTAAAAATTGGTTTTTAGGAAATGATTTTAAGTGATTTAAAATATTTTTAGACTGAATATGTGGTACACCGAGTCTCCGGTGTCGATCCTGTAAGTGTTCTGAAACTCCATTTAGATTTGTTTAAAAATACTACTAGCACTTGAAACAACCAATAGGTAGTATACTGTTATGAAAATACTCTAGGTAGTGTAAATCAAAAGCTGTAGTGAGGCGCAGTGCGATAACAAATTACGAACTTCGATCATCATCGCATAAAATATCTGTTAATGAATATCAGAATTGTAAACTAATACATAAAACTATAAATACAGATAAATTCTGAATTTACAATGAGCGCACGAGGTACTCGCAGATGGGGTATAAGAGGCTGTGGTAGAGGCTGTAGAGGGGCTCGAGCTGGGTCTTCGTCATCTGGCAATATACCTAATTTGGATACTAGTGAGACACTAGTATCACCTGTAACAGAGATTAGGCCTCGAGATCACATGCTCGGGGACGACGCACTGTCCTAGGCTATGCTGAAGATATTAGAGAGGGTCGCTGAGCCCAACACTGGATCTGGGGGCCAAGGGTCGGTTACGGAACGATTTCGGTCCAATGGGGCTGAGTTATTCAGGGGTGTCAATGGAGTCACCCCTATCGTGGCCGAATATTGGATGAGGCCACGGACAGAATTATGGACGATCTGGATTGTACCACCGAGCAGAAGCTTAAGGGGGCTGTTTCTCTAATTCACGACGAAGCTTACCAGTGGTGGCTGACGGTTAAGGAGGGCACTCAGCCCGACCGATTGACTTGGGACTACATTAAGACTATGTTCCAGAGCAAGTATGTAGGAGCCAGTTATATTGATGCTTGGAGGCATGAGTTCCTTAATCTCACCTAGTGTAACACCCTGAATTTGGGCCTAGAAGAATTGGGCCTATTGGGCCTTGGCCACGGGAGCGTTTAAAATTTTTGAGAATAAGAGAATAGCAATAATGTAAGTTGGACCTATTAGGTGAGTGATTTTGGAAGGGTAGGGGGCTTCCATGAAGTTCCTGGTTCAAACCTGGGCTTTAGGAAAATTTTGGTTTTAGGTGAGTAAAACCCTGGGTGTAAGTAAGTCGGCTTTAAGAATAAAATGTGGAAAAAAAATGACACAAAAGGAGTTGTGGTCTATTGGCAAATGGCGCCACATGGGAGACAAGAAAGTGACACCATAGAGGAAGCAAGGGGTCCAAGGTTTAAGTCTTGGCGCTTGCAATTCATTTTGATTTCTTTTAAAATGAACTTAGACTTTAGCCCATAGGCTTATATTTAGTTGCGCATGTTGTAAGGGACAAAAGGAGCTTGTGTTGTGGTGGCATGTATGATAGGGCAAGGGTTCAAATCCCATTGCAAGAAAAAAAGGATATTTATTTTGCTAAGTTGGGACAACAAGTGGTTGTGATGGATTTAAACTCTGCTGAAGGAGGGATCCCACATCGGGAAGCTAGTATGAGGGAAGGTGAGAAGCTGGCTTTATATAGAGCAATCTATGAGGAGAGTAAGGATACCTTGGTTGGCGTTTGGGCATAGGAGTGCTCGGAGCACAGATTAGCTTCATATTCCTATCAGGTGTGTATTTCGCACTACTCTAGCTGTAGAGCGGCAAATGCCGAAATGCCGATCACACGACGATAGTAGCCACACGAGCGTGCGAGTGCATATGTGGGAGCTTCGATGCGATAATTGAGGCCACCATGAGTATTCTTATGGCTTGATGTTGTTTGGGTCATGATGGGCCGAGAGGGGCCAAGTGGGCCCTATTGGCCCATATGAATAAGTTGTATGATTATGTAGTAGATATTGGACTAGTCAATGTGAATCTCATATCTGTGGCTAGATTTGGGCTAAATAGGCCACACGAGCGTGTGGGCTCATTTGGGCCGAGAATGGGCCCTAGGCCCAATCGCATCGTTATCTCGTTTCTTCCTATTAGGGTGATTGGTTACTTTGTGGTTGTGATTTAAGCATTCGTATTGACTCCGGTTCTGTAAGATCGTGTTCTTGATTAGCAAAGGGGATTCTAGCCATAGAGGGGGACAAAGGTGCCAGCCAAGACTGTGCACTAGCCTCCACTCCTAAGTTTAAACGGCGTAGGGTGTCAGTGGTTTGGGACTTTTCGCCTGGATGCGGAAGGGTGTCGGCATCAAACTTTGGTTTAGTTAGGCAAATCGCAGTTGATCGTTCTAGTGAGGGTAAGTGATAGTTGATAAACCATAAAAGCAACATATTTTAATCCCACATTTAATATGCTTTTTGATGATTTATTCCTTGATTTATATAAAAAAGGTGCTTTTAATCCTTTCTTTTCATGTCTTATACCCAGGAAAGCACCCGAGGATGAAAAGAACACAAAACGGGCCTAAAGCGGAGTAAAATGGGCCATAGCATAAAATTGACACGGCCTGGCCCAAGTCCACACGGCCGTGCCTTGACGAATACCTAGAGCACAGCCTCAACTCCGTCACACATGGCCGTGCCTCAAGTTAGAAATCCAAACACGGTCTGGTCTCGATCCATACGGGCGTGTGCCATAGCCGTGCCTCTGTTGCTGGAAAGAGCAATTTCAGACGGAAAAGGATAATTAGGGAGAAAGAATCACATTCCAAGAGCCTATATATATATATCCCCCAAGTACCACCTTTGAAAGGGATCGAAAGCTAGGCCAAGGAGCCAACCCGAGAAGGTCAGAGTTAGGGAATAACGCCAGGATAGCCAGTTGATCCATCCCAAGAAGCCGGAGTTATACTCAAGACGGTGAAATTCTCCTTCAATTCCTTTAGGGGGTTTTAGGGTTTTCTTATGTTTTGTTTTATCTTTTCTCTTGCGATGTTTTGTTTATTCATTATGAACTAAACCCTTCAAATACCTGAAGAGGATGAAACCTAAATAGATTTTGTTATTTGATTTTTTTAAGTTATGTGATAATTGCCTAATCCAAATCTAATGTGCTTAGGTGGAGGAAGAATAGACCCTGCCTAAGAGTAGATCTAACATAATTAAGCGGAGTTGATCGAACTCCTAGAGATAGGGTTACGAGATTTTGTCGGATTAGGGTGAAACCTAATATGGGAGTCCATTGATCGATTTACTGCTATTCTAAGGGGTTATTATAAGCGAACGAGAGTTCCACTAATTAACCTAGGGTTAGATGTTATTCGCCTCAAGAGAGGGTTTAATATAGGTTAGGGAGTCTCACAGATCAAGCTAAGTAAAGAGATCATATAATTTAGGATTAGATAACAAGTGAAGTCTAGGTGGATTCTTCCTGAGGGTATAATCGCAATCAACTAAGTTTTTCTTCAAAGTTATTTTCCAATTTATCTTATTTTCTTGTGTCTTTATTTTAGTCATCGTCAATTTAGATTAAAGCAACCTTCACTTCAATTTAGGCTAAATAATAGAAAGAAAGTGAGTATTAATACTTTTAGTTCCTTTGGGTTCGATATCCGGTCTTGCCTAAGATATACTACTGTTCGATAGGTACACTTGTGTAACACCCCAAACCCGGTCAATACGCCACGACCGAATCTGGCATGCCACGAAGGAAAACGTTTTTAAGAAAATCAAGTTAACGATTAAATTTTAGTGAAAAACTCTTTGTTGTTCTATGTTTGTAGAAAACAAATGTATAATAAGTTAAAAACTGAAAATTTACTTTGAAATTCCGGAAATAAATCTTTAAAACTTAGTTACAGATCCATAGATTAGAAAAAAAAAACCTTTTATAATTTTAAAAGAAACCCTGAAAACCGTTTCTAATTGAAATTTGGGAACTTGAGTTGTGGAAAATAGTATGAGTTATCGAAAACACTTAAGACGTTAAATATTATCAAATGATTTATGTTACCCGATGGTAACGTTTTGAAAACCATCGCGTTTTGTAGTTTAGAAAACTTTGTACTCAAATTATTATATCAACCATGTAATTTATAAGCCATATTTAAAACAAATCCAAAGCATATAAATATTCCAAAAACATAATTAGAGAGGCCTTATTACAAATCCATAAAAAGATGGAAATCAAATTAAAATAAAGTACCCAAATGGAAGTTCATGTAAAACCAATTTTTATTGCATGGCGTCCTCGAGTTCATCCGACTCCTTATCTGCGAATTTACGAATCACCTGAAAAGGTAAGGGAGAAGGTGAGTCACCAAGACTCAGTGCATAATCCCTCTCCCTGATAATGCAAAAATTCTTACACAATTTATAATCAAGCAACATATATATTATGCACCCAACCTAGCCATCCATAACACCTTTACTACCCCGTGTGGTACCAAACCACTGGTGACCCAAAGTCACGATATCCAAAAATGTGATACCAAATCACTGGTGACTCAAAGTCACGAATAATCTATCTGTGGGGCCAACCCACGTGTGATACCAAATCACTGGCGACGATCCCATATCTCAAAAGTGGGGCCAACCCACGGTGGTGTTAATCCACAGGGACGAGTCGCTATGAGGTGCCAAACCTTTGGTGTCCAAAGACACAAATGTGATACCAAATCACTGGTGACCAAAGTCACGAATAATCAAGTTGTGGGGCCAACCCACGTGTGATACCAAATCACTGGTGACAATCCCATATCTCAAAAGTGGGGCCAACCCACGGTGGTGTTAATCCACAAGGACGAGTCGCTATGAGGTGCCAAACCTCTGATGTCCCAAAGACACAAATGTGATACCAAATCACTAGAGGTGCCAAACCTCTGGTGTCCAAAGACACGGATATCAAATTCTTCCCCCTCCACTCATGTTCCCAAACCAATATATTAATAGTATAAAACATGCCATCATACTTTGATATGATCATATAACATATTTAAATCGTAGATCATGATATCAATCAATCATATATTAGCATCATATCAAAACGGACTTATCCGAATCCTTGCACATACCCTTCAAGGTATCAAATCAAGATCTCATAGTATTTCACTTTAATAAAACGATTAGTATATATATAAATACATATCACCAAATTATAAAGTGTGTAAGATACACACCTATCACTAACGCAAGTACTAAAATCCGAAGACCCGATCTACCACACTAGATCACCTTGTCCTACAATCGGCCAATATTTAGATTATAAACAAAGGCCATTCAGCCATACCACTAAATCCCAATGAGTTATCACTTGAAAAACCAAGTCTTACCTAAAAGCTTACCCAAAACGACAAAGAAACGAGGCTTAGATTGATTACTTCCAACGTTCCGAGGAGCCTAAAAGAAATCGGTTTCTAAGAATGATTAGAACCTTGCAATAATTGCCCAAAATTCGGCCTTTGCCTTCATGAGAAACGATAGAGAGAAAAGAAAAGGAAAATCGGCCAAGACACTTACCTATCTTCCAGAACCGATTATAGAGGAGAACCCAAAGATGATCCACTCTTGATTAATATTTGGCCAAACAAAACTAGAAGAAAGAGCGAGATTTTGGCAAAATGGTTGATTGAAACTACAAATAGAATTCGACTAAAGTGGAAAAGAGGAAGAAAATAAAAGTAAAATGGAAGAGAGGGAATTTGGCAAAAAGGAAGTGAAGAGAATTTCGGCACAAAAGTTTGAGAGAAGAAAAGAAAAAGATGAAAGAGAGAAGATGATACTTTTGGCTTTGGAAGAGAATAGTAAGGTTATAGATTCGGCTTTAACAAAATAAAGAGAAAAGAAGAAATGATCAAAGAGGCTAAATGGTTTCGGTTATGAAAGGAATTGAACAAAGAAGGAGTTTTTGATAAAGGTGCACATTCGGTCAAGTAAGAAAAAGGATAAAAGAAAAATGCCTTCAAAAGAAATAATATTTCGTTACCAAAAAGAAAGAAAACTTGAGAGGAAAAAAAGAAAAAAGGGATACCAATATGGTCAAAGATGATAGCCAAAACAAAACAACATTTTCACCTAATGCCCATGACAAATTCGACTAAGGAGAAAGATTTTGGAGAAAAGGGAAAAAGATGCACAAAATGCCAAGAATTTGGCCAACTATCTTCCCCCTAATCCCATACAATATTCGGCCGACCCCCCCTAGCCATCTATACGCCCACATTCATGGTCAAAATGACCATAAAAATATTTCCAAAACATCTCCCATACTTCAAGCCTTATGTCCCCTTATCCTTCCATAACATCTTGATTCCATACCTTAATTAATAACTTGCCTTATTCCTTAGTCTACTATCCATAAAAGACAATAGTCCAACCTTACCTTAATTAGAGTTTGACCAATACATGCCATACAATGCAAAAATAAAAGTCACCTTATTGTCATCCATGGGATTCGAACCTCTTCCCTCATACAATTACTCATGCGCCAACACCACTTTACTACTTGCTCACTTATGCTAACATTAAACACTTAAATTAACTTAAGCATCATAATCACTTGATCCACTTCACTAAATTCTCCATACTAAAAATTATTCTAAACCAATTAATTCCAAGCCTTCACAAGACTATACTAGGCACACAATAAAATCATATCCGAGCTATCACAAGCAACAAGATGATACTCAAATTTTCCTAAAGCCCAATTAAACCCGAGAATTCATAGAAACCTCATAACCTTCCAAATCCACTTAACTAATAAATCCAATTTGCAAAAACACCATTCTCATTTTCTTGAAGATTTTAAACACTCCTAAGCCCAAGGACCAATCGACCCAATCCTACTAGGCCCAATTTCGGGATGTTACAACTTGCCTTTAATCGTTGTCAGAGTTAGTTTCCAGGTTTGATCATTCTTTTATAAATATTTAAAGCTCTAATTTTACAGCGATCAATAGTAAATCTCATGGTTAAGTGTTTGGAATAGAGATTTCCTACTTCTTTTGCTAATTGAGTTAAATGGGTGTTATGTTTTGTATAGGTGAAGGCGCTTATGTTTATTTAGTACTCTACGTGATAAGGTGTGTAATCTCACACCTCTGTTTGTTCTATTTATGTTTTGTTCTGTGAATCGGCTAAAAGCCAAAATATCGAAAAGCCGAAATATCGGCATCTGAGCTTACTCGAGCGTACAAGTGCTCGTAGAGATAAATCTAGCCTCTAGTATTGGCGATAGACTGTTGGGAGTGTCACGAACTATCTCGTGGGACTGAGGTTGTAATGGGCCTTGTAGAGCCGCAGAGGGCTAAGTGGGCTCAACGGGCTAACGGGCCTACAGGGCAGAATTTATGGTATGTGTCGGATAATAGATGCGGCTGCGAAGTCCGCAAAACCGTGACCAAAAGTGGGCTGAATGGGTCATACAAGCGTGTGGGCCCGTTTGGGCCGAAATTGGATTTTAGGCCCAATTGTACCGTTTTGACTAGAAATGGAACCTGTGTCGCTCGAGGTGACCGTGGGCCTCTGGAAAGGCCGTTCGAGGGGTAAATTACCGACATACCCTTAGTGGGTAAATTATTGAAATACCCTTAGTGGGTAAATTATCAAAATACGTTCGATGGGTAAAAATTACTGAAATTACAATTTTACACCTAAACGACAAAATGACTGTTATACCCTTAGTGGTAGTTTAAATGCTGTTTATGTGATTTTTATATATCTGTATTTATTGCATACATATTGCATTGGGTTGGGTTTGCTGATTAGAGGAAGTACCGTTATAGTGGCATCGCCACATACCGTTATAGTGGCATCACCACATATTTTTATTTTGGTCGCTCAGCCACATATACCATTATTCATAGCTAGGCTGCATTGTTGGAGAGTTTGGCTGGGTGGGTCGACATGGTCCCCGCATGTACATTGCATTGATATGATTTTGGGGCTTAGGCCCAGATTGTTACCGAATAGGGCTTAGGCCCAGACCATTACCGAATAGGGCTTAGGCCTAGACTGTGATCGTATCAGAGGATTACACACTGAGTTCTCGTAACTCACCCCTTTCTTTTAACCGTGTAGGTAATCTCCGACCATAGATGATTTGGAGTTGCGGAGGACTTAGAGGTGGCCACATGTCGGATATGGTTTAAAGAATAAACTTAGCAATTTTAGTTTAATTTAATTATTTTAAATTATTGGGTTAATAATTTTTTTAATAAGGCCATTGGGTTTTTCTTTTTAACTTTTATTTGGTATTTCTTTAAATTACAAACTGTTGGTTTGTTAAACACGGGTTTTTAAAACTATAACCACTGTTTTCAAAATATCACATATTCGCAAATGTTGGAATCAAACTTCCACAACAAACAAGGTTTTGAAAGTAATAATGTCTTTGCAAGAGAATGACTTTGAGCAAATTGTGTTTTGTTAATAAGCAACGAAAATCAGGATTTTTAAAAAATAGATAGCTTTGATTCGTATACGGGTTTTTCAATGAACGTATAGTTTTCAAACAACACTTGATGCAGCACATTAGATCCGGTCATAATGTCTAGGCCGGGTTTGGGGTGTTACACCTAGGGGGACCGTTTAGTGGCCGAGTATGAGGCCAAGTTCCTGAGATTGAGCCGTTATGTGCGGGGCATGGTGGCAACAGAGTGTGAATGATGCGCTCGTTTTGAGGATGGAGTCAGAGACAATTAGTGAGTTCTAATAGCTCTGCAGAGGGAGCGTGACTTTTCCATTTTGATTGAAAAGCCGAAGATCGCCGAGGAGGTTAAGCCTGCGGAGCGCCAAAATTGAGAGAGAGGAAAGAATAAGAGGGAATCGGAGCCCTCAAGTTCTGTGATGAGGCCTAAGAAGAAGGTCAGATCTGATGGGCCAGTGAGAGTTGGGCCTCCTGTTGCACCTACTGGGGTGGCGCTTTGTGGACACTGTGGTAGATGCCATCCGGGCGAGTGTTGGAGGACGATTGGGGCATGTTTGAGATGTAGGTTGACTGAGCACCGTGTTTAGGATTGTCTGTTGAGAACTGATCAGATGCAAGCACTAGTTACCGGTACTATGCAGCAACCAAGAGTAGTTCAGCAACCACTTAGGGGCTGAGTTCAGGCCAGGAGTGGTAACAGTATAGGCCGAGGACAGAGAGCACCGGGCAGAGATCCTAGACCAACTGAGGCATGGTAGCCAGTACTGCGTGAGGACAGAGATGCTCCGGACGTCATCACAGGTACGTTTCTAATTTATAATGTACCTTATTTGGCACTGATAGACGTAGGCTCTACACACTCTTACGTAGCTAGTTCTATGTTTGAAACCTTGAGGATTCTGATTGAGAATACTTAGAGCGAGGTAACTGTTGTGAGTCCATTGGGGTAGTTTATCCGAGTTAGTAAACCATATAGAGACATTCCGCTAGAGGTTTAAGGGACAGTATTTCTGGTTGATCTGATGGAGCTTTCATTCGGGGAGTTCGATTTGATTCAGGAATGGGTGGTGGTCAAGCACCGTGTAAGTCCGGGTGCATGCGACAAAAAGGATTGTTTTGAGGCGAGGAGGACAACGAGGTAGTGGTGATTAGGGAACGTCGAGACTATCTGACTAATGTGATTTCTGTGTTGGTGGTAGAAAAGTTGGTACGAAAAGGATGTGAGGCATTTTTGGCCTACATCAGTGTTTCTGATTCTAGGGACTCTTCGGTTAAAGACATCAGAATCGTAAGGGACTTTCTGGATGTTTTTCCTGAGGAATTAATGGGTCTGCCTCCGAGCCGAGAAGTAGAATTTTGGATTGAGCTCATTCTGGGTACAGCTCTGGTGCCTATCGCGCCTTACCGAATGGCACCGAAGGAGCTTACAGAGCTTAAGGCTCAAATTCAAGAACTGTTAGATCGAGGGTTCATTCGTCTCAGCGTGTCTCCGTATGGAGCACCGGTATTATTTGTAAAGAAGAAAGATGGGATAATGTGGATGTGCATCGATTATCGACAGTTGAACAAACTGACAATCAAGAATAAGTACCCACTTTCGCGGATAGTTGATCTATTTGACCAGTTCAGAGGGGCTGCTGTGTTCTTTAAGATTGATCTGCGTTCAGGATATCATCAATTGAGGTTTAAGGAGGCCGATGTGTATAAAACGGTATTTAGGACTCGTTATGGATATTACGAGTTCCTAGTGATGCCTTTTCGGTTGACCAATGCACCAGTGGCATTCATGGATTTGACGAACCGTGTGTTACAGCCTTATCTGGACCAAGTTGTGGTGGTATTCATCGGTGATATCCTAGTGTACTCTAAAACTGAGGACGAGCACGACAAGCATCTCAGAGTGGTACTACAAATTCTGTGTGAGAAACAATTATATGCAAAATTCAGTAAGTGTGAGTTTTGGCTCCGGGAAGTAACCTTTTTGGGATATGTGGTTTCTGCGAAAGGGATTCGTGTTGATCCTCGTAAGATTGAGGCTGTGTTGGATTAGAAATAGCCAAATAATGTGTCTGAAGTCCAATCGCAGCACCGTTGACCAAGCTTCTGCTCAAGAGAGTTCCCTTTTTCTGGACTGATAAGCAATAAGAGAGCTTCGAGAAGCTCAAATTTGTTTTGACGCAGGCTCTGGTTCTGATACAACCTGAATCTGGGAAGGATTTTGTCGTATACAGTGATGCGTTGCATGTGGGTCTAGGTTGCGTATTGATGCAGGATGGTAAGGTGGGAGCTTATGCATCACGTCAGCTCAAGACGCATGAGGCTAACTCCCAGACGCATGATTTGAAACTGGCTGCTGTGGTCTTCGCTCTAAAGATTTGGAGGCACTACCTGTACAATGAGAAGTGTACTATCTACACTGATCATAAAAGCCTCAAATTCCTCATCACTCAGAAGGAGTTAAATCTTAAGCAGCGTAGATGGGTTGAACTGTCTAAGAATTATGACTGCACCATTGAGTACCATCCTGGTAAGGCCAATGTGGTGGCGGATGCTTTGAGTCGTAGGGCTATGATTAATCTGAGAGCAATGTTTGCTCGACTCAGTTTATTCGACGATGGGAGTCTGTTAGCAGAAATTCAGGTTAGGCCAACATGGAGTGATCAGATCAGAGGTAAACAAATGGGGGATAAGTCTTTTGAGTTGTGTCTCTGTCAGGTTAAGAATGAAGATACTACTGATTTTAGGATCAATAGTGATAGGATACTTTGTTTCCGGCGTCAGATCTATGTACCAAATGATGAGGATTTAAGACAAACGATTCTAAAGGAAGCACATAGTAGCCCTTACACTATGCATCCCAGTGGGAATAAAATGTATTGAGATCTGCGAGAGTTGTACTGGTGGCCAGGGTTGAATCGTGAGGTTACTAATTTCGTTGCTCGCTGTTTGACTTGTCAACAGTTAAAGCTGAGCATCAGTTGCCTTCGAAGTTGCTGTAGCCGGTGAAGATAACGATGTGGAAATGAGAACAAGTAACGATGGAATTCGTTAGTGGGTTGCCTTTAACACCCACTAAGAAAGATTCTGTCTGGGTCATTATGGATCGATTGACCAAGTCTGCTCACTTTATTCCGATCAGGAAGGACTTTTCTCTCCAAAAATTAGCGAAGCTGTATATATCTGAAATAGCGAGACTGCATGGTGTTCCTGTCTCGATCATCTCCGATAGGGATCCTCGCTTCACGTCTCAGATTCAGAAGAAGTTGCACAAGGCTCTGGGTTCAAGGTTGGACTTCAGTACTGCTTTCTATCCTCAGACAGATGGTCAGCTGGATAGGGTGATTCAAGTACTTGAGGATATGTTAAAAAGCTGTGTTATAGATTTTCGAGGCAGTTGGGAGGAGTATTTTCCATTGGCAGAATTTGCCTACAATAATAGATATCAATTTAGCATTTAGATGGCACCTTACGAGGCCCTGTATGGCTGTAAGTGTCACACTCCTTTATGTTGGACTGAGTTGGGTAAGCGACGTGTTCTAGGTCCAGAATTGGTTTCTAAAACTGAAGATAAGGTCCGGTTGATTCGAGATCGACTGAGAGCGGCATCTGATAGGCAGAAGTCCTATGCTGACCTGAAGAGAATGGACATTGAGTATTCTGTGGGGGACTTATTTTTTCTCAATGACTCACCATGGAAGAAGGTCTTAAGGTTTGGTCGCAAGGGTAAGCTAAGCCCTCGGTTTATTGGGTCGTACCGTATTCTAAAACGAGTAGGGCTAGTCGCATATCAGTTGGAGCTTCCTCCGAAGTTGGATCGCATTCATGATGTGTTCCACGTCTCAATGTTGAGACGTTACCGCTTTGATCCCACACATGTTGTTCCTATTGAGGACATTGAGGTTAGACCAGATTTGACATTTGTGGAGGAGCCGGTCCAGATCCTGGATCGCGACATTAAAGTCCTGCGAAGGAAATCTATCCCCTTAGTGAAAGTGCTATGACAGAATCATAGCACTAAGGAGGCCACTTGGGAGCCGGAGGATTTGATGCGTCAACAGTATTCTCACCTTTTTTGATCAGGTAAAATTTTGAGGACGAAATTTTCTTTTAGGGGGTAGAGTTGTAACGCCCCAAAATTTTCTCTAATTCTGGCTTTTGTAATTTTGTGACACGAGTACCTGTCTGCTTTAGTGGTTAAGTGTTTTGGGTGTGTGTGGGAGGTCCTAAGTTCAAGCCACAACTTAGGAAGATTTTGATACTTTTATGATTAAAGCCTTGTTCTAGTCAGTAGGCTTATATTTTATTGTTTGTGAGGATATATCAGAATGAACTTGCAGGTCTAGTGGTTAAGTGAAGTGTTGGTGAGTTGGAGGTCTTGTGTTCGACTCTTGATGATGGCAAAGGGTAGTATTTTTTTCATAAATTTCGGCTCGAGTTTGTGTTATAACGGGATTCTGAGTAGTGGGATAATGGAGAGAATTAAGGGGAAAAGATTGGGGGTTAACAGTTTCTGTTCAGTACTGCTTCCTCTGTTTGAAAATTTGGCTAGCCTTTCCTTTTCCTTCCTTTTTCCTGCCGATTTCTCTTTATCTTTTTCTCTCTCTTCTTTTGTGCCGAAATCCACCTTTTCTCTATTTTTTTCCTCGTTCAATCGGTTTCTGTCATGCAACGGTTGGTTCCCTTGTTTGGTAAGTGGTTTGTCTTTAGTTCTAGCGTTATTTTGATTAAGCTATTAATGGAGGAATCGTTTTACTCACATTTAGGTACTGGTTGAAGGCTTTAATCGGGTTCTCAGGTTACAAAAACGCTACTTCTTGCTCAAAGGTGCTGGTGATCTCGGGATTACGTAAAGAGCGAAAACAAACCAGGTGTGTACCTGAATTGCAAGAAAATGCGTTTTCGACAAAAGTCGAAAACCTTTATGTCGACGCCACACGGCCGTGTGGTAGGCCGTGTGAAAGGCTATGAGCCACAACACAGCTGTGTGATCGACGAGCCAGGTCATGCGCAGGCGACACGGCCGTGTGATGGCTGAGTGAGGCCGTGTGCCAGACACAAGCTCGACCAATTGAGCTGTATGGGCCATACGGGTGAACCACACAAGCGTGTGAGATTCTGGGCTAGGCTGTGTGATCCACACGGCCAAGGCTAATTTGGCCCATGTGAGTAACACGGGCGTATGGGCCCACACGGGCAAGCCACATGGGTGTGTGAGCCTATTTTTCTGAAAAGTTCTGTAAGGTCGCACGGGTTGCCCAAGTCGACTGTGAACCTACTGTAGGGTCGGTAAGTATTACTTAGACCCTTATAGGAGTGATCTGTTTGTCTGATTTCTGTACCAAGCATGAATTATGATATCTGAATGTATGTACCTTTAATTGCATAATAGCATGACATTCTTTGTATGTTGCATTGCATCGGAGTGGGTTGATGATATTTGGCGGAAGTATATGAAAGGCTCTTAAGCTTGTTATCTGGCAGCTCAGCTGTAATTATCTGATTATGTGCCGCATTTCGGTACAGCATGGTGTGTAGGGATGGGTGGGTTGATTTTATCCCCACATGGTGTGTGGGGTTGGATGGAGTTGGTGTGTAGAGGCTGGAGGGTAGGACTCTGTTATTTTGCTATGTTCTGTATATTATATGAGAGGTGGGCTAAAGCCCTAGAATATATCTAATTCTGTATCTGAGTGGGCTAAGCTCCACACCGATTCTGTAATGGGCTCAGACCCGAACTGTGAATATGTGACTATTTTTTGATGTTATACTGTGTGCATGTTTTCTGTGGGGATTACACACTGAGTATGTGAAAACTCACCCATTTCGATTTAATCTATTCAGGTAATCCCCAGCTTTAGACGGATCGGAGTAGCGGAGGACTCGACGGTGACCACTGCTTCTGCCTCACGATTTTTATACTTATTTTATGGTTTTGTTTATATTGGGAAAGTTTTATGTAATATGGCCCTTACGTATTTTGTTTAAAATTGGGATTTGCAACTATTATGGTTTTACCTTTAGCAGTAGGAATACTCGAGTTTTCAAAATGAACAAATGTTTTACCAAAACACTACGATTACGCAAATTGATTTAAATGCTTCTGTGAAATATAAATATTTTAGAAAACGGAAAACGTTTTTAAAATGGATAATGATTGAAACGAACGACATGTTATTGAAGGTAGCATAAGATAACAAAAAATGGTTTTATCGTAACTATGTTTTTTAAAGCGCTATCATGTGGCATCGCCAGATTCGGCCATAACGTCTAGGCCGGGTTTAGGGTGTTACACACAGGGCCCAAAATGGCCTTGGCCGTATGGATTACACGGCCTGGCCCAATAATTTCCACACGCTAGTGTGGTTTTCTCGTGTGGGGCCCATACGACCCAGTTTGGCCCGGCCCATAAAATCGCACTTGGCTGGCATCATCGATCACTCGCTCATTCTTAGGAACACACTCGTGTGATGCTGACAATTCCAAATTTTCAGCTTTTCGCCGCTAACGTTTGTGGGGGTTGTGTTTACACACCTTGTTTGCGAAAAAAGTGTACCCAGTCCTTGAGCACTCCAATCTAAATTCAATCATAAACAATCGATTAGTCGCAAGTCTAACAAATTTATCACGACCCTACGCGAAATACTTAATCACTTCACTGTCATTCACTTACCATGTTTGAACAACTGAGGCCGACCCACTTAAACTGTAGAAACCGAATAACCACTAATTCCTGTAATCCAACCGAAACACTTATCAACCAATATTCGCATGATTAGTTTCAATCATAACGAAACACCACTTACCGGGATGCAAAATTGCAGAATAGAATTAGCACCCAAATTTTGCAGAGCAAAATAGGAAGGAGTTGACACAGCGAGGGTAACAAAATGAGAGAAAACCTGATAACAATGGAAGGGAAGGTTTGCCTTGAGAAGGGTCAAAATCTAATTGAAAAGGAGATCCAGGAATCGAATAGCAATACCAGTACCAACAAGCGCAGGACAGCCGACTGAGGTTTGAGAAAACCGATAGCCCAAAGATGAAATTGAAAAAAGGTTCGGTTAGAGAACAAAAGCACAACCCACACACAAATTCGGTACAAGAGAAGGGTTCGAGAAAGAAATAAGAGGAGGGAAAAATAACAAAGTGGAGAGGGGAGAACGAAATGCAATTCGACAGAGAAAAACACAGTTACTGAAAATTTCAGAGAAGAGAAAAAAAAACAAGCTAAAGCCAAATTGCCAAAAAGATATTTCGACTAAGGGGAAAGGGTTTTTGCCGTCAGAACCTGGGGAATTTGGGAAGAGGGTGCTGAAATTTTGGAAAGACAGAGTTCAAGTTCAGCTCAATCTCATCCCATTCCCTAATCCTCTCCTCAAAATCCTCAACACCAACTGTCCACTTTCCCCACACCCTTCAAACACTCTAACTGCCCACAAGCATCAGAATTCTACCGGCACTCAAATACTTACATGGCACCAAGCAAAATAAAACACTCCCCCACATCGCCAAGCCTCGAACTCAAGACCTTCAACACACTTAACACTCCACATAACCACTACACTAGCAGGCCCATTTTGTCATGTTTTTCCAACTATTTAATTATAAGCCTGCTGTCTAAAGATAGGGGTTTATTTAAATAAAAACAAAATTTTGCCTAGCCTAAGGCTTGAACCCAAGACTTCTCAAACACTCCCAGAATACATAACCACTGAAGCAGATACACATTTGTGTCACAATATACAAAAATAAATATTAAAGATTTTTGGGGCATTACATCATTTGTTTCACCTTTAAGAGCCTTACAAGGATATTTAGAAGCTTAGGAAGAATTAATATGAGATTGTTCATCTCTAGTTGCATGAGGTTTTGAAGTTGATGGTTTATTATCACTTTCAAACTCTCTTTTCTTGAAAAAAGATTCAACAATTTTATTGTTCATAGTCATATAACCTAAAATAACAAATTAAGCAAAATCATTCAACAATTCTATTCTATTAAAATTGAATCAATTATTCAATGAAGCTAACATAAGAAACATTGAGTGTTAATATTTAAATATGATGACTTCACTTCAAGATAGATTATAGATTATAGATTACTTACTTAAACATCCTCAAAGATGACTACTTCACTTCAAGTGTTAATCTTTGTATCCATATACTATGTATGTTTAATTGATGTCTTTTCTTTTCTATTTTTTAATTTTTTTAAGGGCGAGAGTGTGAAGAGAAGTCAAATGGATTAAACCATTGATAGCATATTCATGTCCCTAGCTTAGGGGGAAAGAAATGGAAAAAATTGTTTAAAAAATATTAAAATCATGTATAAACATCGGCCTAATACTTTGAAAGTAAAATGTAATTATTGGACTATAAATTTAATTTTATGTTAGTATAACGAAACTTGAACAGCAAATGAAGAAATAGAACAAGGCTCCAAGACGTGTATCAAGCCACTATCTTTAAGGTTATATTCGCCCCCACCTATATTCGATGTGCAAAAAAGTTTCAGGCAAATTAACCTCGATGATACAATGAAGTCGATGAGTATTTACATTTTGCACTAACGAGAATAGTCCACTAAGCACCGAGTAATGTATAACAAGAAACTCAATTTTTACAAAGGATTTCTACAGTAATACTATATAGAATAATCTAATAATATTATGAAATGGATGAAGGAAAAAAAGAATGTTAGAATTTGCTAGTGTGATTTCCAAATGAAATCTCATTCATATTTATAGGAATTTTCATGTCTCTTCATAGAGACATCTTTTAATAGGTGTCTTTTCTGAATAATAATATCTTTAAAAAAATACATAATTATTCACTTAATATTATAACTATTCAAATAATACTGTTTGAATAGTTATAATTCTTTTTCAAAAATAAAATGATATAACTTTTGACCAATAACCAAAAAAATTATCTTTTGATTAATTACACCCATTCATTTAGTTATTGGAACACTATAAATATTTGAAAATGTTCTAACAATCTCCCCTCATTTTCAAAATATTTTAGATTTTGATATTCTTAGAAATCAATTTGCATAAATGAAGGTGTATTACGATTGTACCTTTACATAGTGAAAACATGTTAAAGTTAATCGAAATTGCATGGTAGACTAAGCTTTGAACCAGCTATTCCATTTGATTAATCGAACACATCTCACATAATGATTTCAACATCGGTCAATGCATAGTATCCAGGGAAACTATTATGGCCATGTGTCGGTGACCTATTTTTATGAGTGTTGTCAGAGCCAAGCTCTTGAGCTCCTAGAAGCGGCCACACTTCCAATCACATAGGTAGATCCCATCAAGAGTGTTCCCATAATTATAACACTTTAACATATTTATTTTATGGGTTAATTAAGAGTACATTACTTATCCTTCCTTTATCATTACATGTACCTATCACTTTAATCTTAGGACGGATTTATTTATAGTGCTAACAGTTACATACTAATGATGTACTTTGTCTCATTGAACTTAAGACTTGAAGTTATACCAAGCATTGAGTTGAGTTTCCATCATGAGTCCTATCCCTTTTGAGGTCCTGTTAAATACATCTTTAGCAAGACTTTTTGTCAAAGGATCCGACAAATTTTCACTTGACCTCACATAATTAATAGTGATCACTCCATCAGAGGTTATTTGTCGGACATAACTAGCCTTAATCCAATGTGTCTAGACTTTCCATTATATACTTGGTTGTATGCCTTTGCTAGAGTAGCCTAACTATCACAACGAATAGAAATAGGTGAAATTGGCTTAGGCCATAAAGGTACATCATAAAGCAAATTTCTTAACCATTCTACTTCTTTAGATGCAACGGATAATGCAATAAATTCTCCTGCCATGGTGGAATCAGTTATACATGTTTTTTTTTTCTGGCACCCCAAGAAATGGCTCCTCCACTAAGAATGAAGATCCATCCACTAGTAGATGCATGATCTTCCAAACTTTTAATCCAACTAGCATTCAAATATCCTTCTAAAATTGAAGGATAAACATTATAACATAATCCATAGTTGATACTTTTCTTTAAGAACCTAAATAATCTATTTAAAGCTTGCCAATGAAAACTGTAACAGCCCGTTTCTAGTCAAATCAAAATAGTGATTTTAGGACCACAAAATCGAGGTTAAAAAAATTAATTTAATATTATTCTAAGTGTTTACATCATGATAGTATGTATGTGTGAAAGTTTCGTGAAGAAATTTTATCATTTGAATAGTTAATTTGTTAAAAAGGACTAAATCGCGTAAAGTGTAAAAGTTGTATTCTATTAGCTAAAGGTGTCTAATAGCTATAGAACCCTAAAGTTAAGGTCCTTAAGTGGTAATTAGACCATTTTAATTATGAGTGGATAGTTTTGGGTATATATTAAGTGATTTTTAAAGGTTATCATTAGGGTTGTATAGGTAATTTATGAATTAAAGATAAAATAAGTAAAATAAAACAAAATTTCCATCCATTGTCTTCATCTTCAATCGAAATTTAGCTAAGGAACCACCATTATTAGGGCTTTGAAGGTTCGGCCAAGTCTTTGTGTGCTTGTAAGTCCATTTTTGCTCGATTTTTTTTAGTGATTTTTACGTTTTTGAGATTGTTGCTTTGTATTCTGGCAAGCCGGTACCCTAGATTTCGAAAATGTTAAAGATTTATCATGTTTCCATTATTGAATGCTTGAGAAATTTGATGGTTTATGATAGATTTGGAAGGTTTAATGTTAGATTAATAGCTTTTATATAGTGATTTTTGACAAAAATGTCAAAAAGGGATTAAATTGTGAAAATGTGAAACATTAAGGGTAAATGTGTAAATTTTCCAAATTGTAAATTATAGGCTAAATTAAATAGACCGAATGCTGAATGTGATCAAGATTAGATCAGGGAAAAGAAAAAGTAGACGAATAGTCGATAATTTCCATCCGAGCAACTCGAGGTATGTTCGTATAATTAGAATCAAATTTTTAAATACTTGTAAATTATTTGAAATGAAAGTATAATTGAGTAAATTATATTACTGAGTTCGAATGCCTAATTGATGATAATTATTGAATACCGAGTCCCGTTTGAACCATAGAAAGTCTAAAGATACAAGTGACATGTCACTAGGGTTACCGTTTTGGTCGAGATCTTGCATATGTTACGGACTCACCACAACTCGTATGAGCTTACCGATATATTAGCTCATAATAGCTTACTATTTTCAGCACGTCAGAGCTTACCGTTTCAACTCAGTAGAGCTTACTGTCCATCAGCTCAAGAGGAGCTTATTGATCATAGCTCGAAAGAGCGAAAATGATAATGAATTGAAGGATTATTGATTTGTAATGTATATCACCCGAGTATCCCTTGATATTCTAATAGGTTCAACGGGCATAAATTCTGTTATTGGTTATGTGAAAAAGCTATGTGTTTATACGGATGGATTACTGTTTATATGGATGAAGTGCTATTTATACGGATGAGTTGTTATTATCGAATGAATTATTATTTATGTGATTGAGAGTGAAATGTTACAAATGGTGTACGTGATATATGAATTTGATATGATACAATGTATTGAGTATTAAATTGAAATAATGGATGATTATATGCACTTATGTGACTAACTTGTTGATGAATGTTTGTGTTTAGGCATTTTGTAATTGAATTGAGTATACCTTATTTATTGTCTTGATTATGTATAAATGGTAAGTTTAATTCTGAATTATACGGGCTTACTAAGCTTTATAGCTTACTTTGTTTATTTTCTTCTATGTTTTATAGTATATCGAAGCTAGCTCAGAACCAGGGATCGTCAGAGACTTCATCGCACTATCGGACATCTATTTTGGTACTTTTGAAGTGTGTATATATGGTATATGACATGTATAGGCTTAAGTCATTTTGATATGAATGATGGACATGTATTTAGGCCATTTAAGTTGGCTTGTGATGGTGAATTTGATGTTGTTTATAAATGTGCAAATGATATTATTTTGAGTTAGGTAATTGACCTATAATTAGTGATTGAGGTTGAATGAATATTGCATGTTTGGAATGGTTTTGTTAATTAAATGGTATATGTGAATTAGGTATGAAATTATATGGCAAATTGTGGTATGTGAATTAGGTATGAAATTATATGGCAAATTGTGGTATACTTGTGATCTATATTGATGGTATAGAATTGTTATGATTTGAACTTGGTTGATGGTATTTGGTTGCATATGTATATCTTGAATTGGTACCATTTGAGTTTGTTTAGGTATGTTCAAAATGTATGGCAAAGTGGCTTGGTAATAGCCTATTTTTGTCCACACGGGCAGAGACATAGCGTGTATCTCAACAGTGTGTGACACTTGGTCAAATTACACGGCCGTGTGTCCCCTGGGGTTGCAATTGTAATGAAGTCAGTATACTCCACAAAGTTTCACACATGGGCGTGTGATCGGCCATGTGGCACAAGTCAGTATACGCCCTAATGGGTACACGGCCTAGCACACGGGCGTGTGACTTGGCCGTGTTGCATAAGTCAATATACCCTACATGTTTGACACAACTTAATACACAGCCTGGCACACGGGTGTGTGTGGCCACTTCGAACTGTATTCTAAAGGTGTTGAAAGTCCGGTAATGCTCCGTAACTATATTCTTAAGGTGAATACGGGTGAGTGGTGTTACATTTATTGGTATCAGAGCTACGATTTAGTAGATTCTAGGACTAACGTAGCGTGTGTGTGAGTCTAGCTATACATGCCATATATAAATTCTGATAGTGTAGTGACTCCTCACATTTTAAAATGTGTTTTCATATATCAAATAGATCCCAATCGAGCTATAACTGATGAGGTTGAAAGTAATGCGCCTGCTCCTGCGCAAGGGACAGTGCCGTCTGATTCTAGACCCCTAACGGGCAGTGAAGGGAGAGAGGCTAAAAAATCTTTTTTCTAAATGATGAGTGAATGGTTCACTGAGTACGTCCGAGCTAATCCGGCTACGCAACAACCTTCACCCCCACCTATTCCCCAATCGATCCCTGTAGTTCCTCAAGGTATGGATCCTTTGCAATTGAATAAACCACATGTTGATAAGATACGAAAATATGAGGATGAGGAATTCAGAACCACTGTTAGAGATGACCCTGAAAGAGCTGATTTTTGGCTTGAGAACACGATTTGGGTATTTGATGAACTTTCTTGCAAACCTAAAGAATGTTTAAAATATGCTGTATCACTGTTGAGATACACTGTGTATCAGTGGTGGAATACCTTGATATCTATAGTTCTGCGAGAAAGAGTTACTTGGGAATTATTTCAAGTTGAATTTAGAAAAAAATACATCAGCCAACAGTTCATTGATCAGAAATGAAAGGAATTTCTTGAATTGAAATAGGTTCGTATGTCAGTAACAGAATACGAAAGAGAGTTTGTACGACTCAGCAAATATGCTGGTGAATGTGTTTCTTCCGAGGCTATAATGTGTAAAAGATTCAAAGATCGATTAAATGAAGAAATCAGACTATTAGTTGGGATTCTTGAGTTGAAAGAGTTTGTCGTTCTAGTTGATAAAGCTTGCAAAGACGAAGAGCTTAGCAAAGAGAAAAGAAAAGCCGATTTTGAGGCTAGAGACTTTAGAAAGAGATTTGCAGGCAAATCAAATTAGTCAGTATCAAAGAAATCTAGAGAACATCATCCTCATTCTACTGCTTCTGCAGGGATTTCGATCAAAGATAGAGATGCGAGACATTTCAGCTCTAAACCTCAGACAACATCTGTTACCAGTGGGTGCTATTAGAAATGTTAGACCTAAATGTAAACACTGTAATAAGTGACATTATGGAGAATGTAGAATAATGAGCAGAGTTTGTTTTAGATGTGGATCTCTTGATCATTATCTCTGGGACTGTCTAGAAAAGTCTATAGTTGAAAGAGATCAACCGGCGAAAGTAAGTAATACAGCTACTAAAGGCAGACCACCCCGGAACACTAGAAATATGAGTGGAAACATAAGTGTTACGAGAGATTCTGCTACGAGATCTAAGGCACGAGCACCTGCTCGAGCTTGTGCTATCCGTGCACGGGAGGAGGCATCATCACCAGACGTTATTACCGGTACTTTTTCTCTTTTCGATACTGATATAGTTGCGTTGATAGATCCTGGATCAACCCATTCATATATCTGTATGAATTTAGTGTTTAAAAAGAGTTTACATGTCGAGTCTACAGAGTTTGAAATTAAAGTATCAAACCCTTTAGACAAGTCTATTTTTGTTGATAAATTTGTAAGAATTGTCCTTTGATGACTCAGGGTTACTATTTTTTGGCTAACTTGATGGTTCTATCATTCGATGAGTTTGATGTGATTCTGGGTATGGACTGGCTGACTATGCATGATGGAGTTTTGAATTTTAGATGAAAGATTGTCGAGTTGAAATGTCAGAACGGTGAAATTCTTCGGATTGAGTCCGATTATTCGAGTGAATTATCTACTGTGATATCGTCTATGTTAGCTCAGAAATGCATGAAAAAGGGCTATGATGCATATTTTTCCTACATACTGGATTCAAAGGTGTTTGAATCGAAGATTGAATATGTACTTGTTGTTTGTGAGTTTTGGGATGTATTTTCAGAAGAATTACCGGGTTTGCCACTGAGCAGAGAGGTTGAATTTGGTATTGAATTAGTACCAGGAACAACATCAATATTAATAGCTTCGTACCGAATGGATCCAATAGAATTAAGAGAGTTGAAAGCTCAGTTGCAAGAATTGACAGACAGAGGTTTTACACGACCGAATTATTCGCCTTGAGGTGCACCAGTATTGTTTGTAAAGAAGAAAAATGGCACGATGAGAATGTGTATCGATTACAGACAGTTGAATAAAGTAACTATAAAGAAAAAATACCCTCTACCGCGGATTGATGATTTATTTGATCAGTTGAAAGGGGCTACAATATTTTCGAAGATTGATTTGAGATCGGGTTATTATTAGTTGCGATTTAAAGAGGCAGATGTGCCGAAAACTGCGTTCAGAATGAGGTACGGACATTATGAATTCCTTATTATGCCTTTCAGATTAACGAATGCTCCTGCAGTTTTTATAGACTTGATGAACCGGATATTCAGACCATATTTAGACAGATTCATTGTTGTATTCATTGACGACATTCTGATTTATTCGAGAGATGAATCTGAACATACCGAGCACTTGAAAATTATGTTACAAACTCTACGTGATAATCAATTATTTGCAAAGTTCAGGAAATGTGAATTTTGGCTCCGTGAGGTTGGATTTCTGGGGCATATTGTTTCAGTTAAAGGTATTAGAGTTGGCCCTAGTAAGATTTCTGCTATTATTGACTGGAAACCTCCGAGAAATGTGTCTAAAGTCTGTAGTTTTCTAAGCCTAGCAGGCTATTATCTAAGATTAGTGAAAGGATTTTCGATGATTGTGACACCGATGACACGACTGCTTCAGAAAAATGTGAAATTCGAATGGTCAGAAAAATGTCAGCAAAGTTTTAAACAGTTGAAAGTACTGTTAACTGAAGCACCAGTTCTGGTTCAACCTGAATCGGGAAAAGAGTTTGTGATTTATAGTGATGCATCATTAAATGGTCTGGGATGTATTTTGATGCAAGAAGAAAAAGTTATAGCTTATGCTTCCTGATAATTGAAACCGCATGAAAAGAACTATCCGACGCACGACTTAGAGTTGGCTGCAATTGTGTTTGTATTGAAAATTTGGCGACACTATTTATACAGTGAAAAATGCCTTATTTATATGGATCACAAAATCTTAAAATATCTGATGTCATAGAAAGATTTGAATATGCGACAACGAAGATGGCTCGAGTTATTGAAAGATTATGAATTTGTGATTGATTATCACCCGGGAAAAGCTAATGTTGTTGTTGATGCCCTGAGCTGAAAATCTTTGTTTACATTATGAGCAATGAATACCCAGTTGATGATTTGTGATGATGGGTCTATTTTAACTGAATTAAAAGCTAAATCAGTATTTCTTCAACAAATCTGTGAAGCTCAGAAAGATGATCGTGAACTGCAAGTTAAACGAATTCAATGTGAGACTATCCCTAATTCAGAGTTTTAGATTGGAACCGATGATTGTTTAAGGTTGCGGAATAGAATTTGCATACCGAGAAATTCAGAACTCATTCAAAAGATTTTGCACGAAGCGCACAATTGCTGCTTATCTGTTCATCCAGGGAGTATCAAAATGTACAACGATTTTAAACAGTTTTATTGGTGGCAACGCATGAAACAAGCTATCTCAAAGTTTGTTTCTGAATGTTTGATTTGTCAGCAAGTCAAAGCTGAACATCAAGTACCATTGGGTTTGCTGCAGCCTGTGATGATTCCCGAGTGGAAATGGGATAGAGTTACAATGGATTTTGTGTTGGGATTGCCCCTAACTCCGAAAAAGAAAGATGCTATCTGGGTTGTCGTTGATTGACTGACGAAATATGCTCATTTCATACCTATACGTACAGATTACACACTTGATAGACTAGCTAAATTGTACATTCATGAGTTTGTTCGATTGCACGGGGTGCCACTATCTATTATTTCTGATGGAGATCCAAGATTTACATCACGATTCTGAAAGAAACTTCAAGAAGCTCTGGGAACACAGTTGAATTTCAGTACTGCTTTTCATCCTTAGACTGACGGTCAGACCGAAAGAGTTATTCAGATATTCGAAAACATGTTGAGATGTTGTATTTTAGAGTTTAAGTGCAGTTGGAAAAATACTTACCATTGATTGAGTTCGCGTATAACAACAGTTTTTAAACGAGTATAAAGATGGTACCGTACGAAGATTTATATGGTCGCAAATGTCGAACTCCGCTATACTGGACTGAACTAAATAAGAAAAAGATTCACGAGGTTGAATTGATCAGAGAAACTGAAGAAAAAGTGAAAATAATTCGCAACAATTTAAAAACAGCTTTAGATCAAAAGAAATTATACACGAATTTGAAAGTAAAGAAATTGAGTTTCAAGTCGGGGACCGAGTGTTTCTAAAGGTGTCACCGTGGAAAAAGATTCTTCGATTTGGTCGTAAAAGAAAGCTGAGTTCGTGATTTATCGGACCGTATGAGATCGTCGAAAGAATAATGCCTGTAGAGTATCGACTAACTTTACCGTCAAAACTTGAAAAGATTCATAATGTCTTTCACGTTTCTATGCTACGTTGATACAGATCCGATCCGTCACATGTGATTTCTTCGGTAGATGTTAAAATACAGACTGATTTGACGTATCGTGAAGAACCGATTAGGATTTTAGCTCGTGGAATCAAAGAATTGAGAAATAAACGCATAGCCCTAGTGAAGGTTCTTTGGCATAAACGCGGGATCAAATAAGCTACGTGGGAACCCGAGGAAGCTATACGAAAATAGTACCCTAACCTATTTACCGGTAAGATTTTCGGGGATGAAAATCCCTAAGAAGGGAGAGTTGTAACAGCCTGTTTTTAGTCGAATTAGAATAGTGGTTTCGGGACCACAAATTCGAGGTTAAAAAATTTATTTTAATATTATTCTAAGTGTTTACATCATGATAGTATGTATGTGTGTGAAAGTTTCGTGAAGAAATTTTATCGTTTGAATAGTTAATTTGATAAAAAGGACTAAATCACATAAAGTGTAAAAGTTGTGTTCTATTAGCTAAATGTGTCTAATAGCTATAGAACCTTAAAGTTAAGGTCCTTAAGTGGTAATTAGACCATTTTAATTATGAGTGGACAATTTTGCCTATATATTAAGTAATTTTTAAAGGTTATTATTAAGGTTATATAGATAATTTATGAATTAAAGATTAAATAAGTAAAATAAAACAAAATTTCCATCCATTATCTTCATCGTCAACCAAAATTTAGCTAAGGAACCACCATTGTTAGGGCTTTGAAGGTTCGGCCAAGTCCTTGTGTGCTTGTAAGTCCATTTTTGCTCAGTTTTTTAATGATTTTTATGTTTTTGAAATCGTTGCTTCGTATTCTAGCTAGCTCGTACCCTAGATTTCGAAACTGTTAAAAATTTATCATGTTACCATTGTCGAATGCTTGAGTAATTTGATAGTTTATGATAGATTTGGAAGGTTTAATGTTAGATTAATAGCTTTTATAAAGTGATTTTTGACAAAAATGTCAAAAAGGGATTAAATTGTGAAAATGTGAAACATTTTGGGCAAATGTGTAAATTTTTCAAATTGTAAATTATAGGCTAAATTGAATAGACCAAATGCTGAATGTGCTAAATTTGATAAAATATAGATCAAGATAAGCCGAGATTGGGATTAGGTCAGGGAAAAGGAAAAGTGGACGAATAGTCGATAATTTCCATCCGAGCAACTTGAGATAAGTTTGTATAATTAGAATCAAATTTTTAAATACTTGTAAATTATTTGAAATGAAAGTATAATTGAGTAAATGGTATTATTGAGTTTGAATGCCTAATTGATGAGAATTACTAAATACTGAGTCCCTTTTAAACCGTAGAAAGTCGTAGGATACAAGTGACATGTCACTAGGGTTACGGTTTTGGTCGAGATCCTGCATATGTTGTAGACTCACCACAGCTCGTATGAGCTTACCGATATATCAGCTCGTAAGAGCTTACTATTTTCAGCTCTTCAGAGCTTATTGTTTCAGCTCAATAGAGCTTACTGTCCATCGGCTCAAGAGGAGCTTATTGATCATAGCACGAAAGAGAGGAAATGATAATGAATTGATGGATTACTGATTTATATATGTAATTTATATCACCCGAGTATCCCTCGATATTCTAATAGGTTCAACATGCATAAATTCTATTATTGGTTATGTGAAAAACTTATGTGTTTATACGGATGAATTACTGTTTATATGGATGAATTACTACTTATAGGATGAGTTACCATTATCGAATGAATTATTGTTTATGTGATTGAGAATGAAATGTTACAAATGATGTACATGATATATGAATTTGATATGATATAATGTATTGAGTATTAAATTGAGATAATGGATGATTATATGCACTTATGTGACTAACTTGTTGATGAATGTTTGTGTTTAGGAATTTGGTAATTGAATTGAGTATACCTTATTTATTGTCTTGATTATGTATAAATGGTAAGTTTAATTCTAAATTATACAGGCTTACTAAGCTTTATAGCGTACTTTGTTTATTTTCTTTTATGTTTTATAGTATATCGAAGCTAGTTCAGAACCAGGGATCGTCAAAGACTTCATCGCACTATCAAACATCTATTTTGGTACTTTTGAAGTGTATATATATGGTATATGACATGTATAGGCTTAAGTCATTTTAATATGAATGATGGACATGTATTTAGGCCATTTGAGTTGGCTTGTGATGGTGAATTTGATGTTGTTTATAAATGTGCAAATGATATTATTTTGAGTTAGGTAATTGACCTATAATGAGTGATTGAGGTTGAATGAATATTGCATGTTTGGAATGGTTTTGTTAATTAAATGGTATATGTGAATTAGGTATGAAATTATATGGCAAATTTTGGTATACTTGTGATCTATATTGATGGTATAGAATTGTTATGATTTGAACTTGGTTGATGGTATTTGGTTGCATATGTATATCTTGAATTGGTACCATTTGAATTTGTTTAGGTATGTGCAAAATGGGTGGCAAAATGGCTTGGTAAATAGCCTATTTTTGTCCACACGGGCAGAGACACGGGCTTGTGTCTCAGCCATGTGTGACACACGGTCAAATTACACGGTCGTGTGTCCCCTGGTGTTGCAATTGTAATGAAGTCAGTATACTCCACACAGTCTCACACACGGAAGTGTTATCGGCCGTTTGGCACAAAGCAGTATACCCCCTAATTGGAACACGGCCTAGCACACGTGTGTGTGACTTAGCCGTGTTGAATAAGTTAGTATACCCTACAGGTTTGACAAGGCCTAGTACGCGGCCTGACACACGGGCGTGTGTGGCCATTTCGAAGGGCACAAGGGCGTGTGGTTGGCCGTGTGACCCAAGTCAGTAACCTCATTTGTTTGGACACGGGAAAGGACATGGGCTAGGACACGGCCATGTGCTCCCATTTTGAATGTTCACACGACTTGTGACATGGGCGTGTCTGGTGTCTATGTGAGACACACGGCCTAGTCACATGGGCGTGTGTCCCCTGTTTTGAGAAAAATTTTCAAAGTTTCGTAAAAATTACTTGTGTAACAGCCCGATTAGACCTTAGTCGGAAAGGTGATTTCGGGACCACCAATCCGAGTCGAAAAAATATATATTTAAATATTATTTTCTATGCTTATTATGAATGAATTAGTGTGTGTTAAATTCTCGTATTAAAATTTGATCGTTTTAATGCTTAAATTTGAAATAAGGGCTTAATCGCCTAAATTGAAAATTTGATGGTTAGATGAGATAGTGCTTAATTGTTGATGTTTTAATAAATTTGAGGCTTAAAGTAGAAATTTGGCCATAAAGGAAGGTTAGTGGCTGGTTGGTATGCATGAAATAGTGATCTAAATTGTTTATTATTTCTTTAGGTGAAAGTGGTACATTATTTTAATATGTTAGTGGTTATAATAAAATAAAATAAACAAAATGATAGAGAAATGAATATAGTGGCCGGCCAAAATGCTTGTAATAATGAATTGGAAATTGTTTATTTATTTTATGACATGATGGTATATTATAATATATGATAACATATTATATTAGATAAAAGATGAAAGTACTCATCTTTCTTCTTTGTTTGGCCGAAACTAAGAGAAAGAAGAGAAGTTTCAGCTTTGACATTATTCGGTGCTTGCATGTTAAATTAAAGGTATGTTTGAGCTTAATTTTGAATAAATTTGACATATTTGAGATGGTTATTGAGTTGTTTATCTTGCCCATGTGTTAATTTTTGAAATCTATAAAGAATTTATGTTCAACTATTGAGGAAGTTGTGAAAATTTCGGTGTTGATGTAAGGAAATAGAAAATATGTAATAGATTTTTAAGTTTTGTATTATCAATCTTCAAGAAATTATTTATTAGGGCTTAATTGATGAAATTGATAAATGGAGGGACTTGATTTTCTAAAATAAACATAGTGTAGGGACTTGTATAAGTCCAATAAATATTCGGCTCTTGTTTAGTGAAAGGAAATAGAGTGAATTTATGTTCTATGTATTGAGCACCATTTTGTGGAAATGCTTAAATAAGACTAAATTGTGAAATTTATATATTAAGGGGTTAAAATGTGTAATAAATAAATTGTATGGACTCATATGGATGAGATGAGTTTTCGGCATAAGCATAGCAAGGGCAAATTATGCTTACTTTGTGTTTTGTGAATTTTGGACTAAATAGCTAAAAATGTAAAATGTATGGGGTAAAAGTACAAATTACTTATTCATGTTTTTTTGAGTGAATTCAATTGAAAATTGATTAAATAAGTTTAATTTATATCAAATTAGATCAAGAAAAGAGAAAGTCGGATTTGAATCGGGGAAAGACAAAAATAGCCGAATAGTTGATTTTACGTTCGCCGATATCTGAGGTAAGTCTATAAGCAAATGGTTGTTCTTAATTTTAATTATATGTAAATTATTCATGCTAAATTGAAATGTTTATAATTATAATTGCTATTGCCGAATGTGAGGGATGGTATTTGATATGTTCAAGGAACTACTTGAGTAAGTTTTTAAGCAATTGGACTGAACTAAATTTCTATCTATAAGGATGTATATAATAGAGGAAAACATGGAGTATATGGAAATGCCGAATGTAATAAGGGATGGAAGTTGAATTTGATTGAATAAGATGTACACTTATATGATAATGTTAGCTATGTGAGATATTGACTTAAGAGATGAAATTGATCGAATGTAATGTATAAATGTAAATTGTTAGAATCACGGAATGTGATGTTGAAATATAGACGTGATAATTTAAATTGAATGAATATGTATATATGTGTTATTTGAGGTGAATAATAGCTTCAATTAGTGCACTAAATGTGCGAATTTAAATACCGAGCACTGTGTGAGCGAAATCGGTCATTTGGCACTAAGTGTGCGGAATATAATGTAATGGCACTAAGTGTGCGATACATTACAAGTAATTGGCACTATGTGTGCACTTTATCAAGGTAACGGCACTAAGTGTGTGAGACGTTACATGGTTTGCCACTGAGTGTGCGGGTTTGCAGATCTTTCAAGGATATCAATTAGTGAATTGTGATAAACAAAATTAAATGATCAGGTATGTGATTCAGGCTTACGCTTAGCAGGTTTAATACCGATGATTTATTTCAAGTCTATGTCTAAAAGACTTTATATGGATGTGGAAATTGAACAAGTAAGTTGATTTAATTAACCTTATATGTTCGACCACAAAGGTATGTGTATATGTGGTGATGAATTGAATTTGTATATAAGTGGTTATATGTGATATTATATTAAATTCGAATATATGAGTACATGTGATAATTTAATTAACTTTGGATGTTCGGTTATATATATGATAATGCATTAAACTAGTATATTCGGCCATATGTGATGGTATAATGAATCATGTGTATTTGATCTAATAAGTAAGTTTTAGATGTTGAAATGAAAATTTTATATCATACATATTTATATGTGAATTATATGGATTGAAAGGTAAGAAAGAAAATTGGTAGTTAATATGTATATACTTGAACAAATGTATATGTATTTGTTTTGAGATGGGAAAGTGACTTATAGATCGATATGACATCTATTATTGAATGTGTGAGTGTTTGGCCTTAAGGCTATGAAAGGTGAAAGTTTACGAATGGTGATATAAATTATGAGATGGAATATATGTATGATTATGATATTTCCATGAATGAATTGGTGTCTGACTGAGTATTTGAGTTAAATGATTCAGGTAAGTATGAGGTTTATTTGTTAAATGAAAAATAAGGTAAGTGAAGTTACTTAATGAGGAACATGGATTATATGAGAAAAGTGATTGTATATGTGTATGTGATTAACTAAATTTGGCTTATTTGAATTGAATTATATATATGTTTCTAGAGTGAATTATTTGCTTATGGCTTACTAAGCTTTCAAAGCTTACTTTGTGTAATTTTCCTATGTTTATAGAGTTTTAAAGACTTGCTCGGGTTGGAAGTCGAAGGAGATCTCATCACACTATCCAATTTTCACTTCGGTAAATAAATGCTTGGAGATTTAATGAATAAACTGTACTAATTGGCTATGTGAAAAATTCGGGAAAAATTATAGTAAGAAGATATATGAGTCTAGTTTCAAGGAAAATTTACGAATTTAAATTTCAAGTTTCGTAACTCGAGTTATAGTCAATTTAGTCAACATGACACAGATGGAGAGTTTCAATTTTTTTTATGCCCCGAATTAGTAGTTAAGTGTAGTAATGCCTCGTGCTCGACTCCGGCAACGGTCTCGGATAAGGAGTGTTACAACTTAAGCTTCCAGTTTAGTCCCGAGTTACTCTTAATGTATGATTAAAGCCTCGTAGGCTCGTTTAAGGGACACTATGATTGATTGTGATTGAATTGTATTTGAATTGATAAACTGTATGTGAAATGTATGTTTAAAGGTGCTGAAAGTATGGTAATACTTCGTAACCCTATTCTGAGGGTTAATACGGGTGAGGGGTGTTACACAAACTACTTGGATTACTCGTGTACCTACTCAATTTCCCAACAACATATGTAATATCTGGTCTTGTACAAGTTATTATTTATATAAGCCAACCAATTATACTTACATATTTCAATTGATCAATTTTCCTACCAACATTAGATACTAATTTTATTTGAGGATCCATGGGTGTAGATGCTAGTATACAGTTGAAAAGATCAAACCTTTTAAGCATCTTTTCAATGTAATGTGATTGTGATGCTATAGTGCTTTCATCTCGGGTTATTTTAACCCCAAGAATAACATTTGCTACACCCATATCCTTCATAGCAAAGTTGTTTGACAAGATTTTCTTTGTGTTTTCTATTTGTTCCAAATTCGTGCAAAAAATGAGCATGTCATCTACATATAAGCAAATTATGATACCTTTTCCATTGCTTTGGTGTCATTGTTTTGGTGTTTGTTTAAGTTCATATAAAGATTTAACAAGCTTACATACCTTATGCTCCTGTCTTGAAACAACAAATCCTTCCGATTGTTCTATGTACACTTCCTCTTCCAATTCACTATCTAAAAATGCAGTTTTAACATCCATTTAATGAACCACTAAATTATATATTGAGATAGGTGATATTAAGTGTAACAGTTTGGTTTAGACCCTAATTGGAATAGTGGTTTCGAGACCACAAATCCGAGTCAAAAAAATATTTTAATATTATTTTCTGTGCTTGCAGTATGTAATTAAGCACGTGTGAAAATTTCATGAATTAATTTTATTGTTTGTGTGTTTAATTTGAGAAAAGGACTTAATTGCATAAAATGAAAAAGTGGCAATCTATATGTTAATATGTTTAATTGATTTGGCTTGTGAATATGGTGGCCTTATGAGGTAATTAAACCATTATGTATGATAATGGACATTAATAGCCTTAATATATATATATTTTATATGTTAATTAAAAGGCTAATTTGGTAAATGATTTAATAAGGTTATTATTAATAAAAAAAGATTATAATGTAGCCATTATCATCATCTTACCACGGAAAATACAAAAGAAAAGAAAGAAAAAGAACAAGCTTCATTCGGCCTAGGTTTAAGCTTGATTAAGGTATGTAACTAGCTCGGTTTTTGATAATTTTTACGTTTTTGTGACCGTTACTTCGTATTATCTTAAGCCCGTGTCTCAATTTCTAAATTTGATGAAGATTTCAAGTTACTCTATTGATGATTATATGAGTTTAATGATGTTAGTTGATGAATTATGGAAGCTTGATATGAGATTAACATGCCTTGTCTTTGGATTTTTGATGAATTTGAGTAATTTGGGCTAAATTGAGAAAATAATATTTTGAAGGACTAAAATGCAAAATAAATTAAATTTATGGACTTGTATGAACATGAGGAAGATTCGGCCTAAGCATGGAAGATTGAAATTTTGTATATTTTGTGAATTTATGAAATTGGGACTTAAATGTCAAAATGTAAAAACGTGAGGGTTAATTTGTAAAATGCCAATGTGAGGGTTAATTTGTAAAATGCCCTAAATGTGTGTTTTTGGATTGAATTGAATGATTTGGTGAATAAAAGAGTTAAATTTGAATACGTATAGATCAAGAACCAAAGAAAACGGACTTAGATCGGGGGAAGTCTAAAGTGATCGAGTAGTCGTTTATGTCCGTTCATATCCATACGAGGTAAGTCTATATACAAATAAATGTGTCTGAGTTGATTTATTCATGTTTATATGAAATTGAATTGTGATGAATGACTATGGAAGATGTTCATGTGAAATCCAATAAATTTTCGACAATGTATCAATGTCTGAAAAGTCCCGTACGAACCTTAGGAATAGTTAGGATACATATGTGATGACATAGGGTTCCGATATGTGATATCGTGTAAAACCATGCCTGGGACGTTGGCATCGATTTGAGAAGTTTGTGTAAGACCATGTCTGGGACATTGGCATCGTATATGATTTCGTGTAAGACCCTGTCTGGGATGGTGGCATCGATATTTAATTACATGTAAAACCACGTCTGGGACGTTGGCATTGTACGAGTATTTCGAGTTATCCGAGTATCCTATTTGATTCCGAATGGTTCAACAGGCATTCCGAGAATTGAATGACTATGTGAAATGTGTATCCGATACAGGTACGTTTGAAGTGTATGCAATGTTTGAGTATGAAAAGTAAGTATATGTGAGATTATGGAATTGAGATATATGTATAGACTTAATGAGATAAGATGTGTTATATACAAATGTGCTATGTTCTAATGTAATACATGGAGATGTGATTTGTTGGTAAGCAAGTGGTTAGAAACAATTGAGCTAAAGAAGAAATATGAATTTGCTATTGTGTTATGCTAAAGATCATGTGAATGAAATGGTTATAAATATTTTGCATGATAAGTTTATTTGCATATGGCTTACTAAGCTTTTGAAAGCTTACTTTGTATGTGTTTGCATTGTTTTATAGATTATCAAAGCTACAGAAAGCTCGGGGATCGTTAAGGATCATCACCACACTATCGAACTATATTTTGGTACTTTTGAATGTGTACATATTTAAGTATGGCATGTATAGGCTAGTAGTATAGTCATGTGATATGACTTGTTAATGAATATGTTCTTAGATGAGTTTTGTTCTTGTTTATGATGTCTAAGGTGAATGGTTTTGATGAATTAGTGAATGGCCAAAATGAATTGGTCAATGTTGGTAAGTTCTTAACTAATTTGTGAAATTGATATGATGAGAAATACTATAAATTGGTATGGATTAAAATGATATATATATATATATAGGTATATGTTTATGATGTGAAGTTGATAATTTGAAATGGTAAGTTTGAGTAGAAACTGAATATGGAAATGAAAAATGTTGTTAAAAGTTAAATTGTGCATGTTTTGGTTGCTTTTGGAGTATGAAATAATGCTTGTTGGTGCTTGTAGGATTGACCCTAAAATGGGTGGCAAATTAGCCTTGTAAATGGCCTATATTTGCCCATACGGTTAAGCACACGGGCGTGTATCTTGACTGTGCCTCTTAAGTTTGTAATTCGAAACAAGTCAGACTCGCACACAGACCAGACATACGAGCGTGTGACAAGCCGTGTGAATCAAGTCAGTGTTGCCCATAGGTAAAGCACATGGGCGTGTCCTCTGCCGTGTGGACAAGTCAGCATGTATGCCCTGTTTTACCACGGACGTGTGACCTCTATAACTTTGAAAAATGTTTGATTTTCGGATAAATTTTGTATGAGCTCGGTTTAGTCCCAACCCCTTTCTCATGCATGTTTAAGGTCTCGTAGACCTTTTAAAGGGACTCTATGTATATGATTTGCCATGATATGATAATGATGTATCTTGTGTAGTGAAATGATCGTAAATGTTCCGATATATCCGGTAATACTCTTAACCCAATTCCAGCGATGGTTACGGGTTAGGGGTGTTACATTAAGAGTATAATTGTACAATTCTTGCTACTGGAGCATAGGTATCGAAGTAATTAATACCTTGTTTTTATGTAAAATCTTTGACTGCCAACCTTGCTTTAAATTTATCAATGGTTCCATCGACCTTCATTTTCCTTTTGAAGATTCATTTACAACCTATTAGTTTGGAACCCGGGGGAAGATCAACTAAGCTCCAAGTTTGATTTTCCATTATTAAATCCATCTCATCATTTATTGCTTCTTTCCAAAAAACAAAGTCTTGAGATTTCATTGCCTCTTCAAATGTAATAGGATCAGATTCTGTATTATAACAATAAGGTATCTTATTGCATATACTTTCACCTTTTCATTCTACAAGAAACATAATGAAATCTGGTCCAAAATCTTTGACCTTTTTAATCCTTTTACTTCTTAATTCTTGACAGAATTCATCATTATTATTAACTTGTTCCGATGAAATCTCATTCTTATTTGGAGAATGAATCAATTTTTATGGCTGTAATTGTCTTGAAATAGCATTAAATATATTTTCATCAAAAATAGCATCTCTTGATTCAATAACAATATTAATTGAAATTGAATCATTTGATTCAATTACCATGAACCTATATGCCTTGTTATTATGTGCATATCCTATAAATATGCATTCAATTCCTCTTTCACCTAACTTTTTAGGTTTAGGTGTTGGAATTTTGATAATAGCTCTACAACCCAAATCTTCAAATAATTCAGGTTTGGTTTCCTTTTCTTCCACTGTTCATAGGGGGTTATTTTAGTTTTCTTAGTAGGAACTCTATTCAATATATGACAAGCTGTTAGAATAGCTTCTCCCCAAAAGCCTTGTCTAAGACCTAAATATGATAACATTAAATTTACCATTTCAGTCAAGACTCTATTTTTCCTTTTAGCTACACCGTTTTGTTGTGGTGTGTAAGGGGCTGAAACTTGATGGACAATTCTAGTGGATTCAAAATAACTTGGATTATAGTATTCTCAACCTCTATCCGATCTTAAGCACTTGATAAATGATTTGCACTGAAGTTCAACTTCAGATTTATAAACTTTAAATTTATCAAGCGCTTCATCTTTTGAATGCAATAAATATACATGGCAATATCTAGAACAATCATCAATAAAAGTAACAAAATATTTCTTTCCACCTAATGTAAGAGTATTATGTATGTCACATAAATCACTATGTATCAAATCAAGCAACTTTGTTTTCCTTTTAACCTTAAAGAAAGAGTTTCTTGTAATTTTAGTCAACATACATGTATTGCATTTTTCAATATTATTATTAAAAATAGGAATTAATTCTAACTTATGCATGTCATTCAATTTTACATAATTCAAATGACCTAATCTATAATGCCATAAACAATAAGATTCAACTATATAAGAGGAAATAATATTTTTTTCTTATTAATAATATTGAGTTTGAACATGCTCTCATATATATATCCTTTCCCTACAAAAATTACTCCCTTAGACAAAATAAACTTATCTGCCTCAAAAACAAGTTTGAAACCAAACTTATTCAATACACTTTCAGACACTAAATTTTTCCTAACTTCTGGTACATAAAGTACATCATTCAAGGTTAAAACCTTTCCAGAAGTGAATTGTAGTTCAATAGACCCTCTGCCTTTGATGGTTGTAGTGGAAGAATTTCCCATGTACAAGACATTGTCATTTTTACATTGTTTGAACTTTGTGAACATGCTTTTATCTTTGCACACATGTTTGGTTACTCCAGTATCAATCCACCATGCATTATCATCTTGTGTCATATTAATTTCAAATATCATTGCAACGAACTTTTCGTTATTATCAGCCTTAGATGATGATTTCTTCTTTAAAAATCGAAATTCATTCTTGAAATGTCCTGGCTCACCATAATGATAGCATGAGCCCTTTTGTTTCTTTTTGAACTTAAGTGCTTTATCAGTTTGATTGAACTTTCTTGTAACACTCCAAACCCAGCCCATACGTTTCGACCGGATCTGGTATGTTACGGGTTGTACGTTGAAAACTTTTGCCTTGTTGGTTTTGGAAATCGTAAGTTAATTAGACAATATTTGAATAAATAAGTGACATAAAAAAAAACCTTGTATTATTATTTCGTAAAATTAAACCATTGACATAGTTTCATAAGTTGCAAATATTAAAAACTACCTAGGCGAATATAAACTATGGGGCCTTATTACCTAATAATCCCAAAATGAAACTTAAAGGAAAAACCAAAAATAATTTATAGAAATAGAAACTTGATGGCCCCTCGAGTCCGTCTCAGCTCCCATGTCCACGATCTACTGCTCATCTGAAAAGTTAGGGAAAATAAAGGGGTGAGTCACCAAGACTCAGTGTGCAAATCCCGAAAACACATAAAAGGCTTGGGCCCACAAAAACATTATGGGCCCTGGCCCATTCATAAAGGCAACAATCATAATCACATGACAGATAATAGATGATGAATAGCCCAACCCATCCTAAAATTCCATCCTCTACACACCAACCCGTACCAATCATCACACCTTAGGGATTTCTATAATCAACCCTCCATCCGCTACACACCATAACGACAGCCGCACTGCCTGTCTTAAAGACCGATTACTATGTGACCTATGTGGCAAAGCCACCGATCGCCATGCGACCTTAATAATACATCGTAGCATTTCGACAGCTGAGCTACCTGTCATAAAGACCGATCACTATGTGACCTATGTGGCAAAGCCACCGATCGCTATGCGACCTTCTTCCCCTTCATTATTTCAGTATCCCACCCCATGCATACACACATAAAGAAAACATCATACACGCTTTTATATATATATCGATACACATAGAGATTTCTATGATTACGTACCTGGCATCCTTGCCTAACCCCTTTAGGGTTTTATTCGACTGTCTACACAGCCACTTTCCAGCTTTTTAGCCCATAACACATAAAACACAGTTAAAGAGTGTGTTAGAGATCTACACACCTGATTACCGTTTGATCGAGACCCTCTAAGTCGACGCTATCCATAGCCAACACCACCGCTATCTTGAAATCCCGAAAAGTGATAAGAGATTCAGGGACTAGTGTTTCCGGCTTTTAGATCTAAGAGATCTACTTCAATTCCCGAATGTCACCCAACAAGAGAATACATAAAATCATTAAACCATTAGCTTTTCGGCTTTGTCTTCCAAAAACCGAAAGAGATATTAAGGAATAACAAGAGTCGACACTCAACTTACTAGAGAAGATTCGGCTACTCTCAGAGGATTCCGGCTTTTTGCGAAAATCAGGAAGAGAAGATGATTTGAAGAAATCTATAGAGATTCGGCTTTTAAATAAAGAAATCGGCAAGAAGAAGAAAAGAGAATTTCGACAGACTGGGGGTAGGTTCGGCCTTAACAAGGATCAAAAGATATATAGAAAAAGGATTATGAGGTTTCGGCTTTTTAGATGGAAGAAGGGAAAAGAATAATGGAGTTTTCAGCTTTTAGAAGAAAGAAGAGAAAAGAATAATAGAGTTTTCGGCTTTTAGAAGAAAGAAGAGAAAGAAAAGATGGAAACCCTAAATGTCGAAAAATAAAGAAGAGGACCCTCACCTGACTATTTAAAGTTTCCTCCCTCTCAGAGTTTAAAATTCGGCCATCATTGTGACCAGCAGATAGAACCCTAAATTTCCTCCCTTATCTTCCATATTATCAACTATAATATCTACATTATCCCTTTCACATAAATCCTCCTATTTTTGAGCCTTGTTGCCGTCCACTCTACCTAACCCTAATGCCGAAATTTAGCTAACTTAAATTAAAAGAATTGGCTCCATAAAACTTAAATTTGGGCCCCTTACTCCCTTGTGTGGCGTCACCTCCTTGCTCCCTAAGTGGCGCCACTGACCACTAGGCCACAAGCCTATTTTGATAATTTAAACATAGATACCACACTTTTAAACCTTATAGTGCCCAAACACAAATTTCACCAAGGCCTTGACCACATCCTGAGCCCAATTTGGACCCCTAACAATTAAATTAACACATTACACATGTTCACCCATTAAATGCATAAGCCCAAAAATTCAAGATGTTACAGTTCTACCCCCTTAAAGAAATTTCGTCCTCGAAATTTCCAACTAACTATTAATCGTACCACCCAAGTCTCACCACTATGCTTTCGCTGCGCATTCTAACTTAATAATATATAAACATTGCATGCATACAGTTTCTATACCCAAAAATATAGCATCCACACAAAATATACCCGACTTAATGGTGATTGAACAATCCCGAGCCTTATGCTCCTCAGACCCGCATCTTAAACACATTCCTGACTTCCTCCAACATTCACCCGAATGACGCCTTCTGCAATATTTACAAACCCGGAAGTTTGGACGTATCTTAACATGCTTCACAGAACGAGACTGCAACCCTAGAAAACTACGATCTCTTTTTTTCTTGCAGTCTACACACCCAACCCGAAGTGTTTCACCGATTTCTTTAACCTCCTTCAGTACCTCCCTAACTAGCTGAGTCAGCACATCAGTCCTAACACTTCCACGGCCTCGGCCCCGGCCTCTTCTTCCTCTTCTAGCGCTCATCGTTAATTCTCGTATTATCTAAATTAGAAATTTTATGAATTATTAATTTCTTTCACTGATTAACCATGAACAATCTTATGGGAAGTAGTTTTAAGAGTAGTTCTTTCGAATTCGAACTTATCTACAGTTTCAGTCTCAAGTTTATCTCCTAATTCTAGAAACCACATACATTCAACCATCACACATCAACATACAAATAGCATCCATGTACACACATTCACTGCATAAGGTTTTTTTTTCATCATTTCTCTACCCGGGGTATTTCCGTAGTTTTGTCCTACAGGGTATTTTGTAGTTTCCTCAAAATAGGGTATCTTGGTGTTTTTTTTAAAGTAGGGGTACTCTGGAAATTTTAATTTTGCAAACCGGGTTACTTTTGTAAATCTAGGGGTTTTTGGGTAAATTTGCAAAACATGGGTATTTTATAAAGTCACGATTGTTTTTGAAATTTTCACAAGCCAAGGGTATTTTGGAAATTTTGCCAACCGGAGTATTTCGGTAATTCTCACGAATTTTGGTGGTTTTATAGTTCTAGGGTATTCTGGGAAATTTTTGCAAATCAGGTGTATTTTGGAAATTTTACAACACTTGGGGGTATTTTGGTTGTGAAATAGGGTGGCTGGTCCCTTTCGGGTTTTAAATTATAGATTTTGGCCCGTCAACAAGTCCTCATGACTAAGGTGAACAGTCACTACGCACCAGGTAAAATTCCAGCGAATAGGAGGTGAGTCACTAGGACTGCTCAAATACCAAGCTCTCCCTGAATCCAATCCTAGACATGCGTATGCCTGTTGCCACACTCCAATCTCGCGACTTGTTTACAGGTTTGTTTGGATTGCTTTAAGTCTTATGAATTTAAAGAGTTGTTTAAACTAAACCTAAAGTCCATCAATGTCTAATATGCTAACCTACGTCCCTCAAGCCTATTAAGCCCAACATGTATAACACATCAAAGGTTAGAATACTTACCTGCGTGGATCGGGTGCCGATAGACTCGAAGGCCATATCTTCATCCAAGACATTTTCCTCAAATTCACATCAAATTTTTAAAACACTACTAGACCCATTTCACAGCTGGAGTTTTAAACTAGGCTCTGATACCAAAATGTAACACCCTAAACCCGGCCCATACGTTTCGACCGGATCTGGTATGCTACGGGTTGTACGTTGAAAACTTTTGCCTTGTTGGTTTTGGAAATCTTAAGTTAATTAGACAATATTTGAATAAATAAGTGACATAAAAAAAAACCTTGTATTATTATTATTTCGTAAAATTAAACCTTTGACATAGTTTCATAAGTTGCAAATATTAAAAAATACCTAGGCGAATATAGGTAATATTCTCAAAATGAAACTTAAAGAAAAAACCGAAAATAATTTATAGAAATAGAAACTTGATGGCCCCTCGAGTCTGTCTCGGCTCCCATGTCCACGATCTACTACTCATCTGAAAAGTAAGGGAAAATAAAGGGGTGAGTCACCAAGACTCAATGTGTAAATCCCAAAAACACATAAGAAGCTTGGGCCCACAAACACATTATGGGCCCTGGCCCATTCATAAAGGCAACAATCATAATCGCATGTCAGATAATAGATGATGAATAGCCCAACCCATCCTAAAATTCCATCTTCTACACACTAACCCGTACTAACCATCACACCTTGGAGATTTCTACAATCAACCCTCCATCCGCTACACATCATAACGATAGCCGTACTGCCTGTCTTAAAGACCGATGCGACCTTAATAATACATCGTAGCATTTCGACAGCTGAGCTGCCTGTCATAAAGACCGATCACTATGTGACCTATGTGGCAAAGCCACCGATCGCTATGCGACCTTCTTCCCCTTCATCATTTCAGTATCCCACCCCATGCATACACACATAAAGAAAACATCATACAGGCTTTTATATATATATATATATCGATACACATAGAGATTTCTATGATTACGTACCCAGCATCCTTGCCTAACCCTTTTGGGGTTTTATTCGACTGTCTACACAACCACTTTCCGACTTTTTAGCCCATAACACATAAAACACAGTTAAAGAGTGTGCTAGAGATCTACACACCTGATTACCGTTAGAACGAGACCCTCTAGGTTGACGCTATCCGTAGCCAACACCACCGCTATCTTGAAATCCTGAAAAGTGATATGAGATTCAGTTACTAGTGTTTCCAGCTTTTAGATCTAAGAGATCTACTTCAATTCCCGAATGTCGCCGAATAAGAGAATACATAAAATCATTAAACCATTAGCTTTTCGGCTTTGTCTTCCAAAAACTAAAAGAGATCTTAAGGAATAACAAGAGTCGACACTCACCTTACTAGAGAAGATTCGGCTACTCCTAGAGGATTTTGACTTTTTGCGAAAATTAGGAAGAGAAGATGATTTGAAGAAATCTATAGAGATTCGGCTTTTAAATAAAGAAATCGGCAGGAAGAAGAAAAGAGAATTTTGGCAGACTGGGGGTAGGTTCGGCCTTAACAAGGATCAAAAGAAATATAGAAAAAGGATTATAAGGTTTCGGCATTTTAGAATGAAGAAGAGAAAAGAATAATGGAGTTTTCAGCTTTTAGAAGAAAGAAGAGAAAAGAATAATAGAGTTTTCGGCTTTTAGAAGAAAGAAGAGAAAGAAAAGATGGAAACCCTAAATGCCGAAAAATAAAGAAGAGGACCCTCACCTGACTATTTAAAGTTTCCTCCCCCTCAGAGTTTGAAATTCGGCCATCACTGTGACCAGCAGATAGAACCCTAAATTTCCTCCATTATCTTCCATATTATCAACTATAATATCTACATTATCCCTTTCACATAAATCCTCCTATTTTTGAGCCTTGTTGCCGTCCACTCTACCTAACCCTAATGCCGAAATTTAGCTAGCTTAAATTAAAAGAATTGGGCTTCATAAAACTTAAATTTGGGCCCATTACTCCCTTGTGTGGCGTCACCTCCTTGCTCCCTAAGTGGCGCCACTGACCACTAGGCCACAAGCCCATTTTGATATTTTAAACATAGATACCACTCTTTTAAACCTTATAGTGCCCAAACACAAATTTCACCAAGGCCTTGACCACATCCTGAGCCCAATTTGGACCCCTAACAGTTAAATTAACACATTACACATGTTCACCCATTAAATGCATAGGCCCAAAAATTCAGGATGTTACATTTCTCTTAGATGGTTTAGTAGTCTGTACTTCCTCCGTAACATGCACTTTGGCATTTTCAGATATTTGGTTCTAATATGGCTTTCGATATCCTTCTTCAATACGAAGATGATTTGCCAAAGCCTTAAGTTTCCTCTTTCTTATGTTTTAAACTTCTTTTAAAGTCTTTCCAAGATAGAGGATCTTTGTCTATTATGGAGGATACAACAATCATTTCATCATTTTCATATCATATTTCTTAAATTGATTAAGCATTTTTTCAATATCACGAAATTGTTCCATAATAGAACGACCATCAACCATTTGATAATTATCGAAACAACTGACAATAAATTTCTTACTTGTAACATCTTCGGTCATGTATCTTGTCTCCAATTGTCCTATAATTCCTTAGCAATTACCTCATTTTGGTAAGTGCCGAATAAACCATCGGTTAAATCATTCAATATGTGACCTATGCACATATAATCAACATTGTCCCATTTTTGTCTTTCTCGAGTTGCAACAACAGATTCGTGTTCATTCTCTTCTGGTCTTGGAGTATCCAAAACATAGGCAATCTTCAAAGTTGTTAATAAGAATTGCATCTTTTTCTGTCATCGTCGAAAATTGCCATCATCAAATCGATCAAGTCTGACAAAGTTGGAAGCCAACTCCCTTAGTGTTCCACTTTCATGTGTTGTAGTAGTCATCATGAAATATAACCTTAAAATTGTTAGTACAAAACTCCGGTGAGGAAAAATCTCGAACACACGAACGAAACTTGAACAGCAAATGAAGAAATAGGACAAGACTCCAAAGCGTATATCAAGCCACTATCTTATATTCACTCCTGATAATTGACACATAAATCCAAGGCCAATAGAGATGAATTTTTAAGAAGTGAGGGTGAATTAATATATATATATGTGTGTGTGTGTGTGTGTGTGTGTGTGTGTGTGAATTTGAAAATCTTGGGGGACCACCTTGTGCCCCGTAGATCCATCATTGTCCTTTCAAAATAGTCATGATGTACTAAAAATAATAAACAACGTTTTATATATATATATATATAATCAACATCTTTATATCGCTTATAACATAAGTGCCCACCATACATGATTCATTGATACTCAAATTTTTATGAAAGAAATTGTAAGGAGTTGTAGAAGCCAATATAACATGAATGCACTTGGAAAAGAAGTTATAGGAGGCGTATGTTATATCACAGGTTGCATGGATTGCTTGCAAAGTAGATAATATGTACACGACAAAAAGCCAAAGTTGCATGAAGCTACAGGATGATAGCAAAGCGGATTATGAGAAGCTGTAGGGAGTTGGAAGAAACTAAACTTGATATAAAGATTGTATTCTTGGGCCTATGAAATTTAGGTTATAGATTCACGGCTATAGAGTAATAGTTGTAGAATCATGGTGTCATAGAATTGTCACAACATAATTTATGTTGCAAAATCGCCGCCAAAGAATCTTGCTTGTAAAATTATGAGTAGAGTAAGATTATAAGTTGTACATGACAAAAAAGCCAAAGTTTTAAGGAGCTAAGAGGAGCCGGAGAAAACTAACATCATATATTTGTAGAAAGTTACAAAAATACAGAAGTTATAGAAAATTGCAAAGAACTATTGAGAGATAAAAGATATCTACATCGTTAAATTACAGAGGTTGCTGAGCAGAGATGAGTACCAAAATAGAATAGAGAAAGAAAAAAAACACACACACAGTGTATCTGGTCAAAGAATTTAATCACAGACAATGTCAATAATTGAGGTTGATTTTTTTGAAAAAATAGATTTAATTAATGGAAGTGATTTTAAAAAAAATTGATAATCAATTAATTTAATTAGGTTATTTGAATGCTATTTTAGTTATCGGTTTGAACTTTTTGTCCTTTTTATTTGTTTTAGACTCTTAGTATGCATTAATTTTATATTTCATAGTTTTTAATTTGATAATTTTTGTTTGGTTAAACAAAATCGATAAAATTATACGAAATTATTTTAGTTTCGTTAATTGTTAATTGTTAATTGTTAATTAGATCTAATTATGGGCTGTGCCACCTGGTCAAAAGGTCCGCCCGAAAAGTGGAAGATTTGGATAAAATTATATGCTTGAAAAATGAGCTTAGGCAAAAAATAAGGCTTGTTTAAAAAATGGGTTGGGCCTTGAATAAGGCTTTTTTGGCCTGAGCCCGGTCCAACCTAGCACCAATATAAAAAAAAAAGAAATGTTTTTTTTTATTGTTTTCTTGTTGCTCTTTATTATTTTGCTGCTATTTTCTTGTTATTTATTCACTAGTTTGCTATCATTTCACTATTATGTTATTATTGTTTGGATATTGTATATCTTTTGTTTTTTTTTTGTTAATTTTTTTTAGAGTTATTTGTTTGTTAAGTTGCACTTATCTTAATTATTTAAGTATACATATTTTTTAAAATTTAATTTTAATTTGTTGGAAAATATTTATTTTAATATTTTTATTTTTTTATGTATTATATTTTTTAAAAATTTTATATAAAAATAATTATATAAAAATTTTAATACAAGCAGGCCGCGTCGGGTCTAAGTTTTAACAATTTCATCTGGGCTGAACTTGAGTAAAATTTTAGGTCCATTTTTCGGGCTAGTCCGAGCCTAAGAAACAAGTCTAAGATTTTAATTGGACTTGTCCTGACCCATAAACACCTCTACAGTTAGTATATTTAAAACTTTGATAAATTTTACTTTAAAAATTTTGATTAATGAAAGTTTGGTTAGAGATTCAACATCCCTACTAATTCCATTAAAAATTAGACGTTTTTTTTTTCTTACAATTATGTAATTAAACAGGTAAAGAAATTTTGAAAAGTCTGAAATATTTAAAACCTTCCAATTAATTTCTGATTCTGATAAAGTGTGAGAGAGAATTTGAGAAGGACTATTGCCTGCAATTAACCATTTCAACTATGGCACTGAAAAACATGGTGTTCTTTTTGGTGTTATTTTTATTTTATAAAGCATACAAATGCAGTGAAAAGTGAAAACGACATTCCTTTCCCAAACATTGAATTTGGGTTGAATTTATATCTGTCAGTATCCTTGAATTGAATGGTTGCTTCCTATTTTCTAGCTGAAATCAATGGTCCCGATAAATGCAAATCCCAAACTCAACGCACCCCACTTTCATAATCCTTTTTTCCTTCATTTCAACATGCTTTGCTCCTTTTTAAACTAACATAAATTTATATTTTTTCCAAATAATTCTAAATATTATTCTTCTTTTAAGGGGTTTATAGATAATAATTGGATTATATAAATTTTAATATTTTTTATATAATTAATATTTTAATAATTTAACCATCATATTTTATTCTTTGTTCATGTAGAATATGCATATTAAATTTGGTAAAAATTAAAAGTTTCTAATTATTTATTTTATGTAAAAAAATTTCAACTGTTATAGTCAATTAATATGATAAAGATATCAAATCGATTCAAAATTTTACATACATAACAAATGCAAATATATTAATAAATTTAACGATTAGATTGTTAAAAATTACAAAATGGGTATAAAACTACTTTAATTTTACGTAAGTGTCAATGGATCTCTCCCTATAAAAAAGCCTTACATTTTTCTTTAAAATTTTAATTTTAATTTTTTTATAAAACAAAATAATAATAAATTCTTTAACTTTACAATTTTATTAATCTCGATTAAATTCTTAACGTGCCCAAACTTAAATCAATATTTTCTATAATATAATACCTTATTGGTAACTATTGAAATCAAAAGATAAAAAGGGATTCCTTAAATACAATACAGATTAAACTTCTCTTTTTTTTTAATGAAAACATTTCTCGCTTAAGAGATTTTTTTACCTGATTCGATTTTAAAGTGGAATCAGAAGCCTAATCTAGGAATATGATCCCATATAATTCATATATAATTAGGCTAGTGACTAGTGAGGTATAACTCTTATGGTAAAAATGTATCAATCTAAAGGATAATCTACTGATTTCCCAGCCTAATGATGGGAGTTGAGCAATTGAATCCCATAATTTCATGTAATAAAAACAGTGGGGAAAACTTTCTTTGGGATAGGGGCAAGGGAGATCATAGGTGAAGAAAATTGGCAATTACGAAGCTAAAAATTTCGAATACGTCTCTAGTGAAAACATACACTGATACACATGGTACCCTTGTGCGGGTGTAGGAAAGATAGAGGGAATCCCAAAGCGTGATCATTGTTTGTCATATGGGAATCATTTCACTGCATTCCATTAAATTGCACCATCTACCTTTTTCCGTTAAATCAATTCAGGAACTGTTTACAAATACCGCCAAAGTAAAGCAAAGAAAAAGCTCAACGTGTACATCCAAAAACGAAGAGATTCAAGCGCTGACTGACAACCTTTTTCTTCCATGGCGTGAATAAATTTATATAATCACTCTCCTTCCCCTTCTGTTGTGGCTGACGACATATAACTCATTGCAAGCGAGGTTTCATCAGCTGCAGGAACCGCTGCCATTGATGTTATGAATCGATTCTTACAAGCTTGACAAGTGATCTGCATGATGGTTGCAGTTATCTTCTTTGTGGCTTGATGTTTCAACACTAGAGCTTTCTCAAGTTCATTTTCCGCTTGTTGCTTTATCCTCTTAGCACTTGCAAACTCAAGCTCAGCCATCTCAATCTCCCTTTTCGCTTCCTCTCGAGCCTTTTCAGCATGTGTTTTCTCCCTCATGGCTAACTTCAGCTGCTCACTTGCAAACTCTTTCAACCTAGTCGCTTCCATTGCTGTTTCACGCCCATTACCTTCAGTTGACCCTATAGATAGTTTTAAAAGACTCGCGCTATCTGAGTTCCTCCATGACCACGAGTGAATGCTTGATGATGGTAGAAGCTGAAGTTCAAGAGTCCCAGTTGATTTTGGTATCGGCAATGGTGGGGATAAGCTAAAGTTTGCATCGATCGACGGAGTGGTGCTTGAAGTCAGTCGAGACTGCAACGCCTGGAATTGATGTTGAACTCCTCTAACACTGCAAATATCTTGGTGCTCAATGAAACTCTCCACCCTGAAACGACAAAGAACAAAAAGAATGATTTCGAAAAGAGAGCATGCTCAACGAGGATTTTGATTCTTCATGGTGTTTTTGAACTTTGGATAATAGGAATGTCCAGGAAGCACTTGTAGTCTAGTTCATGTGGGGTTAGAGGGAAATAAATACTAAATTAAACAAAAGAAATGAACTGGGGTCTGGGGTCTTTGTGTGTCTGCAAATTGAAACACGAGGTGATGGAATCAGTAAATTATTCATTTTTTATTATTAAATAGATTTGTTATAGTACTTTCAGGAAAGGATTACGAAAGAATAGTTAACAGTATAAAACTTTAAAGAATAAAAATAAAATAAATAAAGAATCTTGGGGGAAGGGGGGAGTTTCTTTATTAGGATAAGCTTTTACGAGTATTTTTAGGGTTTGAATCAGAAAGGAAAGAAAAAAAACTTTTTTTGTTGTGTTGGGGGGTTCAACAGACCAACCTGGAAAAAACACGGCCACAGTCACAGGAATGACCTTTGGTACCACAAGTCTTAAGATGAGCCTTATAATCAGACTGAACAGCATAGCCTTTAAAGCACTTATCACAAACCCACTGTTTGTTAAGGCTATGCTTTCTTCTGAAATGCTTCTTTATCCCAACCAGATCTCCCAGGGCATGGCAAGGGTTGTGGTGCAAGCAACTTGGCTCGGGGCACACATATACCTTCTTCTTCACCACCTCTTGTGTTTCACTTTTCACCAACTTCCATGGCACTTTGTGCCTTCTCCTATGCATTTGAAGGTTCTGGTCTCGTTGAAACCCTTGGTTGCAGATCTCACACACATACCTGTCCGATTCAAGCAATGTTTGCGGAGATAAAGAAACCACTTCTGCTTCTGGATCTATATATTAAAAAAGAAGAAGAAGATCAACACTATAATTAAGAAAACAAATTAAAAACACCCCAGAAAGAAAGGGTATTAATTCTACACACATAAGGTTTAGTATATACCTGGGGTACCAGGTGGCTTTCTTTTTCTTTTGCCATTATCAAGTGGAGTGAGACTGAGAAGATCAGAGGAGAATGGAAGTGCAGAAACAGTAGCAGTTTTATCCAACATATTAATGCTCTTGATGTTCGATCCTTTTGATGGAATAATTATGGACTCTATCTACATATGTTGGTGGATTGAATTGAAGTTTAAGAGAATCAATCAATCAACCCTTTTAGCTTCAGTTTTACTGATAACAGGAAAATGGGCTGAGAAAGAAAAGAAGATGAAAAGCTACTCATACCTGCTATCTGCTTTCTTAATGATTTTTTTTTTTTCTTTGATTGATCCAGGTAAGGTTGAGGAGAGTTTTAACGGATAAATATAAAAGAAATCAATATTTTATTTTATTTTTCAAAGAAATCTCTAAAACAAAAACATATATTTTATCTTAATAAAAATAATGAATAGGGAATTTCTTTTTTTATTTCTCAAGTTTCTACGGGTTTTAGTTTATTTTCTTAAAAATCCAAGTTAAAGAACTTAAAAGTAACAAAACTAAAATTAGTTCAATAATGAAATAATCTTATATATGTGAAGTGCAGGCCACACATCTCTTGCAGTTGCATGTGAACTTCTCTTTGCCTTTATGAAAAAAATGAAATAGGGAAAAGAGATCATTTCATTTGTTTAGCAAAACTGGTTTTTCAAACAATTGACTTTAATTTTCAATTTTTCATTTAACTTGTTCAACTATCAATTTTAATTATAATAAATAAAAAATTAACCCATAATCAAATAATAATAGATGCAGATTCATTTTATAAATTATAATAAAAATAAATATTTAAATTAATTTCAATCCAATTCTAATAAATTTTTTAAATTGCTCAATTTTTTTTATAATACTGGTTGAATTATTCAACTTGTTAATTTCTGATTTAACCACTTCAACTAATTAATTGTATTTGATTCCGACAACCTTGTTTAAGACTTATTAGTATTTGTGTTTTTTTTTAATTTAAATGATGCAACATTAATCTATATAAAAAAAAAAAGAAAACTAAAATATAAATATAAATATATTGAAAGTTTTATGATATATATTTTTTGAAATGCTGATATAAATTATTGATATAACCAAATCTGAATAATTATATTAAACATAAAAATATCATAATATTTTTTGTGGACAACTTTTCTAAAAGTGAAAGGACATAAGATTACCTATATATTAATTCACTTTATTGTATCAATAATTAAGTTTAAATTTTATGAATGAAAAAAAATTGAAAAAAAAATTGTTTTTGTCTATGAATTTAACCCCATTCAGTTCTGAATTTAATTGTGAAACTATCGAATATTAATATGGCTGAAATTTGGTATGTCTTTCATGGTTCAATCCTTTCCCCAACTTTTCAACTTTGCAGTAAACATTTGCTATTCCTTCATAATAACTCTTTTGTTCAATAAAGGGCAAAAATAATTAAAAAGAAAGGATGGGAATCTTAATAATTGGCTTCTTTTTTTAACTTGTAATTAATGTTTCTCTTCTTTTTTTTCTTTTTTTTCTTTGCTGTTTTTAGACTCTTTTATCCTTAATAAATTATTATTGTCTTTAGGGGAAAAAAACTAACAGTTTTAAAAGGTAGTGAGATTTTCAGTCTTACAATATGGTAGATCAAGAAATTTGTTGAGAGAAGTATTTATGGCTAGAAGTTCGTAAAATGTTGTTCATGAAATAATATGCATTCCTCAATAAATTTAGTATTATTTTCAATGGAGATTTTATCTCTTGATTTAATTAAAACTCAAATGCTTGGAAAGACGATGAGTTTACAGAATACGAGATAAAACCCTTATTGAAAACAATTTCAACTCATTGAGCGATTCGCTGGTTGATGGAGCTCGAAACTAACTATTATTTCGACAAAGGCAAGCGCACCTATCGAACAGTAGTATAGTTATGGTGAGTCCTAAATATCGTATCCTCAAGGACCAAAAATATTAGTATTAACTATCTTTTTATTATCTAGCCTAATAATTAAGGGGATTTGTTTTTAATCTAAAATTAACTAACTAATTTAACTAATAACTATGAACGCGATAGAGAGCGAATTGGGGAAAATACTTTTGGACAACTTATATGAGATAGGCAATACCTAAGGAAGAATCCACCTAGACTTCACTTATTACTTTTGATTCATGCGATTTATTCACTTGGCTTAATTCGTAGAAATCCCTGAATTATATTAATACCTCTTTCGAGGCTATTAACAACTGACTCTAGGTTCATTAATTGAAATCTCTTTCTAATTAAAACCCCTATTGTCGCATTAACTCGATCTATGGATTCCCTTATTAGGTTTGACCCTAATCTGAAAGATTTCCGTCGCCCTATTTCTAGGGTTGCAATCAATTCCGCTTAATTGTGTTGATCTACTCTTAGGTAGGGACTTTTGCTTCATTGAATAAGCACATTCGACTTAAATCAATAACCTGAATTATCAAAACAAGAATAAGAACTCACAATTAAAAATAAGCACAAGTATTTATCTCATAAATCAAATAATAATAAGATCTGTCTTAGGTTTCATCCCCTCAGGTATTTGAGAGATTTAGTTCATACTAAAAGAGGGAAACATCATAAAATAGGAAAAACAACAAAACATAAGAAAACCCAAAAAAACTCCTAAAGAACTTGATGGGAGATCCTCAGTCTTGATGGAGATCCTTCTCCTAAGCTGTTCCCGATAACTATCTTGGAGTATTTTCTCCTTCTACTCGGCGTCTATTCGACGTCCTGTCGAATTCTCCTTTTAGGTTGCCTCCTAAGGTGTTTATATAGGCTTCAAGATGCCTTTCTTGGCCCATAAGTATCCTATTCCGAATAGAATTCTTCCTAATTTTGGCAGGGACATGGCCGTGGTCGATAGCCCAGGCCATGTTCGATCCTACTAGTCACACACGACCGTGTGGTCCGCCCGTGTGCAGTGGTCCAGGCCGTATAGGCCCATTTTGTCCTATTTTGGCCCGTTTCTCGTTCTTTTCGACTCCCTAAGCTCTTCTGAGTATAAAACATGAAATTAAGAGATTAGGAGCATCGAATTCATCAAATTCAATGGAAACTCATCTAAAATTAAGCCAAGCATGGGGTTTAAAATATGTGTAAATTATGGTTTATCACTGGTGTCAAATGAATGACACTTTATATACTTCTATCGATAAAGTCACCTCTCCTCAAAAAAATAAAAAGAAACAAAATCTTTAAATGAAAATTTACTGTATTATAATATTCTTTTATCTGAATTTGAGTTGAAAATAAAAAAATTATAATGATAAAATCTATTATTTAAATCATAATACATATGTAATAAGCCCATTTTGCCCGAGCCCGTGAAAAATAAAACAAACCAGAGTAAAAATAAAAAAATAATAAAATAATAAACCATGTCTAGTTTAAAGTCCATTTTACAGCCAATTAACCCAAACCTGAATCACTAAAACCTAGTTATTTACAAGCCCAAATAAACAAACACCCAGACCCAACTAAACTTAGGACCCGAATGGCCCAATGGCCCAAACCTAAACAGAATCGGGAGACCTAGGGTTTCGAAAACCCTAGCCGCGCAGCACCTCAGCCTGACCTTTGATTGCGTCGCGGCCTCAAGATGACCTTCTTCTTCTTGCGCGCAATCCGCGCGTGAATAACGCCCCACTGTTGAGATCCGCGCTTTTCGACCTGCAAAAGGAAAGAAATCGACAGAAAACAACAAATAATGGAAGACATGATCTTTGTATTTACTTTTGATTTATTTTTCGGGGCTATAAAAGCCCCGATATAATTTGTAAAAAGGGACAGGCAAAAAATACAGAGGCATATATATAATAAAAAAATCAAAGAAACGATACCAAAGGTGTTTTCTTTTTCTATTTCGAATTTGTTTTTTTTTCTTTAAGTTCTTTTTTTTCTTTTTTTACATATATTAAAGTCTAAAAAATAGTAAAAAAGGAGAGAAAAAAACTTATCTTTTGAAGTTGCACGGTGGCTGGCGACGGCAACGGACGGCAGCGGATCATGCCGGAGCTTCGCCGGAATTACACTGGAAATACCCAGGAAGAGAGAGGGGGAGAGAAAACTTTCGGATTTTTGAAGAAAAAGAAGGAAAAATGAAATTTTTAAATTTTTTTTCCTTATATAGGAGGGATGAAATGTCGTCGTTTCACCTTGGGGCATTTCACGCCAAAATGACGTCATTTTGAGATGGGTCGGACTGACCAGACCCGATCCACCTGGGGTCTACGTGTTTTGTTTAAAAATGGGCTAATTACAGCCCTGGTCTTTCCTCTTTTTTATTGATTTATAATCACGTTTTTTTATTTTTAATTTGGCCCTATATTTCATTTCTATTCCAATTAGGCCCTTACTCGAACGACGCCGTTTTGGAGGGCAAGGATATTTTCCCTTTTAGCCCTTCCTGGTTACTCGCGTGTTCTAATCGGTCCCTTCTTTTAATTTTATTTTTGATTTTGCCCCAGATTTTTTTTTAGTTAAATTTCGCCCTTTTCTTTATTTCCTTTATAATTTTCGATATTTTATTATTATTTCCATTATTATTATTGGTAATTTTTTTATTATAATAATTATTATCATTATTATTATTATGGTTATTATTATTAATGTTATTTTAATATTTATTTATATATATAATTACTATAGCTATATTTATTATTATTACATCTATCATTATTAGTATTGTAATTATTATTATTATTATTATTTTTAGTATCACTATTATTATTGCTATTTTCATTATTCCTATTATTGTTTTTACTATTATTTGTATATTAACATATATTATTTTTTTATACTTTTATTTTACGACTCATTGTTATTTTTATATTACTACTATTATTAATTTTAATATTATTACTATTATTTTATTATTATTAATACTTTTTTTCTTTTGTTATTATTTTCATTACTATTTATATTATTATTACTATTATTATTACTAATTTAGTATTATTATTATTTTACTATTACAATTATTATTTTGATATTACTACTACTATTATTTTATTTATAACTAACTCTATTATTATTATTATTATTATTACATTATTAACATATTATTACTGCTATTTTCGTTATTATTATTATTTTTATTATTACTAATATTATTTTTTTTTTTACTATTATTATTATTCTATATTTTTTTTCATTTTTGTTACTATTCTCTTTTATTTTATTTCAGTTGTCTATTTTGCTTTTACTTTATTGTATTTTATTTCTGCCTTTATTATTATATTTTATCGTCATCATGTCGTTACACAAGCTAGCATTGTAAATCGATTTACATTTTATTTTAAATTCATTTTCCATTTTATTATAATCACTACATTTTTTTCGATTTTCAAAATAAGCAAACACTCCGCGTTCTAGGGTTCGAAAGAAATCGTACACTAACTTACTGGGTTTCGATTTTCCTCTTCAAATCCAAAGAACCTATTACTTTCTTTCTAAAAGTTAAATAAAAAAAAACTTGTTCTCGGGAATTCAAAACGTTGTATCCTAACTTATTGGATATGATGTTTTGTGCCACGAGATAAGAATTTTCTACAAATAAAGGTGATCCAAATTTCGAAGTCATGAGATGTTATATCTTAACTTATTGGGTGTAGCATTTTATTTCTTTGAAATAGGCAAGTCTTGGTTTTCTTTCTAATAAAAGGATTGTATTTTAAAATTTCGACATTAGGACATGAGATTATCAATTAGGTACCAAATTTTGGGCGTTACGAGGGTACTAACCCTTCCTCGTACGTAACCGACTCCCGAACCCATTTTTCCTATATTTCGTGGACCAAAATCAATGTTTTAAAATAAAACGTTTTATAAGGTGATCCAATCACGCCTAAGTAAAAAGGGATTGGTGGCGACTCCCATTTTCATTTTTTAAAGTCGATCCCCGTTTTTTTAAAAACTTTAAAAATGGTTTCGACAGCTTGGCGACTCCGCTGGGGACATAATAAGAGAGTCAAGCCGAAAAATTGATTATTTCTTGTCCTTTTGTTTGAATTTAAAAATCTGATTTGAAAAACCATGATCCTTTTATCGCATGTGGTTCTATTTTATAAAATATCTCAGCATTGCATTGCATGACCGTTGTGGTCACACCTTTTAAGTGGGAGTGAGAAACTATGCCTTCGTGAGGTTTTCACCTCCGCATAGGCTAGTGGACTGCTTCCTGGATACATCCGTACCTATGTCTTCGTGAGGTTTTCACCTCCGCATAGCTATGGGGAAATGTATTCCCCTGAACTGAACTCGATCCATATAAGCCTATAATGGGTGAGGATCAAGGAATCTGCTGGTTCGGGTACCTCAACTTTAGAGTTAAACCACATGTAGAAAACCTAAGGGCTTACCCTAGGTAGAACTATGTCAAACCCTAGTGGTCACTTAGATAGGTGCCCTATTCTGTTATTTATTTCTTTCGTGCTAACGTGTTCTCTTTTGCTTTGATTGCATTGCATTCACATCATAGAAAAGAGGTGTTGATTCAAATTCAATTGCTAAATAGAAGAGTTTGTCATGAGAAAATGGATTTCTTGATAAAGTGGATTATAATGCGGTCATCCGAATATGGTCCAAGTAAACATAACGAGAGAAGACTGATAGTTTGTGAAGGAATACAAGATTTTATTGCCCAAGGATTCAAGCTGACAAAGACTATTCAAGAATCACCACGTCTTGGCTTTCTTGAAGAGGATAACGAGCATTATGGAAATAAGTGAGCAGTGAGTCGCGGCCCAGATCAAGTAAAAAGAGCGAATAGAGACTTCGCGAGATTGGACCTTAATATCTAAATAAGAAGAAAGGAATCAATGTCTTTGCTTGGAATATGAGGGAAAGGTCGTATAAATATCCGATTTATATAAAGGAATTTATTTTCTAGAAAAGTTATTCTAATGTAACTGAATTCAGAATCAATGCCTCTCTATCTTTTTGCATTCATTTCATGCATTTGCATTACATCGCATCATATGCATTAAAATCCATGGAAGGATCCTAATTAGGTAAAATTATTTCAGCTAACTTGGGAATCAACAAAATTCTACTAAGCTAAACATCGTTACGGTACTCACTCAAGAACAAAAGCCATGGATCGAAGGTTGGAAAGAATAGAGCAAATGCAAATACAGATGCAGGAGCAATTGACCAAAATTCTACAAGAAATGCAGGAAAAAATGCTGGAAAAAATGCAGATTTCTAAAGGAATATGATGGGCCAGTTAACTCAGTTACTAGCCGGAGGACTTGAAAAAATGAGTGGCCCAGTGGTCAACAGTGGGGATGATGATGAAGACATCATTTATTCCCCAGGTTTTTCCCCAATAAGTGTCCCGACCCAACCAGACACGCATTCGCATGGGGTACCTGTCATTATCGGACCCCAATGTCAGACTGATACCTCTACCCTGTTTAACTTCCCGATGAGCTCAGGTTTTAACCCAGAGGATAATCGAGCCAAACTGGTTGTTCTGGCAGAAACAAAGGAAAAGGGAGAGTGGACTTTAAAGGCCCTGAAGAAGAAGAAAGAGGAAGCGAATAGTACGAGTAGATATAACAAAGGCCATTCGGAGCCGATTACAGTAAGTCAGCCAAGGACGGTAACTACCAGCCATCAGGTCTCCCCAAGGCAAGAATCCAATCCAAGACCGAACTCAGAAAAACCCAATTTGCACCCATCTCAATCATTTATAGGGAGTTGTACCAGATTGTATTTGACACTCATGTTGTATCCCCTTTTTATATAGAACCATTATGGCCCCCATACCCCGAATGGTACGACGTAAATGCTCAATGTGAATACCATGGAGGAACCACAGGGCATTCGATCGAGAACTGTGTCGCTTTTAAAAAGATAATCAAAAGACTCATCAAATTAGGTGTCGTAAAATTTGATGATCCCTTTGGTACAAAAAATTCATTACCCAGCCTTTCTATTAAAGGGGTAGACATTGTGAGTTCCACGATAGATAGGGGCAAGGGATCCAAGAATGCATCGAGCTCAGGGCCCTAGTGCAAGGTTTGATGGATAATAAATTGAAGAGATCAAAGACCCGATGGGAATGTTGGGGAATCTAAGCATTAACGACATATTCGAAGAGAGAACCGAGGAATAAAAGTTTCCAAGTCCTTACATGCTTGGGAAGATTTTAAACAATGGAACTGTGGAATGAATCTCTGTATTTTTAAGCCTAATCTAGAGTAATATTCAAAACGTGCTTGTTGCGTTAAGCCTGGAGACAGTACGAATCCTTTTGTGAAATAAGCTTATGTCCAGAATTTTTATTTCAATAAAATGCATCTTTTTAATCAAATATTTTTTTTCATTCTTTACATTTCATATTGTACATTCTTTTGTTTCTTTCAAGTATTCTTTCATCATCCATTCATGACCATACAAATAATCATTCTTTGAATTATTTATTCTTTGAAATCTTTCTTCGAACTTACAATAGTTCTCTAGATATCAACGATGTGAGCAACGATGTTACTGACTCAGAGTCTCCTTTCGAGTAAGATATGTGTCTAGAGGGAGCTCAGGACTTTGAACATGACAGAGATTGTAACCTATCTTCTGATTTATTAAGAATGGTAGAACAAAATGAAAAACTGACCCTACTCTACAAAAGGGTCAGTGGACATTGCGAGCCTAGGAAAAGGGTGAAGATCGAAGCCCAGCTCACCACAGAAATAAGGCGAGACATCATTGAGTTATTTTAAAAAAATTCAAAGATGTTTTTACATGATCACATCAGGACATGCCTGGGCAACTGAGACGCAGGTACGTTGAAATCTTAAAAGAGGTCTATAAGGATGTTAGAAGGACACATGTTAATGATAGCCAAGCTAATCATGAGGTTTGGGTATTGCTAATCTACATAGAAGGGGATGACATCAATTATGCCGTATTTGAGGAATACAAGACTTATGTGCCTCATCTATTTCTTCATAGATTTTTTTATATGTGGGGAATGGATTTTATGGGGCCGATCTCATCAAAAGCTTCTAGTCGATATCGATTCATCGTCGTAGTCATTGTTTACTTCACTAAGAGGGTGGAAGTAGCTTCATATGCCAATGTTACAAAGTTGATAGTCATCAAATTTTCAAAAAAAAAAAAAAGAGAGATCAGGCGCCGACAAAGAATGCCAAAAAGACAATGTCAAAAATTTGTAGTCTGTTCAAAGATCAGACGCTATATCATAGTGCAACAAAGATGTAAAAAAATAAAACAAAATAAGGATCATGGAAAAATGACTGAGATTTGTAAATGTTGGCATAAAGAAGTCACCATTTACCCTCTTTGTTTCTTGAACAATGATCGGGACCTTCACCGGGGCAACATCTTTCCCATTGGTTTATGAAAGGGAAGCAATTGTGGGAGGTTAAGATTCTTTTTTCTCCAAGCTTTGATGGAATTGGATGAAGTAGAATGCCTCCAGTAAGTTTGATTGAAAGTATTCATGGTCGAATGCACCAAAAATGATGGTACAAGCTTATGATAATAGGTTTGCCCAAGAGAATTTCATGATGGGGACCTGGCATTAAGAAGGATTCTTCTCATACAAAAGAACTTCAAAGGAAAGCAGATGCCAAACTGGGAAGGACCTTATGTAGTAAAAAAGGGAGTTGTTCTAGAGGAGCATTGATATTGACCGAGACAAAAGGCGAAGACTTGCCCAATTCGGTGAATTCAGGTTCAGTCAAGAAGTATTTTACCTGAAAGAGGAAAGGCCAAGGTGAAAACCCACAAAGGGCACCTTGAGATTTAAAAAAAAAAAAGAGGAGAGGCCAAGGTGAAAACCCGCAAAGGGCGCCTTGAGACCAAAAGGGTTTTTGAAGCTGAAAACCCGAAAAGAGCGGCTCAAATTTTAATCAAGTATAGGGCATGTGGTAGTCTTGCTATGCCTGAATTAACAATGATGAAGTATGTTGCATCTTGAGGCATTGACAAAGTACTCTGGATCTTACCCATTTTAAATTTGCTATCTTTTCTTACTTTATTCTTTTCAAGATACACCAATCAATTTTCTTTTATTGTCTGGGTTATCTTTGACTAACTTATTTGTTTCGAGCTATGCTCCTGATTAATTTCTTTCATGTCCATTGTTGTGATCTTTTTCAAGCATTTTATATTGAAATAACGATTAATGGACTAATAATACTTTCATAAAAAAAGATTTTCGCATATTACTCTGAAAGCTTCTAAATAATATGAGAATTTGAAACAGGACTATTGTGTAGAACTCACCAAGCCAAAGAGTTTGGAAATATTGAAAGATGTTTATCTCTTTTGGATTTTTATTGGTTGGACAAAAAGACAAGACATTTTGTCAAGTGATACCATCTCAAAAAATGACGAGCAATGTCAACCCAAGTGTAGAAGGGGATCATTCTCGAGAAAAAAAAAGATACCCTACATTTATGCAAATTTCAGGCACATACATTAGGTCATTACACCTAGAGAATGGTGTAACGGATCAAATTGATACAAATTCCATACCTTTGAGTGGCAGGATGGATGGAAGAAAACAAATGTTATTCCCCTGAAGTTGTAGTGGGAGGTACAAACTTTATGTCCCAGAAGGTACAGTGGAAAGGACTCTGAAATTACAGTGGGGCAAGCTTGCTGAGTAAAATATGATCGTTTCTTTGGGTTTTCTGTCAAAAATACCAGCTGAACGAGAAAGCATGGTAATACATTAGTGATAGAACCTTGATGAACTATGAGCAGTGACAACCCAAACATTAAAAATGGATCATTCATGCATTTATGTAAATATCATACATACACTTCCAATTAGGAGCATTTGATTCATTCCGTTCATTGTGTCCTAATCGTTAAAAAAAATATAGAGAGAGAAGGAGATCATTCTCATGACATTCTACATTCATGCAAATGTCATCTCTAATATCATTTAAGTTAGGAGCATTAGATTCATTCCGATCATTGTATCCTAATCATTATACATTAAAAAAATGGGATCATTCTCATGACATTCTGCATTCATGCAAATGTCGTCCATAATACATTTAGTTAGGAGCATTATAGCATCATAATCATTTGGCAAAAACATAAACATATAAAACCGAGTCTACAGAGGATAGTGTACCAACATCGGTGAATTCGCAGATCTTATCTCCCTAAGTGGTAGTGGAGCAGATCAAATTTGGCAAATCTTATCTCCATGTATTGACAATGGAGTAGATTCAAGCCACCAACCTTATCTTCCTGATGTAGCAAGGGAGCAGGCTGAAGATTATAGTCTTATCTTCTTGATATAGCAAGGAAGCAGACTGAAGATATCAGATCTTATCTTCACTGAGCAGGAGTGGAGCAGGTTGAAGACAGCAAGTCTTATCTCCATGTATCGGCAATGGAGCAGACTAATGATAGCAGATTTTATCTCCATTGAGCCGGAGTGGAGAAGATCGAATACAGTAAGCCTTATCTCCATGTATCGGCAATGGAGCAGACTAATGATAGCAGATTTTATCTCCACTGAGCAGGAGTGGGGCAGATTGAAGACAACAAGTCTTATCTCCATGTATCGGCAATGGAGCAGACAAAAGATATCAGATCTTATCTCCACTGAGCAGGAGTGGGACAGATTGAAGACAACAAGTCTTATCTCCATGTATCGGCAATGGAGCAGACTGAAGATATCAGATCTTATCTCCACTGAGCAGGAGCGGAGCAGATCGAAGACAACAAGTCTTATCCCCATGTATCGGCAATAGAGCAGACTAATGATAGCAGATTTTATCCCCACTGAGCAGGAGTGGAGTAGATTGAAAAAAACAAGTCTTATCTCCATGTATCAGCAATGGAGCAGAGTGAAGATATTAGATCTTATCTCCACTGAGCAAGAGTGGAGCAAATCGAAGACAGCAAGTCTTATCTCCATGTATCGGCAATGGAGCAGACTGAAGATAGCAGACCTTATCTCTACTGAGCAGGAGTAGAGCAGATTGAAGATAGCAGATTTGGCATTCCTGAAATTGTAGGAGGCAGATCGAAGACATCAGCTTAACCTCCCTGAAGTTGCAGTAGAGCTAACTGAAGAAAGCAGATTTGACATTCCTGAAGTTGTAGTGAAGTAGATTAAAGACATTAGTCTTGTCTCCCTAAAGTTGCAGCGAAGCAGATTAATAAACAACAGATCTTACCATCCTGAAGTTGCAGGAAGAAGATCAAAGACATCATCCTTGCCTCTCTGAGTTTGCAGTAAAGCAAGCTAAAAGACAAAAGATCTTGCTTTCCTGAGATTGTAGCGAAACGGATCGAAGATACTAGTCTGACCTTCCTGAAGTTGCAGTGAAGCAAATTGAAGCCATTAGACTTATTGAAATTAAGATGAAGTTCCAATACCGTTGAAATTACAGTGGAGCTGGAAGCTGTTCGAAGAAGACGAGGACCAAGAAGTCAAGGCTCGGCAAAGACCGGGTAAAATTGGACCTTTTATAGTCTTTGCTCTATTCTCGTTACACGACAATGAGTAAAGAGGGGTAGCTGTAAGAAGCCCATTTTGCCCAGGCCTGCGATAAATAAAACAAACCAGAGTAAAAACAAAAAAAATTAAAAAAAAAACAATAAACCATGTCCAGTTTAAAGTCCATTTTATAGCCAATTAACCCAAACCTGAATCACTAAAACACAGTTATTTACAAGCCCAAATAAACAAACACCCAGACCCAACTAAACTTAGGACCCGAGTGGCCCAATGGCCTAAACCTAAATAGAATCAGGAGACCTAGGGTTCCTGGAAAACCCTAGGCGCCGCAGCCTCAACACAGCCCTTCAGTTGCGCCGCAATCCGCACGCGAATAACGCCCCACCGCCAAGATCCGCGTTTTTCGACCTGTAAAAGGAAAGAAATCGACAGAAAACAGCAATGAATGGAAGACATGATCTTTGTATTTACTTTTGATTTATTTTTCGGGGCTATAAAAGCCCCGATATAATTTGTAAAAGGGGACAGGCAAAAAATACAGAGGCATATATACAATAAAAAAAATCAAAGAACGATACCAAAGGTGTTTTTTTTAAGTTCTTTTTTTTCTTTTTTTACATATATTAAAGTCTAAAAATAGTAAAAAAAGAGACAAAAAAAACTCATCTTTTGAAGTTGCACGGTGGCCGGCGACGACGACGGACGGCGGCGGGCCATGCCGGAGCTTCGCCGGAATTACACCGGAAATCGCCAAGGAGAGTGAGGGGGAGAGAAAATTTTCGGATTTTTGAAGAAAAAGAAGGAAAATGAAATTTTATTTTTATTTTTATTTTTTTTGCTTATATAGGAGGGATGAAACAGCGTCGTTTCACCCTGGGGCATTTAACGCCAAAACGATGTTGTTTTGAGATGGGTTGGATTGACCCGACCCGATCCACCTGGGGTCCACGTGTTTTGTTTAAAAATGGGCTAATTACAGCCCTTGTCCTTCCTTTTTTTATTGATTTATAATCACGTTTTTTTTATTTTTAATTTGGCCCTATATTTCATTTCTATTCCAATTATGCCCTTACTCGAACAACGCGTTTTGGAGGGCAGGGATATTTTTCCTTCTAGCCCTTCCTTGTTACTCACGTGTTTTAATCGGTCCCTCTTTTTAATTTTATTTCTGATTTTGCCCCAAATTTTTTTTAGTTAAATTTCGCCATTTTCTTTATTTCCTTTATAATTTTTGATATTTTATTATTAATTCCATTATTATTATTGGTAATTTTTTTATTATGACAATTATTAGTATCATTATTATTATGGTTATTATTATTAATGTTATTTTAATATTTATTTTTATATATATTATTATTACTATAGCTATATTTATTATTATATCTATCATTATTAGTATTGTTATTATTATTATTATATTTAGTATCACCATTATTATTGCTATTTTCATTATTCCTATTATTGTTTTTACTATTATTTGTATATTAACATATATTATTTTTTTATACTTTTATTTTACTAATACTGTTACTTTTATATTACTGTTATTATTAATTTCAATATTATTACTATTATTTTATTATTAATAATACTATTTTTTTACTTTTGTTATTATTTTCATTATTATTTATATTATTATTATTACTAATTTAGTATTATTATTATTTTACTATTATAATTATTATTTTGATATTACTACTACTATTATTTTATTTATAACTAACTCTATTATTATTATTATTATTACATTTATTATTATTATTTTATTATTAACATTATTACTGCTATTTTCATTATTATTATTATTATTACTACTACTAATATTATTTTTATTTTTTTTACTACTTTTCGTTTATTAATATATTTTATTATTATTTTTGTTACTATTATTATTATTCTATATTTTTTTCATTTTTGTTACTATTCTCTTTTATTTTATTTCAGTTGTCTATTTTGCTTTTACTTTATTGTATTTTATTTCTGCCTTTATTATTATTATATTTTATCGTCATCATCTCGTTACACAAGCTAGCATTGTAAATCGATTTACATTTTATTTTAAATTCATTTTCCTTTTTATTATAATCACTACATTTTATTCGATTTTCAAAATAAGCAAACACTCCGCATTCTAGGGTTCGAAAGAAATCGTACCCTAACTTACTGGGTTTCGATTTTCCTCTTCAAATCCAAAGAACCTATTACTTTCTTTCTAAAAGTTAAATAAAAAAAAACTTGTTCTCGGGAATTCAAACGTTGTATCCTAACTTATTGGATATGATGTTTTGTGCCACGAGTGATTTTGAATTAATATCAATAACATGTGATTTTGAAAATAATAAAATTAATATCAATAACATGTGATTTTGAATTAATAGCAATTTTCGTTTAAACTTGGAAACATGTGATTTTGAATTAATATCAATAACAGAGTTTAAAACAAAACATTCGACATATGAAAATAATAAAATAAATATCAGGAGGCCTTATTACATCCACATAAAATAAAACCGAAAATAAAAATAATAAGACTAAAATTTAAGTTCATTTAAATTTAATGTCCACTGCATGGCCGCCTCGAGTCCACCCGGCACCACATCCGCGATCTACGTATCTCCTGAAAAATGTAAAGGAGAAGGTGAGTCACCAAGACTCAGTATGTAACCCTTCCCCCGGTGTTAAACACTTTCATACACAACATATAACTATTAATATGCAAAATATTATGTGTCCCAACCTAGCTGACCATACGCCCATCTGTTCACCCTGTTGTGGTACCAAACCTTTGGTGGTGCCAAACCACTGGTGACATATAGTCATAATGTGTTACCAAAACACTGGTGTCCGTAGACACGAATCGGGTGATGGGGCCAACCCATCGTGTGATACCAAATCACTGGCAGACGATCCCATATCTCAAGTGGGGCCAACCCACGGTGGTGTTAACCACAGGGATAAGTCGCTATGAGGTGCCAAACCTCTGGAGGTACCAAACCTCTGGTGACCGTAGTCACAGTGTGTTACCAAAACACTGGTGCCCGTCGGCACAATATCACTGCCCCCTCCACTCATTAATCCCACATCAGTCATATATATATATTTCATGCCATCACATGCTTAAATCTCATGTATCAATACATCATGCTTTCCAAAAGCATCAAATAACATATTCATCTTAACAGGTACTTACCTGAATTTCCATCTATACCGATATGGTATATTATCCAATGCTACATAAATTAAGTTAGCATTCACAGTATTCAGCACATTTAATAAGTTATACGTGTGTATGTACACACCTATCACCAACGAGGAGTCTAAATCCCGAAAAGAGAAGTCGGCCTCCCTAGATCTACTTGTTCCTATATTCGGCCAACACTTGGGTTAGTATTATGGCCTATTCGGCCAAACCAAATTATTAGAAGGGGTTCCTTATGAACCCGAAATCTTACCTTCCCTCGGTTGGATGCTAATCGCAACACCAAAGTCCCGAACCGCTTCGATTCCATGAATCGAAGACTCAATAAGTTAGTAGCCTTGGCTAAAAGCGAATATCAACTGACTAACTAAAGTAGATCTTACCGTTACTTACCAAAAATCGAATACTAGAGATCGGGCTGTGAGTCGACTGCTTTACTCCCCTGAGTACCTAGCAGAAATCGGTTACTACTCGTTTAGAAGACTTATAACCATTGCCGAAATCGGCACCTTTCCTTGTAAAAAGTCGATGAGTAAAAAGGAAGAAAAGGGAGATAGAAATTCGGCCATCACTTACCTTATCAACCGATTGATAACAAAGAATCTGAAGAGATCTATGTTCCTTCCAATATTCGGCCAAAGTACAATAGAATAGAGGAAGGGAATTTCGGCAAACCACTGGGTTGTATTCGGCCAATGGTGAGTTTAATAAGAGGAAAAGAAATCAGCACTTCCAAGGGAGTGTATTCGGCCAAGGGGAGAAAGAAAGTAATGGGAAAGAAAGGTGCTAGGAATTTCGGCTTGAAGGGGTTTGAGGGAATGGAGAAAATACAAGAAGAACAAAGGAGGGTTTAGGGATTTCGGCACTTAGCAAAAATGACAAAAGGAAAAGCAAGGGGTCAATCGATGCTTTTATAGGCATTCGCACACCCCTTCAAGCTTGCAGTCCACTCCTTTCAACAAGGAGTTCAAATTCTAATCAACCTCCCCAATTTACTCCAAGCCACCCATTTGAATTAAATCAAATTAATTTGAATTAATCCCCATTAATCAATTAATAATCTTAATAATCCAAATAATATCCCTCTTTATCTCTTATTATCAAAAAAAAGAAAATCTAATTAAAAGAAAAGCTCATATTATCCTTTAATAAAAAGAATTTAAAGAGAGAAAAACTCTCCACTTGTGCCGTCCAACCATAGTGCAAAAAGAGGGAATTTTGTGACTCGAACCAAAGCTCCCCTAGATCTCCTTGTGGCGTCACTTCTAGCTCTTAAGTGGCCTCACTTTTGCCACTTTTCCAAGGCCATTTCTGTGTCAAATTATCCACATTTATCCTTATAACCCCCTCCTGCTAAGGCTCCCTGCCTTTAAAGTTAACAACTGAAATTTTCTACCAAACCGTGCCAACTCAAAGCCTTAATTAAGCTCTATTATTCCATAAATAATATCACAGCAGTTCATACATAAGAAAAATAATTAAATTCCAAATAGCCCCGTTTTTAGGATGTTACAATTCTACCCCCCTTAAAAAAAATTTCGTCCTCGAAATTCCCTGATCAAAAGAGGTGGGGGTATTGCTGCCGCATCACATCCTCGGGCTCCCACGTAGCTTCTTCCACACCATGGTTCCGCCATAGCACCTTCACCAAGGGCAGCGACGACTTCCTACGTAGAACCTTCACATCTCGGTCTAAGATCTGAACTGGTTCCTCTTCAAAAGATAAATCCGAATTCACCTCGATCTCTGCTATTGGCACCACGTGCGATGGGTCTGACCGATACCGTCTCAGCATTGATACGTGAAAGACGTCATGGATTTGATTCAATTCTGCCGATAACTCAAGCTGATAAGCTACCGGTCCTACTCGCTTAATCACCGTATATGGCCCGATGAACCTTGGGCTTAGCTTCCCTTTCCGGCCAAATCTCAACACCTTTTTCCAAGGTGACACCTTCAGAAAAACCTTGTCCCCCACAGCATACTCCATTTCCTTGCGTTTTAAATCAGCATAGGATTTCTGCCTATCTGATGCCTCCTTCAGACGATCCCGAACCACTTTGACTTTGTCCTCAGTTTCTGTCACCATCTCTGGACCCAAAACCTGTCGTTCACCTAATTCCGTCCAACACGTAGGAGTACGGCATTTTCGTCCATATAGGGCTTTGTATGGAGCCATCTGAATACTTGCTTGATAACTATTGTTATAAGCAAATTCCGCCAACGGTAGATACTCCTCCCAACTTCCACTGAAATCCAACACACATCCTCTTAACATGTCCTCTAAGATCTGTATCACCCTTTCTGATTGTCCGTCAGACTGTGGATGGAAAGCTGTACTAAAATCCAACCGTGTACCCAAAGCTTGATGCAAGGATTTCCAGAACCTTGACGTGACTCTGGGATCCCTATCCGAGATAATCGATATTGGCACACCATACAACCTCACTATCTCAGCCACATACAACTTTGCTAGCTTCTGGAGTGAGTAATCCATTCTCACCGGTATGAAGTGAGCCGATTTAGTCAGGCGGTCCACAATCACCCAAACTGCGTCCTTTTTGCTGGGCGTAAGGGGTAGCCCACTGACAAAATCCATAGTGATCCGCTCCCATTTCCATTGAGGGATCTTCACTGGCTGAAGCAACCCTAACGGCAACTGATGTTCAGCCTTGACCTGTTGACAAGTCAGACACTTACCCACAAACTCTGTCACTTCACGCTTCACTGGCCACCAGAACTGCTTCCGTAAATCCCCTTACATCTTGCTTCCTCTCGGATGCATAGCGTAGGGGCTGCTATGTGCATCATGGAGAATCCTCTGCCTCAACTCCACATCCTTTGGCATACAAGCTCGCCCTTGAAAACACAGCACTCCATCACTAGACAGATTGTACCCTTCCAGACCCCCATCCTGAACTTGTGCCCTCTTAGCATTCAACCCTTCATCCACTAACTGCTTTTCCTTAACCTCCTCGATCCATGTTGGCTTAACTTGAAGTTCCGCCAAGAGACTTCCATCATCATATAGACTCAACCGAGCAAACATCGCTCTTAAGTCCGTCACAACCTTCCGGCTCAACGCGTCAGCTACCACGTTGGCCTTTCCCGGATGATACTCGATTGAACAATCGTAGTCCTTCAAAAGTTCGATCCATCGACGCTGTCTCAAGTTTAGATCCTTCTGAGTCAAGAGATACCTCAAACTCTTGTGATCTATGAAAACTATCGACTTCTCCCCATAAAGGTAGTGTCTCCATATTTTCAGAGCGAAGACGACTGCTGCTAACTCCAAGTCGTGCGTTGGGTAATTCAATTCATGTGGTCTTAACTGACGTGATGCATAGGCTACTACCTTCCCCTCCTGCATCAGTACACATCCCAAACCAGTATGGGACGCATCACAATAAACGATAAACAACTTCCCTGCCTCAGGTTGCACCAAAACCGGAGCTTCTGTCAGAATTTTCCTTAGCTTATCAAAGCTTCCTTGCTGCTTCTCTGTCTATACAAATGGAACACCTTTCCTTAATAGCTTCGTCAACGGCGCTGCGATTAAGGAGAATCCTTCTACAAATCTCCGATAGTACCCCGCTAGACCCAGAAAACTTCGGATTTCCGCCACTGACCTAGGCGGTCTCCAATCCAACACCGCTTCAACCTTGTGAGGGTCTACTCTTATTCCCTCAGCCGATACCACGTGTCCTAGGAAAGCCACCTCCCTAAGCCAAAATTCGCACTTACTGAATTTGGCATATAATTGCTTCTCCCTTAACACTTGTAAGACTACGCGCAAATGCATGTCATGCTCCTCCTCCGTCTTAGAATAAACTAATATGTCGTCTATGAACACTACGACAAATTGATCCAAGTACTACTGAAATACTCTGTTCATTAAGTCCATGAATGCTGCCGATGCGTTGGTCAACCCAAATGGAATTACCAGAAACTCGTAATGTCCATACCGAGTTCTGAATGCCGTCTTGTGAACATCAACCTCCTTCACCTTATGTTGATGATAACCCGACCTAAGGTCTATCTTTGAGAACACCGAGGCACCCTTCAGTTGGTCGAACAAGTCGTCAATCCGAGGCAACGGATACTTGTTCTTGATCGTTAACTTGTTCAACTGGCGGTAGTCGATACACATCCGCATTGATCCGTCCTTCTTCTTGACAAACAACACAGGTGCTCCCCACGGAGATATGCTTGGTCGAATGAACCCTCTATCCAAGAGCTCCTGAATTTGAGCCTTCAGCTCCACCAATTCCTTTGGTGCCATTCGATATGGTGCTATAGACACCGGTGCCGTTCCGGGTAGCAAGTCTATACCAAATTCAACTTCCCGATCTGGAGGTAGACCCGGAAGTTCTTCGGGGAACACATCAGCGAATTCCCCTACAGTTCGAACCTCAACTACTGACTCCTTAGCTTCCAAGGCACATATTCGAACCAAATACGCCTCACAACCCTTCTTGACCATCTTTTCAGCCTTCAAGGCAGACACTACATTGGATAGGTAATTCCTTCTATCACCTATCATCACCACTTCCTCACCTTCCGCCGTCTTAAGAACCATGCGCTTGGCCGCGCAATCCAAATTTAAATGCGGTACTTAACGGCCGGTCCATTCCAAGGATCAAATCGAACTCCCAAACGGTAGTTCCATCGGATCGACCACGAATACTACCCCTTGGAGTTCTAGGGGTACGTCTCTATAAAGTTTGTCTACCACTACAGAGTGACCTAAAGGGCTAACTACAGTCATCTCCCTAGAAGCAGTTTCAGAGTTTAGGTCCATAGTTCCTACCACACTACTAGCAATGTACGAGTGCGTCGAACCCACATCAATTAATGCAACATAAGGAAGACCAAATATTAGGAACGTACCGGTTATGACGTCCGGTGCGTCTCCCTCCTCGCGATGCCTCACTGCATAGACTAAGCCAGGCTGCCTAGCCTCTGTGTTGCCTGAACCTCTGCTCTGAGTGCCGCGGCCTCTATTAGGACCATTTCCTCCTCTACCAATACCGCGACCCCTCTGTGCTCCCACATTTCTATCCTGAGTACGGTTCTGCCCCTCTGGCTGATTCTTAGCTGACTTTCGAGGACAGTCCCTTACACGATGCTCCACAGACCCACACTTAAAGCAAACCCTATCACCGGTCCAACAACCTCCCCAATGGGTTTTTCCACAGCGGTTACACTGAGTCGGCCTCTGATTAGTAGTCATGGGCCTTGCTGCCTGATTTGGCCCACTTGGCCTAGCCTTTTTCTGGACACTACCACTTGACCCAGACGACCTAAATCCTCTCTTCCGATTATTCCTACTATAACTTTGCCTCACAGCCTCCTTGATCCCTTCGACTACCTTAGCCTTTTCCACTAGAGATGAGAACTCACGAACCTGCTGCGGGGCAATTAGTAACCTCAAATCATCTCTGAGTCCGTCCTCAAAGCGGACACAGCGCTCATGTTCAGTAGCTACGATTCCTCTGGCATACCTACTCAGCCTTAAAAACTCCGCTTCATACTCCGCTACTGACTTAGTTCCTTGCACTAGGCCCAGAAAGGCTTTCCTTTGAGCATCAGTGTAGCTAGTGCCCACACACTTCTTCTGATAGGTGGTTTTGAAGTGATCCCAAGTCAGGTCATCTGCCGTAGTGCCATCGCGAACCGTAAGCCACCACTGGTACGCTTCATCCTTTAGAAGCGATACGGCCCCTTTCAGTTTTTCCCTCTCAGTTAGGTCAAGATCATCCATGATCCTTTCAGTCGACTCTAGCCAGTACTCCGCCGCACTGGGTGCCACTCCTGACACACCCCGAAATACCTCAGCTCCGTTAGATCAGAGTTGCTCGGGAACAGATTTCCGAGCTCCTAAATTTCCACCAGCCCCAGCCACCATTTCCAAGACTCGCAAAACAGCTTGCGATACAGCTTCACCACCGGTTTGATCCTGCTCCTCAACTCTAAAAGTAGGAGGTGGTGGTGTCGGTGGTACTTCATTTTCAGAACCTTGACCCGACCTGACGGGTTCAGACACCGTCATCCTACCCCTACCGTGTCCACGGCGTCCACGTCCTCTAGAACTCATTCTATCTACCGCGCTTTTAATCTGATTAAGAAAAATTTTATGCATTAGCGTTTGTTCCACTTTATTATTCGCGAAGAAATTTTATGGATAGAGTTTTAATCAGAGATTCTTTCGAGCAAACAAGGTTTTCAGTCTTCTATCCTAGTTCACACAAAGGAGTTCATGCATCCATTCCTTAATACTTTCCATACCTATTCACTCTTCGGACATTTCTGCCCATTTCTAACCCAGGGGTATTTTCGTCATTTCCCTACAGGGGTATTTTCGTAATAGAAGAAGTTGTAAAATTTTAATAAAGTAGGTCGTTTTGAAATTCCCAAAACTGGAGGGTTTTTCTGAAAAATTTGTAAAATTTAGAAATATGGCATCGTTTTGAAACCAGGGGTATTTTGGTAATTTTGTCATTCAGGGGCAATTTCGTAATTTTAATAAGTCAGGGATATTTTTAACAGTTGTAAAACTCAGGGGTTTCTTTCCGAAAATGTTTCTTTTCAAATAGTGATGTTTGTAAAGATTTCCAAAACCAGGGTCATTTCGGTAATTTTACAACTTGAGGGCGTTTTCGTAATTTTCCAAAACCAAAATATTTTGTTGATGATTTTCAAAGCTAAGTTGTTGAATATTTGTAAAATAGTTGAAATTTTTGAGCAAAACCATTGAACTGATATTTTATGAGTCAGGGGCATTTTGGTACTTTTACCCTTAAGGGCATTTTTGTAATTTTTCACAAATCAAGTTTTTCGAGAAAAACGTTGTAAAAGTGACGTTCTCCGATTTGAAAGAGTTATGGCAAAAGTTTTGAAAACATTAGGATTGTTGTTGTTTCATTCTTTTTCGAAAACATGGCTAATTCCCTTTTCGGGTTTTAATCATTATGTTTAGCCTATGACCGAGCCCTCTTGGTCAGGGTGAAACAAAGCTACGTACCAGGCAGGATTCGAGTGAAGAGGAGGTGGGTCACGCGGACCGCTTAAATACCAAGCTCTCACCGAACCTTTCTAGACATGCGCATGAGGTTGCCACACCACCGAGCCCTCCGAGTTAGGGTGAACCAGAAAGCTACGCACTGTAGGATACCCTGCGAAGAGGAGGTGAGTCACGAGGATCGCTTAAGTACCTGGGCTCTTAGGATCCACTCCTAGACATGCGTACAGGGGTTACCACACCCTAGCTCAGTGACTAAGTCATAAGTGGGTTTAGTTCTTTAAGTCTTATGTTTCGTTTGTGTGTTCGAGTACTCTAATCCTAGGGTTCAAGTTCCTATAAGTCTATCTACGTTCCATGCTTCCTACCCTTCTACAGAATATAATTCACAGAGAAGTTCAGTAGTACTTACCTGGGCGGATCGGTGCCGGAGACTCGGGCCATGCTGCTCAAAAACCAAAATCATTCCATAAGGCCTATCAAAACATTTTTGGGCCTTGGGCCCCCACAGCCGAGCTTTGAACTGGGCTCTGATACCAATTTTGTAACAACCTAAACCCGGCCCAAACACTATGGCCGAATCTAGTCTGTTACAAGGAAAATATTTTTTTTGAAAATCTTTTTGAAAACCAACTTAAGTTTTGAAAACCCTTTATTTTAGTGGTCTTGCTAAAAGCCATACTTAGATTTAATTGAAAATTAAATTAAATCAAGTTATTATAAAATTACAAGTGTGCTCGATGGCACGTTAAAAGCAATTTTCGTTTAAACTTGGAAACATGTGATTTTGAATTAATATCAATAACAGAGTTTAAAACAAAACATTCGACATATGAAAATAATAAAATAAATATCAGGAGGCCTTATTACATCCGCATAAAATAAAACCGAAAATAAAAATAATAAGACTAAAATTTAAGTTCATTTAAATTTAAAGTCCACTGCATGGCCGCCTCGAGTCTACCTGGCTCTACATCCGCGATCTACGTATCTCCTGAAAAATGTAAAGGAGAAGGTGAGTCACCAAGACTCAGTATGTAACCCTTCCCCCGGTGTTAAACACTTTCATACACAACATATAACTATTAATATGCAAAATATTATGTGTCCCAACTTAGCCAGCCATTCGCCACTGTCTACCCCGTTGTGGTACCAAACCACTGGTGGTGCCAAGCCACTGGTGACATATAGTCACAATGTGTTACCAAAACACTGGTGTCCGTAGACACGAATCGGGTGATGGGGCCAACCCATCGTGTGATACCAAATCACTGGCAGACGATCCCATATCTCAAGTGGGGCCAACCCACGGTGGTGTTAACCACAGGGATAAGTCGCTATGAGGTGCCAAACCTCTGGAGGTACCAAACCTCTGGTGACCGTAGTCACAGTGTGTTACCAAAACACTGGTGCCCGTCGGCACAATATCACTGCCCCCTCCACTCATTAATCCCACATCAGTCATATATATATATTTCATGCCATCACATGCTTAAATCTCATGTATCAATACATCATGCTTTCCAAAAGCATCAAATAACATATTCATCTTAATGGTACTTTACGAATTTCCATCTATACCGATATGGTATATTATCCAATGCTACATAAATTAAGTTAGCATTCTGATGATTCAACACATTTAATAAGTTATACGTGTGTATGTACACACCTATCACCAACGAGGAGTCTAAATCCCGAAAAGAGAAGTTGGCCTCCCTAGATCTACTTGTTCCTATATTCGGCCAACACTTGTTAGTATTATGGCCTATTCGGCCAAACCAAATTATTAGAAGGGGTTCCTTATGAACCCGAAATCTTACCTTTCGTCGGTTGGATGCTAATCGCAACACCAAACTCCCGAATCTGCTTCTGATTCCATGAATCGGCACTTAATAAGTTAGTAGCCTTCGGCTAAAACGAATATCAACTGACTAACTAAAGTAGATCTTACCGTTACTTACCAAAAATCGAATACTAGAGATCGAGTGTGAGTCATCGCTTTACTCCCCTGAGTACCTAGCAGAAATCGGTTACTACTCGTTTAGAAGACTTATAACCATTGCCGAAATCGGCACCTTTCCTTGTAAAAAGTCGACAGAAAAAGGAAGAAAAAGGGAGATAGAAATTCGGCCATCACTTACCTTATCAACCGATTGATAACAAAGAATCTGAAGAGATCTATGTTCCTTCCAATATTCGGCCAAAGTACAATAGAATAGAGGAAGGGAATTTCGGCAAACCACTGGGTTGTATTCGGCCAATGGTGAGTTTAATAAGAGGAAAAGAAATCAGCACTTCCAAGGGAGTGTATTCGGCCAAGGGGAGAAAGAAAGTAATGGGAAAGAAAGGTGCTAGGAATTTCGGCTTGAAGGGGTTTGAGGGAATGGAGAAAATACAAGAAGAACAAAGGAGGGTTTAGGGATTTCGGCACTTAGCAAAAATGACAAAAGGAAAAGCAAGGGGGTCAACTGATGCTTTTATAGGCATTCGGCACCCCCCTTCAAGCTTGCCGTCCACTCCTTTCAACAAGGAGTTCAAATTCTAATCAACCTCCCCAATTTACTCCAAACCACCCATTTGAATTAAATCAAATTAATTTGAATTAATCCCCATTAATCAATTAATAATCTTAATAATCCAAATAATATCCCTCTTTATCTCTTATTATCTAAAAAAAAATCTAATTAAAAGAAAAGCTCATATTATCCTTTAATAAAAAGAATTTAAAGAGAGAAAAACTCTCCACTTGTGCCGTCCAACCATAGTGCAAAAAGAGGGAATTTTGTGACTCGAACCAAAGCTCCCCTTGATCTCCTTGTGGCGTCACTTCTAGCTCTTAAGTGGCCTCACTTTTGCCACTTTTCCAAGGCCATTTCTGTGTCAAATTATCCACATTTATCCTTATAACCCCCTCCTGCTAAGGCTCCCTGCCTTTAAAGTTAACAACTGAAATTTTCTACCAAACCGTGCCAACTCAAAGCCTTAATTAAGCTCTATTATTCCATAAATAATATCACAGCAGTTCATACATAAGAAAAATAATTAAATTCCAAATAGCCCCGTTTTTAGGATGTTACAGGTGCTAACCCTTCCTCATACGTAACCGACTCCCAAACCCATTTTTCCTATATTTCATGGACCAAAATCAATGTTTTGAAATAAAACGTTTTATAAGGTGATCCAATCACACCTAAGTAAAAAGGGATTGGTGGCGACTCCCATTTTCATTTTTTAAAGTCGATCCCCGATTTTTTAAAAACTTTAAAAATGGTTTCGACAACATATTTATAAATTTATTTTTGAGAAATTATAATTTTTTTCTTGAAGCTTATAGTTTGCATTTTGGAATAATAGAAAGATTGTAGTGTTACAATTTAAATTTTAAACAAGTTGAATATATGAATTAATTGAACAAAGTGTATGTTCAATAAAATTATAATTATGCATAGTTTTTCTTCGATAAAATTAGAATCGAACATGACATTTGCAAGTAAATAAAGTTAGACGATGAACAGTCAAAATGTATACTTGGAATTTAAGAAATTACAACTTCAAACTCAGCTAATCTTTTTTAATTTAGACCTGACAACACTAATGAATTAGCTCTCAACAAAAGCACGTAATTCATATCTTTGACAAAAGGGTTGTTGTAAGTGAGATAAAACAATTTCACCATATAAAAGTTGTCACACCAGAAATTCTTTAAATACGGAACTTTAGGGGTTAAATTGAAAAAGATCAAAAGCTAGCGATCTTTATTAAAAAAGTAAGAAAAGTTAGGAACAAAATAGAATATGGTTGAAAACTGATCTTGGTCCAGTTAAGATATAACCAGTTGGTCTCTTAGTGGGAGACAAAATAATTATGGATGAATAGTTGATTCACGGTTGGAGACCACATAGGACGAATTATAAATAGCTGAGAAATGAATCCTCAGACGGATTCTCCTTAGTCTATTTCATTCTTTTCTCTTCTTCATCTTGCATCTCCGAGGAAGCAATGGTATTAAGAAGCTCCGCATAGAGCGACGATTGTGAGGTTTAAGTCAGGAAAGTAGAGAAACCAGTAAGCTGGTAAAGTTCTGAGCCCTTCAGTGTACGTAAGACTTAGAAAAATGAAGTTAAGAGTTTCTAAAAACCATTTTAAGGATTCTGCATGTTTCTGGAAAACTAAGTTTTAGACTGGGATTACTAAGTTTAACCCATGAACTGGTTGATGTGCTTAGCTGCCAAGAGAATGGAAGCTCTGGCGTTTAGAAAGGCTAAGTAGGGAGAGAGGCAAAGAAGTATCAGGTGAGTTTTGTACTCAAACCCAGAACTGCCAAAGTATGATGCATGTTTTCCTAAGTTTTGAGTATCCGTCATTTTAGTTTAGTATGCATGATAAGGGGAAAATATCAAAAAGGGATTAGAAGAAGTTAGAAATGAGAAAAAAGAATAATTCTGTTAGATACCACCATATGGTATTGCTAAATGCAAACCATGAAGAGCGAAGCTCCGAGCCATATAGAGGAAGCACTATGATATTCAAGCATTAAGATATAGGAATGGTGAAATATATGGAATGTGACGAGGAGAGTGAATAAAAGATCATGGCTAGGCCATGGAACCAATTGGAGGCTATATGCCTAAAATGAGTAAAACCATAGCTGAAAGAATCTATGACATCATGATTAAGATGAGTAAGACCATAGCTGAAAGAATCTATGACATCATGATTAAGATGAGTAAGACCATAACTGAACGATGCTATGACATCATGATATAAATGAGTAAAATCATGGCTGAAAGATGCTTTGACATCCTAGTGATCCGTCGGGACGGTAAACATGGGGTTAGATTATATAAGACCATAGCTAAAAGACATTATCATAGATAGTCTGACGGGACGTTAAACAGGAAGTAGTCTGACGAGACGTTAAACATGAGGTAGTCCGATAGGATGTTAAACATAGGGTAGTCCAACAGGACGTTAAACACAAAATAGTCTAACGAGACATTAAACAAGGAGTAGTCCGTTGGGATAGTAAACATAGGAGTTTTGAGGTGTAAGACCATAGCCTCGGCTATGCCAACCAATGGAGCCCGCTAGGACATTTAAATGAGGTACACTTTGTAAGACTGTGGCTCGACTATGGCAACAAAGATAGTCCACTGAGGCAGTAAACATAGTTGGGCAACCAGGAAGGAAATCATGGAAGGATATTGCGAATTAGGAAAAATGGGTTAAAAGGAAAGTCATTCCAACCCCTCCACTTTTCGAGCCTTCACTTTATAGCACCAAGCTAAATTTAGCAAAGTTATCTCAACCCCTCTTCCTACTATCAAGGGTTAACCATGCTATTTTAGCCACCTCAAACTTGTATAAATAGCCACCCTTCTTGCATTTCATTTCATGACTCATTCACTCACCATTTATCCTTTCCTCTCATCCATCTTCTCCTATCTTCTCTCACATTTTCCCTTCTCCCATTTTCGATTTTTTCTCTTGAAAAAAGGTCATGCAAATCCTTTGAGCAGTAGCAATCAACATCTTAGAGGCCCTTGGTCAGCAAAACAAAGCAGAAGAAAAAAGAGACGCACACTAATCTGACCTCGGAGAACACTGGATTTGTCTTCTAGTTTTCTTCTCTTATTTCTTTTTAATTTCTTTTGAGATTATTGATAAAAATATAACGTTGGTAATGACAATATATCGCAAAGAAAAGAGAAACAAAAATAAAGAACACATAGATTTTACGTGGAAACCCTTTCAGAAAAAAACCACGGGCAGAGAAGAAGAAAATTCACTATGTCGAATTCGAATGATCTCAAGAGGAGTTTCGACTACATCTATTTATAGGTTGAAAAAACCTAATTCTAATCAAAGTAAAATAATTATGCTAATAAATGCTAAATATATTATACTCATAAATACTAAATCTTCTAGAAAGAAGATATATTTTGTTTAACTTGACTTGCAAGCAATCTCTTAGAATTTGGGTCACACAACTCTAACAATCTCCATCTTGACACGAATTCTCAACGAACAAGTTTTTCACCGTGAACTCTCAACGAACAAGTTCCACACCTCTTCCATAAAACCCCTTAAGGGTTTAACTTCAACAATGAACACCAACCAAGTCTAAGCAATACTCAAACTTGGTTATAGGAAGTGACTTAGTCATCATATCTGCAGGATTTACATGAGTACTAATTTTGCTCACAACAATATCACCACGAGCAATAATATCACGAACAAAATGATACCGAACATTAATGTGTTTTGTTCTCTCATGAAACATTTAATCTTTTGTAAGGAAGATGGCACTCTGACTATCACAAAATACTATGCTGATTTGAAGGTCTTCATTGAGCTCACTAAAGAGTCCCTTCAACCAAATTGCTTCTTTACAAGCCTCAATAATCGCCATGTACTCAGCTTCAGTGGTAGACAAAGCGACTGTAGTTTGTAAAGTAGCTTTCCAACTGATTGCACAACCTCTGATTGTAAAGATATAAACAGTGAAAGATCTTCTTCTATCAAGGTCTCCAGCAAAATCAGCATCAACATACCCAATGACTCCATCCTTAGTTCTCCCAAACGGTAAGCAAACATTAGTAGTACATCGTAAGTATCTTAAAATCCACTGAACTGCTTTCCAATGTTCTTTACCGGGATTCGCCATGTATCTGCTAACTGCACTGACTTCATATGATAAATCTAGACGTGAACAAACCATAGCATACATGAGAGATCCCAGTGCACTAGAGTACGGAACATGTGACATGTACTCAATCTTATCATCTGATTATGTAGACAAAGCCGATGAAAGTCTAAAATGGGCTGCTAAAGGAGTACTAACAGGCTTAGCACTCTGCATATTGAACCTGCAAAGAACTTTCTCAATGTACCCCTTCTAACTTAGGTACAATTTACTTATTTTTCTATCTCTGAGAATCTCCATACCAAGTATCTTCTTTGTTGGTCCCAAATCTTTCATCTCAAATTCTTCACTTAGTTGGGCTTTGACCTTTCTTATTTCTCCTTTATCTTTTGCTGCTATCAACATGTCATCAACATATAGAAGTAGATACACAAAAGAACCATCACCGTTTTTCTTAAAGTAAGCACAATTGTCAAAACTACTTCTTTTAAAATCATGAGAAGTCATAAAGGAACCAAACCTCTTTTACCACTGTCTTAGTGACTGTTTCAAACCGTAAAGGGACTTTTTCAGCAAGAAAACATAGTCCTCTTTTTCTGAGACTGTAAAACCCTCTGGTTGTTGCATGTAAATATCTTCCTCAAGTTCTCCATGTAAAAATAAAGTTTTTACATGTAACTGCTCAAGCTCCAAATCATGCATGGCCACAATACCAAGCAAAGCTCAAATCGAACTATTCTTCACAACTGGGGAGAAGTGAAGTACACTTCTAGAATTTGACTGTAACCCTTTGCAACAAGCCTTGCTTTATATCTGGGTTCTTCAACTCCTGGACTCCCTTTTTTTTTTTTTTTTAAACACCCATTTACAGCGAACAACCTTTTTACCTTTAGGAAGTTTCACAAGATCCCATGTTCTGTTTTGTGGAGTGATTCCATCTCCTCTTGCATAACAAACATCCACTTTTCTGAGTCTTTACAGCTAACTGCCTTAGAATAATTAGACGGCTCTTGGTTTGCATCTATATCTTCGGCCACATTTAAAGCATAAGCAACTAGATCAGCCTTGGCATACTTCTTTGGAGATTTAATTTCTCTTCTAGTTCTGTTTTTGGCGATAAAGTATTGTGGTGAAGAAGCAACTCTATTCTCAATTTTTGTATTGGCTTGAGGAGTCGACTCTGCATTAATCTAATGCCCCACCTGCTTTTAATTTTCTTTATTGGAAGAGTCTTTAAGAGATAAGATAGCTAGCATAGTAGTTTCATCAAAAACAACATCTCTACTAATCACAACTTTTCTATTTTCAAGACACCATAACTTATACCCTCTTACACCAGCTTTATAACCAAGAAAAACACATTTAATGGATCTTGTTTCCAATTTTCCATTATCAACATGAGCATACGTAGGACACCCAAAGATCTTTAAAACAGAATAATTAGTAGGATTACCAAACCATACCTCTTGTAGAGTCTTTTTCTCAATGGCAACAGATAGAGATCGGTTGATCAAAAAAATGCAGTATGCTTCGGCCCCAAACGACTTTGGTAAGTTGGCATTTGACAACATACATCGAACCTTCTCCATGATCATTCAATTCATTCATTTTGCAACACCGTTTTGCTGTGGAGTATGACGAACTATCAAGTGTCTCACGATCCCTTCCGACTTGCACAGTTTATTAAACTCATCAGAACAAAACTCTAAGCCATTGTCTGTGCGGAGGTATTTTATTTGTTTTCCCTTCTATTTTTCAATCATAGTTTTCCAATACTTAAATGCGGAAAACGCATCGCTTTTCTGCTTCAGAAAAAATGCCCAAATTTTTCTGGAAAAATCATCAATAAGAGTTAGCATATAATTAGCTCCACCTCTTGAAGGCACTCTTATTGGCACCCACAGATCAGAATGAATATACTCCAACATTCTCTTCGTGTTATGGATTCCTCTGGTGAATCGAACTGTCTTTTGCTTCCCAAAAACGCAATGCTCACAAAACTTCAGTTTGCAAATTCTTTGTCCATCAAGAAGTCCTCTTTTGCTCAATTCTACCATGCCATTCTCACTCATATGCCCTAGGTGCATATGCCAAAGTTTAGTAATATCATCATCTGACAAGGAAGAGGAAGCGACAACTGCATCACCAATAATAGTAGAACCCTGCAAAACATATAACTTGGCAGTCTTTCCCTGCCCTTTCATCACAATGAGGGAACCTTTGAAAATCTTCAAAATCTCACTTTCAGCTATTTTTTGTACCCTTTTAAATCAAAAGTACTTAACGAAATTAAATTTCTCTTCAATTTTGGAACATGTTGTACATCACTAAGTATTTTGACAACTCCATCAAACATATTAACTTTAATTGTTCCAACACTTGCGGTTTTACACGAAGCATTATTTCCCATCAAAACAACACCTTCAGACACTGTTTCGTAATTTGTAAACTAATCCTGATTGGGACTCATGTGGAAGGTGCAACCCGAATCAAGGATCCACTCATCGCTCACTTTAAAATTGTTAACTGAAGCGACTAGAAGTTCACTATCACTGTAGTCTTCTACAACATCAGCTTCACCGGAATTTTCTGGTTGTTTTCCCTTTTAATTCGTAGCCTCCCTTTTAATCTTGTTCTGTAGCTTATAGCACTCAGATTTAATGTGCCCTTGCAGAAGTTACAAGTTTTACCTCTGTTTGAATACTTCGATCTGCCCTTAGATTTACCGCGAGGATTCTGTTCCTGTGTCCTTCCATGATCATCATCAGCATTCTGATCTTGTCTCCCACGAACCATGAGACCCTCTCCCTGAGAGTCGATTTTAACCACTAGATGCTTCATTTTATTATACGAGGTCAAAGAATTATAAACCTCATCAACTATGAGAGACTCGCGGCTATATAAAATCGTGTCTCTAAAGGTTGAATAAGACGGGGGCAAAGAACAAAGTAGAATCAACCCTAGATCTTCCTTATCATCTTGAACCTCCATGGCCTCCAAGCTTGAGAGAATTTCTTTAAACATCATTAAGTGTTGGTACCTGACGCACGCTTCCTCCAAACGATGAGCATAAAAACGTTGCTTCATATGCAACTCGTTGGTTAGAGTTTTCGACATACATATTTGTTCTAGCCTCTTCCATAATGCAGCGGCAGTCTTCTCCTTCATCACATCCTGCAAAATTTCATTAGACAAATGCAGATGTAACTGTGTTAACGCCTTTCGATCCTTGCGCTTCTTCTCTTCCTCCGTCAATGTCGAAAGCATCTTATCTACCCCTAGCAAGGCTTCCTCTAAATCCATCCGTGCAAGAACTGCCTGCATCTTTATCTGCCACAACGCAAATTTGGTGTTGCGATCCAACAGCGAAATTTCATACTTCAAAGACGCCATTATCGTGATCGAGATGAAAAAACCCGGAAGCTCAGATACCAATTTGATAAAAATATAATGTCGGTAAAGAAATAGATCGCAAAGAAAAGAGAAACAAAAATAAATAACACACAGATTTTACGTGGAAATCCTTTCGGGAAAAAACCACGGGCAGAGAAGAAGAAAATTCACTATGTCAAATTCGAATGATTTAAGAGGAGTTTCGACTACATATATTTATAGGTTGAAAAGACCTAATTCTAATCAAAGTAAAATATATTATGCTAATAAATGCTAAATATATTATACTCATAAATACTAAATCTTCTAGAAAGAAGATATATTTTGTTTAACTTGACTTGCAAGCAATCTCTTAGAATTTGGGTCACACAGCTCTAACAATTATAAACATGAATGCTAATTGTTTTGATGCTTTTGATTTAATTAAAATGACTTAAATTGTGTTTTTGTTAGATTGATCAAATTATGCCCAGTTAAAATATTAAAATTGTGTTTGTGATGTTATGGGCCTTGGTAATTTGTTTATTTAGATAGAATCATACTTATGTTATTCTTGCATTATCATGGTAAGATTGCAATTGAATTAATTATTTAATCGGATTAAAATTATAATTAATTGATACACTATCTAAATGGTGCATGTTTAATCTCCTTAAGTATAAAATTAGATTAAATGAGTAATAGTATTAAACAATATTATTGCCTTGCATAACCTAAAAATTATTTTGGTTAAATTTGTTTCAGTATAGAAATATATTGCTACTTCACTCTGTCTTATGCCTACTTATGACAATTAATTAATTAATTAAACATAGACATATGCTAGAAAGATTAATTGATTTTAATGAGTATGTTTGCATCAGTTAACAAAGGACCAAGTTGCTATGGAATTATCCATAACATCATAAATATTGTTTTAATAATTCTAAGTTAAAGAATAAAATTAATCTAACACATCTATGTCATATTGATTAAATTTGTTAAAGATTTGCTTTCATCTTGTTTTTTAAATTTAATTTAATTTGTTACTTAGTTAATTTTTAGTCTAGGTAATAGCTCACTTTCCTCAAAATATTTTTCCAGTACCAATTTGCATAAGTATATATTTCATAAATATTTGCTTGTTCAGTCCCTATGGAGACGATAACTCAATATACTTATCACTTTATTACTTGTCACGATTGTGTACACTTGCACATTCATTCATTCCTACCACATGACTCATTTGGATGCTTTTGATGATCTATACTAAGATTGCTTAAATATTTGCCCAGCATCCCAACAATATACTCAATATCCAGACATGTTCAAACTTTTGTATACATTAGGCTCTCCACTGTTAAAGCATAGGAAATATTTTACATTTCCTTAATCTCAACATCACTATTAAGGCATTAATCAAGACTGAACTTGTCTTTTTTAGCAACAAGGGTATCGCTTAGTTTGCAATCTTACATGCTAGATCTCTTTAATACATTTTGGGTATAGACCATTTTTCATAATTCAAGGATACCTTGAGAGCAATCTTGTGTCTCGAAATCCCTAAAATAAAATTTATATCACCAAGATTTTTCATCTTGAAATTTCTTGTTAAAAATTTATCGGTTTCATGTAACATGCCTATATTGTTATTGGCAAGTAGTATGTCATCAATATATAAAACCAAAAAAATACTTCCTTTCACTAAACTTGTGGTATATACAAAATCATCAACCAAATTCATTTCAAAATTGAATGAGAAAATCATTTGGTTGAATTTGTAATACCTTTTGTAGAAGCCCATTTGTGCCCGGGTCCATTTCATTCAGAAAAAACCAAAAATAAAATAATAAAACTGAATAAACAGTTTTTCTTCTTTACAGTCCATTTACAATTAAACCCAAAGCCCAATTACACCCTTGACCCAAATACTAAAAAAAAAAAAAAACTAAACCCACTAACAAACCTAAACTAACCCAACAGAGACCTAAACCCGATTAGCCCAAGAAAACATACCCAGACTCAAAATTTACATGGCCCATAGGGGCCCAAAAACTTAAACAAGTTTCAGACCTAGGGTTCTCCAGAAACCCTAGGTGCCACAATGACAGCATCCCAACCGTCGCCGCAAGCCTCGCACACACCTTCAGTCGCGCCGCAATCAGCGCACGAACCCCCATCGCCGCTGCGTTCTCGTCAATCACCTGCAAAAGAGGGAAAGATAGCAGCAAAACGAAGAAAACATGGCAACATTGTAACACCCCAACCCGGTCAATACACCACGACCGAATCCAGCATGTCACAAGGTAAAATATTTTGATCAAAAACAAGTTGTAAGTTCGATTTGGAAGAACGATATTCGAAAATGTGTTAGAAGTTTAAAAATCTTGAACGAAAGAAGAACCTCTTTGATAAAAACCATATGTCGTCGTTTATTTTAAGAAAACCATGTGATTTTAAGAAAATCCCGACTTTATTTAGGTGTAAAGTTAAAAACCATTTTTAAAACATTTTGACTTGAAGTAAACTTAGTTTAAAGGAAGTTTGAGCCAATTTGTTGTTATCACTTATTTATTCTTACCCGATGGTAGAGTTTAGAAAACCCGGCGAGATGTGTAACTTAGAAAAACATTAATTTACAGGTTATTTAAACATGCCACGTTGTTTACTTAAGCAAAATATGATAAACTTTAACAAGATAAAATAACCCAAAAATATTAATTAGTGGCCTTATTACAAACCCAAATAATACCAAATTAAAATAAAGTACCCAAAAGAGTAAACAAACTAGAACCGAAAACAATATGCATGGCCACCTCGAGTCCGCCCGGCTCCACATCCGCGATCTACGAGTCATCTGCAAAATGTAAGGGAAGAGGTGAGTCACCGAGACTCAGTGTATAATCCCCCTCCCGATTATATCAACACTCTTACATAGTTTCAGAAGAAAGTAAATATGTCATGCAACCCAAACCTAGCCATCCAAACTCCATATTCTACCCCGTATGGTACCAAACCACTGGTGGTGCCAAACCACTGGTGACCCAAAGTTACAATCAAAGTATATACAAATGTGGTACCAAACCCTTTGGTGGTGCCAAACCTTTGGTGACCCAAAGTCACAAATAATTATATGGGGCCAACCCACTTTGTAGTACCAAACCACTTTGGTGACAATCCCTTTTCGATTGTAATATGTGGGGCCAACCCACTTTGTGGTACTAAACCCTTTGGGACGAGTCATTAAGATCCAATGTGGTGCCAAACCACTGGTGACCCAAAGTCACAAATAATCATATGTGGTACCAAACCACTGGTGGTGCCAAACCACTGGTGACCCAAATTCACAAATATCACATCTTCCCTCTCCTCTCATAACACCCACTTCAATGCACATGCTTATACATACATTACTAACATGCTTTATCAATTAACAACATACAGCCGCATAGCATATACATATTCATCAGAAATCAAATATCATTAACTATCAGAACGGACTTACCCGGAGTCCTCGCTCATACCTATAAGGGTAGCATATCGATATCCATACTTATTCCGGCTTTTAACAGTGTTTAAGTTAATAACATAGTCATACATTAATTATGAAGTGTGTAAGAGATACACAGTTGATTACGCGTAAAACTACACTTTCTACGTCGGTATTGTCGTTAATCGACACAACCGCGATTTGTCTACTCTCCTGCTCGGATACTGGTCCACACCCCGGTGGCCAATCCCGAACCGCTGAGACCGCCCTCTTCTTGAACTTAGGGGCTGAGGTCTCAGATCTAACCCCATTTACTGCTTGATTAACCTTCGAATCCATAATATACCTTATCACTAAATAGGGTTAAAGAAGTGAACTAAAATATAAAGAACTAGAATCCCGGAGTTAGATCCCTTACCTAAGTCGACAGATCCCAAAGGTTCTAGGCTTGGCTCATGACTAACAAATCCCGAAAACTCCACCCCAGATGGCGTCAATCACCCCCCTTCTGTATTCGGCCAAGTACCAAAGAAATGTGGAATATCTACCTTCGGCATTTAATCATAAAAAGAGATGTCGAACAATTGAAACACTTACCCCCCTATACTAACAAAACCAATTAGGAGTGATGACGAATGGTCAACAATGAATCTGCTGCCACAAAACCCGAAAGAACACTTATGAGTGCCAAAAGAATTCGGCTTATAGGGGAATAAGAACCATGCCAACCAGATGCCGAAATCCGGCTTTTGTTCCCTATGAGTCGATAGAGAAAGAAAAGAAGAGATAAGAGAGATTCGGCCAATAGCAAGACTTATCCCCCAAATACCAAAGTCGATCCATGAAGCAACGAGAGAAAAAGAAAAGAGAGAGATCTTCAAGGGTTGATATTCGGCCAAAGTGTTGGAACAAGAAGAAAAGAGTAGAGAGGTTTCGGCAAAAGAATAAGCTACCAAGGGGCTCGGCTAATCAACAAAATGAAAGTAGAAAGCAAAGAGAAGAATGATCTGTGAGGTTTTTGGTTCTTAAGGTTTCGACAAAAGAATAAGCTGCAATTGTGGTATGATGATCAAGGTGAATTCGGCTAAGAACTTGAGAAGAAAAAGAAAAGACATTAAGGGAAGTTTAGATGAGCATTCGGCTAAGGGTGTTTTGAGAGAAAAGAAAAAGAATCAAAGATGCAAAAATGACCAAAAGTGAGAGTGATTTCGACACAACAAGAATGAAAGAAAGCTGAAAGTCAAGAAGTGAAACACCTACATCCAAATGCCGAAAAGCAATGCCCCAAAGCAACCCAATTTCGGCACACCAACCACCCACCAAAATCGAATGCTTCAAGCTTTCATAGCCACTCCCACAATTCGGCTAAGCCTTCCCCCACTTCAATCCCTCTTTTCTCTCCTTGTTTTTCTCCTGGCCAACCATTCAAACAAGTTTGAATTCTTCAAATTCCACAAATTTCTCTTCTCCATCTGTTTTGAATCTGTTGACTTGTTCGACATCTATCCACCAGAGTTCCACCTGAGCACAAGTCCTCTCAGCTCTAGCGTCAAAAGGAAATACCCAAAGAGGGATTCCTGCAGCTCGAACCAAGGCTCCTTCCCCCTGTTTGTGGCGTCACTTCCTTGAGCTCTAAGTGGCGCCTTCTTGCCACTTTACCAAGGCATTTCTTGTGCCAAAACTTGCTATAGAATACTCTTAACACTTAACCCCTTCAGCTCCCCTTATCCAGTGTCCAAAAATAAAAATTTTGCTATAGTTCCGGCCTATCCTTGGCTCATACCCAAACCCTAAGTCACCCTAACTAGCATCACATCCAAGCCATTCACATGCAAATAATTAAAATGCAAGAGCCCCTATTTAAGGATGTTACAAACAAGTTTTTTATTTCCTTTTTTACTTTTAAGGCTATAAAAGCCTTGCATAAACCTGTAAACGAGGGGAGAGATATACAAACGGAGATAAAATTTATTTTGAAGGAAGAATACAAATATTGTTCTTTAATAGAGGTGATTTTCCACTTTTATTTGCGTTTTTTATTTCAATTCGTGCGTATTTATTATAAAATAGTATGAATAATAAAAAGAATACAAGATTACATTTCGTAAAGAGATGCTTCTCACCAAAAAACATCGCGAACAACGGCGCGTGGCCGAAATATAGGCCGGACTCTGGTCAGAGACAGAAAGGAAGAGAGAGCTTTTTTAGAGCTCTGTTTTGATTATTTTTTTTGAATGTCTGTTAAAATGATTTTTTTTTAATTTTTGACTTATATAAACAGTTGGAACGGCGTCATTTTAAGGCCTATGACCCGCGCGTTGACCCGACCGGGGAAGGATCCGCGTGTTTTTGATGAATGGCCTAATTACCATTTTAGTCCTCCCGCATTTTTCTATTTTTTTAATTCTGTTTAATTTCATTTTTTTATTTTTAATTTGGCCCTAAAAGTTCAATTACTTTCCAATTTAGTCCCTCGGGCTGCATTAAAGGCTAAATTTATTACGACGCTGTTTCGAAATTTGGCATAATTGCCATTTTAATCCCTGTGATTTAACGCGCGTTTTAATTTAGTTCTTTTATATCTATTTTAATTGCTATTTTAACCCATGTTTTCTTTGTTGTATTTTATTTCTATCTTTTTATTTTATTTTATTATTTTTCATTACATTAAACTATTTTATTATGTTAAGTAGTCTATATTATTTTCATTATTATCTATATATTAATTTATGTATGTATATATTTTTTATATATTATCTTAAAAGTTATATATATATTAATTTATTAGTATTATAAAATTCATATATAATTATTATTTATTATTTTGTTTGTTTAATTATTTTTTATTACATATTATTTTATTATTTATATATATTAGTTATTATATTATATTTTAAAATTTTGTACATTATATAATATTAAATTATATCATATATTATTAACTAAAATTTATTTATATTGTATAACATATTCTATTTACATTATTTATATTATATATATGTAATTTTATATATCCTTATTTGAAATCATTATATACCCGTTTTTATTTATACATCGTTTACATTGCTTGTCTTATATATGTATGTAATTTTTATTTATTTATTTATTATTTAATCTTGCATAAAAATTTTCATATTTATTTAGTAATTTTCTTTTTCTTTTGATATTTATTGTTTTATAATGTATTTTATTTGCCCATACTCTTTCATTTATTTATTTATGATTGCCATTGTGTAGTTATTTCTATTAGTCATTATTCTACATTATTATTACTTTACTATTTAAATAAATATAAAATGTTAGTATATCATAATTGCTTTTGATATTTATGTTTGATAATGTATAAATGCGATATTGTCTCATGAATCGTTGTTTAAAATAAAATACATTTTTTTACAAAATTACTATATTTTATCGAAAGGTTTAAAATAAGGCAATGTTTTGTATTTAGAAATTCGGGAAATAGTGCCCTAACGTGCTGGGTTTCGATTTTCCGTTTGGCTAAATAACTAAATATCCTGTAAAAAGTTTTGTAAATCATGAGATGATTTTAATTACGAAGGTTTTAAAACATCGTGTCCTAACGTGCTGGATGTGATGTTTATATTCCTTCGGAGCAAAGAAATCTCAAATATTAACTCAAATTATTCAAGTTTTAAAGTAATCATGTATTTTTTTAAATCTTTTCAAATCATCAACATTAGGACGATAATTAATCAATCCGGTACCAATTTTGGGTGTTATGAGGGTGCTAATTCTTCCTCATACGTAACCGACTCCCGAACCCATTTTTCTGGTTTTTTGTGGACCAAAATCAGTATTTTTGAAATAAAATGATTTTCAAGGTGATCCAATTACACCTAAGTAAAAAGGGATTGGTGGCGACTCCTATTTTCGTTTTTAAAAGTCGATTCTCGTTTTTTACCAAATCTCTTAAAATGGTTTCGACAGCTTGGCGACTCTGCTGGGGATAATAAGAGAGTCAAGCCGTAAAATTGATAATTTCATGTCATTTTGTTCGAATTTAAAATTCTGGTTTTTTAAAAAACATCATCCTTTTATTGCATGTGGTTCTAAATATATCTCTCTGCATTGCATTGCATGACCATCGTGGTCGAACCCTTAAGTGGGAGCGAGAAGCTATGCCTTCGTGAGGTTTTCACCTCCGCATGGGCTAGTGGATTGCTTCCGAAATACATCTATACCTATGTCTTCATGAAGTTTTCACTTCCGTATGGCCATAGGGAAATGTATTCCCCTGAACCGAACTTAATCCATTTGAGCCTATAATGGGTGAGGATCGAGGAATCTGCTGGTTCGGGTACCTCAACTTTAGAGCTGAACCACACGTAGAAAACCTATAGACTTACCCTAAATAGAACGGTGTCGAAACTTAGTAGTTACCCAGATAGGTGTTTGTTTATTTTACTTGTTTTATATTATGCGGTACTAACATGTTGTGTTTTATTCTTTTGTCCGTGTCATTTCATATTTTAAGAGGTATCGATTCACGGTCAGTTTCTAAGTTAGAAAGTTGGTTATGGAGAATGAATTTCTTGGTAAAGTGGAAGATAATGCAGTCGTCTACATATGGTTAGAGCAAAGACAATTAGAGAAAGAGGGTCGTAGAATTTTGCTGAGTTCCTTAGGGTTTCTTGTTTCAAATATATATATTGGTTTTTTCTCTCCAGATCTCAGGGTGAGGATTCATTTGAGCAAGAGGGAAATGGGGCAGCGCTAGAACCCCTGCCTCCTCCGCCACCTGTGCCTTTTGATGTTGTTCCGATCAAAGCAGAATTAGATGCGAAGAAGATTGTACGACATCCTATGGCAAGACGTGGTGTTGGAACTAAAGGGCAGAAGGTAACTATACTCACCAATCACTCCAAAGTGAGCATGGGGAGTAAGGATGGACACTTCTACCATCACAGTGTTTCTTTTTCATATAAAGATGGTCGCCCTGTGGATGGTAAAGGTGTTGGAAGGAAAGTGATTGACAAAGTGCATGAGACCTGCAAAAATGATTTGGATGGAAAGAATTTGCCTATGATGGTAAAAAAGGTTTATTTATTATAGGTTCGCTACCAAACAACAAGCTTGAGTTTACTGTTGTACTTGAGGATGTTGCACCTACCAGAAACAATGGAAATGCAAGCCCTGAGGGCCAGCATAGCCTAAATAGGCGTGAAAAAATGAGATTAAGAAGACCTTATCATTCAAGAAATTGGTGGAGCCATCTAGAATTGAAAGATGGGTTGTTGTGAACTTCTCGGCTCCTCGTTGTGACCCAAACAACATTGCAAAGGATTTGATTCGTTGTGGAGAAATGAAAGGAATTCGTATTGATCCCCATTTGATATATTCAATGAGATGAACCAGAATAGACGCCTTTCACCTGTGGTTAAAGTTGAAAAAATGTTTGAACAGATATAATCTAAACTTCCTAGAGCTCCATAGTTCTTTCTTTGTCTGCTCCCTGATAGGAAAAATTCTGATCTTTATGGGCCATGGAAGCAGAAGAATCTTTCTAAGTATGGCATTGTGACTCAGTGTATGGCACCAGCTAGGGTGTATGATCAATACTTTACAAATCTTCTTCTGAAGATCAAGGCTAAGCTTGGACGATCTCTTCATCACCATCAAAGCCATAATTCCGCGATTAAGTTAAAGTCAAGCCTGAACAAGATCGATGAAATGAAAGGTAAGATTGAAGAGTTAGAAGCAGCATTGCATAGTTGTGAACTTCAGATCGAGCTTTTTGAAACAAGAGAAGTGATTGCTGTAAAATCAGAGTTTTAAATATTTATAAAAGAATGATCAAACCTGGAGACTAACTCTGACAACAAATTAAGGCAAGTGTACCTATCGCACAGTAGTATAGCTTAGGTAAGACCGGATATCGAACCCAAAGGAACTAAAAGTACTAATACTAACTTTCTTTTTATTATTTAGCCTTAAAATTAGAGTGAAGTTGCTTTTGACGAAGACTAAACTAAGGACATAAAGACAAAAAGGACGAATAGGAAAATAACTTTGAAGAAAAACTCAGTTGATTGCGACGATACCCTCAGGAAGAATCCACCTAGACTTCCCTTATTAATTAACCTTTAAATTATATGATTTCTTTTACTTAGCTTGAATTAACCTTTCAATGTTAGATCTACTCTTAGGCAGAGTCTATTCCCCCTCTACCTAAGCACATCAGATTTGAATTAAGTAACATAATTAAGAACAAACTAAGTAATTATCATATAACTTAAAAATCAAATAAAAAGATTCATCTAGGTTTCATCCCCTTCAGGTATCTAAAGGGTTTAGTTCATAATGAATAAATAAAACATCGCAGAGAAAAGATAAAACAAAACATAAAAAAATCCTAAAACTCCCTGAAGGAATTGAAGGAGAATTTCGCCGTATTGAGTATAATTCCGGCTTCTTAGGATGGATCCACTGGCTATCTTCGCGTTATTCCCTAGTTCTGACCTTCTCGGCTTGGCTCCTTGGCCTAGCTTTGACACCGGTTTCGGCTTCTGCTAAACTTTTCTTTCAAGTTGCCCCCTTGGGTGTTTATATAGACTTTGAGATGCCTTACTTGGCCCCTAAGTATCCTAATTTAAGTAGAATTCCTAATAGGGTGTTTGAATATACTTTGAAATGTGTTTCTTTGCCTCCAAGTATCCTTTCCCGAATGAAATTTCTCTTTCCAGCGATAGGGACACGGTCATGGTACACGTCCGTGTGAATTATGGCCAGGCCGTGTTCAGACTTCTTTAAATGAGACACGGTCGTGCAAGTCGGGGTTAGGTCCAGGCCGTGTCAATTTTTTCCTTGGCCTAATTTGGTCCGTTTTAGGCCCGTTTCTTGTTCTTTTCATTCTCGGGTGCTTTCCTGAGTATAAGACATGAAAAGAAAGGATTAAGAGCACCTTTTTACATAAATCGAGGGATAAATCATCCAAAAGCATACTAAATGTGGGATTAAAATATGTTACTTTTACGGTTTATCAAATACCCCCACACTTAAGCTTTTGCTTGTCCTCAAGCAAAATTCTCAACTTACAATTAAAACGAACTTTCCATGATTCATAATTCCTATCAACACTGTCTTATCCTAATTCTTAGATAATTTATACATGGATAATTTGATTCAAAGTGTCCTAAAGATTCAAATGGGATAAGTCATGATTTTGTACATTGAAAACATAGGTGTCTGCCTTCTTTTAAATAACACCTTTTCAATTCAAAACCGACAAGGATTGATATCCTCACTTAAGATTACTTAAATCACTCTAAAGTGTTTAAGGTTTAGAAAAAGATCGCTCATAAGCCGAACCTGAAAAGTTAATCCCATAGGCTTGCCTGAAAATCAAATCTCCACCACTGTAAAATGAGATGATAAACAGATCAAAAGGTCTTTGTCAGGGTTGTAACGGGGCTTAGGTTAGGGCTATGGATAAAGGCTGAATTAAAAGGTTAGAATCGAGATTGACCTGATAAATTTCCTAACTAGAGAAAATGAATTTAATCTTACATTAATTAAAAACTAATAATACGAGCTTTTTCCTTGAGAATTGGAATTTGAACATGCAAGCTCACTTAATCATAGAACTAATAATGAATATACTTCGGGTTTTTTTACTTTTATTATTTTTTTTAGAACAAACTATCATAATAATAAGAAAGAATTTTTACAACTGAAATATAGAACATAGTTAGGAAACTTGTTCAAAATCAAATCTTGATAAAAAGGGTAATTAAAAAGGGATGGTGATAACAAATACAAAGGGTTTTGGGTTAATATTAGTGGGTTAGTCAATAAAAAGGGTTGTTAGGCTCAACGGGGTTCACTAAGGGTTAATTATGAAGGTTGGCTTTTTAGTGGAGTAATTGGGTTAGAACCTAAGTGCCTTAATCATCTCGGTATATCAAATCATAACTGTGGTCTTGACATGTATAATCAAGGCAAGTTCTAGAATAACAGTTCATAGTTGACACACTCATAATAAAAAAAATAAGCATGAAAAATAATATATGCTCTATAAGGCTCAAAATCTCACAAAGATTATGGGTATTTGATATCAACCTCGTAAATTTCAAATTTCAAAGTAATATTCAAATTCAGGTTAACAACCTAAAAAATTTTAATTTTTGAAAATTAGACTTATCATGCTTGATTCTCTAGTATTCTTCAAATTTAATCATCAATGCACAATTAACTATGACTTAATCCAAAACATATCAATAAAAATCATAAATCAAAGAAATTTCATTCTAATCATAATATGAGAAACTTACTTTAGAACAAGGCATAATTCAGGGATTTTCAAATAATACTATAGTTAACCCTCCCACACTTAAGATGTACATTGCCCTCAATGTACAAAGATAGATAAAACGACCATATACTGAGAAAATCAAAAGATATAGATAAAACGACCATATACTGAGAAAATCAAAAGATAGGGAGAGATGTGAAACTTCCTAAATTTTGGATGAAGTCAATGAAAAGACACTGGATATGATTGTGGGGAAGTGTCTCGAACCGTTTGAAATTTAATCCTCGAAGCAGCCGGTCTGATTTTATTGTATCCTAAGCTAAATCTAAATATCATAAAGAATAAGAAGAAAAAAATAAAATAAAGTAATATATATATAATAATAAAATAAATTTAAAATAAAAACAAAAATAAATAATGGAAAATGAAAGACAACTAGAAAAAGGGAGAATGAGTTTTAAATAGAGATGTAGCCCGTGTTTTAGAATTTTGAATTTTGGGCGCGTTCAGGATGTTCGGGCACGGCCGTGGGTGAAGTGGCACGCCCGTGTCTTTCTTCACACGATCATTTAATATGGGCGTGCTCCTCCCGTGTTCGATAAGCCAGAATGTTGGCACGGTTGGAAGGCACGGTCGTGTTCAGCCCGTGCTAAACAAGTCAGTAACCTCGCACGGGGCGTTGGCACGGGCGTGGACTTTTATCGCCACCCGTGTTGGGAAAAGAAACTTTTCTATGTCGTGCACGGCTACTAGTAACCCATGATTCATCCCCTAGCTTCCACACGGCACGGTGTAACATCCTAAATTAATAGGCCTTTGCGTTTAATGTCCTGTGATATTTATGTTATCTCTAATGTGTAATTAGAGTGTTTAAGAGGTTCAGAATGGGCTCAGGGATCGGGCCGAGGCCTTAGTCAAATTTTCTTCTTGGGCACTCTAGTGGAAAGCCAGTTAGGATAGGGCTTAAAAGATGTTATCTGTGTTTTAAGACACAAATGGGCTTGCCCAATGGCAAAGTGGGGCCACTTAGAGAGCTGGGAGGTGGCGTCAGCTGAGGAGGTCGAAGGTTCGAGTCGCATTACCCACTTATTTTTTAAATGTTTTGGCGTCAAAGGAGAGGAGAGTTGGGGACGGCTAGGATGCTTGAAATTAGGAGATTAATAGAATGGATAATATGGATAATATGGCTGATAAAGTGACTGATAAAAGGGAGAAAGAGGTGGTGTTATCCATGCTACTTGAAGATGAGTGATCAGATAAAGATAAGGGAGGAAATTTAGGATTATCTACTGGTCACAGTGGTGGCCGAAATTCCAACACTAAGTGGGAGGAGGAATCGGTTTTGTATGGATAAGGGGTGCCTAAATTTCCCTATCGATAGGATGGGTTTTTAGTTTGCAAAATGGGCATTTTCGGCATTTGCTTGGTGAGAGCCGAAAATTCTCTTTAGGGGAGGGGGATATCTTTTTATTTTCGGTATTAGGGTTTTATTCTTCTATTCTCTTCTTCAATTTCGGCATTTGGGTTTTTCTCTCATTCTTTTCTCTCATTCCCATTTTTATGCAAAAGCCGAGATTCCATTGTTTTTCTCTGCTTTTATCTCCATAGCCGAATACCCTTGTCTATTCTTTTCTTTTGCCGATCTCTTCACTAAAAGCCGAATCTACATAGATTTCTTCCTATCATCTTCTCTTTTTGATCTTTACTAAAAGCTGAAATCTTCTAGGAGTTGCCGAATTCTCTGTAAAGGTAGGTGTCGATTTCTTCTGATCTATTCTTTTTCTCTTTCAATTTTTAGAAGACAAAGCCGGAAGGCTAACAGATTGTTGGTTTCTTATGTTTATGTGTTGGGCGACATCGGGAATCGAAGTAGATCGTCTAGATCTAAAAGTTAGAAATCGCTAGTCTCTAAACTCCATCTCTTTCGGGATTTCAAGGTAAGGGGTTCTCCTTAGATTTTCGTTAGGTTCATTTATCATAATCGTAATCTTAACCCTATGATATGGATTAACAACCACATGTTGTGATGGTAGCAACTGATAAGGTCTTGTGATGGAATCACATGTCGTTCAGGCGAAGGAGGGGATTGGATCTATAAACTCAATCCCTAAGTTTAAGAAACGAGCGGTGTCAGCAGATCGAGATTGGCCACCGGGTTGTGGACCGGCGTCAGAACAAAATCTTAGACAGTTAGCAGTCGTATCGGCTTCTAATAGTGTCGACATAGAAGGACTCGTCTTGACTGTAATCAGGTGTGTACATCTCTAACACACTATTTTAATCTGTAATATATATGTATGTGTTATGGGCTAAAAGCCGAAAAAAGGCTGTATGGACAGTCATGTTACCCGAAAAGAGTAGGCAAAGGATGCCAGGTACGTAATCATAGAAACTTCTCTATGTGTAACGATGTATGTAAAAACCTGTGATCTTTTAGGTAGTATTCTGTTTTGATTCTGCATGGATGTATGCATGGGATGGGATTGATATGATGAAGGGGAAGAGCATGTTAAAAGGTCACTTAGTGATCGGTGGTTAAACCACGATATGTACATTTAGGTCACAATAGCGATAGGTGGCTCTGCCACACTTGATTATAAGGTCCCACAGTGATCGGTGGCTCTGCCACAGTGGATAATAAGGTCACATGGTGATCGGCATTTTAACTGACAGCATGACTGTCGATATGGTGTGTAGCGGTTGGTGGGTTGATTGTAGAAATCCTCGAGGTGTGATGGTTGGTACGGGCTGGTGTGTAGAGGATAGACTTTTAGGTTGTGTTGGGCCATGTTGCATGTAAATGTTCTGTTGCCATTGTGAATGGGCCAAGGCCTATAATGTGTTGTGGGCCTCACGCCTTTAATGTGTTTTCGGGATTTGCACACTGAGTCTTGGTGACTCACCCCTTTATTTTTCTTTACTTTTCAGATGAGCAGTAGATCGTTGACATGGGAGCCGAGGCGGACTCGAGGGCCCATCAAGTTCTTTTACTTTCATAAACTATTTTCGGTTTTCTTTAAGTTTTAATTTTTGGATTATTTATGTAATAAGGCTCCATAGCTTAGGTTTAAATTATACTTGTTAATGTCTTTATTCTATTTTTTTAAAATTTAAATTTTATGTTCAAAGACTTATCTACAAGAAGTAATAATATGGGATTTTCAAACACGTTCAAAGAAAAAGCAAAGGTTTTCTTCAAATATCACTTATTTTAGCGAATACCTACATAAGCAAACTGAATTTCCAAAATTATCCAAGTGGAGTTTTTAACGTTAAACCCTGTAGTATGCCATATCTCGTCGTAGCGTTTGAGCCGGGTTTAGGGTGTTACATTTTGGTATCAGAGCCCAGTTGCAAAACTCGGGATGTTAAATGGCTCCAGTAGTAGTTTATAAATTGGTAAAAATGCTAGGGTTGACATATGGCCTTCGAGTCTACCGGCACCCGATCCACGCAGGAAGTATTCTAACTCTTGATGTGATATGCATGTTGGGTTGATGGGCTTTGTGGATGTAGACTAGCATGTTAGGAATTAATGGACTCTAGGACTAGTTTAAACAACTTTTCAAACTCATAAAACTTAATCTAACTAAACATGTCCGTAAACCAGTCACTTGGTTAGGGTGTGGCAACAGGCATGCGCATGTCTAGGATTGGATTCAGAGAGAGCTTGGTATTTAAACAGTCCTAGTGACCCACCTCCTCTTCGCTGGAATCCTACCTAGTGCGTAGTGACTGTTCACCTTAGCCACCAGGACTAGTTGACGCGCCAAAACTTATAACTAAAACTCGAAAGGGACCAGCCACCCTATTTCACAAAATTACTAAAAGTACCCCCAGTTTTGTAAAATTTCTGAAATTCCTTTGATTTGTGAAAATTTCCCCGAATACCCTGGATTTTAAAACTACCAAAATTCGTGAAATTATCGAAACACCCCCGGTTGAAAAAATTACCCAAATATCTATATTTTGAAAATTTATCTGAAAACCCTAGATTTACAAAAGCACCCGGTTTACAAAATTATCAGAATTTGTAAAATTACCAAAATACCCTCGATTTGAAAAAAATTAAAATTTTAAAAAAATACCCCTACTTTACAAAAAAATATATATACACACCAAAATATCTCTATTTTGAAAAATCACCTAGATACTCTATTTTGTGAAATTATGAAAAATACCCTGTAGGAAAGAACTACGAAAATACCCCTGGGTAGTGGAATGACGAAAATACTCTTATGTGATGAATGTGGGTTCATGGATGCTACTTGTGTGTTGATGTATGATGGTTGAATGTATGTGGTTCGTAGAATTAGGAGAATCTGAGACTTGAGTGAAAAACCCAGTAGATATAGTTTCGAATTTGAAAGAACTACTCTTGAAACTACTGTCCATAAGATTGTTCGTGGTTAATCAGTGAAAGAAATTAATAATTTATAAAATTTCTAATCAGATAAACATGAATCGATAGAATGAGTACAAGGGGTCGTGGACATCCACTGCGTGGCCGTGGTAGGGGTAGAATAGCCGTGTCAGAACTAGTAGGATCTGGCCATGAGTCTGGAAACGAGATGCCAGTTTCACCAACTGCGAAGGTTGAATTTCAGGACCAGACGGCTGAAGATGATGCGGTATCTCAGGCGATGTTAAGGGTTTTAGAGAGGGTTGCTGGGGCAGGCATGGACACAGGAGCCCGAAAATCTGTGTCGGAGCGGCTTAGAGCCAATGGGGCAGAGATGTTTAGGGGAATTTTTGGTATAGCCCCGAGTACAGCTGAGTATTGGTTGGAGGCGGTCGAGCGTATAATGGATGATCTGGATTTTACGGAAGAGGAAAAACTGAAAGGGGTTGTATCTCTCCTGCGGGACGAAGCTTATTAATGGTGGCTTATGGTTAAGGATGGTACGGTGGCCGACTGTGTCACTTGGGATCTCTTCAAAATGGCGGTTCAAAGTAAATACATTGGGACAAGTTAAGTGGATGCGCAACGTAGAGCATTTCTGAATCTGGTGCAAGGAAGTAGGTCGGTGGCTGCGTACGAAGCGAAATTCCTACGCCTTAGCCGTCATGCTCGAGGAATGGTGGCCACAGACCATGAACGTTGTGTTCGATTTAAAGATGGTCTGAGGGATGATCTACGTGTATTGATAGCTCCACGCGCAGAGAGAGGAATTTCTTTGTGCTTGTGGAAAAAGCTAAGATAGGCGAGAGAGAGGTGAAGCGGACGGGCTGAATCGGGATAGAGATAGGGGTGGAAGTAAGAGGATTTTTTTCGCCCGGCGATTGGGCAAACTCGAAAGCGGCTTAGATCGGGGCCAGTGAGGCGGGATGAGAGACCTGCTGCTGCTAGTCAGACACAGAAGTGTGCTCGATGTGGTAAATTCCATGTAGATGAGTGTTGGGCGGGTAGTGGGAAGTGCTTTATGTGTGGATCTACGGATCACCAAGTTAGAAACCGTCCCCGCGATGATAGCAGGCGATGAAGGGCCCTGAGTCAAGGAATGCACAACCGGAAGAGATGGTCGGTGAGCCACAGCGAGGTCGTGGTCGGCCGAGAGTAGTAATGGTCCCGGTCGAGGTCGTGGAGCACCAGGCCAAGGGGTAGGAAACACTGAGGCGAGACAGCTGGGGTTAGTCTATGCTGTCAGGCGTCAAGAGGAGGCTAACTCATCGGATGTTATAACCGATACATTTTTAATTTTTGGCTTGCCTTACACTGCATTGATGGACATTGGGTCGACGCATTCATATGTGGCTAGTAGGGTGTCTGAAACTTTAAGTGTAGATTCTGAGATTTCCTCAAGGGAGATGACTGTAGTGAGCCCTTTAGGACAAACTGTAGTGGTGAACAAACTATATAAGGATGTACCCTTGGAAGTTCAAGGGGTAACTTTTCGGGCTGATCTGATGGAACTGCCATTTAGGGAGTTCGATTTGATCTTAGGAATGGATTGGTTAGTGAAGTATCAAGCAAACTTGGATTGTACAGCCAAGCGTATGGTGTTAAAAACTCCCGAGGGAGGCGAAGTGTTGGTGATAGGTGAAAGGAGGAACTGTTTGTCAAATGTGGTGTCTACCTTAAGAGCAGAAAGGATGGTGAAAAAAGGATGTGAGGCAATTCTAATGTTTGTTCGGGCTCTGGAAGCCAAGGAACTAACTGTTAGGGACATTAGGACGGTGAAGGAATTTCCTGATATTTTCCCAGAAGAGCTTCCGAGATTACCCCTCGGATCGTGAAGTGGAGTTTGGTATCGATCTTCTTCCGAAGACAGCGCCAGTATCTATCGCTCCATACAGAATGGTGCCGAAGGAGTTGGTGGAGTTAAATGCGCAAATTCAGGAGTTGCTGGATAGAGGGTTTATTCGACCAAGTGTGTCGCCCTGGGGAGCGCCGGTGTTATTCGTTAAGAAGAAGGATGGATCAATGCGTATGTACATTGACTATCGCCAGCTGAATAAGTTGACCATCAAGAATAAATACCCGTTGCCAAGGATCGATCACTTGTTCGATTAGTTGAAGGGGGCCTCAGTCTTTTCAAAGATAGATCTAAGGTCAGGGTACCATCAGCTTAAGGTCAAGGAGGTAGATATTCATAAGACGGCTTTTAGGACTCACTATGGTCAGTACGAATTCATGGTGATGCCATTTGGATTGACCAATGCGCCAGCGGCATTTATGGATATGACAAACCGAGAATTCCAACCCTACTTGGATCAGTTTGTCGTGGTATTTATAGATGATATCCTGGTTTATTCGAAATCGGAAGAGGAGCATGATTCACATCTCGGGTGGTTCTGCAGATTCTGAGGGAGAAACAACTCTATGCCAAATTCAGTAAGTGCGAATTTTGGCTAAGGAAAGTTACTTTTCTAGGTCACGTTGTGTCAGCAGAGGGGATTAGGGTTGACCCTCAAAAAATTGAAGCGGTGTTGGATTGGAAGCCGCCTAAGTCGATAGAAGAAATTCAGAGTTTTCTTGGTTTGGCCGGATATTACAGAAGGTTTGTTGAAGGATTTTCCTTGATTGCGGCTCCGTTGACTAAATTGTTGCAGAAAGGGGTTCCGTTTGTTTGGTCAAATAAGCAGCAAGAGAGTTTCGAGAAGTTAAAAAGGATTTTAATGGAAGCTCTGGTATTGATTCAGCCGGAGGCTGGGAAGGAATTCGTAATTTACTGTGATGCTTTACACACGGGACTAGGATGTGTGTTGATGCAAGATGGAAAGGTTGTTGCGTATGCATCTCAGCAGTTAAAACAGCATGAAGCAAATTATCCCACCCATGATTTGGAATTGGCGGTGGTGGTTTTCGCTTTGAAGATCTGGAGGCATTATCTATACGGGGAGAAATCTGTCATTTATACCGATCATAAGAGCTTGATATACCTTTTGACCCAAAAGAAGTTGAATCTAAGGCAAAGGAAGTAGATCGAGTTGTTAACAGATTATGACTGCTCGATCGAGTACCATCCGGGTAAAGCCAACGTGGTGGCGGATGCTATGAGTCGTAAAGTAATTTCTGATTTGAGAGCAATGTTTGCTCACCTTAGTTTATATGATGATGGGAGTTTATTAGCTGAACTTCAAGTGAAACCCTCTTGGGTCAGTCAGGTTAAGGAGAAACAGCAGATTGACGAGTTGCTAAAGGAGAAGTTTCCAGTAGGATCAAGTGAAGGATCAACAGAATTTAGTGTGAATGAGGAAGGGCTATTATGTTTTCAAGGGAGAGTGTGCATGCCGAAAGATCCTGAGTTGAGGCATAGGATTTTGCAAGAAGCGCATGGTAGTCCATACGCTATGCACCCTAGAGGAAGTAAGATGTATCGGGATTTGCGAGAACAGTTTTGGTGGCCGGGCTTGAAACGAGAGGTGACCGAATTTGTGAGGAAGTGTTTGACCTGTCAGCAGGTAAAGGCAGAACATCAGTTACCATTAGGGTTGTTGCAGCCGGTGAAGATTCCACAATGGAAGTGAGAAAAGATCACGATGGACTTTGTTAGTGGGCTACCCCTCACGCCTATTAAGAAAGATTCAGTCTGAGTGATTGTTGATTACTTGACGAAGTCTACTCATTTCATACCAGTACGGGTCGATTACTCTTTGCAGAAATTGGCTAAGCTATACATAGCGGAGGTAATGAGATTGCATGGGGTACCAGTATCAATCATATCGGACAGGGACCCTAGGTTCACCTCACGATTTTGGAAGGCGTTGCATCAAGCGTTGGGTACGAAGTTGGATTTCAGTACGGCATTTCATCCTCAGACCGATGGACAGTCTGAGCGGGTAATCCAGATCTTAAAGGACATGTTAAGAGGTTGTGTTATTGACTTTAGGGGTAGTTGGGAAGAGTTTTTACCATTGGCGGAGTTTGCGTACAACAATAGCTACCAATCAAGTATTCAAATGGTGCCCTATGAAGATTTGTACGGGCGGAGGTGTCGTACACCTACCTGTTGGACGGAGTTAGGGGAATGTCGAATGTTGGGTCCGGACTTGGTTACTGAGACCGAGGAGATGGTTGAGTTAATTCGGGCTCAACAAAAGGAGCGTCAGACAGAAGTCCTATGCTGATTTGAAGCGTAAGGACATAGAATTTGCAGTGGGTGACCAGGTGTTCTTGAAGGTGTCGCCATAGAAAAAAGTGCTGAGGTTTGGACGGAAAGTTAAATTAAGTCCCAGATTTATCGGACCTTATCGGGTATTGAAACGAGTGGGACCGGTAGCCTATCAGCTAGAGCTACCTTCTGAACTAAGTCAGATTCACAATGTGTTCCATGTCTCTATGTTGAGACGATATCGTTCGGATCCATCTCATGTGGTGCCAGTGGAAGAAATCAAAGTAAGACCTGACCTATCCTTTGAAGAAGAACCCATGGAAATCTTAGATCGTGATGTCAAAGTATTGCAAAGAAAGACGGTGCCGTTGGTTAAAGTTCTGTGGCGGAATCATGATCCTGAGGAGGCTACCTGGGAACCGGAGGAAGTAATGCGGCAGCAGTACCCGCATCTATTCGGATCAAGTAACTTCGAGGTCGAAATTTCTTTAAGGGGGTAGAACTACAACATCCTAAATTAATGGGCCTTTGCATTTAATGTGCTGTGATATTTATGTTATCTCTAATGTGTAATTAGAGTGTTTAAGAGGTTCAGAATGGGCTCAGTGATTGGGCCGAGGCCTTAGTCAAATTTTCTGCTTGGACACTCTAGTGGAAAGCCAGTTAGGATAGGGCTTAAAAGATGTTATCTGTGTTTTAAGACATAAATGGGCTTGTGGCCCAGTGGCAAAGTGGTGCCACCTAGAGAGCCGGTAGGTGGCGTCAGCTGAGGAGGTCCAAGGTTCGAGTCACATTACCCACTTATTTTTTAAATGTTTTGGCGTCAAAGGAGAGGAGAGTTGGGGACGGTTAGGATGCTTGAAATTAGGAGATTAATAGAATGGATAAGTGGATAATGTGGCTGATAAAGTGACTGATAAAAGGGAGGAAGAGGTGGTGTTATCCATACCACTTGAGGATGAGTGATCAAATAAAGATAAGGGAGGAAATTTAGGATTATCTGCTGGTCACAGTGGTGACCAAAATTCCAACACTGAGGGGGAAGAGGAATCGATTTTGTATGGCTAAGGGGTACCGAAATTTCCCTATTGATAGAATGGTTTTTAGTTTGCAAAATGGGCATTTTCGGCATTTGCTTGGTAGAGCTGAAAATTCTCTTTAGGGGAGGGGGATATCTTTTTATTTTCGGTATTACGGTTTTATTCTTCTATTCTCTTCTTCAATTCCGGCATTTGGGTTTTTCTCTCATTCTTTTCTCTCATTCCCACTTTTATGCAAAAGCCGAAATTCCATTGTTTTTCTCTGCTTTCATCTCCATAGCTGAATACCCTTGTCTATTCTTTTCTTTTGCTGATCTCTTCACTAAAATCCGAATCTACATAGATTTCTTCCTATCATCTTCTCTTTTTGATCTTCACTAAAAGCCAAAATCTTCTAGGCGTTGCCAAATTCTCTGTAAAGGTAGGTGCCATTTTCTTCTGATCTATTCTTTTTCTCTTTCGGTTTTTAGAAGATAAAGCATAAAGGCTAATGGATTGCTGGTTTCTTGTGTTTACGTGTTGGGCGACATCAGGAATCAAAGTAGATCGTCTAGATCTAAAAGCCGAAAATCGCTAGTCTCTAAACTCCATCTCTTTCGAGATTTCAAGGTAAAGGGTTCTCCTTAGATTTTCGTTAGGTTCGTTTATCATAATCGTAATCTTAACCCTATGATATGGATTAACAACCACATGTTGTGATGGTAGCAACTGATAAGGTCTTGTGATGGAATCACATGTCGTTCAGGCGAAGGAGGGGATTGGATCTGTAAACCCAATCCCTAAGTTTAAGAAACGAGGGATGTCAGCAGATCGGGATTAGCCACCGAGTTGTGGACCGGCGTCAGAACAAAATTTTAAACAGTTACCAGTCGTATCGGCTTCTGATAGTGTCGACATAGAAGGTCTCGTCTTGACTGTGATCAGGTGTGTAGATATCTAACACACTATTTTAATCTGTAATATATATGTATGTGTTATGGGCTAAAAGCCGGAAAAAGGCTGTATAAACAGTCGTGTTACCCGAAAAGGGTAGGCAAGGGATGGCAGGTACGTAATCATAGAAACTTCTCTATGTGTAACGATGTATGTAAAAACCTGTGATCTTTTAGGTAGTATTCTGTTTTGATTCTGCATAGATGTATGCATGGGATGGGATTGATATGATGAAGGGGAAGAGCATGTTAAAAGGTCACTTAGTTAAACCACGATATGTACATTTAGGTCACAATAGTGATCAATGGCTCCGCCACACTTGATTATAAGGTCACACAGTGATCGATGGCTCTGCCACAGTGGATAATAAGGTCACATGGTGATCGGCATTTTAACTGACAGCATGACTGTCGATATGGTGTGTAGCGGTTGATGGGTTGATTGTAGAAATCCCCGAGGTGTGATGATTGGTACGAGCTGGTGTGTAGAGAATGGACTTTTAGGTTGGGTTGGGCCATGTTGCATGTAAATGTTCTGTTGCCATTGTGAATGGGCCAAGGCCCATAATGTGTTTATGGGCCTCACGCCTTTAATGTGTTTTCGGGATTTGCACACTGAGTCTTGGTGACTCACCCCTTTATTTTTCCTGACTTTTCAGATGAGGAGTAGATCGTGGACATGGGAGCCGAGGCGGCCTCGAGGGGCCATCAAGTTCTTTTACTTTCATAAACTATTTTCGGTTTTCTTTAAGTTTTAATTTTTGGATTATTTATGTAATAATGCTCCATAGCTTAGGTCTAAATTATACTTGTTAATGTCTTTATTCTATTTTTTTTAAAATTTAAATTTTATGTTCAAAGACTTATCTACAAGAAGTAATAATATGGGATTTTCAAACACGTTCAAAGAAAAAGCAAAGGTTTTCTTCAAATATCACTTATTTTAGCGAATACCTACATAAGCAAACTAAATTTCCAAAATTATCCAAGTGGATTTTTTACCGTTAAACCTCGTAGTATGCCATATCTGGTTGTAGCGTCTGGGCCAGGTTTGGGGTGTTATATTTTGGTATCAGAGCCCAGTTGCAAAACTCGGGCTGTGAAATGGGTCCAGTAGTAGTTTATAAATTGGTAAAAATGCTGGGGTTGAGATATGGCCTTCGAGTCTACCGACACCCGATCCACGCAGGTAAGTATTCTAACTCTTGATGTGATATGCATGTTGGGTTGATGGGCTTTGTGGACGTAGACTAACATGTTAGGAATTAATGGACTCTAGGACCAGTTTAAACAACTCTTCAAACTCATAAAACTTAATCTAACTAAACATGTCTGTAAACCAGTCACTAGGTTAAGGTGTGGCAACAGGCATGCGCATGTCTAGGATTGGATTCAGGGAGAGCTTTGTATTTAAGCGGTCCTAGTGACCCATCTCTTCTTCGCTGGAATCCTACCTGGTGCGTAGTGACTGTTCACCTTAACCACAAGGACTAGTTGATGGGCAAAACTTATAACTAAAACCCGAAAGGGACCAGCCACCATATTTCACAAAATTACTAAAAGTACCCCTAGTTTTGTAAAATTTTCGAAATACCTTTGATTTGTGAAAATTTCCCCGAATACCCTGGATTTGTAAAACTACCAAAATTTGTGAAATTACCAAAACACCCGCGATTGGCAAAATTACCCAAATATCTATATTTTGAAAGTTTACCTAAAAACGTAAAAATAGGGTTAGTGCTCGGGGTGCCACCCGAGAAGCGCTCGTTTATAGTCTTAAGCTAGACTTTACCTCTTATTCGTATGGTCATGGTGGTTTTAGGAGGTGAAAATCCTTTCTCATGTGATCACTTTAGTTATGGATATATAGTTTAAGTTGAGTAATGTTTACCTCAAAAGTGTCAAATTTAGGATTGCTTACCTCGACTGTGCCATATAAGAAGATATTAAGTACTTCAAAAGCGATTTCTTCGTTTATCTTGAGGTCTGAATTGGTGATTCGAGGGTCTTCCTTATTCAATAATACCTGATCCTCTATTTTGATGTGATTTGTTGGTCCTATCAGCTTGTCTGTGGTCTCCTTCAATTTCACTTCGTGCGGCTCCTGTTCCTCTCTGATTTGTGTTTCCTTCTCTTTTAGTTTGTCAACCCTAAAGCTTTGTTCCTTATGTGTTTCTTCTATGTTGGCACGAGGTCTAAGATCTAGCTCAGCTAAGTGATTTCGTGATGCTTCCTGTAAAGAAGGTTGAACCAAATGATTACCAATAGAATTAACGTTTGTACCTTTATTACTTGATGTCCTAGTTGAGTCAAGAGCTTGAAGAGTGATTGTTTTGTCGTCTTCACGAAGTGTGAGTTCACCGGATTCTTCCTCTATATGGTCTTTCTTTATTACATCGGGATATGGCACACGAGGTTGGTACTCTGTATCACTTGATGTTCTGGCCGAGTAAAGAGCTTGAAGAGTGACTATCTCGTCGCCTACGCGAAATATGAGTTCTTCTGCATAAATATCAATTTTAGCTCTGGCAGTTGCTAAAAAAGGTCTTCCTACAATTAAAGGAATACTATTGTCCTCATCCATGTCTAAAACGACAAAGTCTACTGGGAATACGAATTTATCAATTTTGATTAGAACATTTTCTATTATACCCTTAGGAATTCTGATAGTTTTATCAATTAATTGAACGCTCATCCTAGTTTGTTTGGGTTTCCCTAGACCTAGTTGTTTAAACAGTTTATAAGGTATAACATTTATGCTTGCCCCTAAATCGGCTAACGCGTTTTCTATAGATAAACTACCAATTATGCATGGAATTGTAAAACTCCCTGAGTCTTTTAATTTCTGTGGTAGTCTATTTTGTAGAATTGCCGAGCACTTTGCGTTGAGTTCCACAAGTGATTCCTCATCTATCCTTTGCTTTTTCGTTAACAGCTCCCCTAAAAATTTTCTTGAGTCTGGCATCTGAAAAAGGGCTTCAAGAAAAGGTAAGTTAATGTGTAATTTCTTTAAAAGTTTAAGAAACTTACCAAACTGTTCCTCTGAATCGTCTCTTTTTAATGCTTCGGGATAAGGTATGTGAGGTTTGTATTCCTTGATTACCGGTTTTGGCTTTTCTTGCGTTACCTCTATTTTTCTTTCGTCTACCTTGTTTTCTTGTTGCGAGATGGGTTTGTCTATCTTTGCATTTTCCTAAACTGCTATGGCTTGAATTTGCTCCTTTGGATTAATCTCGGTGTTACTCGGTATATGTCCTTGTGGTCATTCTGACATGAGCTTTGCGAGTTGTTCGACTGCCTTTGTGACTTCCCTTACTGATTTAGTAACTTCCTCTAATTGGTTCTTGTTCTCTTCAACCGGTGTTTGTTGATTTTTAAATGTTTTCTTAGTGTCTTAGAGAAGGGTATTTGTGCTTGCCATGAATTTTGTCAGCATCTCTTCAATGTTCGACTCCTCTTCTTGTTGGTGAAGTGGTTGTTGAAAATTTGAAGGAAGTTCCTGTCTTTGGCTACTTTGATCATTCCACGAGAAATTGGGATGGTACCTCCAACCTGCATTATAAGTGTCATTATAAAAATTATTTTGAGGTATAGAGTAGTTACCCATATAGTGGACTTACTCGTTCTCCATGCCATATTCGTAGGGTGGGTACTCAGGATTCGCCACGCCTCTTGGATTCGTGTCATATTGCATTACTGGGTGTACCTGCGAGAGACTACACAAACCATCGATATTTTTATTCATCATCTCTAACTGGGTAGATAACTTGGTGAACACGTCGAGGTCGAAGGCACTGGCTGCTTTAGTAGGAATTGTCCTCATGACTTGCCACTAATAATTATTCAGTGCCATCTTCTCTATAGACTAAAATTATCTGCCAAAAGCAAAATAGAGGAAAAATTAGCAAAGTAAAAACAAAAAGAAGAAATAAAAATAATAATGAAAATAAATTGCAATAATAAAAAACTGGCTAAAGTAATAAAAATAGAGCTTTCTTAATATTTTAATTCCCCGACAACGGCGCCAAAAACTTGATCGCTGTAAAATCAGAGTTTTAAATATTTATAAAAGAATGATCAAACCTGGAGACTAACTCTGACAACGATATTAAGGCAAGTGTACCTATCGCACAGTAGTATAGCTTAGGCAAGACCGAATATCGAACCCAAAGGAACTAAAAGTACTAATACTAACTTTCTTTTTATTATTTAGCCTTAAAATTAGAGTGAAGTTGCTTTTGACGAAGACTAAACTAAGGACACAAAGACAAAAAGGACGAATAGGAAAATAACTTTGAAGAAAACCTCAGTTGATTGCGACGATACCCTCAGGAAGAATCCACCTAGACTTCCCTTATTAATTAACCTTTAAATTATATGATTTCTTTTACTTAGCTTTATCCGTAAGACTCCCTAACCTATATTAAACCCTCTCTCGAGGCGAATAACATCTAACCCTAGGTTAATTAATGGAACTCTTGTTTTCTTATAATAACCCCCTAGGATAGCAGTAAATCGATCAATGAACTCCCATATCAGGTTTCACCCTAATCCGGTAAAATCTCGTAACCCTATCTCTAGGCGTTCGATTAACTCTGCTTAATTATGTTAGATCTACTCTTAGACAGAGTTTATTCCTCCTCCACCTAAGTACATCCGGTTTGAATTAAGCAACATAATTAAGAACAAACTAAGTAATTATCATATAACTTAAAAATCAAATAAAAAGATTTATCTAGGTTTCATCCCCTTCAGGTATCTGAAGGGTTTAGTTCATAATGAATAAACAAAACATCGCAAGAGAAAAGATAAAACAAATATAAGAAAATCCTAAAACTCCTTGAAGGAATTGAAAAAGAATTCCGCCGTCTTGAGTATAATTCCGACTTCTTGGAATGGATCCACTGGCTATCTTCGCGTTATTCCCTAGTTCTGACCTTCTCGGCTTGGCTCCTTAGCCTAGCTTTGACGCCGGTTTCGGCTTCTGCCAAACTTTTCTTTCAAGTTGCCGCCTTAGGTGTTTATATAGACTTTGAGATGCCTTACTTGGCCCCTAAGTATCCTAATTTAAGTAGAATTCCTAATAGGGTGTTTGAATAGGCTTTGGAATGTGTTTCTTTGCCTCTAAGTATCCTTTCCCGAATGAAATTTCTCTTTCCAGCGATAGGGACACGGTCATGGAACACGTCCGTGTGAATCGTGGCCAGGCTGTGTGCAGACTTTTTTAAATGAGACACGGCCGTGCTAGTCGGGGTTAGGCTGTGTTCTAGTAGATTTGCTTGGCATGGTCGTGTGGGCTTAAGTCCAGGCCTTGTCGATTTCTTCCTTGGCCCAATTTGGTCTGTTTTAGGCCCGTTTCTTGTTCTTTTCATCCTCGGGTGCTTTCCTGAGTATAAGACATGAAAAGAAAGGATTAAGAGCACCTTTTTACATAAATCGAGGGATAAATCATCCAAAAGCATACTAAATGTGGGATTAAAATATGTTACTTTTACGGTTTATCAAGAAGGGTGTTGGAAGGAGGAGCTTCATCATTCCCATGACCAAGTTAAGTAGTCATGATTACCTCATGAGTGAAGCAATAGTTCATATTCAAGAGGTAGCTGATCATCTACAGACTTTGGCATCGCAGGCTGATACGTTGAGCATGAAGTATGAGCTACAGTTTGATCATGGTCAATAGCTAGCTTCATTGCATAGGAAAATCAAAATTTTAGGACTTAGGACGAAAGCATATTTGTAGTCCGTTTTATGTAAAAGATTTTATTTTCTAATAAAGTTTTCTAAAATGCAGTTGAATCAGAATCGATGCCTCTTTGCATTCATGCATTTGCATTACATTGCATCATTTGCATTAGAATTTTACAAAAGGACCCTAATTAGGTAAAAAATATTTCAGTTAACTTGGAAAATATGGAACAAAGGTTGGAGAGAATAGAACAAATGCAAATACAGATGCAAGGGCAATTGATCAAGATCCAACAAGAGATGCGGGAACAAATACTGGAATTTCAAAGGAATATGATTGGCCAGTTAACCCAGTTACTAGCCGGAGGACTGGAAAAAAGGAGTGGTCCAATGGTCAACAGTGTGGATGATGAGGAAGACATCGTTTACTCCCTAATAGGTTTTAACCCGAGTGATGGTCAAGCTAAACTGGTTGTTCTGTAGAAACAAAAGAAAGAGGAAAATGGACCTCAAAGGCCCTGAAGAAGAAGGAAAAGAAAACGAATAGTGCCGGTAGGTATAAAAAGAGACATTCAGAGCCGATTACAGTAAACCAGCCAAGGATGGTAACTACTAGCCATCAGGTCTCCCCAAGGCAAAACTCTAAAAAGCTCCAATTTACGCTAATCCTGATGATGTATAAGGAACTATATCAAAGTCTATTTGATGCACATGTGGTGTCTCCATTTTATCCAAAGCCGTTACAACCCCCATATCCTAAATGGTATGACTCGAACGCTCAATGTGACTACCATGCGGGAATAACGGGTCACTCGATTGAAAATTGTACTACATTTAAAAATTTGGTCGAAAGGTTCATTAAAATGGGAATTGTGAAGTTCGACGATTCATCAAAACCTGATCACTTTGACGAGGTAGTAAATGCGGTAATTGAAGAAGGAGACAAGAAAGTTGCAACTCCTTAAAGAAATCAAAAAAGAAGAGGGAATCAGAGAATGAAGTTTCCAAGCCCTTGTGTTCTTAGGAGTGTTTTGAATAATGGGACTGTGGAAGAGATCCCTGTATTTTTAGAACTAATTTAGAGAACATGCTTGTTGCCTTAAGCCTAGAGGCAATAAGACCTCTTTTGTGAAATAGGCTTGTGTCTGAAATTTTATTTCAATAAAAACGCATTTTCTTAAGTAAATATTTTTTCATTCTTCATACTGTACATTTTTTTACAATATTCTTTCATTCTTTATTCATGACCATACCATGCAAATAATCATCCTTAGAATCATTTATTCTTTGGATTTTTTCCCTTCATACCTAGGTACCCAGATATCAACGACATGAGTGACGTTGTTGCTGACTCCCTTTTTGAATGAGATATGGGTCTAGGGGATCTAAGGACTTTGAAGATGACAGAGATTGTAACCTATCTTCTGATTTGTAAAGAATGATGAAAAATAGACCTTGCTCTACAAAGGGTCAGTGGATATTACTAGTCTAGAAAAGAGGTGAAGATTGTAGCCAAGCTCATCACAGAACTAATGTGAGACATAATTGAGTTATTTTCAAGAATTCAAAGATATTTTCACACGATTATATCAGGACATGCCTGGGCTAATAAGAAGTGGGCTAAACAAGAGGATTGGGTACTGTTGGTCTACCATGGAAGGGAATTGCATCAGTCATACCGTAAATACTGAATTAAAGAAGACGAGATTTATGTGACTCTTCTATTTTCTTCACAGAATTTTCTATATTGTGGGGCATGGATATTATGAGGCCAATCTCGACAAACGCTTCTAGTTGACATCGATTCACCCTCATGGTCATCGTCTACTTCACTAAGAGGGTGGAAGTAGCTTCATATGTCAATGTTATAAAGTTGATAGTCATCAAGTTTTCAAAAAAAAAAAGATCAAGTGCTGGCAAAGAGTGCTAAAAATAACAATGTCAAAAGTTTGAAAGTTTGTTCAAAGATCAGACGCCATATCACAATGCAGTAATGGTAGCAAAATAGAAAAAAAAAATAAAAAAACAAAAACAACAAAACAAGGATCATGGGAAAGATTGACTGAGACTTGTGAATATTGACATAAAGAAGTTACCATTTACCCTCCGTCTTATCAAACATTGTCTAGAACCTTCACTGGGGCAACATATTTCTCATTTGAATAGAAACAGTGTTGCCAATTGAACCTAATTGAAGAAAAGGATAAAAGCTATTTGTCACGGCCAGATGATGCGAGCTTGCATTAAAGAAGTTCATCTTAGGGAATTTCACGAAGAAACCTGATGTTGAAAAAGTTTTTTCTTCTACAAAATGATTTTAGAGGAAAGCATATACCGAACTAGGAAGGACTTATGTAGGGCCTATTCTAGAGGAGCATTGATATTGACCGAGATAGATGGTGAAGACTTGTCCAATCCGGTGAATTCAGGTTTAGTCAAGAGGTATTTTACCTAAAAGAGGAAAGACCAAGGTGAAAACCCATAAAGGGCGCCTCGAAATCAAAAAAAAAAAAAAAAAGAAAGAAAGAGGAGAGGCCAAGGCGAAAACCCGCAAAGGGCGCTTTGAGACCAAAGGGGATTTGAGTTGAAAACCCGAAAATGGAGGCTCAAATTTTGACCAAAAAGCGGGGCATACAGTAGTCTTGCTACGTTTGAATTAACAATGAGGAAGTATGTTACGTCTTAGGGCATTGACAAAGTACTCCGGATCCCCTAAACACATATTGAGTTTAAAATTGTCCTCAAGAAGTTTGAACAGAGAAGCTCAGGTTGCGATATCTGGGGCACCTAGCTTCTATCTTACTCATTTTTGAATTTGTTATCTTTGATTGCTTTATTCTTTTCAAGATACACCCAAATAAATTTTCTTTTATTGCCTTGGTGATCTTTGATTAACTTATTTGTTTCGAGCCATGCTCCTGATTAATTTCTTTCTCGTCCATTTTTGTGACCTTTTTCAAGCATTTTATATTGAAATAATGATTTATGGACTAATAACATTTTCATAAAAGGAGTTTCGCATATTACTCTGGAATCTTTTAAATAATATGAGGAATTTGAAACATGGCTATTTGTAACATCCCCAAACCCGGCCCATTCACTACGACCGAATCTGGTTATGTTAGTGCGAAAAAGACGGTGGAAAATCTATTTAACTTAGAAAAATTTATTCGAGCTTGTTAACTTTTGAAAATCCATGTTTATTTAATATTGTATGAGAAAAACTTTGATATCATATAAATATTATAAAATGCCCAAAAGTAAACTTTAATGAATATATAAGACTAATTTTGAATAAATAAGTTGTCAAAATAAATTCGTTTCCACTTAGTAATTTAATATAATCCAAACATAATTTAAAATAATAATTAAATAATTTCCAGAGTAAATAAAAATCAAAAGGGCCTTATTACATATTCTATTTTAAAACAAATACTTAAAGTAAGCCTAAAACGTTTAATCACTTCTGCTGCATGGGCCACCATGTGTCCTCTCCGAACCCGATCCAACTACGCGTCACCTGAAATGGTTAATGAAAGAGTGAGTCCACTGACTCAGTGCATAACCACAACACATATTTTCATCCGTATGGGCTTGGCCCATACCCACACAGCCATCGAAACAAATCATGCAAGAATGCATCTCAGCCCAACCCATTGTCCAACCGTGACACCAACCTTAGCGGACTCGCCTAAGGCCGTGGGAAACTCCCACCGATCACATAGTGATCCATAACATCTTACCTTGTCAAGCTCATTTGCTCAAGGGCGTGGTGAGCACCGATCAACCCAAGTGATCCAATATCGTAAACCGTCTACGGTGATGCACATAGCCATCAACCGCCGAGATGGGCACCGAGCCACATCTCCCTTGAGGTAGCACAAAGCTAACCATCAAGCGCTAATGTAGCCGAAGCTATTATTAGACCACGTACAACTTGTGTACTCTTCCTCCTTCATCGAATCAAGCCCCACCTCATGCAAATATGTAGATGCTACATGTTAAGTCATCACATCACATAAGTATATAAATATTTATAAATACATCACAAATAATCTTACCGTCACCCGTTCTCCTCACTTATGCCATTATAAACGGCCTTCACACATAATACACATGTAACACGTTAGCAAACCAAAACCACAGAAATAGTGCGATGATTACGCACCTTAATACTTGTAGTTCTACGCTTTCGATCCCTAAGCTATCGCTCAAAGAAACAACAGCTATCTGCCTATAGCTATCTCCTACTGCTGGCCCACACCCCGGTGGCCAATCCCGAACTGCCGAGACAGCCCTCTTCTTGAACTTCGGGATAGGGACCTTCCCTTACCCTCCTTGACTGGTTGTTGCCTTCATCAACACACGCTATAAATCCCAGATGACTCCCTCCAAAACTTCAGGGCTCCCCACCAATTCGGCTACCACAAGAGAGTAAGGTTCGGCTCAGGGACTTGTAACCAAAGTGAAGAGAATGTGAGGATGGATGATTCGGCAAGGCTTTTAGATGGTGTGGGGATATTCAGCAATGGTAGTTTTCTATGGATGATTCGGTTTAAGCAAGGTTTAAAAGAAAAAGGTGAGAAGGGAGAGGGATATAGGTTCATAAAAGGTTAAGCCTTCTGCTACTTTCGGCTACAAGGAATTCGGACGGAAAAAGGGTTTGCTTGAACTAACTTTCGGCAATGGACAAGGGAAAATAAATAAAAACAAAGGGAAGAACTTTTTGGTAAGGGAGAAAGCAAATGGTGAATGAAAATGAGCACCACCCCCTTCCCTTTATATAGCATTCGGCCAAGCTCCAACCTCCCACAAAAACCCCTCAAATCTCTCCTAAAATACCTCCCTTCCATCCATTCAAAAAGATTTGAAAAAGTCAAACCTATCTAGCCAAATTCAAAAAAAGAAGACCAAGTCTTTCTCCACTTTTCAAGCCTCCAAAAGCCACCCAACTCTTCTTCTCTTTGACGCAAAAACAAGGCCCCAATTGCTGCTCTTGCGAATCGAACCTGAGCCCCTTCTCCTTGCAAATGGCGTCACTTCTCCATGCTCTAAGTGGCGCCTCCTTGCCACTCTGCCAAGCTACTCTTAGTGCTAAAATTCCACCAAAAATTCTCTTAAGGCCCCCTCTGTCCAAGCTCCCTTTTAACCCCTAAATCTAAAAATTTTCCAAAAACGTTCCACTACTACCTAGGGTTCTGGGACCCTAAAACTTACCCAACCACACCCAGAGTGTGCCAACACCGAGCTAAGCACCAAACGCCTAACCCCTAAAACTAGGGTGTTACAATTCTACCCTCCTTAAAATAATTTCGCCCCCAAATTACTTGTCTAAACTAATGACTCAATTCCTCCCACTACGCTATGGTGCAGACTCGATCTTAAAGAGCTAACATACTTTACGAGCCACAAAACAAGCGATCACCAAAGCGCTCTACCACGTCCACGAGTAGCATGCGACCACGCCCCAGAACTCATATCTAGCGCCTCGATTCATCTGTTTAGAAAGTTTTATACATTAGAAATTATTGTTTCACTGTTTTATCCACGAGAAATTTTATGCAAAGAAGTTTCCGAGAGTAGTTCTTTCGAGCAATCGAAGTTTCCTTCCTACCCGGGGGTAATTCCGTCATTTTCCTATAGGGGTATATAGGTAATAACTCTGGGTCAATTTTGAAAATAGTTTTCCAACTTAAAGATATTTCAAAATTTGCAAATCTCAGGAGTCATCTTGAAAATTTTGGTTCTCAAACAAAGTGTGTTGCAAGAATTCCAAAAAGTAGGGTCATTTTCGTAATTTTGGAAATCATGGGCGCTTTTGTAAATTCTCAAAATCGGACTATCACAATATTTTATAAAATAGAATTTTTTTTTTGAATATTTAGTATAATAGGAATATTTCAGTAAAAGTCGAGAAAAATCTGAAAATTTAGAAACCAGGGGCGTTTTGGTAATTTTATCAACTGAGGGTATTTTCGTAAATTCTCACAAACCAGAGTAACTTAATATTTTGAAACCTCAAAATTTTGGTATTTTGTAAAGTGAAAATCATTTGATCAAAAGTCGAGGGTGGTACGGTAATTTTGCAATACAGGGGCATTTTTGTAATTTTGCCACGAGGGCATTTTGGTAATTTTGGTAAATCGAGAAAACATCTTTCAAAATCAGATTTAAAGTTTTACAAACCAAAGGGTAAAGTTGAAAATTTTAAAACAGGGAATTTTAAAACAATCAGGCCAAATCCCTTTCGGGTTTTAATAATTGGTTTTGCCTATGAACAAGCCCTTTTGGTTAAGCTGAACCAAAGCTACGCACCAGGTAGGATTCCTGCGAAGAGGAGGTGAGTCACGAGGACTGCTTAAGTACCAAGCTCTTCCGGATCCTATCCTAGACATGCGCACCAAGGTTACCACACCTTAACTCGGCGACTTACTTCACAGGTTTGTTTAAGAGCTTTAAGTTTTATGCATATGTTTGAGTAGACTAATCCTAGGGTCCAAAAAGTCTTAATATTCTAATCTACGAGCCCAATCCAAGCCCATAACAATTCATGTAAACAAATCACTTCAAAAGTTCGAAGTACTTACCTGGTGGACTTCGGGTCAAAGACACAGGTGCCATGCCAGAATAACCTGAAAACCTTTTTATAAAAGCTCACATTCCAAAACCCATTTTGAAAACTGTTTCGGGCCCAACACTCAAAGTCGAGTTTTGAACCGGCTCGATATTAAAATCGTAACATCCCCAAACCGGCCCATTCACTATGACCGAACCGGTTATGTTAGTGCGAAAAAGACGGTGGAAAATCTATTTAACTTAGAAAAATTTATTCGAGCTTGTTAACTTTTGAAAATCCATGTTTATTTAATATTGTATGAGAAAAACTTTGATATCATATAAATATTATAAAATGCCCAAAAGTAAACTTTAATGAATATATAAGACTAATTTTGAATAAATAAGTTGTCAAAATAAATTCGTTTCCACTTAGTAATTTAATATAATCCAAACATAATTTAAAATAATAATTAAATAATTTCAGAGTAAATAAAAATCAAAAGGGCCTTATTACATATTCTATTTTAAAACAAATACTTAAAGTAAGCCTAAAACGTTTAATCACTTCGCTGCATGGGCCACCATGTGTCCTCTCGAACCCGATCCAACTACGCCACACTGAAATGGTTAATGAAAGAGTGAGTCCACCGACTCGATGCATAACCACAACACATATTTCCATCCGTATGGGCTTGGCCCATACCCACACGACCATCGAAACAAATCATGCAAGAATGCATCTCGGACCAACCCATTGTCCAACCGTGACACCAACCTTAGCGGACTTCGCCTAAGGCGTGGGAAACTCCCACCGATCACGTAGTGATCCATAACATCTTACCTTGGCAAGCTCATTGCTCAAGGCCGTGTTGAGCCACCGATCAACCCAAGTGATCCAATATCGTGAAACCGTCTACGGTGATGCACATAGCCATCAACCGCCGAGATGGGCACCGAGCCACATCTCTCCTTGAGGTAGCACAAAGCTAACCATCAAGCGCTAATGTAGCCGGAGCTATCATTAGACCATGTACAACTTGTGTACTCTTCCTCCTTCATCGAATCAAGCCCCACCTCATGCAAATATGTAGATGCTACATGTTAAGTCATCACATCACATAAGTATATAAATATTTATAAATACATCACAATTAATCTTACCGTCACCCGCGTTCTCCTCACTTATGCCATTATAAACGGCTTCACCACACATAATACACATGTAACACGTTAGCAAACCAAAACCACGAAATAGTGCGATGATTACGCACCTTAATACTTGTAGTTCTACGCTTTGATCCCTAAGCTATCGCTCAAAGAAACAATGACTATCCGCCTATAGCTATCTCCTGCTGCTGCCCACACCCGGTGGCCAATCCCGAATCGCCGAGACGACCCCTCTTCTTGAACGGGATAGGGACCTTTCCTTGCCCTCCTTGGACTGGTTGTTGCCTTCATCAACACACGCTATAAATCCCGGATGACTCCTCCAAAACTTTGGGCTCCCCACCAATTCGGCTACCACAAGAGAGTAAGGTTCGGCTCAGGGACTTGTAACCAAAGTGAAGAGAATGTGAGGATGGATGATTCGGCAAGGCTCTTAGATGGTGTGGGGATATTCAGCAATGGTAGTTTTCTATGGATGATTCGGTTTAAGCAAGGTTTAAAAGAAAAAGGTGAGAAGGGAGAGGGATATAGGTTCATAAAAGGTTAAGCCTTCTGCTACTTTCGGCTACAAGGAATTAGGATGAAAAAGGGGTTTGCTTGAACTAACTTTCGGCAATGGACAAGGGAAAAATAAATAAAAACAAAGGGAAGAACTTTTTGGTAAGGGAGAAAGCAAATGGTGAATGAAAATGAGCACCACCCTCCTCCCTTTATATAGCATTCGGCCAAGCTCCAACCTCCCACAAAAATCCCTCAAATCTCTCCTAAAATACCTCCCTTCCATCCATTCAAAAAGATTTGAAAAAGTCAAACCTATCTAGCCAAATTCAAAAAAAGAAGACCAAGTCTTTCTCCACTTTTCAAGCCTCCAAAAGCCACCCAACTCTTCTCCTCTTTGACGCAAAAACAAGGCCCCAATTCTTTGCTCTTGCGAATCGAACTCGAGCCCCTTCTCCTTGCAAATGGCGTCACTTCTCCATGCTCTAAGTGGCGCCTCCTTGCCACTCTGCCAAGCTACTCTTAGTGCTAAAATTCCACCAAAAATTCTCTTAAGGCCCCCTCTGTCCAAGCTCCCCTTTTAACCCCTAAATCTAAAAATTTTCCAAAATGTTCCACTACTACCTAGGTTCTCTAGGACCCTAAAACTTACCCAACCACACCCTAGAGTGTGCCAACACCCGAGCTAAGCACCAAACGCCTAACCCCTAAAACCAGGGTGTTACACTATTGTTCAAAACTCACTAAGCCTAAGGGTTGGAAACATTGAAAAACGATTATCTCTTTGGATTCTTATTGGATAAGACAATTTCGTCGGTGATACCATATCGGCAAATGACAAACAATGTCAATCTAAGTGTAAAAGGGGATCACTGTCGGGAGACCCTGCATTCATGTAAGTTTCAGACTCATACATCCAGGGAATGGTGTAACAGGTTAAATTGATGGAAAACGATACATGTTCTATACCTCTGAGTGGTAACAGATTGGATGGAAGAAACCAAATGTTATTTTTCAGAAGTTGCAGTGGGAGGTACCAACTTCATGTCCCAAGGTTCAAGTGGAGAGGACTCAGAATTACCATGGGGCAAATTATTTGAGCAAAATATGATTGATACTTCGTAAGGAACGAAGAGGAAACTTTGACGGATAAATGAGTGATGACACTTAAAATAGGAAGCATTCTCATAACATTTTGCATTCATATATCATTGCATGTCTAATTAGGAGCATTTGATACATTTTGATCAAGGCATCCTAATTATTAGACATAAGCATATACCTATTCTACAGGTTATGTCCTTTAGAGGACAATATAGCAAGGTAGAAAACAGTAGTCTGGCATCCCTGAGGTTGAAGGGAGCAGATTAAGAAGCAGATTTGGCATTCCTGAGGTTGTAGGAAGCAGATCGAAGACATTAGTTTGGCATCCCTGAGGTTGCAGGGAGCAGATTAAAATAGCAGATTTGGCATTCCTGAAGTTGCAGGAAGCAGATCGAAGACATCAGTCTAGCACCACTGAGGTTGCAGGGAGCAGATTAAAAAAGCAGATTTGTCATTCCTGAGGTTGCAAGAAGCAGATCGAAGACATTAGTCTGGCATCCCTGAGGTTGCAGGGAGTAGATTAAAATAGCATATTTGGCATTCCTGAAGTTGCAGGAAGCAGATTGAAGACATTAGTCTGGCATCCCTGAGTTTGCAGGGAGCAGATTAAAATTGCAGATTTGGCATTCCTGAAGTTGTAGGAAGCAAATCAAAAACATCAGATCTTGTCTCCCTGAAGTTGCAGCGGAGTAGACTGAAGACAAAAGATCTTATCTTTCTGAAGTTGCAAGAAGCTGATCAAAAGACACTTTCAGCCTTGTCTCCCTGAAGTTGCAGCGGAGTAGACTGAAGACAGAAGATCTTATCTTCATGAAGTTGCAGGAAACAGATCAAAAGACACTTTCAACCTTGTCTTCCTGAAGTTACAGTGGAGTAGACTGAAGACAGAATATCTTATCTTCCTGAAGTTGCAGGAAGCAGATCGAAGACACTTTCAGTCTTATCTCCCTGAAGTTACAATGGAGTAGACTGAAGACAACATATCTCATCTTCCTGAAGTTGCAGGAAGCAGATCGAAGATATTTTCAGCCTTGTCTTCCCGATGTTGCAGTGGAGTAGACTGAAGACATCAGATCTTGTCTTCTTGAAGTTGCAAGAAGAAAATCGAAGATAGCAGATCTCATCTTCCTGAAGTTGCAGGAAGCAGATCAAAAACAATTTCAGTTTTGTCTCCACTGAGCAGGAGTGGAGCAGATTGAAGATACCAGCCATTTGACAAGACCAAGCAAAATGGGTCCTTTTATCGTCTTTGCTCTATTCTCGTTACACGACAATGAGCAAAGATGGGCAGCTGTAGAAGCCCATTTGTGCCTGGGCCCATTTCATTAAGAAAAAACCAAAAATAAAATAATAAAACTGAATAAACAGTTTTTTCTTCTTTACAGTCCATTTACAATTAAACTCAAAGCCCAATTACACCATTGGCCCAAATACTAAAAAAACAAAAAAAAAAACTAAACCCACTAACAGACCTAAACCCGATTAGCCCAAAAAAACATACCCAGACCCAAAATTTATAGGGGCCTAAAAACTTAAACAAGTTTTAGACCTAGGGTTCTCCAGAAACCCTAGGCGCCGCAATGACAGCATCTCAACCGTCACGCCGCAAGCCTCGCGCACACCTTCAGTCGCGCCACAATCAGCACACGAACCCCCATCGCCGCCGCGTTCTCGTCAATCACCTACACAAAGAGGGAAAGACAGCAGTAAAACGAAGCAAACATGGCAACAAGTTTTTTATTTCCTTTTTTACTTTTAAGGCTATAAAAGCCTTGCATAAACATGTAAACAAGGGGAGAGATATACAAACGGAGATAAAAAATATTTTGAAGGAAGAATACAAATATTGTTCTTTAATAGAAGTGATTTTCCACTTTTATTTGCATTTTTTATTTCGATTCATGCGTATTTATTATAAAATATACGAATAATAAAAAGAATACAAGATTACATTTCGAAAAGAGACGTTTCTCACCAAAAAACATCGCGAACGACGGCGCGTGGCCGGAATATAGGTCGGACTCTGGTCGGAGACAGAAAGGAAGAGAGAGCTTTTTTAGAGCTCTCTTTTTTTTTTTTTTTTGAATGTCTGTTGAAAGGAATTTTTTTAATTTCTGACTTATATCAACAGCTGGAACGGCATCGTTTTAAGGCCTACGACCCGCGCGTTGACCCGACCCGGGGAGGATCCGCGTGTTTTTTATGAATGGTCTAATTGCCATTTTAGTCCTCCTGTATTTTTCTATTTTTTAAATTCTGTTTAATTTCATTTTTATTTTTAATTTGGCCCTAAAAGTTTAATTACTTTCCAATTTAGTCCCTCGGGCTGTATTAAAGGCTAAATTTATTACGACGCCGTTTTGAAATTTGGCATAATTGTCATTTTAATCCCTGTGATTTAATGCGCGTTTTAATTTAGCTCTTTTATATATGTTTTAATTGCTATTTTAACCCCTGTTTTCTTTGTTGTATTTTATTTCTATCCTTTCATTTTATTTTATTATTTTTCATTACATTAAACTATTTTATTATGTTAAGTAGTCTATATTATTTTCTTTATTATCTATATATTAATTTATTTATGTATATATTTTTTATAAATTATCTTAGAAGTTATATATATTAATTTATTAGTATTATAAAATTCATATATAATTATTATTTATTATTTTATTTTGTTTAATTATTTTTTATTACATATTATTTTAGTATATTATATAATATTAAATTATATCGTATATTATTAACTAAAATTTATTTATATTGTATAACATATTCTATTTACATTATTTATATTATATATATGTAATTTTATATATCCTTATTTGAAATCATTATATACCCTTTTTTATTTATACATCGTTTACATTGTTTGTATTATATATGTATGTAATTTTTATTTATTTGTTTATTTATTATTTAATCTTGCATAAAAAATTTCATATTTATTTAGTAATTTTCTTTTTATTTTGATATTTATTATTTTATGTATGTATTTTATTTGCCCATACTCTTTCATTTATTTATTTATGATTGCCATTGTATAGTTATTTCTATTAGTCATTATTCTACATTATTATTACTTTATTATTTATATAAATATAAAATGTTAGTATATCATAATTGCTTTTGATATTTATGTTTGATAATGTATAAATGCGATATTGTCTCATGAATCGTTGTTTAAAATAAAATTCATTTTTTTACAAAATTACTATATTTTATCGAAAGGTTTAAAATAAGGCAACGTTTTGTATTTAGAAATTCGGGAAATAGTGCCCTAACGTGTTGGGTTTCAATTTTGATTACGAAGGTTTTAAAACATCGTGTCCTAACGTGCTGGATGTGATGTTTATATTCCTTCGGAACAAAGAAATCTCAAATTTTAACTCAAATTATTCAAGTTTTAAAGTAATCATGTTTTTTTAAATCTTTTCAAATCATCGATATTAGGATGATAATTAATCAATCCGGTACCAGTTTTGGGCGTTATGAGGGTGCTAATCCTTCCTCATACGTAATCGACTCCCGAAGTCATTTTTCTGGTTTTTTGTGGACCAAAATCAGTATTTTTGAAATAAAACGATTTTCAAGGTGATCCAATCACACCTAAGTAAAAAGGGATTGGTGGCGACTCCTATTTTCGTTTTTAAAAGTCGATTCTCATTTTTTACCAAAACTCTTAAAATGATTTCGACACCTTTGATGAGAAAATTTCTTAAGCCTATAGATATATATATTTTTTAATTTGTAAACCATTATATTTGTATAAGCAGAAACAAAGTTTTTATTTATATATTGCACTATATATATAAATCATCTTATCAATGTTTCCACATTGAGAAACATAGTTTGACATCCATTTGTTATACCTCATGATAAAAATATAGCACTAAAGTCATTATAATCTCAAAAGAGTCTTTTGATGCTCAATTATGTTCAGTATGGTCAAACCCCCAGTGACAATGGGAAAATGCCTTGGGATTTGCTACAACATTTTCTCTAGGATTAAGATTCTTTAGTCATAAGAATCTAATAGGTAATAAAGTTTATTTGTGATTGGAGGATAACCAATTAGTGGAGAGGATGTATTTTATGTGTGGGTTGGTGACTATGGGTGGCTTCATTTGTCATCATAATCTTAGAAATCTGAAGGTTGCGTAGTAAGTCCACACTCAGTGCGTCAACTGTTGATGTATTCTATGTTGGAAAAAGAGGAGTAAAGGAAATGAGAGATAAGATTTGATGAGTGTGGAAAGTTCATTGAAGGAAGTGTTGAAAGTCTAACAGTGAAAATGTCAGAACCCCCTTCTCCCAGTGAATAGAGACTATGTATACGTACTCCCAAACAAATGTCTTCTCTTTGGTGTTCATGAAACAAGTCATGAAATATTATTGACACGTGTGCTAGTGTATATCTCTTAAGCCATGTCTCACCTTACCAAGCCCTTGTAATTTACATGATGGCAAGTAGCGTATGAAACATGACGGGATTTTGTCATTGATGAGGTTTTGAGACTTTAGAAGATGGACACTTAATAAGATCCATGACGAAGCGAAATAATAACATTAAACTATATATTGCAGTTCATTTTAAATTTTTAATTCATTAAGACTTACGATTTTTTTTAAGAAAATTGATATTATCCTATGGATTATTTTTTTATAGATACTAATTATCTTGATACTTTATCAATTTATACCGAAATCAATTTTAATATTTTGTTTATATGATTGATAATAATAATAATAGAATAATAACTCTTTTGCATTCTATATGGTTGGTAAAGTACTAAAACCTTTAAAAAGAAAATCTGTACATGCATCAAACTCTTGCATTCTATAATGAGAACGTTAAGAATAGTTTAAAATTTGAATAAAAATTAGGATCTATTTGATTTCAAGAAATATAAGTCATTTTCGTGTTTTATAGAAAGAGAAAAAACACTAAAAAATAAAATTTGTGAAAATTACAAAACAGTAAAATTTTATTTTCATTGTTTTTATTAAAAATGATTTGCAAAACTGAAAAATGCCTAAGAGTTTTTAACTTTAAATTTAATGAATAAATTAATTATGATTCAAATGTAAAAATATTTTTTTTGTTCAACAGATTTCAGATATTGAAATTTTTACCCAGGATAACATCCATATAAATGTAGGAACTTTCTAATTTTATTTATCATATTTTTATGGGATAATGATATTAGTACTTTAACATTGACAAATATTCTAATGTAGTACGTAAACTTTTAAAAATTGGTTTTAGTACCTAAACTTTGATGTCCTTTATGAATGTGTTAACTCCGACTAATGATGTTTATTTAAAATTATGTGTGTTCATGTCCGTTTGTTTAATATTCACGAACATATTCATTTAACTTAATTGAATATGTTCACAAACAATGTTAATAAATAATAAACAAACAAACAAACAATAAATAATTACATACATACACACATATATTGTTTAGATATAAAATAGTCAAATATAAATATTAATAATTATACTATAAATGAAAAAAATACAAGCCAAGATAATTTTATTAATATATATTAATGGAATTTTTATAAGAAAATATCATTAATAAATAAACGAGTCATAAAAGAGTCAATAAACAAGCTTATAAACGAGCTTATTCATGAACATAAACGAACGGAACACACATTTGTTTGTGTTTGTTCGTTTATTAAACGAACATAAAAATTTTATTCATACTCGTTTATTTAGCTTAATAAACGAACATAAACTAATGTTATACGAACAGTTCATCGAACGTTCTGTACATTTACACCCTTAGACCGAAACAAGCCTAGTCGGACAGCCAACGTTGGAGATTAGAACGAACTTCTGTTTCTGTCTCTAAGCAAGATTTAAAGGATTTGTGGTCTGTTCCTGTGAAACTAAGCCAACTTTAAGGAAGAGAAAGCCATAGGCTTCGGTTTGGTGTCAGAATTCGATTGGAAACGATGCCAAAGTGGGGGTTGACAGCGACAAAAAGCAGCGGGGATAGAGAGAACCTTGTTTGTCTTAGTTAGGGATGGCAATCTAACTGGGCAGAAGTAAATATCATTAAAACCACCATTTACCACCACTCCACGATTGATATGTTTTATTCCACCGTCTGCTCCACTCTAATATAAAATTTGGAAAATCATTACCAATTTCATGGATGTTTGACACATTCATTCTTAATTTACTCCTACTTTGTTTAATTTTAATTTAATTTTTGTTACCTATTTTTAACTTTTTTAAATTTTTTTAAAATCAAGAGAATATTTAAATATAATTCTTCAAAAACATATTTAAACATAAAATATATTAATTTTTTATATTTTGCTATTATATTTTTATTCTTTTAATAGTTTATATATACAATAATAAAATGATAATTTTATATAGTAAAGCAAGTTAAGGTGGAGCAAGCAATTATTATCAGCGTTCCATATTCATTATCAGGAAAAAAAGTTTACCTCCAACTTGTATCTATTTTTTTAGAAAAAATCTCCGAATAAGGTTGATTTGAAATTGATCAAGTGGTTATGATTTTGTTATTCCTAGTTTTAGTCTGGAAAAGAAAATCATGGGTTGTGTTCTTGAGGAGAAAAGAACAGTGGAGAGAAAAATCAATTTATTTGGGTGAAAGAAAAAATCATGAAAGAAGCTGTTGGGAGGTTTAATGATGGTGGTGATGGTAGGAGTGATCGGTGTAAAAATGGAGAAGATGAGGAGCTTTGTTAATTTTTTGGGTTCATTTTCTTCAATTAAAAATATTAGTGGCCTTTTTCTTTTTTGAGTTAAATATATAGAAAGGGTTATTTATTTTTAAGTCACTCATACATGTTAGAAAAAAAAACTAAAAAAAAGGGACATGTGTCATCATTTAATTGAGCCACGTGTTTTAATGGACAAAAATTAACATCATTAGTCAGAGGGGCCATATTAATGAATAGCATTAAAGTTAAGATATTAAAATCAACATTTTAAAAGTTTAAATACCACATTAAAAGATTTGTTAAAGTTTAAGTACCAAATATGCCATTCTCTCTATTTTTATTATAGGAAAATAGGTATTTGAAATTATTGTTTGGTGTTTTTCAATTTAAAAAATAATATTGAGAAAATAAAAATTATTTCAAAAACAGAATAAATTTGTAACATGCATGGAGTGAGGATTGGAAGGAAAATGGCTAATGCCCCGGCCCCCTTGTCTATTGCACTGAAGAACCTGAGGCCTTTTGTCTGCTTTAGATTTGTTTGGTATCAAAAGATTGGTACCTTCAGTATAAAGAGTTGAGAGACAATCAAACAAATGAATAATAATCCAACCAAAAGAAAATTCCAACAAAAAATAATGATGGTACAATTTTTCTTTGACCTTTCTAACTTCGTAGAAATGTTTTTAAATATTAATTAAGGACTTAATAAATTTTTAATTTTGCTCGTAGAATTAAAAAGAACTCAATGATTAATTAAAATATAGTTTATTTTTTAATTTAATACTAAAGAATTAAAAGAATTGAGGACATGAAAAAAGAAAGTAAGTAATAACATCGAAAATAATATGTTAAAAAAGAATAAATTAAAATGCTATTCTTTAAAATAATTTTATACAATTGTAGTGGGTATTTAAATAGATTTTTTTAGAATTTTTAAAAATTAAAAATTTATATATCTAGTTATTTTAATTTTAAATTTAAATTAAATAATACATATTTTATGATAACTTTTAAATTTAATGAAATACTTAAAAAAATTTTAAATGAAATTTAAATTTAAATTAATTTATAATGTTATTTTTTTTTATAAATCTAATGATAACAAATTTAAACATTAAATAAATAATATTTATCACAATGATAATTAAATAATAGTCATATATACTATTATTTATCTTTATGACAATCTTATATATTTATATTTTTTTACATAAAAAGTTTAGGTAAATGTTTTAAAATTTATCTAAACCTTTTAAATTTTACTTAAAATTTTAAATTTTATTTATTTAAAAATGTTAAAATAATAATAATTATCCACATGTTAGTTAAGTAAGCTGTCCATATCAGCTTTGGGTGTTAAACTTTATAATATAATATATAAATATATAGGATTAGTGTTTGATATATTGACAGTATACTTTTTTATTCCACAAGTAATCTTAAAAATATGTTGTGTACCTCTTTTTTAAAATATTTATTTTTTAATAGTTTTACTAAACTCTTATAGGCTTGTCAACCCTTTAACCCTATTATTGGAGTCTAAAAATGTAACACCCAAACCCGGGCTAGACGTTATGGCCGAATCTGACGACGTCACATGATAGTGCTTTGGAAAAACATAACTATGTTAAAACCATTTGTAAATATCTTGGGCTTTCGTCAAAATGTGTCATTCAATTATTCATTATCCATTTTCAAAACATTATATGTTGTGGAAGCTTTTAGCATAATTTACAAGTTCGTGTGTTTTTTATAAAACATTTATTTATTTTGAAAATCCGTGCCTTATCCTACTACTAGCAGTTCATAAAATAGTAATCCCAAATTTTAAACAAAAATTCATAAAGGCCATGTTACATAAAATTTGCCCAAAAATAATCAGAACTATATATGAAAAATCTTTAAAGGTCCAGAACTGTGGTCACCGCCAAGTTCTCTGCCGCACTGATCCGTCTACTGCTGGGGGTTACCTGAACAGATTAAATAGAAAAGGGTGAGTTTTCGCAAACTCAGTGTGTAAACCCCACAGAAAACATACACATAGTAACATCAATTAACAGACGTAATTTTCACAGTTCGGGTTTGAGCCCATTACAGAAACGATGTGGACCTTAGCCCACTCAGATATAGAATCAGACATAATACAGGGCCTCGGCCCATTTTAGACAAAATATGTAGATAATAAAGTCCTACCCACCAGCCTCTACACACCAACTCCGTCCAACCCTACACACCATGTGGGGATAAAATCAACCCACTCAGCCCTACACACCATGTTGTACCGAATGCGACACATAATCAGAAATTTGCAGCTGTGCTGCCAGATAACAGGCTTAAGAGCCTTTCAGATACTTCCTCTAATCATAATCAACCCACCCCGATGCAATGCAATATACAAGAATGACATGCTATTATGCAATTACTCATACATTCAGATCAGTATGCATGCTTAGCACAGAAATCAGACAAACAGATCATTCATTTAGAGGTCTAAGTATTACTTACCGACCCTACGGTAGGTTCACAATCGACTTGCACGACCCGTGCAACCTTACAGAATTTTTCAGAAAGATGGGCTCACACGCCCAAATGGCCCGCCCGTGTGGCCCACACGGCCCAAATTAGCCTTGGCCTTGTGGATCACATGGCCTGGCCCAAAATCTCACACGCCTGTGTAGTTCACCCGTGTAGGCCTACACAGCCCAATTGGTCGAGCCCGTGTGTCGCACACGACCTTGCCAACCGTCACACGGCCGTGTCACTCGCGCACGGCCTCGCTCGTTGATCACACGCCATGTGGTGACTAACAGTCTTACACGCGGCCTACCACACGGGCAACCAGACGCCCGTGTGGCGTCGACAGAAAGGTTTTCGGCTTTTGCTGAAACCTCATTTTTTGCGTTTTCAGGTACACACCTGGTATCGAATCGATGTTAACTCAATCTCGAGCACTCCAAAACCTATATTTCGACAATTGAAAACCCAATTTCAGTCACTTAATCCAAGTTGTTATGACAGGAAATTTCTCGAAACTTACCGACAACCTTACCTTTAACGAACGAAAATGGTTTCCCACAGCTAAAACCCCGAAAAGCAGTCCACAGTTCTTTGATTGTTCCCTAATCAGAAAAGTAAACCTTTAATACTCCATTACTACACCCAAAACGAATCATAACGTACCTCTTGACTTACCGAATACACACTAACCACAGAGATGTGCGGTGTTGATGGGAAAAGGGAAAAAAACGGCAGCAAGCTAAGGAAAAAGAAGGGAAACGGTAGAGGAATTTGGGAAAAAGGAGAATGCCAAAATTTTGTTTTTGTTGGGGAGGGGAAAAATGAACAGATTTTCTGATATTCCCCTTATCATCTCCCCAAATCTCTCATTACTGTCAGATTTTCAATCAAACACAGGCGTGATAGCCAAAAATAATGCTCACGCCGAGATTCGAATACAGGGCCACCTACACTTCCAACACTCCACTTAATAATTAGACCAACAGGCCCATTCTGTTAATTACTTACACTCTCTAATTTATAAGCCTATTAACTAGAGATAGGGCTTAATTCATAAAAATACCAAAATTTGCCCAAGTTGAGACTTGAACTTGGGACCTCCCACACACACTCAGAACCCACAACCACTGAAGCAGACACTCTTATATGTCAAAATTACAAATGCCAAATTTAAGAAAAAACGGGGCGTTACAACTCTACCCCCTTAAAAGAAAATTTTGTCCTTGAAATTTTACCTGATTAGAAAAGGTGAGGATACTGCTGCCGCATCGAATCCTCCGGCTCACAAGTAGCCTCCTCAGTGCTATGATTCTGCCACAGCACCTTCACTAAAAGGATAGATTTCCTTCGCAGAACCTTAATGTCGCGCTCCAGAATCTGAATCGACTCCTTCTCAAATGTCAGATCTGGTCTAACCTTGATGTCATCAAAAGGAGCAACATGCGTGGGATCAGAGCGGTAGTGTCTCAACATTGAGACGTGGAACACATCATGAATGCGGTCCAACTTCGGAGAAAGCTCTATCTGATATGCAACTGGCCTCACTCGCTTTAGAATGTGATACAGCCCAATAAACCGAGGGCTCAGCTTACCCTTGCGACCGAACCTTAAAACCTTTTTCCATGGCGAGACCTTGAGAAAAACTAAATCCCCCGTAGAATACTCAATATCCTTTCTTTTCAGATCCGCGTAGGACTTCTGCCTATCAGATGTCGCTTTCAGACGATCTTGAATCAATCGGACCTTATCTTCAGTTTCTGACACCAATTTCGGACCCAGAATACGTCGCTTCCCCAACTCAGTCTAACATAAAGGAGTGCGACACTTACGACCATATAGGGCCTCATACGGTGCCATCTGGATGCTAGCCTGATAGTTGTTGTTATAGGCGAACTCTGCCATCTGCCTCGGAAATCTATAACACAGCTCCTTAACATATCCTCCAGTACTTGAATCACCCTCTTTGAATGACCATCTGTCTGAGGATGGAAAGTAGTACTGAAGTCCAATCTCGAACCCAGAGCTTTATGCAATTTTTTCCAGAACCAAGACATGAAGCGAGGATTCCTATCAGAGATGATCGAGACAGGAACCCTATGCAGTCTCAATATTTCTGATACATACAGTTTAGCTAACTTTTGGAGAGAAAAATCTGTCCTGACCAGAATGAAATGAGCAGACTTGGTCAATCGATCCATGATAACCTAGACAGAATCCTTCTTAGTGGGTGTTAAAGGCAACCCACTAACGAAGTCCATCGTTAGTCATTCCCATTTTTGCATCGGAATCTTTAC